>CM070838.1:6026976-6654135 GCA_036326025.1 Chrosomus eos | reverse complement strand
TGCAAAGGACCCTAGGTTGAAATTACTCCGAACCATCCCTTTAACGATTGCTGCTGTATGTTTCAATGTGTGAATTTGGCGATGATGAACTAATACTTTAATGTATAATAATTTATCAATGACTGTTGTTGAAAAATAAAACAATCATTTTTGATACATTTTAAAAACATCTTCTAAGTGCTAATAAATTTTGATCTACTAATGGGTTCTTTTTAGGTCTGCAGAATTGAAATAGCCCTGCAAAATGGAAAAACTTACACTGGGCTGCAAACCGTTTAGCCTTCATAGGCTTTTGATCTGCTCTCTGCTGAAGTTAATAATGACGGTTGAGTCTAAAGGCCACAAACGTCTGCAAACTTCAATCATCAAACTTCAATCACACTAACTGACTGCAACAACTTCTTGCAGCTTCTTACCTTTTGTCGTGTTGTTAGTTTAGACAATGCTGAATCAGTTCTGTCTTCGTCCTGGGTCTGAACTGCATTAACAATAATCACAGATATGTTACAATTACAGTTTTTAATAATTTATACATATTTTTTGTGTGTCTTAAAAAGATAAAGAAATAATTTGCTCTTCTGACCTGTTTTTCTACATTTCTTGCAGATGCAGCACATCACAACTACAGCAACTATCATCAGAGATGCAGCAGAGATCGACACTATGAACAATAACGGTAGGCCTTGATCTGTAACAGACATAATGAGTCATTAGTGTGAGTGAATCTGTCCTGATCTACAGCTAACACTATATGAAATATCAGACAGCACTATATATAACATGATAGATCAGGTCAGTAATCACACACATATATCATGAGTGCTGTGGTACCTGCACATGTGTGACAGAGTGTGTTGATGTCCAGATGTGTGGTCTGGTTGCTGATGGGATTGTTCAGCACACAGCTGTAGGTGTTTTTATCCTGATATTCCACCTCCAGAGGTAGAGAGAGACTGATGCTGAGATCACACACACTGATGTTGGACAATAAACTGATTCCTCTGTACCAGGAGAGAGTCGCATCACACACACTCAACACTGATGAACACACCAATGAACACTTTGATGATGATGATGATGATGATGAAGAACATTGTGAAGAGTTACTGCTGATGACAGGAACAGGCAGACGAGCTGAAAAAACATGAGAGAATGAGCAGAAATATGGGTAAATCTAAACAATCAGATTTTTGGTGTAGTGTGTTGACATCAGTGAGTGTTTGTGTGAAAATTATTAAACATTCCGGTATGTTATATTTTAAGAAATATTCAAAGTTCAATACGAGTTAAGCTCAATCCAATATATTTTTTGCATAATGTTGAATACCAAAAAAAAATTATTTCCACTTGTCCACCAGAAAAGCAAAAATCTGTTACAGTGAGGCGCTGAATGGATCTGGGCTGGATTTCCAGATAACGTTGTCTCTTGGCACACGTAGACTCTAAAGGTATAACTTAACTCTAGGTATACCATTTCTAAGCTTGTTCCCCGAACTATATCTTAAGAAGTTGCTTAAGAAATGCATTCTTACGTGTGACGTTACAAGTGCTGTCCGTGGCGGTGCTGCATCTGTTGAAATCGATGGCTGCGTTATGTGAGAAAGCGGTGTTCTTTATAAAAGAAGCACTTCAGAAATAGTTGAAATTGCATTTATTAGGATTAATGGGATATAATAAAAATATAACCCAAACTATAATAGCCTAGCCTAAAATTTTAACATTGATCTGTGACCAATTGCTGTCACATGCCTTACCTGCATTTCAGTAATAAAAGTGTACGTTGTACGTACGGTGCTCGGCAGTGATCCAAAAGGATTTAAACAGTGAAGTTTGAAGAGATCTCTTCTTGTAAACTCAGAGATGTGGAACCGGATGGCAATTAAATTATTACATCACCACAAAAAAATGTATAGATAATTTGGCCGGGATTTTGACGTGGATGGTGGAAGAAAAACTGACATTCTGGATTCGGACGGCCATAAAATCACAGATTAACCCCTGTAAATGTTAAAAATACCTTACAACCCCATGAGAAACAATTAGCGTCTGAAGGGCTTAACTGACAGTATGCTTTCACTGGCCTTTGAAAGAGCTCCATGAGCTGCGCCATCTTTTATTAGCACAACTATTCGCTGTATCGCTGCCATCGTTTTAACAACCCACCACAAGCATTCCCTTTAAATAGACTCCTAAGCCTTTACTTCCTAATGGTTTGCCAGCTGAAGTATACATTTGGATAATATTATTAAAAAGCTAACAACAATCAATGTAATGACAACTTTATTAAATGCATGAAAACACTAATTACAGACTAAACACTTAACTTCATAATTCTATTGGTATAGACAGTCAACAGTGATAAGGTTAAGCTAAGAGTGTGCCAGACTAACCTTCTGAATGTATGACTTACAGAAGGTATTGAAGGGGTGGATTATGATCTGCTGCTGCTTCAATGTATATGTAATGAGTGATTATAATCAAGGTATTAATCAATATTTTTCCTTCTAAATATCACATGAGTTGAATGACTTCTCTAGGCTTGTGAGATTTTACTTTGTTATAGAAGTTACCAGTGTGATTACTGAAATGTTCTTTTCTTGTATTCTTTCAAAGTCTATATGAAATATCAGAGAGGTAAATGAGGGTCATATGCCAGGAATGCAGTAACAGTGCCCAGCTTTCAGAAATGAATTATGGACTTATTTAACATGTGTCAATACATGCATCTGCTTTTCTAGGGTACCCTGAAAACAATGGTCACAGGGTCATTGAAGTCTATAGTTTAAGGGACCATTTCTTTGTTAAAGCCTTTACTTCACTGTGTTAGATTAAAGTGTCCTCTTCTTGAGAGAAAGAACGCATGATCTTGATGTTTTGAGAGGACTCTCCTGTTTATAGTTAAAGCCTGGCCAAATCTAACCTTGCAGAAGCTGTGTGTCAGTGTGTGTGTGTTAGTCTTCTTGGTTACAGGGTTGAGGAACAGCATTATTAGACTGACTGAAGTTGTTTTTCGAGACAGCTGGCGACCTGGAAGGTACGACGTGCCTATCTCCAGGGTCCGATGGAGATATGCTTTAGTCTATCTGTATATGTGTGGAAAATAACTATGTTTATCTATTTCTTAGCCAATGAGAATCATTCAACTTGAAGCAAGGGCGTAGCTTAGACCTTGAAAATGGTATAACTGTGATCTTTGTAACTGTAAGCGGGGTGGCCTACAAACTCCTGTGTGAGTATTGAAGCTGACTTCTGCTGATGAAACTGCAAACTATCTTCAGTAAAACCTATCTTTAGTTTATTATTCTGACTCTTGTCTTAAATTGACTGAACTTCTGACTCCGGGTCTTAATTAATCATATCTGGTCCTTGTGTCCTTAGTAAATCCCCTACAGTTTACTTAACTAAGAAAGTTTCGGAAAACGCGTATTAAATCCAGCCCAGATCTGTAAACATTAACAGTGTTTCAGTTGTAAAGGACGAGACAAATGATCTCTACTCACCATAGACAGAAACACTAAATGTTTTTAATGATCGTTTTGCTCCCCTTATCTCTAGTTGATAATCTCCAGTATGTTCAGTTCTGGTGTTTGTGATGATCAGAGATCCAGTTTGATTGTCCAGTTTCAGTCTGTCTCTGAATCTCCCATCAAGATCATCATCATATGTGGAGAAGACTCGGGTCTCAATGCTGATTTTAGCTATCAGAGACTTTTCAGCTCCATATTTCCACAGTATGTCTTCATCTTCATGTATTTCAGTAACATCAGTGTTTAGAGTGACATAATCTCCCTCCATCACTGACACTGAATCACCAAACACACCTGGAGAACATGAACAGGATCAGATTAATGCTTCTGTTGGTTTACATACCAGAGGCCGGTTGCACCAGCTGGATGTACACTCAGTTGTAGTTTGAATGTGAAATACATCTTAAGTTCTGTGTAGGATTAACACCTGTTGTACCATATAGTATTGCACATCTGAGAAGGTGTAAAGGTAAAAGTCATGACTTTCATGTCAGTGAATTAATTGTTATTGCAGATGTTAACTGTAATGTTTATGGTTAATTTGCGCAGTATAAGTGAGATGTGAGTGCCGACTGCACACTGCCGACAGATGTAACTGACCTAACAAAAATGCTGTATGTAATAATGTGTGAAATATTAAATATGAATTTATCTGGGATTATAAGCGAAAACTGCATGCTCTTACTCGGAGGGACAGTATGATTGGTAATAATATTTCACGTCTTAAGTCCATTCACATCAAATGCTATTTAGCCTGTGAATTAATTAAATTAACTGTACTAAAAAAGCAATATTATCTAACACATAATTACATAACCCTTGGGCTACAGAATTAAGCTAAGCACATGCCTTTCAGAAAGAGCACTTTGACATTTGCAGAATATGTAGCTCTCTCAAATTTTCATTCCTGACTTTAAATAAATAACCATTTAAATACTTCTGACGGTTGCGTTAAAAAGAATGTACAAGGAGTTCAGACATAAAACCTTGTTAGGTAACGTTTACGCATTGAAATCAGATGGTGCTGTGGCTTCACTTTTTATGATGCCATGTGCATTTCAGTTCTTTATTAATAGCAAAGTATTTAACCATTGTGAATCATCTATGATGAGTGTAGTTGCATCTGGTCATTTAGTTATCTGTTGTTGGTGCAACAGGGATACATTTATATTGAAAGTCTGGACGAAGCTGAGCCGGCGTTGATCTTACACACACGTATTTTACTGTACGTCCAACTGGTGCAACGGCCCCTGATGTTTGACATTATATGTTAATTGCTTTCTGACCAATTAATTTATTTTACTTCCGTTGTTGTTCATTATTACTACCAAAGTTAAATATTTTCCAGGCCTGTAAATCAGAATGTAAAAATGCTCTGGCAAACAAAAGACAACAGCAATGCACTGTGCTGAAATATTAATGAAAATGTTTCATAACTTACCAGTCAGACTCCACCAGCACAAACAGAACAAAACAAACATGTGAAACATTTTCTTTACCCTTTTGGTCTGATCTAATAAAACTATCCTCTGAAAACACTCAAACCCATGTGAATCCTCCCCCTGACCCTCCTCAAACAACTCGAACGCATGTCATATAGCCTACAGAGATGCATTCATTTTTTATTTATTTTTTATTACGACTTTAAACTCTGGTTTCACATACAAGGCTTAGGCTCTCAGACTAAAATGCATGTGTGTGCTGTTTTAACTTAAAACAACTTGCACTGAAATATCTTAAATTACATTATGTACGGTCCTTTTTTTTTCTACGGTCTCTAGATGTATACACCGGAAAAGGTTTTATTGTTCTTAGGCACATTTGTAAAATCTACTTAATGCCCTAATTGAACTAAAATCTAATTACAGCTTAATCTAAGCCCTGTCTGTGAAACACATACTGTTATAATAGTGGGGAGAAAAAAATCCTATTTTCTTTCTTTTAACATTGAGAAGTTGAAAATTAAAAGTTAAATACGCTGCATAAAAGAGGAACGTTGTGTGAATCTCCTTGAATAAAGAACTTCAAATGGTTTAATAATTCAATTGAATAATCAATTATTGTATATATATATATATATATATATATATATATATATATATATATATATATATATATATATATATATATATATATATATATATATATATATATATATATATATATATATATATATATGAATAGTTCAGATGCAAAAGCCTCTAAGTGCCATCTACATAACGTGTGACCATCTCTAATTGTCAGTCTCATTGAGGTGTGACTCTTGCAGCTCAAACTGAAACTGCTGCGGTCGGTTTTCTTCAGAAATGTGGTTTGATCTTTTGGATGGACTAAAAGCTTTTGCATGACAGTGGCCATTTGTTTTATCTGTGTTTAGTTTGTAGGTGAAGAGCTTCTTCATGTCCTGCTGTTATGAAAGTGAATTTTGAGCTGAAACTCTGAAATGAAATATTTAAGTTAGATATATAGTCTGATATAACACGAGAATGAGCAGGGGTGCGTTTCGGGAAGCATCGTTAGCCAAATGGTCGCAAGTTCCGTCGTTATCATAGTTCAACAAGTCGGTGTTTCCCGAAACCATCGCTCCAACGAACATTCGCAAACAGCATCGCTAAGTTATGTGTTTGAAACTACAGCTCTCGAGCTGTGGTTAATTGTGTCTTTATTACATGTGAGAAAATGATCTGAGAGAGAGAAGAAAAAAGTTTGAGAGAAAAAGTTATCACACTGATAGCAAAAAAGCATTTCATGAGAGAAAAAAAGAATATGTGTGAGAAAAAGTTATCATACCAAATTAATAGCAAAAAAATATAATATTTGAGACTAAAAAAGTTTTGAGAGAAAGTATTTTCTCATAAAACATAAAAAAATATTTTTTTAAATTATTTCTGAGAAAAAAAATCTCTCAAAATACTTTGGAAAAAAAATCTCAAATATATATTTTTTGCTATCAGTGTGAAAACATTTTCTCAAAAAAAAGGGTTTCTTTCAAAACGCTTTTCTTTGCTCTCGATCTCTCAATGCAATTCATTGCTCTCGTGTCAGGATTTTGCTTTCGCTGTGAAAATTGTGTCATGGGCGGGGCCACGTTCCTATTGGCCAGTCGGGTGAGCATCGTCTTGTCTTGGGAGTTGAACTCAATTATTACACCATTGTTCGGTTCACCTAGATAGATGCCTCCTCTGCCTTAGTTGAGCACGGACACTCCAATGTTTGGGTAAGATGATGATACACAATTCGGTGGGTAGCTGGCTGAGCAAGTTCTGCATCACTGAAGATTAAACATAAAAAATAGCACTCATATTCATGAATGAATGTGTATTATATTATTAGCTTGCTAATCGCTAGTAAAGTTAATAAAAGGATATAGGGGATTAAAAAAAAAATTACCATGACAGTACAGGCACACACATATTCGTGGGTTGCTAATGTAAGAGTTAGTCCTAGACCTGCAATTTACCTTGTCAGCTCTAGACCTTGGCTAGATGGTAAACAATATTTAGAATAAGCCCTGTGTAGCTGAGTTTGCAATTACATGCATTGTAGCTAAACGTGTAGAGCAACAACCAGACTATTTTAAACAAAACAGTTACCTGGATGTGCGGCCATATCGGAGGGACTCAGATGTAAACAACAGCATGGATTGCACTGTTTATGCCTACTACTGAACAGACTAATTTATGATGTCTAAACCACGGAAAAAAAACACATGGAAGCTGTGAAATCATATAGAGAAGGACTTAGTAAGCAGGAAAGAGCGCAGAATTTTGACGAACTAAAGTTAATACGTGGTAAAGATCCGAACGAGCTAGCTTCTCATTCCTTCTATTTCTAAATCCGACATAGGCTACGTTCAGATTGTCAGTCCAAAAAAAGAACATGAAATCCATTTCAAGATACAGTACACGTCAGATGTTGTTATAGGGAACATGCTGAAAGTCGCTTGCAAAGTGTTGCAAAGTGCCGGACAAGCAGATGATTATTATTTTTGAAACTGGCACTGAAAAAAGCTGTGCCTACCAGTTCTGCAGCTCGAGACGCAGGAGTCCAGTGAAATTTGTGAAATTTAAATAAGACAAGATCTCTATTGCTAATGCAAACCCCTCCATCAACGCAAAGTCATTGACATTATTGCCAAAGAGCTGCATGATCACACAACTCTCTGAACAGTTGCGATACACAGTGTGGACAACATTTTAGGTCAGATTGCAATCGGATACAAAGATAATCAGATTTGGACTAACCGTATGAATGTAGCCATTAACTACTTTACGTCAACATTTTAGCCATAGTCAACGCTTCATTTACACATGTGGCTGATGCTGTGCCTCTCTCAACCACAAACACCTTCTTTAGAACACTAAAAAATAGCATTTTCTGCTCTAAAATTTACCATGAAATATGATGATTAAAATCCTTCAGAAATCTTAATTTGTTTGCATTGTTGTGTGACATTATATCCTATATCCAATCTATGGTTTAATTTTTTTTTTTTTTCATGAGAAGTGACTTTTGGTAAGTCACTAGAAATTGCTCCAGTGTCCTCATGCTATTAGCGTGTGTTATGTGACCATATGCCATGCATTTGATAACCTTTTGCTTAAAAACTCATGTTACTTTCAGTCATGTTGCTTATATGAAAAATAACAGGAGTGAGTTAAAGTAAAAGGATTGAGTAGAGTCCTCTGTTTTGTTGATTTAATACTGTAAATATTTGTTTATAATACTATTCACCTGAATTATGAGTTAAGGTTGCAATTACTTATTGTAGACATTAGCATTAAATTTACAATGTGAACACCATACTTCCAGGAAGCCAGTCCACCACGAGGTAAATTTAAACATTGTGTTTTTGTCTGTCTTATATTTTGTAGAAAACCCATACTATGCAGGTGCCAGAAACACCCACCTATGGCATATTGCAATGGAAGGAGCGAAACCCCCCCAACCCGCTCTTTTCCTGCTTTTTTTCTACCTCCATCTCTCTCTCCTTCTTTCTCTGTCCACCTTCTTCTCTGTGAAGTACTACTAGCACATAGTATCACTTCAACACAGAAAACTTATGCACACACAGTCATGTGCACTCTCTCCAATACACACACATATGGACGCTCATTCCTGTTACAAAGTGTTCATTCCTGTTACAAAGTGTTCATTCGTGTTCATTCCTGTTACAAAGTGTTCATTCCTGTTACAAAGTGTTCATTCCTGTATTTATTTATTTTCTAAAAATAGTTTGTATAACATTTCAATCAAAAACTAAAAAAAAACGTTAGGAGTGAGAGTTGAAGCTTACTTCAGTTTGTACAGTTGAATTCCAGCAGGTAAAAGAAATTAAGTCACTTCTTGAAAATGGTCTCAATGAAATTGCAGTCTGATTTGGAAGGCAAAAAAGTACTAAAAGGGTGGAAGATGACTTCAGGGACGCAGTAATTGAAGAAAATTTTAAGAAAAAGACCTATAATTTCACAGGATGTATATGTATTTAGAGGCAATTTAGCCTAGTTTAATAAAAAAAATATTTTGAGGTTTTTGTCATAAATGGTTTATATTTCTTGCAGAAGTTGATTACTGTGCACGGAGGACACGATATAATTGAATGTAGACATCAATTAAAATTGTGTAAAATACAAAATAGTATTTTTAATGTCTATTATCTCTGTTTAAATGGTAACTTAAATCTACAATTTAAGCCATCTATATGTGACTCATTTTAGAGAAAATATGAGTAAATAAATCATTGGGCAGGAAAATTCACCGCATACCAGGAATGACCCATTTATGACATTGTGGTGGCGTTCAACTAGTAATTAAGATCTATACGAGATGACTTGAACGCACCAAATGACTCAGGTTGGAAAACCCCGTTGAGGCGGTCAAGCCACGTGTAGCAGTCGAATCTGTTCCGTTCAGGAATTCCTGTTCCCTTTACGCAATCATACTACAAATCGTGCGTAGTTGCCGCTTTACCATCAGGTTACCATACGTACCATTAGAATATGGAGCTATTTTTGTGTCTTTATTACATGCGAGAATATAAATGATCTGAGAGGAAAAAAAAAGTTTGAGAGAAAAAGTTATCACACTGATAGCAAAAAAAGCATTTCATGAGAGAAAAAAGAATATTTGAGAGAAAAAGTTTTCATATCAATAGCAAAAAATAATATTTGAGACTAAAAAAGTTTTGAGAGAAAGTATTTTCTCATAGAACATAAAAAAATATAAATTTGACATTTTTAAAATTATTTCTGAGAGAAAAAAAATCTCTCTCAAAATACTTTGAAAAAAATCTTAAATATATATTTTTTGCTATCAATGTGAAAAAAATTTCTCTAAAAAAAAAAGTGTTTCTCTCAAACCGCTTTTCTTTGCTCTCGATGCAATTTTTTGCTCTCCTGTCAGGATTTTGCTTTTGGTGTGAAAATTGTGTCATGGGTGGGGCCACGTTCTTTTATTCCTATATGAACGTTCCTATTGGCCAGTCGGGTGAGCATCGTCTTGTCTTGGGAGTCGTCGAACTGAATGAATCATTATTACACCATTGTTCACATATTGTTCACGTCCCTTCGCCTTCGGTTCACAGATAGATGCCTCCTCTGCCTAGTTGTTGAGCACGGACACTCCAATGTTTGGGTAAGTGGGTTGATGACACACACAACTCTATGGGTAACTGGCTGAGCAAGTTCAGCATCACTGAAGATTAAACATTAAAAATAGCACTCATGCAACCTAGCATGATGGCTAATTAATAATTAGCTTTACTAGCGATTAGCAAGCTAATAATATAATACTCATTCATGAATATGAGAGCTATTTTTAATGTTTAATCTTCAGTGATGCTGAACTTGCTCAGCCAGCTAACATCCAGTTGTGTGTGTCATATCATCTTACCCAAACATTGGAGTGTCCGTGCTCAACTTAGAGCTTAGATCGGGCCCAAAAAATCAAGCCCGAGCCCGGCCAGACACATTAACTATAATTATGAGCCCGAGCCAGATTTAAACCGACCTAATATGTGGGTCGTTATAACTGACGTCCTCAACTACTTTCTATGTTACTTTCTCCTCCTCCTCCTTCTGCACCTCCAAATACTTTCAAGTTAGCCTACGTGGTGTCACCATCATCAGCATAAAATGCTCCTGATAAATTATTTGTTATTAAAGCATTAACACACAAACCACTGTTATAACATAAAATCAAGCAGCTACTGCGTGCATGGTTTGGCATGACTGAATGTCAAAGTGCGCTACCTTAAAAATTCCTAAAGCTGACATCAGTTCATCGCGATCTCACACATCTCTGTTATCAATGAAGCTGACTGCACAATGAATCTTTCATAATATATACCCTTTGTTTGTTATAATTAGAGGATTTGCCAGCATACAGATTTCAGCTCTGAACAAAAAGTCAGTTTTGAGCAGTGAGGGGAGTCTATCTTAAGGCCATTGCGTTCAAGAAATCAACACATATATCTGTGATTGGCTACATCGCTATGCTGCAAACAAGTTATAAAACGAAACTCTGGCCTGTAAATCATTTGTATTTTGTTTTAGTTGTTCTTGTTGCTTTTCTGCAACAGATGAATAAAAATGTATTCGTTTTTATATGTTTTATTCATAGATATTTCTAGTTTGCGGGAGTCCTACGAATCGTTTTATTCTCCCTGAAACCTCACACACACAGAGTGAGTGCATTACAGCCCAGCCATCAGATCTAGTCCCGCGCCGCACTCTTTTGCGTTGGGAGTGCACGTCTCTAGATCAAAGGCCCGGCCCGAGGATAGTGGCCCTGTCCCAAATGGCACACTTTATATCCCCTTAAAGACTTGTGGACTCCCAATGGCCGTCGTGTGCATGTGTCTGTTAAGTACACAAGACCGTAGGGTGTCCCGTTCGTAATTTTAGGTATCATAAGGGTGGTCACGAGCTGTCGATATGCATCCACGACGCACGCTTTTGCCGAGCCGCACTGAAGCGAGCTCCACAGCAGATTTTACCTGACAGTCACAGCGGCGTTACATCATGAAAGTGTGGACCGTGACTGTTTATTGTGACATTTGGGACAGGGCCAGTGACGGGAAATATCAACCCGACCTTGGGCTCGGGCTCGGGCAGAGAATCTAAAGGCGGAGGACGGAGGCATCTATCTAGGTGAACCGAACCTATGAACCGAACAATGGTGTAATGATTCAGTTGACTCCCAACAAGACAAGACGATGCTCACCCGACTGGCCAATAGGAACGTTCCAATAGGAAAAAAAGAACGTGGCCCCGCCCATGACATAATTTTCACAGCGAAAGCAATATCCTGACACAAGAGCAAAAAATTGCATCGAGAGCAAAGAAAAGCGGTTTGAGAGAAACACTTTTTTTTATAGAAAATGTTTTCAAACTGATAGCAAAAAATATATATTTAAGATTTTTTTTTAAGATTTAAGATTTAAGTATTTTGAGAGATTTTTTTTCTCAGAAATATTTTTTTTATGTTCTATTGGCGCTTTTCCACTGCATGGTACGCTCGGTTCGGTACGGTTCGATTCGGCGCGGAACGGTTCGGTTCGGCTTCGCTTTTCCACTGCGTGGTACGACTCGGTACGGCACGGTTCGGTTCGCTAGCTCGGTTGCTTTTCCACTGCAGTTAGTACCCATTCAAAGTGGGTGGGACTGATCGTTACACTGTTTGTAGGTCCGGTGATAGCCGTGTGCGGCTAAGAGCTGAGCTAGCTGCTACTTCTTGGAACACTTTTTCATTCTGTTTTGCCCCATCCAGCTCTCGCTGGACCCGCTCCTAGGCAACCAACGAGAGGATTGTCTGCACCTCGACCCCGATTCAGCCATTTCCTTTTTAAAGTGTTGATCTCTTCTTTTTTTTTAAGTAAGTAAAACACAGGTGCTACCGTGTTGGCTGTTGTCTACTGGTTATATGACTCTGTATAGCGGTCTCGTGTCGCAAATCCAATGACGCTGGTAGTGACGATTCTGTCTGTCTGACCAATCAGTGATCTGCAGTGTTTCACGTCACATTTTAGTACCGGTACTTTACGCTTGGAACCTCAACAGATCAGGTACCATTTAAAGCGCGCCGAAGCGCACCGTACCGTACCGTACCATGCAGTGGAAAAGCACCACAAGTGAGCCGTACCGAACCGAACCGTACCGTACCATGCAGTGGAAAAGCGCCAAAGCGTGCCGTACCGAACCGAACCGTACCGTACCATGCAGTGGAAAAGCGCCTTATGATAAAATAATTTCTCTCAAAACTTTTTTTAGTCTCAAAAATTTTTTTTTGCTATTGATATGAAAACTTTTTCTCTCAAATATTTTTTTTTCTCTCATGAAATGCTTTTTTTGCTATCAGTGTGATAACCTTTTCTCTCAAACTTTTTTTCTTCTCTCAGATCATTTATATTCTCGCAAGTAATAAAGACACAAAAATAGCTCCATATTAGAATTGAATACGACAAGAAGCACAACTGGATGTACGTGAAGCCAAAAGGTTATATAGGGAACAGAATCGACTGCTACACCCGGAAGTGAAGGTAACTTGCACGCACATTTTTTTGTCCTGATCGACAGTGTAAACAAAGCTGACATGATGAAGCTTCTCTGTAGTTTGCTACTATTGCTCTGCCTCTGCTGTTTATTCGACCATGGTAAGATATTTAGACTTATTAACTCTTCCGGCTGACGATGAAACCGAAAGTCTGTTTTTGTAAACTCCAATCGCGTTATATTAAACAGAAAAGCTTTCATTGTAAAAAATTCGCGTTTGGCAATACATTTATTTGTTAAAATCTCACTTACTGCTAGAGACTCACGCAATTGACTCAATTGACTTTTCACACGCTCTATATACGTAGGCTACGCCACAGATCCATTTTGTCACGCACAGAAAAGGAAACGGAGTCCGACAGCAGGTTACTTATGAAATAAAAATCAGCTCTCAGATTCTATTATTACAAAATCAAACAATTTAATGACCAATTTAATGACCATAATATCGCACCCTGTTATGGATGTGACGCGTCTGAAATGCATAGAATAATGTTTGGAAAATCAACAATCAAACCATCATGGCACTTTTGTTGATGCATAATGGCTGTGTTTTCACATTAAGAAGACTGTCTGAAATGATTCTGAAAATTATTAAATAAACTAAACCTTTAAAACGTTATGGCCGTGACAGTGCACTGAAGCGTCAAGACCTCTTTATTATAGCCCTTATAAATTTAACAGGCAGTGCTGTTATGACCAAATAAGTATATTTATTTCTCAGGCATGCCTCCATCTTTCTGCAAAATGCTTACTGTTAAAATAAAGTTTATAAAGGGGGGTCTTTGATACCTTTTTTGAAAGCATGAAATTTGTCTGGTTTAAAATGTAATTTAAGCATTGTTGCTCACCTCATATCTGGTGGATAAACAAGGCAATTTTCTTAATTTTTGTTAAAGCACATTAATACAGTATATTGCAGACCTAAATGGACAACTTAAAATGGGTTTTGTTCTTTTGGTTAAAACTTTATTTTTTCATGGTAAAGATGACCTTTTCATGGAATTGCTTAAACCCTCCAGAAAGTTAAACCCCCAAAAAAACAGAAAGTGCTGTGCCAAGTCACTCTTAGTCGATTAGGCCTATTCTTTTTTTTTAAATACTGAATATGCTTTTGTGTCTTTTATACACAAACCTGTTTAAGCATAGGCCTATGCACTAAATTATATAAATTGCTACATATATTAAGTACGTTATTTATTCATGTTATAGGCCTATTTGAGTTTGTAAATTGAAATTGTTAGAAAAAAAGTTTGTCCACGTAGTAAGTTTATATATATATATGTTTGTTGGCCACAATTATTCACACCCCTAGAATTTCTTATGAATAAAATATCTATGAAGTTTATTTCCATTAATATTTACCTTTTTTAGCACACCAGGGTGACTAGGAACATGAAATTGTCCAGCTATGACTTCTTGTTTCACAGGAGTTTAAATATGAGGAAGCACAAAGGCCAAATTCCCTTAATCATTCATCACAATGAATAAAACCACAGAACATGGTTCTGATGTGCATCAAAAGATAGTTAAGCATCACAAAATAAAAAGTGGATGTAAGAAAATAGCTAAAGAATTAAAAATCCCCATTTTGATCATCAGGGCAATAATTAAGAAGTTATAATCAACTAAATATGTTACGATTCTGTGAGGAAGAGGACGTGTGTCTATATTTTCTTAATGGACGGTGAGGATGAAAGTTTGAGTGGCCAAAGACTCTTCAAGGATCACAGATGGAGATTGCAGAGATTAGTTGAGTCTTGGGGTCAGAAAGCCTATTAAAAAAAAAATCGCACAACCCCTACATCACCACATGTTGTTTGGGAGGGTTTTAAGAAAAATCCTCCTCGCTCATCCAAATACAAACTCCAGCATATTCAGTTGTCAGACACGACTGGATCTTCAAACGGCACAGGGTTCTGTGGTCATTAAACTAAAAAAAGAGCTTTTTGCCAGCAAACACACTAGATGGGTTTGGTGCACACAAGGATAAAAAGTACCCCATGTGTACAATTTAATATACCGTTGGATTTTTAAAGTTGTGGGCCTATTTTTTGCTGGAGGTCCTGGACTTCTTATTCAGATACATGGCATTGTGGATTCTATCAAATATCAACAGATAAAAAATCAAAACCTCACGCCTTCTGCTAGAAATCTTATAATGGGCCGTGGTTGGATCTTCCATCAGGACAGTGATCCAAAACAAACATCAAAATCAACACAAAAATGTGTTAGGGAGCACAAAATGAAGCTTCTGCCATGACCGCCCCAGTTCCCTGACCTGAACCATATAGAGAATGAGTGGCTGAACTGAAGAGAAGAAGCACAAACATGGATCTGGGAATCTGCAGGATCTGGAGAGATTATGTATGGAGGAATGGTCTCAGATCTCTTGTCAGGTGTTCTCCAAACTCATCAGGCATTATAGGAGAAAACTCAGAGCTGTTATCTTGGCAAAAGGAGATTGCAAAAAGCTATTTAATAAAAGGGTATGAATAATTGTGGCCAACGTGTTTTGGAGAAAAACATTTATTTTATAATGTGATTTCCCCCCCACTTTCAAATCTTTTACTTCAATGAAAGGTTAGGATTTTGCCAATTTTTTGAATGAAAGATGAAAAGGATAAACGATGCAGATTTATTTTTTACAGCCATTTTTGATCATATTTACCAGGGGTACCATTAATTCTGAGCACGACTGTATATATATATATATATATATATATATATATATATATATATATATATATATATATATATATATATATATATATATATATATAGGTCCTTCTCATTCACAGGTCCAAGTTCATTATTTTCCATAATTTAATGTTAAAAATTTAACTTTCATATATTTTATATTCATTGCACACCAACTGAAATATTTCAGGTGTATTATTGTTTTAATACTGATGATTTTGGCATACAGCTCATGAAAACCCAAAATTCCTGTCTCAAAAAATTAGCGAGAGAGAGTTTGACTTAACTAAGTATAACATGTTTCTGGATCATCATTTCAATCAACCAATCAGATTTGAGGGACGGGTTTACAGTTTATGTCAAGTTTAGGTTTAAAACCAGGATTAGTTGCTTCAACATCAGTTATTCACCATAATTTCCCTCTGGTTTTAGGGATAAGTTATGTTTAGATTTAGGGGTAGGGATAGGGTTAGGACAAAATTTTCAGACAGGAATGTTGTTCCATGATCAAGAAAATTGTATTTCTTACTTGGCAAAATCACAGTGACCTTAGTATTAATGGGTCAAGTGTTTACGAAAAAGATGCATCTTTGGCCGTTTCTTGAAAATTGTTCAAACTCAGCTTCTCGGGTTCAGTTATGAGTATTTGTATTTCATATTCATAATGGGTAACATTCATTATGAAATAAGTTATATGAACATGAAAATTCTTAGTTGCTTGAAATTCATAGATAGGGAAAGGGTGGTGGCAAACTCAATACACAAGCTCACTTTTTCAGAAAATGCAAGATTATGGACGTTGAATGTGTTTTTGTTTTGTGTATAATGAATTGGTCATTTCTTCTTCAGGTTTTCCCTGTGTTTTTTTAGATGGAGTGTCCGTGTCAGTGATGGAGGGAGATTCAGTCACTTTAAACGCTGATTTTGAAATAAAACAAGAAGATATTAAATGGTATTTTAATTACATGTGCCTTGCTCAAATCAGCGGAGATCAGATGAAGATCAGAATAGTTCAGTATGAAGATGCTGATGAGAGATTCAGAGACCGACTGAAGCTGGATAATCAGACTGGATCTCTGACCATCACAAACACCAGAAAGACAGACTCTGGAGTTTATCTACTAGAAATCATCCGCAGCAGCAGCATCCGAGAAGAGACCTTCATTGTTACTGTTCATGGTGAGTTTAAAGCAATTCTTGTAAAGATAGAGAAGGCAATTTTTGTTTTACTGGTTGAAATTCTTCAAATCCTAATTATCATTTAATCAATAATGTCCATTCATTGCATTCGGTCCGACCTGCCTGTCAACATATGTATTTGCATACCTCCGTGCACCTGCTCACTCAGGCCATCCTTAAAAATATTTTGGTTTGCAGTAACAGCAAAAAAAAAAACAAAAAAAGGGTCGGTAGGTAGGCCTATATTTTTTTTTTCAAGATTCAATGTAAAAAAAAAAAGTAAAATTTTGGTCATGGTATGAATTTAAACAAATTTGCATACCGTGACGTCACTGACTGTGTCTTCAAACCGTGCCTTCTGGCGCTCCTTTGCTAACCTCATTCTGATGCAGGTTATATAGATGTCAAAAACATTTTTATTACATTAATTCCATCTGCATTTATTTGATTTTTTTGTGGCAAAATCAAGAAAAAAAGAAGCCACTAGAGTTCAATCAAAGTGGATTTTCAGAGGTAAACAAATAAATTAAAATTACTTTAGAATTCACAAAATAACAGTTAATTAGATTAACATGCAATGTAATACCTATGAGAAAACATGTTAATGTGTTACATTTAGGATGTTTACATCCATAAAACATAATTTCAATTGTGTTACTGGTTACTAGTTTACCAGGTTATACTGTTTTACTTGCATCCACCGCTAGGTGTCAATGCAACCTACAAACCAGAGACCAGTTCCGTTGCTTTCGGTTGTCACTTTTGTGAAAAAAATCCTGTTTGTTTTTTGAGACAAAAGTGTTCATTTAAATAGATTGTAAAATCAAGTTTTCATGTCTAAAGACGTTTCAATTTTAAACGCCACATATAGGCAAATCCACGGACAACTAAGAGGCATTAGGACGAACGTAAAGAGAGCGCGCGAGACGCTATGGTGAGACGCGCACAAGTCAGCAATATTTCTGATGATTTATTGGCGGAAAGTTTCGTGCACAATGACAAACAGGACTACAAAATTCTGGAAAAACAACACCCGCAGCCATCATTACCAAGCGCGAACCATTGACAGTGAATGAAACGAAGCGAACGTGTCTAGGTCATATGTGACATGCGTATACCATGGTGTAAACATAATCATAGACGACGCGGGTTTATATCTAAAAGAAAGAACGTAGCCTATGTAGGCTTTTTATATTCACAATACTTACTAAAATATGATTAATATTATATTATTGCATTTGTATTAGTTGTTTGAAGAGTAAAACATTTTTTTTGGTCGTTCTTAACGCAAGTTTACAATCGGCAAGTCGGTCGGACCAAAAGGAAAAAAAAAAAAAAAAATTGGGTCGGTCCTAAATTGACAGGGTCGGTCGGGTTACGGCAAACAAGAATATTTTTAAGGATGGCCTCAGACAACAGTCGCATCAGCTCGTTCTGTAAGGCTATGTAGTTGTAGACAGTCAGTCACCGAAAGCCACAAACAAACAGCAGCCGCATTTTACAGTTCTTCCTTGAACAAAACAACCAGCTTATGCTGTGTTATACACCATGTTGTAATTACGAGAGGGCAACCCGTGACGTTCCACCCGAAGATGTTCACGTTCTCAGACTCGGATTTATGTGTTTCTATGTTAACACAATCAACGTCAAAATGAAACTGCAGCATCCCTTATATACTAGATACTAGTATAATAATATATCCCTAATATATCCCCTGATAGACGCCGCTTTCAAACAATCATGTGTGTATCTGTGTAAGTGCTCGATGAAGAGTGTCAAAGATGTCATTGTTGATCATGGTAGCCAATCAATATATATGTTGACTGCGTCAACACAATAGCCAATCAGAGTGTTTAAGAGTCAGTTCAGCAGTGCTCAAAATGCTAGAGGGAAATGCTAGTATTGTCACATTTTTTTAAATTTCAGTACCAAAGTCCGTACTTTTGACAACTCTATTAAAATCTTGTCATTCTTCAACACATTGATATACAAAGTAAATACATTGTATGGATAATATTCATCAATTAAATATTTATAATGGGTAATATTTATTATGAATTTCAGTATGAAAGTACTTGTTTGTATGAATCATCTTATAGGGGGCAACATATGAATCAGGATGTTGTTTGTATGATGTTCATTAAAATGCATAAGATCGTCCATGAGACTCGTGTGTGTTTGTCTGATGAGTGAATGTGTTAATCAATGATGTTCATTGTTATTGTTCATGTTACGAATCAAGACATATTTCTCTACTCACAAACTGTTCATTTCTTCTTTAGGTGCGTCTGGTCTTGATGCAGATGGAGTGTCAGTGATGGAGGGAGATTCAGTCACTCTACACACTGGTGTTCAAACAAACCAACAAGACAGAATTAGATGGTATTTTAATGACATTCGCATCGCTCAAATCAATAGAGATCTCAGTAAGATCTGTACAGATGTGAAGTGTAATGAAGATACTGAGAGATTCAGAGACAGACTGAAGCTGGATCATCAGACTGGATCTCTGACCATCATGAACATCACAAACACAGACTCTGGAGTTTATCAACTACAGATCAGCAGCGGCAGCAGAGACAGTGAAAAGACCTTCATTGTTGCTTTATATGGTGAGTCATTATGTTTAAAAGCAAACTGTACATTTAAAGGCACACTATGCAAGAATTGTACCTTAATATAACAGCTTCAAAGTCATTTCGGTGGTAAACAAACTCATAGTAGGATAAAACCATCCTGGTAGTAAAGCTTGTGGGGGACTCTGCTGGAAAAACATGCAATGCAAGTTTAAGAGGAGCGCCCCTGACAAATCTAATGAGAATCATGATATGCTTTACGGCAGTGGTCTCAAACTCGCAGATGGCCCGAGGGGTGATATTTTGTGGCCCCCTACTTGACATTAAAGTTTAATGTTAGTACGGCCCGTCGTTGCGTGTGCCGCGTTTTTATTTATTTATTTTTTATCCCTTATGGGCTACCATAGATAGTCTCGTGACAGCTTACAGTGGGTTTGTTGTCAATAGTTGTCATAGACAACCGCGAAGTACAAACATAATGCAACTGGAAAAAAATAGCACGTCGCTTCAATTATGAGCGCGCTTGCCGCGCGCCTACATTTGAAATAATGAATTTGAGTGCGCAAAATATGTGAGCGCGATATGTGCACAGGCCCCTTGGCGAGCTACCACCAATCAGGCCACGAGCTACTGGTAGCTTGCGAGCGACGTGTTGGAGACCCCTGCTCTAAAACAATGTGAGAATAATCATTTGGAGCTTGTAATATGTGTCCAGGTTGATAAGAAGGTTTGCTTTGATTTGTGCAAAGTCAGTTATTTGCCTGAGACACTATTCATGTGTAGAAAGAATTCAATAAGACGGGCAGACATGACTGCAAATATTTGTATTTCAAAAGCAATAATTGTTTTTCTAAGTATAATAAAATGAAATGTGCCTTCCAAAAAAACATTCAATATCATATTAATGTGTTTTATAAAGGACATGAGCAAATATATCACAAAGATGTGTAATAAGGAAAAGAAAAATAATGTTTGTAAAATGAAGTATCACAAAGATTTTGTGTATAAGGAAAAGAAAAAGAAAGATTGTAAAATGAACTTCAACTGTCAGAAGGACAGCTCATGAAGAACCAATCATGTACAGAAAGAAATGTTCAAATTCAGAGGAACAGTTCAGAAGAAACGTTAATAATAAAGATTGAGAAGATTGGATCATTTCTGCTCCTTTTTTGGAATTCTTGAATACTATTTTTTGTGGAATACTTGATGCGGCCCAGCCTGACCCAGACTCTACCTCCAGCGGCCCCCAGTTTGAGTTTGAGACCCCTGCTTTACGGCAACTACGTCACACACATCAAGAACAAAATATGAAGCACGAAGACACTTGCGCGCATTTCAGACGTGATACTCTACGATGGATAAAGCAAAGAAAACACGGTCGGAAGAGACTAGGAAAAGAGAATCTGACCGCGTGAGGAACCGGACAAGAGTCCCACTCTGTCACGTTTTTCCATAGATGGGGCTTTTCACTCATTGGCGCGGGCTAAAAAGCAGCACTGGATGCAACAGTGATGCTGACCTGGCAATCTTGTTGATGGACTAGTAAGTAAATCTTTCTACGTTTGTGTGCATTTTATTTTGTGATTTCACTGGAATGAATAGAGAGTCTCCGCAACGGCGATAGATTGAAGAGCGCGTCTGAGTGAAGACTGCGCGCCGCCACAAGAGACACTATGTATCCATGACACTGATAGCCGCGGACACGAGCGCTCAGGTTGAGTTCAAAAACACATTTAAGCGCTAGATCTTTTATTTAAAGGCACACAATGCAAGATTTGTACCTTAATATAACAGCTTCAAAGGGGTATCAGGCCGTGAGTGCAGAGACGCTCTGCGTGAGTAGTATTTACGACAATAACGTTAAATACAAGTACTCCACAGTGACTCTAGGGGTTGCTGTTTGACAAAAAACGGAATTCCTGCATAGTGTGCCTTTAAATCACATCCTAAATTTGTTTAGAGAGATTTTTTTGCAGTGACATTTCAGAGGTGTTTTTCTCTTTACCTGTTGTAAGGGAAAGAAATGTTCAAACAACACTGCTTCAAACAAATTTAGCTCAAAGGGAATCATAAATTTATTTGGTAATTTTGAAAGAATCACTTGTTTACGGCCGAGCAAATGACTCGTCATTATCGGTGTAACTATCAGCTCTGCAGCGGATATAAATATTCAAACTACAGTGAAAACGCTATTTATTTGCAAGGTAACTTAGATCAAGACACTGTATTTGTAAGCACATAACACAAAAACGCTTCTCTTTAAATACAAACAAGAAAATCCAGACAGAGTCTTTTTGAAAAAATTTACCTTAAACACTTTGTTTTATTTTGAAATAAATATACTTGGTTCTCGCCATGAACAAATACAAATGAGACTTTGATTATTAGAACACATATAAAAGTTCTAACATAAACACACGCACACGTTCATACGAGTTGCAGAAAGAAGATATCCCAAGTTTCTAGCAATATATAAACTTATAAGATATTACCTGAAGGAACTATCAATCATTAATTTAACCCTTTTATCGTTTCTTAGGCAGGGTTATTACATTTATACCAAAACACCAGTCTAGCTAAGAGTCTGGAGGTTACTTGCGTTTGTCTTTTGCGCTCCTTGGGATTCTCTTTCTCTTTTAAAAGGGGGTTTCCCGGGTTCGTTGATTGGCTGGCGGTCTCATTGTGTCTGGATTGATGTCTTGGGCGGCCAATCACGTGTTGTGTTGGCGGATGGATGGAAAGTCTTTGAAGTTGGATGCAGGCTTTGCTGTAGAATCGTTGACTGAAACTTTACAGCAAAACTTAACTTAGTTTATTTTATTTTCCACTGAGAGTCTCGGTTCTAAGTAGGAGAAAGAAAAGTGAGACGAGAGTAGTTGACTTTAGCCCACTAATTCCATTAAGAGTATTGCTCTATACCAGGGTTCTCCAACCTTTTTCATTTGAGAGCTGATTTTTAAAAATGAAAGTGGCTGAGAGCTATAATACAATACTTTAATCTCTTAAATAATGTCTCAAAACTGTCATATTAACAACTATCCAAACTGTTTTAGAGCTAAAAAAGTTTTTGTAGGCATATATTATGTCACCCTTAAATGTCAGAGAAAAGAACAGAATCAGAGATTCATTTTTTTTTTTTTTGTAGAAAAGGTACTTTACATATTAAGCTGTAAAAACACATAATTATTGATTTTAGTTGATCATAACTAGAAATGAAATGGCATGAATTTCATGATTAGTGACCAAAATGGTCACGGTTATAACAGAGTCCTGTTTAAAAGGGGAGGACATTCAGCATCACAGGCTGATTTCTTTATATACTCGGACCAAGACAAAACATTTCCCCAATTTGGGGAATGAAATGACAATAGGAGTTTGCATTGACAAGAGTTTTAGACACAGGGAGTGCACACCTTGTCGAGGAACAGGAGGTAGTTTGGATGAAGAACCCTGAGAAAAAGTGCACACCCATTAAGCAAAGTATGTGGAGAAGAGACCATTGGACCAGTTGCACATTTAAAATGAAACCAAATATGACTGTTAATTCACTTATATTTACATAAAATATTATAATTTTTAGAAAAACTTTTTAAGTGAAGAGAAGCATGTGTAAAGGGAAAGAAGTGGGGGAGAAGGAACAAATGTTAAGGAAGGACAGGAGGGAAAGAAGCTTTCGCGCAGCTTCACTCTGTGGTGTGGAGACAAACTGTTTGTGGTGCCCATATCTCAGGAGATTAAAGTATCTGAGGTTCTGTTTGGCTTACATAGTATAATTGTTTCTTTCTAAATAATAATGTCATGATCGCATTTTCATTTGTTATTTTAAAAAGGTACTGCAAGATGACACACCATCTGTCATGTGTGGACATTATCAGAAGAAATCCTTATTGTAATACATGCTGCATTGACTTCATCATCATCATCATCATCATCATCATCATTTTGCTTGTTCTGAATTAGATCTGAAGTAATTAGTATCCCCCTACTTTTCATTGGATACCTTTTTGTTTACTCTTAATAGAGTAATTCATAAAATTATTACTTTTACTTCTACTTGAGTAATTACCATACCTGCCTCTTATATTTATAAGCACAAAATGTGGATAAATGTTGCTTTTTTAGACTGAAAGTCGAGAAAGCACGTTTTATTGCTTTCATATCCACATTTTTCTCATGTTGTGTCTTTTCCCTCAAAACAAGATCCTCCAATCATCTGTTGGTTTGTTTCTCAGGTGTTTCTGCTGCTGAACGAGATAAAATAAAGAGAAAGACAGCGATGGAAGGAGAATCTGTCATTTTATACACTGGTGTAATAAGAAAACTGAATGATTCAACAATGTGGTATTTTAATGAGATTTTCATCGCTGAAATCACTGGAGATAAGAGTAAGATCTGTACAGATGTTCAGTGTAATGAGAGATTCAGAGACAGACTGAAGCTGGATCATCAGACTGGATCTCTGATCATCACAAACATCAGAAACACAGACTCTGGAGAATATAAACTACAGATCAGCAACAGCAGATTCAGCATCACTAAGAGCTTCAGTGTTTCTGTCACTGGTGAGTCTCATTTAATCATTCAGTGCATTTTTCCTTAAGCAGTTTTTAAAACAGTAAATTATTTCATTTTGGCCTGTTTTTATTTTTCTCAAGTCTATTATGTAAGAATAAGAACAATCATCAGTCAGTTTTCCTGCAAACTTTGTTTCCTGTTGAGCTCACAGTGCTGATGCTGTTTTAACTGCTGTTGTTAAAAAAAACATCATATTTTTCAAATAAATCAATTGATCTCCAGTAATAATGTGTCTTTAGCTCCTCCAGATTCAGGTTTGTCTTCAGCTGCTGTAGGAGGAATATGTGTTGCTGTTGTTCTGCTGGTGGCTGCTGCTAATGTGATTTACTATCTCTACAGATCAAAACAAAAAGGCAAGTATTACATACAGCTGATTGTATAAATATAATATTTATTGTGCGTAAAGAATCTTTAAAAACATGTAAAAGTATGTATTTTTATTCTAATTGACCAAAGTAAGTGTTTGTTGTTATTGTTTAAACAGGAAGAAGGACACCGCAAGATGATCATGATCAGGTGAGATACTGTGAGCTCTGAATCTCTGACTGCAAAACACTGACTTTACTACAGATTCAGATCTGCGAGAACTGTTAAGCCCTAATGACAAGATTTCAAACAAAATCAGGCAAAAACTAAGTTAGTTTCGGGGCTTCAAAGCAGATCGTCAAAGTAAACTTTTCACCTTCTCTGTGTATGTTGCATTATATGTAGGTGTGGCTTCGCCTTCTTTAAAGTGTATATCCAGGGTTATACATAATTTATCACATAGAAACACCAATAATAACTGACTCATTTAAGAGAGTGCTGCTCTTGTGGTGTTTTATTTCAGAATGAAGAACAGGGTCTTTACATTCAGCAAACATCAGAGAGAAAACCACTTTTCTGTTTGTGAAACTGAATTATCAATCTTGATCATTTGTTTTACATTCTGTGAATCTGCTTCTTTCTTTCAGGAAATAGTTGTTACAGAACAAACAACCCTTAACCAGAGGACTGAGACTGCACTGATAGATGATAATAATGAAACTGAGACTCCACAGATGGATGATGATAATGTGACATCTCCTAATGAGACTTGAGACTACTGGGATTTCACAGCATTATTATTTTTCACTGACAGGAAACATGAAGAGGAAGTGGAAAAAAGAAAGTGTTACGGCCGACTCGTGGTAGAAGATCAGCTGAAGTTCTCATTGCTCATAGAGAAATAGTGTCAGGACACTAAAATATCAGTAGTCTGTACCAACAACGGTTTTCTAGTCGAAAACAAAGCAACCCATCACCAGCAGAGTGCTTGAAGAATTCAAGTGCGTAATAGTGGAGGGATTCTTACAGCTGCTAAAGGATCCAGACAGGAACAGTGCAGGATATCTCTGTAGATTATCCTCTTGACAGTAGTGCTGCCACGCCACCAAAACACATGAACGTGTGATGTCGAGCGCTCAGCTGGAGGAGCGTTTACCAGCGCCGAGCGGAGAGGAGCGCAGTGCATGGAGTGATATCACCTTGTTTGCGTGCGCTGACTGTATATGCAGGTACAGGTAGTACTGGGAGATTTGTCTGTTCTTTCTCTGCCATAATAGTGAGACTTCCTAGCTTCCGGCCGGTACGTGCCTCTCCTCTTCTCGAAATGAGCGAGTCAAGCGGGTGCGCGCATGTGGGCAGCTCCTGTAGCAGCAGGGGTGGTAACCAATGGTAGCGAGGGAGAGTGACAGTCGCCCAGCCAATTATTGCATTCGTCTCGAATGGAAAGAGTAGCTGTGTTTATTACAGCCCTTAGAGGACTAAAGACACTCGATTTTTATACTCTCCTTTTCAGAGTACTTACATTTTAGAAATGTATTGGTATATAAAGACAGTTTAAACAAATTTGGCGAAAAAGTGTTTTAGAAACAAACTGCCTACTCTGCCTTCAATGTGCACAAAAGAGAATTTAAAGGCTGATTTAATCTGTACTACTGATACTGTAGATTGACTGTTAATGTTACATCTTTAGAATATTAGGATTTGCATCTTGACAACATCCATGTTGAAAACACCAGTATGTTGAATGCTGGTGTCCTTAAACCTTAATTAGCAACTTGGTAACCTCTAAACTGGTGTTAGAAAGGGCTTTGTGTTTTGGTTTGGTTTGTGGTGTTGTATCTTTCTGGTTAAATAAATGTTTAAGGTTCAAATCCAGCAAGAGTTGATCCATGCAATATCACCATCAAACTCTGAAACTCAGGAGCTTGCTTAATCCTCTTTATCCTCAATGGGACATAAGGTCGCTATCATCTGCCTCCACCTTATCTCTTGGCTCAACCACACTGGGAAGGCTTTGTGGTGAGAGGCCTGACTAAAACAGTCCACACGCCCTCCACATGGGGCTAACAACTCCAACACTGTACAACCGAAATCTTATGGGAACCGAATTAGATGCCAAGAATCTCAGGAAATGAACCTGTAAAAACTGCACTGAAAGACACTGGATTGAAGCAACTACAAAATGACAAATATGTGATTTTGTTAATATGTAACTGGTATTGGCTTTGAGTGGAATTAAGCATCTGATTGGTGTTTTTGCTGTTAAAACAATGATATTATATACAAATGATATTATTAATGATGTGTTATAATAACATATATAAACTATTTTCTTACAATGTAAATAAACATTATTTTTATTTTTTCATGCGATTATGCTATTTACTTTGCTTGTTTGTTTGTCGTGAAATGATTTTTGATTTGATCAGAAGTATAGCTAACATTGAATCATTGATAGATGGATCATAATGGAATGTGGCTTTAATTCAACAAGGTCTAAACTTTGACCTTTAACATTTAAGATTTTTAACCTAACCAGCTGTTCAACTCATACCTTAGCTATGTGAACACATGAGTCTAATCAGCTAATTATTAAATCGTTTTGTAATCAAGATTTTTTTTTTCTCTCATCTTAGATGAAAGCTGTTATAGGAATGGACACAAGATGGCGCTCTTGTAAAGTACACTGTCTACTCTTTTAAGAAGATCCAGATTTCAACTAACTCTCATCAGGGCATTAGTTAGTATAAGGTGACGTAGGCTTATTGCAAAGTTACTTATATTCATATGTATAGTGCTAGCTTTATAGTCATATATAGTGCTAGCGGATATTAAACAGTCTACTCTACTGAGAGTTAGTTGACATGTTGCAAAGTCACATTGTAAAATGTCTAAAGTGGACAACTGAGATTAATTTGAACCAAAAATAATGTAGACTCCAAATACAAAAGGCTATACCAAAACAATGCCTCTCAATCATTACTAATTCTTCGCTAGATGTGTGTGGTGTTGTTTCAGGGCCTTTTAAGAACTCCTGAAGAACTATCATATTTTCCTTTTGCTTGAAATATGCAATACAAATACAAATCATGAACTCTAAGCAGGGAAAAGTGCTCTTCAATGGGACGAATGGCAAAGTTGACCACTTGGTTAAAGAAGCCCAGCCTGTAGTTTAGTTGTGTGTCCATTTATGATATGTCATCTCCTTCATAAAAAAACATTTTCTTTCTTTTTCGTTGTCGAACTTTGTGAAGGGAAGAGGGTCTCTGTTTCTAATCGGCTAACCTGCACTGGACAGTCAAAATGACTATTTGTGCGGTATTCCACAAAAAGTTTTGTCGCGTTCATCTGTTCTGTTGCATGTGGAAAGCTAGTGTTCATTACAGCTTGTTGGTAATACTGCACATAAATTGATATGTTTTGATTTTGATCACAATGCCTCTCGATTTACACCTGGTTCTGACACCACAATCGTCTGTCAGGGTGTCATCTTCTTCAGTCCCTCAAAGTGTATCCACTCAAAGCGTAAAGGTCGGGATCAGAGAATATAGGTTAATTTGTTTGTGTTGTTTTAAGTGCACTATAGCAATTTCATGGATAGAGACTGGCATATAATACCTGGTTATTGCACCAAATGAAATTTGCAGGAGGCTGCACAATATAGGCCAACTTATAAGATAAGATTGCTGTTGGCATGAAGTCTAAGTAAATCAAACTTAAGTTTTGTGAGGAATGCCAGTATTCAAAGATGGTTTATGACTACAGGAAAGCAAACAGCTCGCTAAGATGACTTTCTGTTTCACACTTTTTCTGCACTTAAATGATTTGCCAGCTTGCAAACATCCAGATCTAGTACTACCTTTGATAATGTTAGAAAAGTGATACGTTATGATAGCCTACTGCACATCATCGGAAAGGTCTCAACCTCGACAGTAACATTGTCAGTCTGAAAAGGATACATTACTCCTGCTTTGAAATATTGACCTCTGAACCTTGAACCCGGTACATGTTTTAAGGCTTGTCATCTAGCAACAGAAGGTGAAGGTGCTACACCCCCCCCCCCCCCCCCCCCCCGAAAAAAAAATTCCACTCTGCCAACTTGTACTTATGAGAAATATACCAATATATTTTAAAACTACAACTTTCACTAGAAACCCACCACAGAACCAATTACAAAGCTAGCATTACTTGTAGTTCTTCGGGGGTGGTGGGTGGACTTGTTGAAGCGATACTGGTGTTAAAGACCCACTGACCTGCATTGCTGGATATGGGATTCGCATGCGCCCCTCTCGGCCCACATTAGAGTGTTCTGTCTTACAGGCAGGATAATGTAATGTTTCACCGGTAATAAGACCGAAATAACATTATTAAAATAAAGTAATTAATACCCTGATAACATCTAAATAAATGTTGAGATGCAGCTTTATAATTTTAAAAAATATCAATAAACAAAGCAATCCAGCTTCCCTGGCAATAAGACCGAAATAATAATATTAAAAGAAATACATATAAATCATGATAACATCTTATGAATAAATGTTATCTGTGTATCCATGTAAGATGTATCTAGGAGATGGAGGAAACTGTCATGATGAAATGTCTTCTTCCCCCTGTACCGACACACCACATTTTAGGAATTTCTTACCTTGAACAAAAAAAAAAAAAAAACACATAGCTCAGAGACAATACAAAAATCACTCAGACAAATGTAAAAAGAAGCATGTCAAGTGATTATAAAGACCTGGTAGGGATTGACCCTGTGATACATGATGTGCAGCTATGGAGTGATATGCAGTGGTGGTAGTGCAAAAGTAAACAGAGCAGAGATTTAATCAGTGCAAAGCTGTGCATGTTAAATAAGACTATGGAAAAAACAAGAGTGTGAGCATAATGTTATTGCATAACAAAAACAATACAAAAATAAGATAAATAGAACAACAGAAACTTATATTAAATAAAAACAAAAGATTATACAAGCCAACTGTCACGTTTCAGTGTGTTTGAGTTCTGTTTTATGATCTTGTTTTCCCTGTCTTTTGTGATTTTTGGTTTAGTCCTGTTAGTTTTCCCGCTCCTCGTTTGTGTTCAGTTTCTTAACCTGTTTTCAGTTAATTATCTCGTTTGGTTCAGTTCATTTAAGCCCTGTGTTTTCCCTCAGTGTTGGTTGGTCGTCGTCAATGTATGGTTGTATGTTAACCCTGAAGTCCTGGAGTTCTGTTCTTTTGTTCTCGGATGTTTTCTCGTTTGTATAATAAATCTATTATATTGAAGCCCTTGTCCTCGTCTTCAGCTACCTGCAGCAACCCTGACAGAACGATCGACCTTAAAAATAAAAAAAATGGGCCGAAGGAGGAAAAACAAAGAGGTGAGCCTCTTCGAAAACCCAATCCTCTTCCAAGGGGAGCGCTCACTTGAAGAATACGCTGGTCTTTACCTAGAACTCTATGATGATGTGACGCTGGAAGAAGAAGAGCTGACTAAGAGTTTCTGGGGTGGTCTGAAGGACCCGCTAGCCCAGATAATTCTGGTGAAGGACCTCAATATGTCCTTTTTGGACTTTGACCCTCATGACAGGGTCTGCCGATCGATTGCTCCTGTCTGCCTCGCTGCCTGCTGTTGTGTGTGAGTGTGTTTGCTCCGAGGCTGTTAGCTCCGTCTAAGCCTCGCATTTCTTTCTGTTTTGAACCATCGTTTACTATCATTTCTAGTTGTTTATACTACTAATTACAGCTTACCTAACATCGCTAGCTTCCGTTATTGTTAGCACAACACGCTAGTATCTCGCTAGCCTGTTAAGGCGCCACCCGTGCGCTCAGTTATTTATTTATTTTTCTCGTGCGCGCCCGCACATCTGAGTTCATAAAAAGCCCAGGTGAGTAAGAATCAGTCAACAAACACGGTGAGTAATGTCTTGTCCTGTTATTGTCACTTGCACATCATGCCATATGTTTACCATAGCCTTCCCCGTCTGCATAGGGTTTATATGTGATAAATGCAAGGAGACAGTCAGGCTGACGGAGAAGATTTCAGAATTAGAGACACGCATCCAAACTTTAATTGAGGATAGTAAGTGTGCTCGAGCTTTAGATACTACTTTGGATGCGCCTAGCATAGTGAACCATTTACATGATTCGGTTCCGGCTGAGTTATTGCCTGTGCAGCCAGGCAGATGGGTGACTGTGAGAAATCGCTCTAGTCGTGGATCAAAAAACCACTCTTCTGTTCCGGTTACCATAACAAATCGATTTGCCCCTCTCAGTGAAACACCCACTGAGAATGCTGTTGATTGTGCCCTGGTAATTGGCGATTCTATTACACGGAACGTGAAAATAGAGACACCAGCCACCATAGTCACATGTTTGCCGGGAGCCAGAGCGCCTGACATCAAAGCAAATTTAAAAGTGCTGGCTAATGCTAATCGTAAATTCTCTAAGATTGTTATTCACGTCGGCACTAATGATGTTCGACTTCGCCAGTCGGAGATCACCAAAATTAATATTAAAGAGGTGTTTGAACTCGCAAGTACGATGTCAGGCACTGTAATCTGCTCTGGCCCCCTTCCTGTTCGAAGGAGTGATGAGATAGTTAGTAGATTGTTTTCACTCAATGGCTGGTTGTCTAATTGGTGTCCGCAACATAATATAGAATTCATAGACAATTGGAAAAGTTTTTGGGGCAAGCCTGACCTGTTGAAAAGAGATGGTATTCATCCCACCTGGGATGGTGCTGCTCTTCTCTCTAGTAATTTGGCTCATAGTCTTAGAGATAAAACATGACAATCTGGGGCTCAGGTCAGGAAGCAGACAAACTGGCTAAACCGACCGTCTGCTAGCGGCCTCACGTCACCAAGGTCAGATAAATCTCATCACATAGAGACTCTTTCACCTAGATATCATCCTATAGAGACTGTGTCTGTTCCCCGAATTTGGAAATCCAAAAAACTGCCAAACCTTTCTAAGGTTAAAAATCTAATTGATGTTCAACAAATAAAAAACAGATATAATACAGATGAGCAAACGATAAAGCTTGGGTTGCTGAATATTCGATCCCTTAATTCAAAATCGCTCATAGTTAATGATAAGATTAAAGACTATAACCTAGATGTGCTGTGTTTGACAGAAACCTGGCTAAAACCAAACGATTACATTACTTTAAATGAGTCCACTCCGCAAGATTATTGTTATAAACATGAGCCTCGTCCGAAAGGCAAAGGGGGAGGTGTTGCTGTAATTTATAGTAATATTCTGAAAACCACTAAGAAATCTAGTTTTAAATATACTTCTTTTGAAGTGTTGGTGCTTAATGTAAAAATTTATAGTGTAAACAATAAATCACGTTTGAGAATTCTGCTGGCTACTGTATACAGGCCACCAGGGCACCATAAAGATTTTCTCAAAGAATTTGCTGACTTTCTATCAGAATTAGTATTGGCTGCAGATAAAGTCCTAATTGTTGGTGATTTTAATATACATGTAGATAATGAAAAAGATGCATTGGGATTGGCATTTAAAGACATTATAAACTCAATTGGAGTGAGACAACACGTGTCAGGACCTACTCATTGTCGTAATCATACTCTTGATCTAATATTATCACATGGAATAGATGTTGATGGCGTTGAAATTCTGCAGCAGAGCGACGACATCTCCGATCACTATCTAGTCTTGTGTAAATTACATTTAGCCAAGGCTGCAAAGCCGACTCCGTGTTATAAATATGTTAGACCTATCACTTCTGCCACTAAAGATTGCTTTATCAATAATCTACCAAATCAGTTTCATAATCTCAGCATCCCAGAAAGCTTAGAAGAACTTGATATTGCAACAGAAACTTTTAACTCTCTCTTTTCCAGCACTTTAGACACAGTTGCTCCGCTGCGCTTAAAGAAGATCAAAGAAAATAGTCCAACGCCGTGGTACAATGAGCACACCCGGGCCCTTAAGAGAGCAGCCAGAAAAATGGAGCGAAACTGGAAGAAAACAAAACTAGAGGTATTTCGGATTTCATGGAAGGAGAGCTCGATTGCTTACAGAGAGGCCTTAAAAGATGCTAGAACTAATTATTTTTCAACCCTATTAGACGAAAATAAACATAATCCTAGGTATTTATTTGAACAAGTGACTAAACTAACGAAAAAGAAAGCTTCAAGCCCAGAAGTTTATAAGAAACACAGCAGTAATGACTTTATGAACTTCTTCACTTATAAGATTGATAATATCAGGGACAAAATTATAACTATGCAACCGTCTACTACAGTATCGCATCAGGGAGTATATTGTAGTCTCTGTGAGGAACATTTTGATTCATTTGTTGCTATAGGAGAGGAAGAATTTTGCAAAATTGTTAATTCATCTAAATCGACAACTTGTATGCTAGACCCTATACCGACTAAGCTACTGAAAGAGATGCTTCCAGAGGTCATAGATCCTCTTCTAGATATCATTAATTCATCTTTGTCATTAGGATACGTACCAAAAACCTTTAAGTTGGCTATGATTAAACCGCTTGTTAAAAAACCGCAACTTGATCCTACAGAATTAGTCAATTACAGGCCGATCTCGAATCTGCCTTTTCTGTCAAAGATACTAGAAAAAGCAGTATCCTCACAACTGTGTTCCTTTTTAGAAAGAAATAATATCTGTGAGGATTTTCAGTCCGGATTTCAGTCCTGGGGACAAAATAGAAAAAATAGAAATGCATTAGCCTATGTAAAAATGCAGAAAGTTGTGTGTGATGTGTAGGTTTAGAGGTAGGGTTAGTGTAAGGGGATAGAATACAGTTTGTACAGTATAAAAATCATTATGCCTATGGAGAGTCCCCACAAAGATAGCGGACCAGACGTGCGTGTGTGTGCGTGCGTGCGCGCGTGTGCGTGTGCGCGCGCGCGCGCGTGCGTGTGCGCGCGTGTGTGTGTGTGAGAAAACGGAACTCCTCCAAGTTTGAAAATACATTTATGGTGAGATTACTACATTTTATTTAATTAAATGCATTTATGGTGAGATGATTATTTTTTCATGTAAATCTGTGTGTTTTGACTGTTTGGACCACCACGAACCATGCGCTGTCACTTTAATTCAGCGCGTGCAGCACAGCAGAAATAGACTCGGAGCGATCTCTGTATTCTCTGCACTGCTGGAACGCATTGCCGGACGCGCTGCCGGACGTGCATTGTGAGCACTCTAACCTGTTAACATGGGTATGGGGGTGAGAAATACACACCGCATACGCACTGCAAACGGAGTATGTGTGAAACGGGCGTGACACTGACGTTTTTTTCTGTCAGTGGTCGAGTACCAGCTACAAGGGAGAAGTAGCGGTACGCAAGAAAAAGTGCAGGTACGCTTAAGGATAAAATGTAGAAGTGCCGGTACTGCGTACCGGTGAGTACCGCCCCACTTCGAGCACTGGTATCAGTAAATGAAGAGATGTCTTATCGATCACAAGTTCAGTATGGCGTACCACAAGGCTCAGTACTAGGACCGCTGCTGTTCACTCTGTACATGCTACCATTAGGAGATATCATTAGGAAATATGGAATTAGCTTTCACTGTTATGCTGATGATACTCAGCTGTATATTTCTTCAAAACCTAACGAAACTTACCAATTCACAAAATTAACGGAATGCATAGCTGATATAAAAAATTGGATGACCAGTAATTTCCTATTACTAAATTCTGAAAAAACAGAGATTCTAATCATTGGACAAAAAACTTCCTCACGTAATAACCTAGAATACTGTCTAACACTTGATGGCTGCTCTGTTAAGTCTTCGACGTCAGTTAGGAACCTGGGTGTGCTCTTTGATACCAATCTTTCATTTGAAAGTCACGTGTCTAGTATCTGTAAAACCGCATTTTTCCATCTTAAAAATATATCTAAATTACGTCATATGCTCTCACTGACAAATGCGGAACAATTAGTTCATGCTTTCATGACCTCAAGGCTAGATTATTGTAATGCTCTACTGGGTGGTTGCCCTGCACGCTTATTAAACAAACTACAGCTAGTTCAAAATGCAGCCGCTAGAGTTCTTACCAGAACCAGGAAGTATGACCATATTAGCCCGGTTCTGTCAACACTGCATTGGCTGCCTATTAAACATCGTATAATTTTTTAAAATATTGCTGATTACTTACAAAGCACTAAATGGTTTAGCTCCCCAGTACTTGAGCGAGCTCTTAACGCATTATAGTCCTTCACGTCTATTGCGATCTCAAAATTCTGGCCAGTTGATAATACCTAGAATATCAAAATCGACTGCTGGCGGTAGATCCTTTTCCTATTTAGCACCAAAACTTTGGAACAATCTTCCTAACACGGTCCGGGAAGCAGATACAGTCTGTCAGTTTAAATCTAGACTAAAAACACATCTCTTTGGCTTAGCATACACATAACACATTATAGATTTCTATAATTCAATGTTAGGCTGCATAGATTAGATCAGCCGGAACCGGGAACACTTCCCATAATTCCTGATGTACTTTGTACATCATAAGAAGGATGGCGTCTACGCTAATATTAGTCTCTCTGTTTATCCCGAGGTTTACCGCAGACCGCCGGATCCAGGGCATATCCAGATCTGATGAAGGACCATCACATGGACACAACGACACGCATTATCAGGGCTGTGAAGGCCCATGGACACCTCACCACTCATCTCCTCACCGGCCGGATGACCCAACCCAACCAGATGAACTGGATAATATCGTGAAAGTTCTGATCCCATCTGACTCCTGACATTATGCTGCCTAACTCATAATCATACACTGTTCATTCGTTGGCCAAAGGAGGACTGGCCCCCCGACTGAGCCTGGGTTCTCCCAAGGTTTTTTTCTCCATTCTGTCACCTGATGGAGTTTTGGTTCCTTGCCACTGTTGCCTTCGCGTTTTGGCTTGCTTAGTTGGGGACATTTAATTTTCAATTGAACAATACTATTACAACATTGTTTTCCTGTTATCTCTGTAAAGCTGCTTTGAAACAATTTGTATTGTAAAAAGCGCTATATAAATAAAGGTGACTTGACTTGACTTGACTTTGTGGATCACACACTGTGGGCGTGTGGATCCACATACCTCGTGGAAGATCTCCCACTCCAGCCAGTGCCAAGCCCGCCAGCGCCTGAGCCCATCACCTGCATGCTAACGCCAGAGCCCATCGTCTGCCCGCCAGAGCCTGAGCCCATCGCATGCCCGCCAGAGCCTGAGCCCATCGCCTGCACACTGCATCAGCCCTGCCACCAGATCGGTCCCTGGACTTCCCCGGCTGATATCCTGTATGACTGATCCCCCGCTGATATCAGTGCGATTAGCCAAAAAGATGGCTGCCGAGGCTGGGGTTCACGTCAGCCACATCCAGCCAGAGACCGTCGCCTGCCCGCCAGAGCATGAATCCAGCCCCAAGCTCCCTGATGTGCTGGCCCCGTCCAGTTCCGAGTCCCCTGATGTGCTGGCCCCGTCCAGTTCCGAGTCCCATGATGTGCTGGCCCCGTCCAGTTCCGAGTCCCATGATGCGCCAGAGCCAGAGCCCGTTGACCCAGCGCCAGAGCCAGAGCCAGAGCCCGTTGACCCAGCGCCAGAGCCCGTTGACCCAGCGCCAGAGCCCGTTGACCCAGCGCCAGAGCCCGTTGACCCAGCGCCAGAGCCCGTTGACCCAGCGCCAGAGCCCGTTGACCCAGACCCAGAGCCCGTTGACCCAGACCCAGACCCCGTTGACCCAGACCCAGAGCCCGTTGACCCAGACCCTGTTGACCCAGCGCCCGTTGATGTCAAGTCTGTTTCCGTTCCTGAACCTGTCCTTCTCCCCAAGAAAATTTTGTGGGGGGGCTATACGCCTTCGCCGTGGCCGGCCAAAGATCCACGGAGGCCCAGAAAAATAACACCGCCGTGGCCACCTGATGGGTCTTCACCGCCGTGGCCACCCGAAGGGTCCTCACCACCGTGGCCGCCCGAAGGGTCCTCACCACCATGGCCGCCCGAAGGGTCCTCACCGCCGTGGCCACCTGAAGGGTCTTCACCGCCGTGGCCACCTGAAGGGTCTTCACCGCCGTGGCCACCTGAAGGGTCTTCACCGCCGTGGCCACCTGAAGAGCCTGCACCGCCCTGGACGCCCGAGGGTCCCACAGCTCCGCCCTGGACGCCCGAGGGTCCCACAGCTCCGCCCTGGACGCCCGAGGGTCCCACAGCTCCGCCCTGGACGCCCGAGGGTCCCACAGCTCCGCCCTGGACGCCCGAGGGTCCCACAGCTCCGCCCTGGACGCACGAGGGTCCCACAGCTCCGCCCTGGACGCCCGAGGGTCCCACAGCTCCGCCCTGGACGCCCGAGGGTCCCACAGCTCCGCCCTGGACGCCCGAGGGTCCCACAGCTCCGCCCTGGACGCCCGAGGGTCCCACAGCTCCACCCTGGACGCCCGAGGTTCAGCCTGCACCGTCGTGGCCACGCCCACAGCCTCCAGGGCACCCACCCTCCCACCCCTTTGGATGTTATACGGCGCGAGGACGCGCCTTCGGGGAGGGGGGAGGTACTGTCACGTTTCAGTGTGTTTGAGTTCTGTTTTATGATCTTGTTTTCCCCTGTCTTTTGTGATTTTTTTTGGTTTAGTCCTGTTAGTTTTCCCGCTCCTCGTTTGTGTTCAGTTTCTTCACCTGTTTTCAGTTAATTATCTCGTTTGGTTCAGTTCATTTAAGCCCTGTGTTTTCCCTCAGTGTTGGTTGGTCGTCGTCAATGTATGGTTGTATGTTAACCCTGAAGTCCTGGAGTTCTGTTCTTTTGTTCTCGGATGTTTTCTCGTTTGTATAATAAATCTATTATATTGAAGCCCTTGTCCTCGTCTTCAGCTACCTGCAGCAACCCTGACACCAACAGGGGTAAATGTGGGGACCACATAGAATGGGTAGAGGGGCTAATGTAGCCTGTAAGACAGTCAAATGGATAGTGGATATTAGACAATAGACAAAGTGATGTGATGGTTAGCGCAGGGACCTTTTGTGTGACATTGAGCTGGACCTCCTCAATGTTGAGCAGGACAGAAAACTGCTACTGCAAATTATCCTCGGTTTGTTAAAAGATTAACTCCAGCTCCATGCCAAACACAGAGCCAGCTTTCCTTACCAGCCTGTCCCAGTTGCCCTCTTCTATAGTATAATATACTAATAGTGGGTCTTATATTGTTCTACTAATACATTATTAATAAGCTGATATATTTAAAATATACTGGCTTGCAACACAAGTATATATATATATATATATATATATATATATATATATATATATATATATACATACTTCAGCTGCATCTCTAAAGGAGATTTTGAGTGTATTAAAAATAGAATTTAAAGAAGTGCTATTATATTACACTACATGTACTTAAAATAGTTCCATTTTAACACAAATAAATATAATAAAATATATTACTATTACCTTAAAATTTAACTTAAATGCATATCAAAGTACACTTAGTATTACTTAAAGTTGTTTCAAAATAATACATTTAACACTTAATACAGTGCCCTTAAAATACATTAAGTATATCAAAATAAGCACAATTTAAATACATTTCCTTTTCACCTGGGACTGGATTTTGTGAATCAGGTGTCAGACAATATGAAGAACAGTTTGAATAACAGGGACAGGAATTACTAGAAAGTGGTGAGAAAGCATTTGCATTTTTTTTAACAAGGTTATGAATGATGAAAAGAATATGTAATGACGTTCAGGAAAGTAAACCCGGAAGATGACAGTAGTGCACCGCTTCTGGATGCAAGCTGCCGTTGAACCCTAAAGGAAAAGAAAGCTACTTTCTCTTTTGTCGACCAGAAAGAGAAATGCCCCATCTCTTTTTTTATTATTAGTATGCCCGATTTCTGTTGTGTATCAAAATCTGAAATGGTTCCCGGGGAAGTGGTGAAAATGAAGTTTCTCATTTGTTTGCTCATATTGCTCTGGCGTATACTCGATCATGGTAAGACTTAGACCTATCTCTCTGCCGATGTTGTTTTGAAAACTGTAATCGCTATATAGTAGAAATAGACATAAAATGCATTCACTTTGTATTTTGCAGTGTGTTTTTATTTGACCATTGTTAGACAGCAGTGGCGGCTGGTGGAAAATATTGCAGGTGGGGCTGTCTATGGGGGGGGTGTGTGTGTGTGTGTGTGTGTGTGTGTGTGTGTGTGTGTGTGTGTGGTGTGTGTGTGTGTTTGCTAGGTTGCTCCCCCAGAAATTTTTGAATTTCGTAGATGTGATTTTCTGCATTCTGCCTTAGGCCATGCCCTTGCCTATACCAATAAAACTTATACCAGTCAATACCAATGGTCTAAAAATACAATATTAGGCCTAATTGAACTGCCATGTAGAAATCAACAGTTTTACAGGTAATGATAACAAGTTACATGTTTATTATGCTCCGTGTCCAGATAGAAAAAGTGCAAACGCATAACGATAAATTATAATAGGGAATACAAAAAAATAATAAGGAATATAACAATCTAGTTGTTTAATCAAACACAGTAATCTAGCTCAGATCTAAAAACAACAAAAAAGCAAAGCAAACATACAGTTACATTCCTATTACTATTTTAATGGCAAATGTGTGTGTGAAACATGGTGTGTATGTCTAAGTGAGTGAGAGAGAATGACTGAGACAGACAGTAAAGCTTATTGAATTGAGATAGCGTGTATGTGTGTGAGTGAGAGTAAGAGAATGACTGTGTGTGTGTGTGTGTGTGTGTGTGTGTGTGTGTGTGTGTGTGTGTGTGTGTGTGTGTGTGTGTGTGTGTGTGTGTGTGTGTGTGTGTGTGTGAGAGAGAGAGAGAGAGAGAGAGAGAATGACAGCGTGTGTGTGTGTGTGTGTGCGTGAGAGAGAGAGAGAGAGAGAGAGAGAGAGAGAGAGAGAGAGAGAGAGAGAGAGAGAGAGAGAGAGAGAGAGAGAGAGAGAGAGAGAGAGAGAGAAAGAGAATGGCCGCGTGTGTGTGTGTGTGCGCGCGTGTGAGTGAGAGAGAGAGAATGACCGCGTGTGTGTGTGTGCGCGTGTGAGTGAGAGAGAGAATGACCGTGTGTGTGTGTGTGTGTGTGTGTGTATAAACACTGTATGTGTGGTTCAAAGTGACTGAGTTGGAGAGATATACAGTATGGAGGGTGAGAGTGTGTGAGAGGGAGAAAGAGAGAGTAAAGAGTAGAGAGAGACTAAGATATGGTGTCTGTGTAACTGGTCTCTTTTCTGCGTTGTGTTTTTAGTTGGTTGGAGAAGAACAGGACAGCATTCGGCAGTTTCACTGATCTTTTATTCCTGATATACACAAACAAATGTAATCAGCCTCTTAGTGTTAGAGTAACCCTCGTTAACCCTCTCACTGCATCACCAATGCAAAGAGGAATATTCACAAAATGCATATAACAGAAAACATACCTGATATACACAAACAAATGTAATCAGCCTCTTAGTGAGAGTCACCCTAGTTAACCCTATAAAACAAATGTGATGTACACTTATCACGTGTGCTCTCATTTCACATTAAGGCCCAGATACAAAAATACCACTTTATCAGGATGAAATGACAAAAATAACCACACATATAGGTAAAATAATATTATACACATGAATTAGAGTGAAAATCTAGACATAAAAGCAACAATTAAAATTAGGATTAAAGATGATTATCGGGAGCCCAAAATAACCTCACCTCTCACTGCAATCATCAATGCAAAGAGGAAGAGGAGGGGACAGAGCAGGAAATTATATTGACTCTTGACATCACATCAATTAAAGGGAAAGGTACTCATTTCACTTAGGCAGTCATATCAGGACATGTAAACGAACAATTTTGTGAGAATTCTAATAAACTATACATACATTTAACAGTAGACTTTATGTACCTGTTACATCTGTGCCAGTTAGATTTGTGTGTATGAGAGTGTGTAACTTCTATGGAAGTTCCATCGCGTTGTTAAAATACCTGGAAGTCGGTGTGCCACCACTTCATCCAGCACTGCCGTTCGTTTGAATGACTTGGAAAAAATGTAGAAAACCCCCCAATGTCTGAAAAAAACTGACCGATCTTTGGGATGTGAGATGTTGCCTGCTGCATTATGAGGTTCAATTGATGTGCGTAACAGTGAACGTGTTATGCACTCCCGTAGACGTCTTGCACTTTACGCTGCACTCCACCAGTAGCACCCCTCATCACTGCGGCTCCATCATAGGCCTGGGCAATTAATTTTCTCTCTTGTCCCGCAGGAAGAATGGTGCTCAGCCTTTCCAATAATGCAGTGGCAATCGTATCAGCGGTAGCATTTGGAAGCGCGATAAACTCAAAAAAGCATTCTTGAATGTTGTTGTGGCCATCTACGTACCGTAGCACGAGCACGAGCTGACAATGAGTGCAGATATCGGTTGTCTCGTCTGCCTGAATGGCAATATAGTCAGAGAGTTTCACCTCTTCCAGAATGCGGTTCTGAGAACTGACAACATGCAGTCTAACAGTTTATTTTGCACGGTCTTCGAAGTGCCTTTAAAAACAGTGGCGTTCTCCAGGTGCACCTCCAACTCGCGGTCGATTGAGGCCATGAGATCAATTAGACCCAGGAAAATGCCAGGGTTTTCTGATGTGTCACTCTCATCGTGACCACGCAAGGCAAGTTCAAAGGCACCACAAAATTTCACGGCATCAATGATCTTTGACAAAATATGCCTATTCCTGTCCACCTCCTCGTTGTGCCTTCTTATGGCAATGCGGTGTCCCTCATCTAACTGTGTGGCTATGTTAATTCGGCCTAGCATGGCTAGCTTCACAGAGTTATCCATATGCACTCTTGTCCGCTCATGTTTCTTATTGCGTTCTGACATATGTTTCAGGTCTGTCACCCCTGTCCGTGTCCACGAGCTATCACAGGCACTTGTTCTAAACAGTAAGTAGGGGAAGCAAAATATTGCATTGGCGTAACCACAGCTAGTTAGCCAAGCCTTTCGATCGAACCAACCTCGGGAAAATGTTCTCTTGAAGGTTTTCTCCTTTTCTCGCGCCTGTTGGGTTATATTCACATCTGGCTTGTCTGGTCTGAGTACTTATACAAGTTTTTCTGCTCTGTTCTTCTTTCTAATGGATACAGGTGTTGTTAAAAGTCTGTGCCCTGAGTCGACATAGACTACGTTATCCATAATGCATGTGTTCGTTTGTAGTTCCGACCGCTCGTGGCTGTGCTGGGTGCTTTCACTGTTGGTGTGGTCCAGTGACATGAGAGCAGTATTCACAATGCAGAGAATTGCCGTCCTTTGTTAATCCTGCACAAATCTTGTGTGTATGAGTGCTGTGTGCGTCCTTAAGATGTAAGTATGGCTTTGTATGAATGACGCGTTTGTTGCCCAGATGGCGAAGTTGTTATACTCGTGTTAATTCACTACTGTTACAGGGGTTGGACAATGAAACTGAAACACCTGGTTCTCTTACGAGAGGTTCTCTCGTATTGCGTAAGCTAGCTTACGCTACGGGAAAGATTCCATCTTTCTGAGAAATTGAAGCCAAAAAATTATCCTATAATTTTGTATCCATTGTCAACGCAGTTCAGCTGCAGCAGACCATGAGAGGGCTAGCTAGCCGCTCATTGGTTCGCTCACGGAGAACTGCTTAAGCCTATGAGGGAGCGCGAATGAACCCGCGACCAATGAGAGTCTGACTCGCTCTCAATACGTCACCGCCCGCCGAAACGGGTGTGGACGAGACTATAAATATCCCGAAATAGGCTGAATAATCTGATTTTTTCATCCTTCAGCGACGCACCTGCATCTGCTGATCCTGAGAGAGAAGCCGCCGTCGTCGAAAAGGCACCTTCTAGCGAGCGTTTGGAAGACTGAGGAAGCCAGCCGTCTTCGCCACCTTCAGCCGTCCTGTGAGCTAGCGCCATCCGGCGGAGTGTATCCTTTACTCAGAGTTATTCCTTTATTGTATCTAAAAGAGCGAGCGTCTTTTTAAAGATGTCTCGGAATTCCTGCGGCTCCTGCCGCGCTCCCCTCGAGGCTGGAGACCGCCACGTCATCTGCGCCCTCTGCCTCGGACCGGAGCACGCCGAAGTCGCCCTCGACGATGGCGGCTGCGACTTCTGCGATACAATGCCTATGTTGACCCTGCGGGCTCGACTGTTGGCCGCTAAAAACGCTCCCAAGCCGCCTCTGTCTGCGCCGCGGAAGAAGAAACGCCGCGCTCAGAGGCCGCCGGAGCCCCAGCAAGAAGCGTTCATTCCGCCGGAGCCTGTAGCCTCCCGCTCTCCTTCTCCGCCGCTTCCGGACGAACAGTTGCCGCCGAGTGGCCGCTCTGTTGCCTCCGATGACGCCACGGACATCAAGGACACATGTTCGCTTCTCGCTTCCGACAGTGAGGAATGGTCCGGTTCTCAAGTCTCCTCGAACCGTGAATCTTCCAGGACTCGCGCTGGCATTGAAGATGAACTAATGCGCCTCCTCACACAGGCCGTCGAGCGCCTCGGTCTCGATTGGTCTCCTCCCCCCGAGCAGACCATCAACCGCATGGACGGCAGCTATTTCCGCCAGCGCTCGACTCCCGCTGCCAAACGGGCTGCGCCCTTCCTGCCCGAGCTGCACGCTGAGCTCTCAAAGTCCTGGAATGCCCCGCTCTCTGCCAGGTCTAGCTCTGATTCTTCCACCCCGCTCCGCGTTGTGGACGGAGCCGCAGAGAAGGGCTACTTCACCATCCTGCCTGTTGAACACTTGGTCGCCGCACACTTATGCCCGCCCTCTGCTAGATGGCGCTCATCACTTGTGCTTCCTTCAAAAGCCTGAAGAGCAACTTCAAGTTTTCACGGCCGCGCATATTCAGCCGCCGGCCAGGCAGCGTCTGCACTCCACTCGATGTCCGTGCTGCAAATTCTGCAAGGTGATTTGCTGCGTGAGTGGGATGAGAGCGGAAAGAACCCCCCTAGGGGTTAAAGAAAAGATAGCAAGTCTATTGTGCAAGAAGGCTATAGAGAGGGTACCTCTGGCTATGAGCGAGTCGGGGTTTTACGGCCGTTATTTTCTTGTCCCCAAGAAAGACGGCGGTCTCAGACCAATATTAGACCTCAGATCTCTGAACAAAGCTCTCATAAAGAGACCGTTCAAAATGCTCACTATCAGAAAACTCCTCGCGCATGTGCGCCAGGGGGACTGGTTCATATCACTAGGTCTGAAAGATGCATACTTCCAGATCCAGATAAATCCCCTTCACAGGCCATTCTTACATTTCGCCTTCGAAGGCCAGGTTTATCAATACACCGTCCTACCGTTCGGCCTATCCCTGGCACCCCGTACGTTCACGAAGTGCATGGATACGGCGCTCGCCCCCTGCGGAGTCAGGGGCTGCGAATACTGAACTACTTGGACGACTGGCTGATTTTGGCACAATCTCAGAGAGAGTTACTGTCTCATCGTACAGTTCTCCTCGACCATCTGAAAGCTTTGGGCCTCTCTGTCAACTGGACAAAGAGTGTACTACAACCCAGTCAGACTATCTCCTTCTTGGGTATAGAGCTGGACTCGGTCACGATGACGGCGCGTCTGTCGACGCAGCGCGCGCACCGTGTGCAGCGTCTCGCCGCATCTTTTCAGATGAACAGACTCCCGCCTTTGAAAACTTTTCAGAGAGCATTGGGTTGTATGGCCTCAGCCTCCGCGGTACTCCAGCTGGGGTTACTGCGCATGCGCCCGCTTCAGCTCTGGTTGAAGAGCCGTGTGTCTCACCGAGCGTGGACCACGGGCCACCAGCTGATAAAAGTAACGCAGACCTGTATCACAGCTCTGCAGCCATGGTCAGTGGCAGAATGGTTTCAGCGCGGCGTTTCCATGGGGACAGTTTCATGCCGAAAAGTCATCTCGACAGACGCCTCCAACACGGGTTGGGGAGCGGTCTGCGAGGGCTCACCGGCCTTCGGCCCCTGGTCAGCTCAAGAGAGCCTCCTACACATAAACTGTTTGGAGATGTTGGCGGTCGAGAACGCGCTCAGGCGTTTTCTCCCGTACATTCAGGGCCACCACGTGCTGATCCGTTCGGACAATATGGCCGTGGTCTCCTATCTAAACCGTCAGGGCGGAGTCAGATCCAGGAATCTTTTCCAGCTGACAGAACGCATTCTAGTTTGGTCTCAGTGTCACCTGCTCTCGCTCAGAGCGACGCACGTGCCGGGACAGCTGAACGACGTTCCAGACAGCCTGTCCAGGAACCCCATTCCCCCCGGGGAATGGTCCCTGCATCCTCTTACAGTTCAGAAACTGTGGCGTCTATTCGGCAGAGCAGAGGTGGACCTCTTCGCCTCGGCGGAGAACACCCATTGCCCAATATTTTTCTCAAGGAGCGAGGACGCGCTAGCCCAAACCTGGCCCAGCCGCCCGCTTTATGCTTTCCCTCCGGTCTCTCTGCTACCACAGGTGCTTCAGAGAATCAGGGAAGCGCAGCACTCGGTGCTCCTCATAGCCCCGCACTGGGAGGGTCAGACTTGGTTTCCGGAGCTCACGCAGCTGTCACAGACAGCGCCGTGGCAAATTCCAGTCAGAGCAGATCTCCTCTCCCAAGCTCGCGGCACGATCTGGCATCCCCACCCAGAGCGCTGGGCGCTACACGCGTGGGTGATCAACAACTACCCATTGCTTTGCCAGAGGGAGTGTTAAACACGATCATACAGGCTAGAGCGGCTTCTACCAGAAGGCTCTATGCGTCAAAATGGTCGGTGTTCTCAAAGTGGTGCACCGAAAAGGGTCTGGACCCACGGTTATGCGAGGTTCCCTCCTTGCTAAATTTTCTCCAAGAGATGCTGGACAAGGGCAGATCCCCGTCCACTCTTAAGGTATATGTGGCAGCCGTCGCGGCGTTTGCTGAACCCCGGCGCGGCCAGTCACTGGGCAGAGACGGGCTGGTAGTCCGCTTCCTCAGGGGAGCTAGAAGGATGAACCCCCCTCGCCCCCCTTCGGTGCCGATTTGGGACCTTTCCATAGTTCTTGATGCTATGAAAGCTTCCCCATTCGAACCGTTAAGCACCGTGGACCTAAAGTACCTGTCGCTTAAGACCGGTTTTCTACTCGCGCTCGCATCAGTAAAACGGGTGGGAGACCTGCACGCGCTGTCCACCAGCGCGTCCTGTCTTGAGTTTGGGCCCAATGACTCCTTAGTCGTTCTCAAACCTAGGCATGGCTATGTCCCCAAAGCGATTGGCACCCCGTTCAGGGCACAAGTTATATCCCTATCGGCTCTGCCTGCATCCGATAGCGAATCTGATTCTAATCTCCTATGTCCGGTCAGGGCCCTGAGATTATATGTTACTCGCACTGCTCCGGTCAGACGATCCGAGCAGCTTTTCGTTTCGTTCGGCGGGCGCACCAAAGGGTTGGCCGCCTCGAAACAGTCCCTATCCAGATGGATTGTTGATGCCATTGCAGCAGCATACGCATCAAAAGACCTGCCATGCCCTCTGGGCATCAGGGCTCATTCCACTAGAGGCATGGCCTCATCGTGGGCATGGTCCAGCGGAATTTCCATTCACGACATTTGCGTGGCAGCGGGATGGGCTTCCCCCTCCACCTTTATCAGATTTTACAATCTGGAAGTACCCGCCTTGCAGACTAAACTACTAGCAGTCTAGTATGTTTCAGCTCTTCTGGTTGAGCTGCACTAAAGGGGGTTAATTGCACAGACCGAGTTCGCTCTGTCCCTCTCTATAATGTGCTTATGTACTACACAATCACCGGCCCGCTCCGCTGGCCTTTGTCACAGGTACATAGATTCATTCCCACTTAGAGAGTTCCCCGGGGTGCCCCGCGGGACTAATAGTGGATGCTTAGCACGCACGGCGTTGACCAGGGGTTCCCGTAGCGTAAGCTAGCTTACGCAATACGAGAGAACCTCTCGTAAGAGAACGAATCGGTTACCTAACGTAACCTCGGTTCTCTCTAGATGAGGGAACGAGTATTGCGTTCCTGGCCGTGCTTGTGCTACTGGCGATTTTCGCTTCAGTATTTGAAAAAAAACAGATTATTCAGCCTATTTGGGGATATTTATAGTCTCGTCCACACCCGTTTCGGCGGGCGGTGACGTATTGAGAGCGAGTCAGACTCTCATTGGTCGCGGGTTCTTTCGCGCTCCCTCATAGGCTTAAGCAGTTCTCCGTGAGCGAACCAAAGAGCGGCTAGCTAGCCCTCTCATGGTCTGCTGCAGCTGAACTGCGTTGACAATGGATACAAAATTATAGGATAATTTTTTGGCTTCAATTTCTCAGAAAGATGGAATCTTTCCCGTAGCTTAAGCTAGCTTACGCAATACTTGTTCCCTCATCTAGAGAGAACCGAGGTTACGTTAGGTAACCGATTCGTTTTAGACCACAATAATTTATTAGTATGGTGTAGGGCCTCCTTTTGCGGCCAATACAGCATCAATTCGTCTTGGGAATGACATATACAAGTCCTGCACAGTGGTCAGAGGGATTTTAAGCCATTCTTCTTGCAGGATAGTGGCCAGGTCACGAAGTGATGCTGGTGGAGGAAAATGTTTCCTGACTCGCTCCTCCAAAACACCCCAAAGTGGCTCAATAATATTTAGATCTGGTGACTGTGCAGGCCATGAGAGATGTTCAACTTCACTTTCATGTTCATCAAACCAATCTTTCACCAGTCTTGCTGTGTGTATTGGTGCATTGCAGTGTTGGGAAAGTTCATTTTCTACATGAACTAGTTCAAAGTTCAGTTCACACATTTTAAAATGAACTAGTTCAGTTCATAGTTCATACTTCAAAAAATGAACTAGTTCATAGTTCTTTTTTTCTAGTTCATAGTCCATATGTTGCTGCGAGCTTCTTTTTTTATTGCTACAGCCCATATACAACAACAGACAGCAATTATTTTATCGACTGGCAAAGTTTGCACAGAAATGTAAGATTTTCCCATCCTCACCGACCTTGTCATAAAACTCGATTAAATGATCATACGACGCCTCGCTCGCTGCTTTGTCGACTACATGCTACTTTTTGTTTTGATGACGCATGCGGCAGTGCGTGCGACACTGGTGGCTGATGTTGCCAGATTGGGTGTTTTTTTTGCTACATATTAAGGCGTTTTCGCCTGGAAGGCTTTATAGAAATCTGGCACCCTATTGAACGAAGTTAAACTGAGAGAGTGTGCGTTCACAGACACCAGAATGAACGCGTTCACAGTAACGTTCATCAGGCAGTGATTCAGTACGTTCAGTTCACGTTCGCCCAAAATATGAACGAGTTCATGAACTATCGTTCATTGAACGCGTTCAGGCACAACACTGGTGCATTGTCATCCTGATACACGGCACAAAACTGTGCTCTTACCCTGCTAATTGGACCTTCACAGTCTCCTCTTATTGGTTCAATGTGCAAATAATGAAGATTGGCCACCAGGCTGGTCCAATTTAGCCATGAAACCTCCCACACTAAAATGAGAGGTGTTTCAGTTTCATTGTCCAACCCCTGTATTTATAATCTCTCATTTTGAAAAATAATCTGTGTTAATTATATAATAATAATGAAATTTTACTTTAAATGTTTACACATTTTACTTTGAAATGTGTTTTGAACTCCGCTGCTGTTAGACAGGCTAGGTTACAATCTCTCCTTCAGCCAACGATAAAGGCAAAAGTAGGCCTAACACGTTTTTGTTTTGTAGCTATTTGCACTAAATTTATAGTCGACAGAAATGTATTTATCCTTTGTATTTTGGAGTGTGTATGTGTTTCCCTGACCATTATAAGATTATAATTTATTTTTTTTTTTTTCATTAGGCCGATACGATTTGTTTACGCAATCTCGGTTCATGACGAAGCTTTCATCACGCTATTTGTGCCTATACGCCCAGCCGAAGCTGAACCCGAAAGTACATGTTTTGTATCTGATGGCTTTATATTTGACAGGAATAACATTTTTATTTTGTATTATGGCGCTGACACTGTTTATTCTGTTATAAATATGATTACTGATTCACCTGTTGTTGGGGGGAGGTGTCTGGGAGGGAAATAGTTAAGGGGGAGGGGCTTAAAGACAAAAAGGAGAGAGAGAGAGAGTAAAACTGTGAGTGTTGCAGAGTAAAGGCAGTCTAACATTACATCTCTTTTTGGGGCGTTCATGTTGTTGTTGGGGACAGTTAAGACACCTCCTGATATCCGTGTTTAGGTTGTACACGTTCAGGAAATAAACCTCAGCCGTTTGGTGCTTGTAAACCGGATCCTCGTCTCCTGTCTGTTTCTGTGGGAAAGTCCACGACATTACAGTATTTTGCTTTTTGTGTGTTTTGACCATTGTTCTCGAATTATACACATGATGATGATGATGACACTAATGGATTGGGGAAAACCAAATTTAAAAAAGCTTTACGGTAATTGGAAGTGATTTAGTGTCAGCTCTCTACAGTCTCATGACAGGTGTGTCCAATAGTCATCAGGAGTTACTGTATATAATATTGACAATATACACAGGAATTAGGCAAAAATGCTTTGAGATTCAACTGATTTGGATTCCTTCTCATATCCACATTGTAATGAGAGAGAACACAAATGAACACGTGGTTCTCAATGAGACTTCTGACGTTAGCCAGGCTAGGAAAGTAGCACAATTCTAATAAAATAGCCTACTAAATAAAAATATTTGACAGGAAAGGATTCAATATTCAAAATATGAAATATTTATTATGAAGTTGAATATGAGTAGAAAGGATAATCGCATAACATCGTTGAAAGATGTTTATGACAAGATAAATGGAATCATATTATGTTGTCTGTTGAGAACCATGTTTTCACACTGATGGGATTTGAGTGATGTAAACTATTACAAAACTTAAACACATTCACTGATGCTCAATAAGGAAACTATATATCTGGCACTGGGGGTGTTTAGAACATCTCCAACACAAAATTTGTTTGTAGAAGCAAATGTTATCTGTAGAAAACAGACGCCTCAAATTAGCCTTACAATACACAGTACAGGCCTGTTCACACCAAGAACGATAACTATAAATATCACTATATTAGCATCCATAGCAGCGGACAATATCAGTTTGTTTATTCTAAGCGCGTGCTTATCTGTCCCTTTAAATGCTTGAGCTCGTTACAGCAGGATGGATTCTGATTGGCTGTCAGTTTTTATTGTTCATCAGCTGGATTAAATCTTTCTGAAAGTGATTCCAACTATATAATTTATCGGTACCATTATCGTTATCTGTGGTGTGAACAGTGAACAGTGAACTCTGCTATTCTTTAACATTGAGAACGATTTTTAGAATTATATCGTTTATAGTTAGCCTATCATTCTTGATGTGAACGGGCCTGTATGGTAATTGCTCTTGGTGTGAACTGGCCTTAAGGCTAAAGACCAATAAATAAAATCCGGCTTAATAGGCCTATCATCATGTTTTCTTAAATCCTCTTATAAGTGTGCAAAAAAAAAAAAAAAAAAAAAGTCATATCAAACCTTCTGGACTATGGAGCAAACCACAAATTTTGTGAAATCTCACAGTGGATCTAAGCGTACTGGAACAAACACACTTCTGTAAAATCCCCCCTTGGAGATTCAAAAACCCCAAAATAATTTTAGATTTAACAAGAAACAAAAAATCTGAAACACACCCAAATAGGGTGACCATATTTTGTCCTGAAAAACCAGGACACTCGGCCCGGCAAACAGATAGGCCTACTCAAATGATACTCGAAGTTTACTCAAAGAAACCTTATTAATTTCAATACATTTAAAGTAGGTTATGCCTCCTCTGTATGGATAGAAATTTGTTATATTGTTATATGAAAACAGGACATGTCCTGGGAAAACAGGACAATTGGTCACCCTACATCCAAATGACTTTCAACAAGAACTCCACTGTATTAGAGAAATGTTTCCATCACATATCCCTACAAATGGATCAAAATCTGTGGACCGTGTATCATCTGTATTCGTAATCAATACAGGCTCATCAATTTAATATCTGGTTTTGTTTCCTGGACACTGAGATCAGAGGAAATGAGGAAATAGACTCTGCCGTAAGAGACATTATCAGCATATGTCAAAATTCACACAGCACCTCCTATGGATATAAAACCAATAATTCATTTTTATAACAAATGGCAAAGTGAATGGGATTTATGTACAAACTTCCTTAAATCAGCACCAATGTTGGAAGAATGATTGCTATCAAATCTCAAACCGATGGGATCAAATTGTTTAAACCCGCCAGAATGTTTGTTCTGTCAAAACTATCACTGAATTATTAGATTGATTTTAACCCTGTGAGAATTTTTTTTTTGTTCAGTGTACTCTTGAATATTTAAAAACATTTAAACCAAGTTTAGTTTGAGTTTTTAGCAATAATAAATTGTGACCTGATATGGGTTTACCCTAACTTTTACTTACCATGCCAGCTTCTGTGGCTATTGTGATGGTATTAATTAAAGACAAACAAACAAAGGAAACACCATACATACAAAAGTTACATAATATATTTACGTTTGCTACAAGATAAAATAAGATGATTTACCTTGATCATCCAAATTCAAAAAGGCTTGTAATTTAGAATTTTTTTTTTTTTTTTGAAAAAATATTTGCCTATGAGTCCTTCATACTACCTCAGTGTGAAAAGATTAATCTTAAAATCATAGTCACTGGCTGAAATGCAGGGGTTCAAATATGTAATGTTATGTGAAATAGCGTATTCAGGACCAGATAAAAAACATGACATTTTTATTATTCCTCCTTGTTAAAATGAACACTGCAAGGGTTATGCAACCTTATGAGCAGAATTATATATGAACCAGGATGTTGTTTGTATGATGGTTATCAAGTTTTCATGTTTGTCTGACGAGTGAACATGTGAATCAATGATGTTCTTCTGCTGTTTGTTTGCATGTTACATATGAATCAAGACAGATTTCTCTGCTCACAATATTTATGAACACTGTCACAGTCACAGCACTTTCCTGATGTATAATGTTGTTCAGCTCATAATGAACTGTTTATTTCTTCTTCAGGAGCTTCTGGTGCTGATACAGTCAGAGTGTCAGTGACGGAGGGAGATTCAGTCACTCTAAACACTGGTGTTAAAACAAACCAACAAGAGATAATTAAATGGTATTATAATGACATTCGCATCGCTCAAATCAATAGAGATCATAGTAAGATCTGTACAGATGTTCAGTGTAATGAAGGCACTGAGAGATTCAGAGACAGACTGAAGCTGGATTGTCAGACTGGATCTCTGAACATCACAAACACCAGAAACACAGACTCTGGAGATTATACACTGCTGATCATCAGCAGCAGCATCAGTGAGAAGATCTTCATTGTTTCTGTTCATGGTGAGTCATTATGTTAAAAGCAAGTATTGTACATATAAATCACATCATTAATGTGTTCAGTGAACTAATTTGCTTTGACATAGATGTTTTTTCTCTTTACTCTGTAACAACTCATTATTTTTCGGATATGTTACACTGTTAAAAAACCTGTTTTAGTTTCGTGTTCAAACTTTTCATAAAGACATGAATTGAGCGGTTTAGTCAAAATTTTCTGAAGATAGTCGATCACTATATGATGATTTTAACTTAGGCTTTTATTCATATAAATTAGGGATGGACAAATTTGGGCTCATAAAGAAGGAATATCCTAATATTTGTTTATTGAAATTAAGTTTAATGAGAAAGGCTTTATGTTTTAGTTTTTAGAAATAGTTTTTTTTTTATCAAGTTCTTAACAAGCTTAGCAAATATACACATGTTTACATTATATCTTGAGATTTTCTTTTAGTTGAAAACATTAAAACAAATTGTGTAAACAATATACAGAATAAAAGCATCAAGCCAAACTACCTTTGCAACCTTTTGCAAAGGTTAAGGATTGTTTAAACCCATTGCAGAATAGGCTATGCAGGATGACAAGTTTTTAATACTAGGAGAAGATCCACCAACATATTATTTCTGTCAAAAATCTTTATCATTGAATTATTAGATTGATTTTAACCCTGTGAGAAACTTTTTTTAATTCAGTTTACTCTATTGAATATTTTTTTAAAAGTTAAACCAAATATAGTTTTTGAGTTTTTAGCAATAATAAATTGTAAACACTTGATATAGTTTAACCCTAACTTTTTCTTGCCATGACAATAGCCACAGAATCTGGCATGGTATTAAAGACAAACAAACAAACAAACAAACAAACAAACAAGGAAACACAATGCATACATAAAAGCTACATAATATATTTACAGGTCTGCTACAAGATAAAATAAGATGGTTTACCTTGATCATCCAATTCAAAAAGGCTTGTAATGCATCACACTTCTCTCTTGAACATCCACAAATGTTTTCACCTTTTTAAATATTTGCATACGAGTCCTTCATACTACCTCAGTGTGAAAAGATGAATCTTAAAATCATACAGTCACTGCTCAAATGCAGGGTTCAAATGTTATGTTGTGTGAAATAGCTTATTCAAATAAAAAACATACAATTTGTATGATTCCTTGTTAAAATGAACACAGCACGTGTTATGCAACATTATGAGCAGAATTATATATGAACCAGGATGTTGTTTGTATGATGGTTGTTAAGTTGCATAAGATCCTTCATGAGACTCATGTATGTTTGTCTGACGAGTGAATGTGTGAATCAATGATGTTCTTCTGCTGTTTGATTACATGTTACATTATAAATCAAGACAGATTTCTCTACTCGCAATCTTTATGAACAGTCACAGCACTTTCCTGTTGTATAATATTGTTTAGTTCATAATGAACTGTCGATTTCTTCTTCAGGTGCGTCTGGTGTTGATAAAGATAAAGTGTCAGTGATGGAGGGAGATTCAGTCACTCTAAACACTGATGCTCAAACAAACCAACAAGACAGAATTAAATGGTATTATAATGACACTCGCATCGCTCAAATCAATAGAGATCAGAGTAAGATCTGTACAGATGTTCAGTGTAATGAAGGCACAGAGAGATTCAGAGACAGACTGAAGCTGGATCATCAGACTGGATCTCTGAACATCACAAACACCACAGACACAGACTCTGGAGAATATACACTGCTGATCATCAACAACAAATTCAGCATCATTAAGAGCTTCAGTGTTTCTGTCACTGGTGAGTATATTTTTGTCATTCAGTGCATTTTCCTTGTGTATTTTATTTTTATAATACTGCTTGAAATAGTCCAACTTAAATCCTCCCAGTAAATGTTTTCATTTTTGGATAATCTCCATGACCTTTTGCACATCAAAGTGACTAACAATTTTCACATTGAGTTTTGTCACATTACGATTTTTACAATTTGGATTTCTTTTGGTAATGATAAAGAAAAATGCACAATATTAGTCAGTTTTCATGTGAACGATGCTTATTTCGCTGCTGTTGCTCAAAAACCCACCATTTATCGAATGAATCAACATCATACAACTTTATACTGAAAGGATAAAAGTGTAAATATCAGTCAACAGTATTGATTATAGAGAGTTGATTATCAGTCAATCTCTAGTAATAATGAATGTGTGTCTTCAGCTGTTCCAGATTCAGGTTTATCTTCAGCTGCTGCAGGAGGAATATGTGCTGCTGTTGTTGTTATTCTGCTGGTGTCTGCTGCTGCTAGGATTTACTGTCACCACAGATCAAAACAAAATGGCAAGTATTACATCTAGCTTATTGTAGAAAATATAAATAAGATGTTTAATGTGCAAAATAATCTTTAAAAACATGTAAAAGTATGTATTTTTATTCGAATTGACCAAAGTAAGAGTTTGTTGTTATTGTTTAAACAGGATACAGGCTTCGTTATGATCATCATTAGGCGAGACAGAGGTGGTGACATCAGAGGTGAGCTCTGAATCTCTGTCTGCTAAACACTGACTTTACTACAGATTGGCTGTATCTGTTTGTAGTGTGTATCAGGGCCCGGTTGCATGAAAACCCTTTATTGACTGTATCCCTAAGGGAAAAATTTCCCTGATAGAGTCATTTCTTTACCTGAGTGTGCATTTCACAATAGTTTCTAGCAAAACACAATAGGGAAGCAGTTGCTATAGTTTTGTCATTTCCCATAAACAGAACATAACCGACAGCTTACTTTTAAACATGTTTAACTTACCATGACTTTAGGCCACATTTTCATTAGGCCAAACTGCTTCTCTTTTGAACTTCACTGCACAAATGTGTTAGCCTTGCTCCGCCCTCCTACGCACTTCCGCTCAATTTCATTTTCCTTCAGTACTACGTCTGGGATTGTGCTGTAGACTTTGGTTTCCAGAAATACATTTTTTGTAGGACCAATCAGCGAACAGAGGGAGTGGCTGAGAACGATGACGTTAATGTCGACTCGTGCGTTATTTTGAGTTGTAGTTCAAAATAAGAAAGATGCGAACAAAGCCATTCGGTCCGTTGTGGCAACGCTGCCGAATATCAAGAAGTTAAAGCAAGCCGGAGCAAGAACAATCTTTGCTTAGTTTTGTGTTTATGGCCATCCTCCCATGGGGTTCGGGAAAAGACATGTGTCACGACCAAACGTTAGCGATTGGTTATGGCAGATAGAGTGACTCTGGGCAGATCCAATAGTTTTAGACTTCAATAGAGTTCCCGCCTACAAGGAAGTAAACGTTTGTCAATGGAGCGGTGCCAGACTCTCTGTACAAATGAAATGTACGAGAGTCTGGTAGAACCAGTCTACAAATGTGTGTGTGTGCTGTGCAACTCAAACCAGACTTCACCATAGGCTGCAGGATACATTGTGTACATAAACTTGTTGTCAGTAACATTTTTGTTTATTTTGTTGTCAATATTTTGATGTTTCAAAGCTAAAAGTATGCTAAATTTTAGGAAACTGTGCAAGATCCATGTCTGTTGGAGTTTTCATACACCAAAATTCAAACTCGTATGGCGCTTTTCCAGCCTGGTCTCATTGTTAATACGTATATACGTTATTTTCAAAGATACGTCAAACGTACATTTTTGTACATTTGGAAAGATGCTGAAACGTATAATATGGACGTATTTGCAACATTTAAACGTAACATTATTACGTTTTTACAGCTACAAAACGTTAACTATTTACGTATATTTCATATCTTAAAGATATCTGTATAACTTGCTTTCACTTTTAAAGATAAATGTAACAAGATCCCTTAATCCTACTCCCAAAACCTAAACATATCCATTTTATACAGAATATAAAAAGGATAAAACGTAATGGACAGAGATGTGTAGGTAAATGACAGTTTTATATATAAAGTTAGCATTAAAATATATTTTGAGCCACTAATCCTACTCCTACCCCTAAACCTACCCATAGCCATTCATTAAAACTACTTAGGCTAACACAATTATGAAGAAAAAAACATAACAGACAGACAAGTATACATTTCACAATAATTTATTTATTGTGAAATGTCAAAACTGGTAACGTCACCAAAAGTCGTTCACATGATGATGCGTTGCAGTCGCAGCCCTCTCTGGCAGTAGTAGTTGTGTGTGTATACAGAGGTACAGATCAGAATTTAAGTTATTAACCTTAATCCATGAAAATGTTAATCCGATTTCGGTTCGCTCTCTGAAGGCGCGCGCGCTTCTCCATTTCAAATGTACTACACTGACTGAAACACGGCATGCCGCAATCTGTGACGAAGCAGGCGAGAGCCAATGAGCATTTGATATCACGGCCGTAAAACATGTCGTAACCCAGATAGCAAACAGTCATTGAAACTATGTTAAATCAACATTGTGTTGTCAACCTTAAGTCATTGAATCAACATCGGACTCTGATGTTGATTCTACATCATTTTGCACCCTGTTTTAATATTGAAACAACATTGAAATGCAGTCCATAGATCAACGGAATTTCAATGGTATTTCAATTATCAGGGATATTGAAACAATGTTGAAATTTCAACTGAACTAAGGATCAACGTGATATCAATGGAATTTCAATCGTTTTTAAATGTTAATTTTAAATGTAATGCCATAAAATAAATAGCCTGCTTTATCTACAACCAGGATGTTTAAAAGTAATGGAACATTTGAAATCGTGTATAAAACACTGAACACACCACACAAACAAATTCATTTTTATTAGCCTTTTTATTTATTTATTTGTACACTTTATTTACACTTCAACATGTGAATTATTACTATCCTCATATATATATATATATATATATATATATATATATATATATATATATATATATATATATATATATATATATATATATTATACGAAGATAGTAATACTTCACACTCTGACGCCTGAATAGTTTGTCGTCCAGTCCCTCCTGCCCGGTCTGGCACATTGGGTGAAGGCGGCTGTCCCCGTCTGCTGAGTAACCTAAAACAGAAAACAAAATTGCAATGCAAAAAAATTAGCATTTAAGTTAAACAGTAGATGTTATATTTATTTGTATTGGTACATTCGTGCCGCGAGATGTTTCTATATGAAGTATGTGGGGCTAAGCCCCCCCAAGGGTTGCCAGGCGCTGTATAACAGTGCGCGCAAAAATCGTGATATCGCATAAGCACTAGTAGCTATAAAACGACTGTTATCATTTATGAAAACCAACACAACGGAGTTAACTGTATCGCACGCATATCGCAGCCCTGCTCGAGGATGGTCTAATCGGCATTTCCAGTTACAACTCGAGACAGTTCTGCATTGAATAAAGCAAAGTAAGTCATGTCTTCTGTGTAATTCTGGCCCGCCGCGGTCACACTTCTGTGGGTAGCGCTAGGTGGAGCACTGAATGATAGCGTTGGTTTCGCCGGTGATCTCCGGCGGTCAGAATAAATAACGGTGCTGTGTTAATAGATTTCACGACCCTAGCAATGGGTAGGCTACACTGTAAAGAGATTGCTGTAAATTTTACAGTAACTTACTGGCAGCTGGATGCCAGTAATTTACTGTAAAATGTTTTACAGTATTATTACTGTATTTTCACTTACAGTACACTGTACCTTTACTGTATTTTCAATTACAGTATCTTTACTGTATTTTCAATTACAGTATACTGTACCTTTACTGTATTTTCAATTACAGTATACTGTACCTTTACTGTATTTTCAATTACAGTATACTGTACCTTTACTGTATTTTCAATTACAGTATACTGTATCTTTACTGTATTTTCAATTACAGTATACTGTACCATTTACTGTATTTTGTCTGTTACCGTATTGTCATTTACAGTATTAGTATTGAGTTTTTTTTGTTTTTTACATGTTTACCCCACCCCCAAAAATTACAACAACTCATGAACATTTGTCCTTAAAATATTATTTTTAATTGTTGAACATTTTGTTTTTAGAAGTACAAATTACAAATCTTGACCTCAATAGCTGAAAAAAAAAAAAAAAAGGCAAAAATCACCAAAGTCCATAGAACTAATCTCCTGGGGACCATTTGTATCTGTAGCATGGCAAAAACGTGCGTACACGCACTGAAAACCAAAACAGGACTTAAAATAATAAAATACCATAAAAGGCTACGTTCACACTGCAGGGCTTAATGCTCAATTCCGATTTTTTGAAAAAATCCGATTTTTTTGCAAGGCCGTTCACATTTCCAATTAAATGCGACCTTTTGTGATCTCCTGTGTGAACGTGAAATGACCCAGAAGTGACCCGCATGCGCAGAAGAGTACTCAACGGTCAACGACGTCACTTGCTGTTTGCGGAAGTACCTAAACATGAATGTCAACAGTGGAGCTCGTTTAGCAATATTAAAGTTATTTTCCCAACAGAGCCAGCACAATTACAATCTTTTCGTTTTAAGAAGAAAATTAAGAAGGAGGAGAGCGTTTGAGCGCCTTCGATTAACTCACGGGAAGAGACACGTCTGCGGCGGACCATAACAGTGCAACGCGTTGGAGTGTATTGACAGGTGCATGCTATCGGTGCTATCGTACGATAGCTAACTTGTTTATCTTCTCATTCCCGCCTACTTCAACGCAGAATTATGACGTTTGTCGCATATCAACGGCGTGCGGGTCGGATACATGCGACCTGGCCGTTCAGATTGAGGTCGCATTTCAAAAGATCGGATACGTATCGGATTTGGACCACATACCCAAGTGGCCTGGGTCGCATTTGAAAAGATCGGATCCGTGTCGTTCAGACTGTCATGAAAAGATCGGATACAGGTCGCATAGGGCAAAAAAATCGGAATTGGGTCGTTTCAGCCTGCAGTGTGAACGTAGCCTTGTCAGTTTGTGTTGTTACATTTCAGTAATTTTGCCAGTCAAAGTTGACAAGCTCTCTGATGAGAAACACTGAGGAGGTTCAGGCTGATGCTTTTTTGTGTGTGGATCTTTCCAGATTTCCATCTGCTCTGTGCCTTTAGTGTTTGGTGCCATCAGAGTTGATTCTGAGAATGAACCTGCAAGCACAAAGGGGAAAAAAATACATTAATTTTGAGATCGGTGTTGTCAGAATTTGCTCTAACTCTCAAACTTAATGATGCATGTTATGTTGATAAAAGCAAAACATCTGATTCTGAATGCACCTACAGAGATGGTACATAATTACCTCATAATCTATTACATTCGAATCATTTAAGCTTCATTCTTTCACAATACATTCCTGTGTAGCTTCAAAAGTAGAGAAAGATGCGAGAATGCTGAAACAATGAGTTTGATTTCCAGGGAATGGATAACTTAAAGGAGAACTCTGGTCAATTTTAACATTGAGCTCATTTTTTGTACATTTGGAGTGCTGTCAGTACAGAGAACAACGACAAAAATTAGGGATGCACCGAATATTCGGCCACCGAAAATTTTCGCCCGAAAATGGCCCAAAAGGGCATTTTCGGTTTTCGGCCGAAAGACTTTTATTACCGAAACAATACGGCCGAAATGTTGTGATGACGTCGGGTTTAATTTATCACCTGAAATCCAAACATTCCGATCGCTACGCTGAATATGAGAGGAACACGGCCGAGAGAGAGAGAGAGAGAGAGAGAGAGAGAGAGAGAGAGAGAGAGAGAGAGAGAGAGAGAGAGAGAGAGAGAGAGAGAGAGAGAGCGCGCGCGCGAGAGGTACGGAGAGAGAGAGGGAGAGAGCGCGCGCGCGCAAGAGGTACGGAGAGAGAGAGAGAGCGTGCGAGAGATACACAGAGAAGAGAGAGAGAGCGCTACGGCGCTCTGCAATCAAATACGATTTTAAATAGGCTTAGTAAAAAATTGTAAAAAAATTGAAAAATCAACGTGTTGCGAACATAAATGCACTTTGAGAGAACATTTAATTTTAAAACCTTTCTGCAGGCCAATAGACCTGTACATTATTATTTAATGTACACATGAGTGGGGTCAAGTTACCATTTTAGTTTGAATTTTATTTTATACTGTGCATTGTTGCAATTTGCTAAATAAATATTTGGATAATTTGTAATTGATTTATTCTTTGAAACTTTAATATTAATTTATGCAATTGCAATGCCTTGGTTTTAGTAAAGTTAGTACACAGTCATAGCCATAAATGCAATGGTAGGCCTACTAATAATTGGCATAATTTCTTTCAGTGTTTCGGTTTTCGGCCTTGGTTTCCTCTTTTTCGGTTTTCGGTTTCGGCCAAGAATTTTAATTTCGGTGCATCCCTAACAAAAATCAGTGTTTTCTACACCGTGTTATCCTTTTTTTAAAATTCGCACCCTGTTGACTTAAACGGGGCAAGTTCTAAACCTGCTTTTAGCCTCTTAACATCCTTGATGTGTCATTACAAGTGCACAGCCATGTGAGTGGTGTTATTAAGAGTGACCACGGTCAATCTGACTGCAGTAGATGTGAAAGATATGAATAAAAATGATGTTTATTCAGCCAGCTCACATACCTGTGTTTTCTTCCTGTTTTCGGTCGAAGTCGACAGTAGTCTATTGTCGAGTTCGCGCGTGCGCGATCATTGGTAACTTGTAATGACACATCAAGGATGTTAAGAGGCTAAAAGCAGGTTTAGAACTTGCCCCGTTTAAGTCAACGGGGTGCGAATTTTAAAAAGAGGATAACACGGTGTAGGCAACAACACTGATTTTTGTCGTTGTTCTCTGTACTGACAGCACTCCAAATGTACAAAAAATGAGCTCAATGTTAAAATTGACCGGAGTTCTCCTTTAATAATAGGAACATGCCACCGTTTTTTGAAAAAGGTGGTTTTCACCGTCTCCCCTATATTTAGCAAACGCATTTTTGTCTCAGTGTATGCATTGTCTTAGTCTGGCAGTGCCGCCGCTAGCTTAGCTTTGCATAATAAATGGAACCCTTTGTTGCCGGATAGCATGTTGGGAGTAAAAGTGATTAAAAAACTCAATTACTTTTTGTGGCCTGCGTATTGACCCTTTTACAGCCCACGTGATCAAATAGTTTGGCAACGGAAGTGGTGTTGTTTCCCACTGGCTCTAACGTGTTAGCAACTCCTAAAGTTTATCAAAACGGTTTCCCAGCATCAAAATGTCTGGTTGTTGCGTTTACGGTTGCACTAATCGATATTCCACCATGGGACTTAAGTTTTATAGGATTCCGACAGGATCACGGCCGTTTCAGAAGAACCGGCGGCGCCTGTGGCTGCAGGCGATTAAACGTGTTGATTGGAGCGAGGACATAATAAAAAAATGCTCGCGTCTGCAGCGCCCACTTTATATGGGCTGATTCTCGCCATACTTCCGTTGCCAATTTGCGCACGCATACGTTGCCACGTCATCAATGTGTACAAACAGTAAAAGGGTCTATTCACAATGAGTGCAAATAGCAATGCAGATTAAGACTAGGCGATTTGCTAGGCAGATGTTGACTTGGGACTTGGGACGGACACTGCTACTTGGTCACAGAGATATCACGCAACACCTGAAATCCCCCAACTTCCGTCAACATACCGGCATGAATATTAGCTGGCTATTTTTCCTACAGTAGACATAGTGAATGGCGATAAACATGGCTGATTTTGTGAGAGACGAAGAGGGTGACTTCTCAGACAGCCAAGATCCAGAACCATAACTCTACGAACCAGAGTTTTCAGAAGAGGGGCTGCGTGCTTTGGAAATAAGACAGACAAAAGGAGGAGGTTGCGATTGTTCAACAGCCTGAGGGCGTGAGGATGAGAGCCGACACTAACTGGTGGTGTGAGTGTAGGAATATGCCAGCCTATGCCGACTGAAATAGAGTATCTGTGCTGTGGCGAGTGGGACAAGGTACTGCCATCGATGACCAGGCTCAACGTGTCAGATCAAGATGAGGTGCCCGCAGTTGTGTCTCAGCTACCGAGGACTTCTCTGCATTGATCCATCCTATAGTCTTCGACTTTTTTGAGAACTCATCTTCTTTGTCTCTCACAAAATCCGCCATATTCATCGCCATTCACTATGTCTACTGTAGGAAAAATAGTTAACTAATATTCACACCAATATGTTGACGGAAGTTGGGGAATTTCAGGTGTTGCGTCATATCTCTGCGCCCAAGTAGCAGTGGTTCGCCTGTGATTCACCGCAATATAGTCCCAAGTCAATATCTGTCTAGGAAATCGCCTAGTCTTAAAGGAACACGCCTTTTTGGGACTTTAGCTTATTCACCGTATCCCCCAGAGTTAGATAAGTCTATACATACCTTTTTCATCTCTGTGCGTGCCGTAACTGTCTGACGCACCCACCGCTAGCCTAGCTTAGCACAAATACTGGATGTAAACGGCTCCAGCTAGCATACTGCTCCCAATAAGTGACAAAATAACACCAGCCTTTTCCTATTTACATGTTGTGATTTGTATAGTCACAGAGTGTACAAATAATAAGGTCACATGAGACACAGCCATATTTTAACCATATAAATACTGGGAACTATATTCTCAGAGGGCGAAGCACTGCTACTTCTGTGGAGTGATTTGCTCGCAGCACTTGAGAAGCCCTGTAGTGAGGAGCAGAGAGTTTGCTCAGAGCTGCGGTAATCACTCCACAGAAGTAGCAGTGCTTCGCCTTCTGAGAATATAGTTCCCAGTATTTATATGGTTAAAAGATGGCAGTGTCTCATATGACCTTATTATTTGTACACGCTGTGACTATACAAATCACAACATGTAAATAGGAAAATGTGGGTGTTATTTTGTCACTTATTGGGATTAGTATGCTAGCTGGAGCTATTTACATCCAGTCTTTGGTCTAAGCTACTGTAGGCTAGTGGTGGGTGCGTCAGAGAGTTACGGCACGCACGGAGATGAAAAAAGTTATGTATGTATCTCACTCTGGGGGATACGGTGAAAAAGCTCCCCAAAAGTCGGGAGCGGACATGCTATCCAGACATGCTATCCGGCGGCGCTGCCAAACGCGAATAGAGCGTAAAATTCTCGTCTACCACGTCTAGTTGGACGCTTGAAGATTTAGAATCCAATCGCGTGTCTAAAGCTAAGTTGACACGCGTAAAAAGCAAGTGTTTGAAGCGAAATTGACGCGCGTCAGAGGAGAAATCCGCTTCTTGTGGGAGGGGCAAGTGCTAGACGGTTGTCTGTTTGCAAGATGGCTGATGTTGATTGACGATTGACCTCTAGAGGTGCATAATTGCGTCTTTACATTGACTTAACATTTAAATCACTCGCACCAGACGTTCTATTCGCGTTTGGTGTGAATGCACCTTAAGACAATGCATGCACTGAGACAAAAATTCATTTGCCCACTTATCTAAATATAGAGGAGACAGCGAAAAAATCCTATTTCAAAAAACGGTAGGGTGTTCCTTTAAACTTAAATACAATGTAATTCCTTTGGATAAAAGTGTCTGCCAAATGCATGAATGTAAATGTAATGTAAAAAATATATATATTTTGGGTTACCTAATTCTGCATTCGACAAAATGGACAGTTAATGCTGAAGAAGAGTCTGTTAGCTGTAGTAGCTGGATGATGATTCTTCATAGTCAGCATCCATGTTTTTGCTTAGAGAACAGACTCTCCTGAAACAGACAAAGTCACAGCAGCCTTTTAGTGTTATTATAGTTCACAGAAATAAAATACAATGACAAAACGTATTACTAACAACAACGACATGAGGGGTAAAGATGATGTAAGATATGATGTTGTATGGTGTTTATAGTTTTTTTAATAAATTAAACAACATTTAAAATATTAGTTAGCAAAATTTTGCTATATTGATAATGGTATATTGCTAACCCTTTCCTCCTCCTCCTCCTCCTCAAACGTCAACATGTTCTGTATATTAGTGGAGAGCGTCCGCAGTGATGTACAGTCCGGAGGGAATGGCTTCTGCAAATTCAAAATAAAGAACAGAAACTGATGAATGATTATTTAAAAGCACTTTAACTCTGCTGCCTGGTAAACCCGTTTTCTCCCCTTCCGTTGGTTTCATCGGGAGTTACATTATATTATGTTTGCCTGCTAAACTAACGCATAATTCTGCTAATTTAGTTGATGTCATCTTACCCACCTGTTGTCATCACCATTAGGACGGCAATCACAAGAAAAGACTCCAAAACACACCTCCGACATTGCAGACATGATTCAGGCCACAAACTTGAAAATAAAAACAAAAGATGTAATTAACAATGGTGTCGCTTAAACGGTTAGTTTACTTAAAAAATTAAAATGATATCCATTTACCATTTACTCAGCCTCAACTTGTTCATAACCTGTATTAATTTATTTCTTGTGCTGTGTACCTAAGAAGATATTTTAAAAAAACATGAGTAACCAAACAAGTTTCTGGTCCCCATTGACATCCATAGTATTTTTATTTATTTATTATAGAAGTCAATGGGGACCAGCAAACTGTTCCATTACCAACATTCTTCAAAATATCTTCTTTTATGTTCAGAAGAAAGAACTTCATGCAGGTTTAGAACAACTTGTGGGCAAGTCAATTATGACAGAATTTCTTTTTGAGGTGCACTATTCCTTTTAACTTATTTTTTCACTTTAGCTCACTGTTAACGTTGTTACATCTCCCTAACTAGCTTAGTTGTGATAAATAGGGGACGGAAGTTCACGGAACATACATATGTTATTATTATTCTCTGTTTAAGTTTACTTCGGCTTATTTAAGTGAAGTTAACCTACCAGTTGATGTTATGACGGCAAAGAAAAGGCTCCAACACACACCTCCATCGTTGCAGACTGCAGACATTATACAGATCACAAACCTGAAAATAAATCAAAGCATATACGTGAAAATCTTGTTTAAAAGCCTCACTTAAACAAGGGTTTCGTCTATCTCACTTTACCTCAGTATTTCACCACGACACGTTAGTTCGTTGCGGTTAACGTTAGCCTAACCGACGACTCCGCCTAGCGAGCTTACGTTAAAGAGGCAGAGATATGTACAAACGTTATTGTTATCATTTTAACTAAAGAATATTTCGGATAATATAGGTGAACTTATTAGCTTACTTACCAGTTAATATTATCACCGTGACGGAGATCCGGTGTTCTGTCGATCCGTCCTACCTTGTCAGATTTTCCTACCGTAGCGCAACATTATAGCCATATCTATCGGTTCATCCTACCACATCATAAAATCCTACTACGCGTTTCGGCTTCCCGTCTGTGACTACATAAAATAATTCAGTAACTTTGCCGAAGATTCTTATTAGACCAGGTAGTATGATTTTACAGTGCAAATTACCTCATCAGATTGTCCTACCAATTTGAAATAAACGGGTAGGATGATTTTACAGTGCAAAATTACCTCATCAGATTGTCCTACCAGTATGAAATAAACGGGTAGGATGATTTTACAGTGCAAATTACCTCATCAGATTGTCCTACCAGTATGAAATAAACGGGTAGGATGATTTTACAGTGCAAAATTACCTCATCAGATTGTCCTACCAATATAAAATAAACGGGTAGGATGATTTTACAGTGCAAATTACCTCATCAGATTGTCATGCCAGTATGAAATAAACGGGTAGGATGATTTTACAGTGCAAATTACCTCATTAGATTGTCATGCCAGTATGAAATAAACGGGTAGGATGATTTTACAGTGCAAATTACCTCATCAGATTGTCATGCCAGTATGAAATAAACGGGTAGGATGATTTTACAGTGCAAATTACCTCATCAGATTGTCCTACCAGTATGAAATAAACGGGTAGGATGATTTTACAGTGCAAAATTACCTCATCAGATTGTCATGCCAGTATGAAATAAACGGGTAGGATGATTTTACAGTGCAAATTACCTCATCAGATTGTCCTACCATTATGAAATAAACGGGTAGGATGATTTTACAGTGCAAATTACCTCATCAGATTGTCATGCCAGTATGAAATAAACGGGTAGGATGATTTGACAGTCTACGTTTTCAATCTGTAGTCCCTGGACAGATGTTACAAATTTACCCTAAAACAGATGATTATGTAAATTGAAATAAGATTAGTTATTGAGATAATTTAGAATCAAGCAGATCAATATAGAAAAGAGATTATTAATCAAATTCATTATAAAATTCAAAATCATGCAACACAGAGGCACAATACAAAACAAAACAATAATTTATTAATAATATGAACTTAATAAGACAACACTGTGCTGCAGACTGCTATCAATGCAAATAATAAAGGGACATACACTCTACTGTATACACTCATACAACTACACTACACATTTTTTGCACATAAACACATTTAGGCTACTGAAGTTGCAACATTTGAAATGTGCCCATCTATTGCAGCTCTCACACTGTACCTGAAAATAAAAAGAGATTAATATATATATATATATGTAAATTAGTACATTTAAAACAATATAGAATCTGAAAATATGAAAAGAACAATTACCTTTTCACCCAAAAACATGGCACATAAATTTAAACTATTGCTTTTTGGGTGTGTGTATTATAAGTTGTATACCATTTCAATCATGCTTTCGTTGGGGTCGTCTTCCAGCATGCTGCAAAGCACACAGTATTCCTCTGCATTACCTATACATTTGTTAACATTAAAAAAAAGATAGATATGAATTCATTGGACAATCATATCATAATGTACTAAATGTCAACATAAACGCCATGAAAAATACTATCTCAGACCTGTTCTGAAATTAAATTAAATCAAATCTTTCTTGCATTACTTTTTGCATCCTTCAAGTTATTTTCTACTCTATAGTTTTTTTCTCTATCCCCTCTGTATATTTGGATATTCTTACTTGATTAAATACAATTTTCAGAGTGAAGATAGCATCTGCAGAGGTGTACAACATGACACACTGTACACTACAATACATATTACTATGGTATTACAGAATTAAAACAGCACTCACCTCGACATCCAAGAAGTGTACAGGCTACTTTCATGCGTGCTGAGCTGACCGCTTCAGGCGTAGTCTGAACATTGCTGATCGTTCCTGTCAGCAGGTATTGTTCAGCAAACTGAAACATTAATTGACAGATGATTTAATTAAATTCATTATAACACTTCCAAACCTGAAGCCACTCTTGCAAATAATGAACACATACATTCAATACCAATACTCCACAACTGCTGGAATCCATCTGCAGGTCGTGCTTCAGGGTCCGTAATTGCCACTGGGCTGTTTGCTCATCATCACACCTCAGTTTTAAAAAATTCCTAGATGTCGTTGAGACATTTGTACTGTTTAGAATCGAATAACATTTAAAAAAATAATTTAAAAAAGATGAAACCATTCTAACAAGGTTACCTCCAGTTCCGCAGAATTTTACGTTCATAAGAACGTTCATTTCCCATTGGGTCAATCACAAGAAGTGTTTTTTCAGGCATGTTGATAATCTGGAATATAATGTCATGTAATCATAAATGAGGTTTTGAAATATTTTTAGATCACTACAAACAACTACAGGAAGCTGCTTAAATAAACATTTAAATTATTTACCTAAAGCATTAAAGAATGTCTGCAGATTATGGAGAAAGTGTCAACACAGTGATTTAGTTATTTGCAGGTGAATATACAGTAACACATATAAGAATATAAGTGAATGGTAGCAATATACTGAGGGAAAATTCCAAACGGAAGTGAGCATCCCTATGCCCTACTCCCTTCAAAGAGCAGAGCCCTTGAAGTGGGGACTTTGGAGTGAGCAGGGCACTTGCGTGACATTATGTAGTCGTTTGGAACGCACTTGGTGAAGGGAGTGATGAAAGACAATGTAATTTCCTCATTACCTTCACATGGGAATGTTCCCACTCTAAAAAAAAACAAATTATAGACAGGAGATAAAGATAACAAAGGCTCTTTGCCTTCGTCAGTGAAATATATAGCCTATTTGTGTGTGTATCCTACTTCTCAGCTCACAAGTTTAAAGCTTGCAGTGTGTCATCTTTGACCCTGCATTACCTAACACATTTCTTACCAATGAAACTTATTTAAACATAACATGACAAACATTTGTGAAATATCACGAACATGAACAAAACAACTTAAATTGCTGTGTTGCTTAGATAACTCCCACCAGTATTTTATTTGACAATAGCCCAAGATCACTAAAGAAGAAGAAGAAGAAAAAAAAAAACATTTTCTATAATCTCACTTGCAATTTACTTTGAAAAATACACACGCACCACAAGAATCCAATGTGCTCCAACGTTCACAGGGCACAGCCAAATGTCCTCAATGGGAAACTTCATCTGTGAAAAGTGTTTAATAACAAGTTTGTGATGGTTCCAAAACACGTAAATATGATCTACTTTATTACTTTCTGGAAAGCTAAATTACCTTTCCTAGGCATCTGAACTGTCCAGCAAACAACGAACGTGCAACAACTGCGCAAAGCTGGTGTACGTGGTTCTGAAAAAAAAAAAAAACATTTTGTATGTAGGATACAATTAAATTAGTGTTCCTAAATAAGTAGATATTCTATACATACCTGTTGTTTTTCAACGACCAGGTGCAGGTATGCATCAATAACCTAAATTAAGAAAAATAAACATGAATATAAACTTTGTTTTTGTGAGAAAATAATAAGTAATTTGGGTTTATAAGTCATTTAGACAACCGGCCGATTGGAAAGAAAGGCCACCCATAGCATAAGAATAAATAACTTACTTCATCAGAAAGCCACTCGACCCCTTGCAGTGAGTGAAAAGAAGAGTCATAGAGCTTATATGGCCCAACAACTGCTTCAACCTGACCAGTGATATTTGCAGCCCAGACCTTCATTACTGAAAAAGAAAGATAAAGTTAGTGTTGTCAATAATTTTTCTAATTAATCAACTTTACAGGGCCAACGAGCCAACATAAAAAGAACTTGGCAAAATGAACGTGCCAAACATTCAAGGCCGTAGGTTTGGTCTTTACGTTGGAAGAAACAACAATCCACCCCCTACCCCCACATTGGTAGTATATTATATGAAAAATAATGTGATTGAGTTCACTGAAGTAGCCAATTAGGAAGGACAATTCTGTCCTCCTAAAATGTATGCAAATCTACGCCCTTGCAAACAGTCATCATATCAAAAGTGTACAGGACAGCTAGAGGAAGCGGATATAACTCAAAAACAATTCATGGTATCTATATCAAATAAGAAAAATTTAATATTTTGGTGGCCGCAGTTGTGAAGGTTTTTCAGTGAGCTTTGATTTACAGGTACTGTTTGTCTTAGTTCATGCATGGCTAAGTGGTTCATGTAGGTTGTCTACAAACCGAAAGGTTTCATATTTGAAATGTGAGGCAAATATGTAAAGTGATTTGGTGGCTAGTAGTCTGTTGAAAGCGCTATATAAATGCAGTCCATTTACCATGCTTTTTTATGATTTATTGGTTTTTATGTCCACTTCCTATAAATAACGGTGACCTGTGACCAACAGGTCAAAATGGCCACCATGATTTAAACACTGCAAGCAAGCAACAACAAGACCAAACTGGTCAGTTAGGCCAAACTGGCAACGAAGGGTGAATTCTATTTAAATATAAAACCTTGTTCCTCTGAGATTTGGTTTACATCTGATGGGAACTTTATTGCTGGCTCTTCATCTGTTGGGGTTAATTTTACCTCCTTGATGTACCCATTTGTTTGGTCAAGCATTTTAGGAGCAACTTGAATAACAGAAGGTCTTTGTAACGCTGAATCTTGGAGCTTCTCAGAATCATTTACCTTGGTCACAGAATGCTGAGTGCTGAGTGTAGGTGCAACAGTGCAAGGAGGCATCTTGCAAGAACTGTTACTCTCTGTAGACCCACTGACTGAGATAACAGAACAGTCATCAGGCACTTTTCCAGTTTGGCTTCTTCTGTATGGTTTAATGTGACCAATGCTATATTTAGTTTTTAAAGTAATCCCTCCAGGTTTGTTTAATGTGACAAGTTTGCCACTGAGTCTTTCAATGATGTAGGGTCCTGAGAAGTCAGGTTCAATCCTTCCTCCTTTTCTTCCACGCTTCCTCATATTCATCAGAAGAACCTCATCACCAACATTGTAAATCAAGTCTTTGTACTTCTTCTGGACCTTTTTAGCATATGCTTCCTTCTGTTTCTCCTGTGATTTACCAATGTTTTCTTCTGCCTGTTTTTTGGCCTCATCTCTCTTTTTTTTATCAGAAACTACATAATCACTAAAACATGATTCCACAGGGAGACTGATGGTGGAAAGCTAAAAACAAGGCAATATAATTGAAGCAGTATAAATTCATTTTTGAACTATTTAAATGTTCTCATGTGCATGTATATAATGAAAATCCCATGGTAGCATGAGAAGAGGTCCTTTACTAAAAACATGGTTTACTATTCATAACAAACTGTTAGGAATATTAGTGACCCTTATAGTCTGTTGTGGAACAAAGTCCAAAAAATATGATCATTACAGGTTTAAGATCAAAGGTTTTATAACAGATGTTAAAATTGAATACAGTTAATCAATTCAGGGTACCAATAATAAAAACGATATTTACTGTATGCTTAGTTTTGTAAAAAAAAAAAATAATAATTAAGTTTTGCATCATCTACTACAGTACCCATTGGAAATGATTTCAAGGCTAAATTTACTTTAAAGGATTAGTTGACTTTTTAAAAAACTTTTGCTGATAATTTACTCACCCCCATGTCATCCAAGATGTCCATGTCTTTCTTTCTTTAGTCGAAAAGAAATTAATGATTTTGATGAAAACATTCCAGGTTTTTCTCCATATAATGGACTTCAATGGTAGCCAAAACGGTTCAAGGTCCAAATGAGTTTCAGTGCAGCTTCAATTGACTTTAAACGACACCAGACGATGAATAAGGGTCTTATCTAGTGAAACGATGCGCCATTTCGAAAAAAAAATAAAACAGTTTAAGTATTATTAGCACAAATGCTCGCCTTGCTCTGTCCTGAAATGCACGTTCGTGATTCTCCTGTTCGAACTCGTTCATCAAAATGAACAAATCTTTTTTTTCGAGTCATCGCATCGTTTCGCTAGATAAGACCCTTATTCATCGTCTGGTGTCGTTTAAAGTGATTTGAAGCTGCACTGAAACTGTCATTTGGACCTTGAACCGTTTGGGTCCCATTGAAGTCCATTATATGGAGAAAACCTGGAATGTTTTCATCAAAATCATTAATTTCTTTTCGACTGAAGAAAGAAAGACATGGACATCTTGGATGACATGGGGGTGAGTAAATTATCAGCAAAAGTTTTTTAAAAAGTCAACTAATCCTTTAAGAACAATTCTTCTTACATAGGCTAGTATGACAACATTGCTGAAATGACTCCATAAGCACACTCACCGGCATTTCAACAGGAATCTCTGCAGGGAACACTGCCTCTCTCCCATACATTAAAAGGAAAGGGGAGTGTTTTGTGGTGGTGTGGACCTTTGATCGTAAAGAAAACAAGGTGGCATCCAGATAGACATCCCAGTCATTCTGTTGGTCGTTAACCAATTTCTTGAGGGCTCTAACATGAAACATAAGGGAGGAAGTTTTTTGTTTTTTAGAAGGCTTATAAACTTGGAGTGTGAAAGCCTTTTTAGGAATGCATTTATAACTTATTTGGTGCCTTGAAGCGGAAGATGGGTCAAAATGCCATGGGGGGCGGGGGTGCCTTAACTTTTCCTGACCTAGGTACATACAATAATACAACTTACCGTTTAATGTTGTCGTTGGTCTTTTCATCCAGCCCATTCGTTTGAGGATGATATGCTGCTGTCACACTTCTTTTGATGCACAACATTTCACAAAGCCTGTGGTTAAGCTTAAAAAATAAAGGGGAAAAATCACTGTGAATAAATGGGTGAAAAGCTCCTTAAAACATACAGTAGTTGAATACATGTACTGTATACGTGCAAAAATATAACAACTCTTGAAAATCTAAAAACAAAGACATTGAGGCTAAACCTAAAATTTTATTTTTATGATTTAATCACTTTAATACTGATCATTTTAAATACACTTACATCATTTACAAATTCCCTTCCCTGATCTGAGAGAATTCTCTGGGGACAACCATGCCTATAAATGATGGAACAGAGATGTCTTCCAACTTCAGCTGCTGTCTTGGTTCTTAAAGGAAAAGCCTCAACCCACTTAGAGAAGTAGTCTGTGGCTGTGAGGATGTATTTAAAGCCATCTGCAGTTTCAGGTAATGGTCCAGTTAAATCAATGCCAACAAGCTCCCAAACAGCAGAAACCTATCAAGTCAATAAAATGTAAAGTAAGTTTAGTCTGCATAAAGTAGGTTTAGTATATGTATACTGTATGTTACTGCACTTATTTACCTTGATGCACTGTAAGGTCTGCACAGCAGTCAAAGGCTTTCCAACTTTTTGGCACTGATCACATTCCAATACCTTTCAGAAATTGTTGTATATATATATATAAATAAATATATATTAAATATTTGTGAGTTGGTATATATAAACTAAAATAACTATATAAAATAAATAACACATACCCAATTTTCAATGTCAACTGACATGCCATGCCAGTAAAATCTGGCACAGATGGCAGCACGTGTTTTACCAATCCCTGTGTGTCCACCAATGGGCGAGGAATGGAATTCTTCAAAGAGTACCCTGGCTTCCTCTTTCGTTTTGATCACTCTTTTACTTCCGTAAAAAAGCTCTCCATCTACAATAAAGAGAAAACATGACTATGACAGAAGTAAAAGGAAATTTGCCATTGTTGGAAAAGAAAATCAAGATGGCAACAAATGAATAATAAAATAAACATAATTGAAATGTAAAGTTAAAATAACTACCCTTTAGGTTGAATTTAAGGGCATATCTTCGAATGTTCTGCCTTTTGGACTTATCATACCCTGATGGGTACGATCCAACTGACAGAAAATTATATAGTGCTTCCCACTTATCTTCCATAGCTGTCAAAAAATGCAAGAAAGAAAAAGAAAATCACAAATATATACATTATATATATATATATATATATATATATATATATATATATATATATATATATATATATATATATTATATATATATATACATACACATACATAGTGCTGTAAATCAATTTGGGGGGGGGGGGGGGGGGGTAACTAGATTAATCAAATTTTATATGTGATTAATTGTAATTACAAAAAATATACATGTATTATATTTTATAATGTAACAATTTCACAGTTGATCTCCAAATTAATGCAAAAACAATAGAGTATATATTTTACATTTGTTTAGAGTATTTTTATGAATGAAAACTGCTGTCACTTTAAGACCTGCTGCTGCTGAGAGAGACTCGATCTCACACGCCTCACACTCTTTACGATCATTTTATACTATTTTTAATTAATTTAAAACTGATCTTATGAGGACACTCGACAAAATGGACATTTTGACATAATTGTGTGTGTTTATATTTTACACCAAACAATCAAATCTTAAACCCCGCCTATATCTAGCCTAATGTTTTCATGAAAAATGCTAATTTGATCAATGGTGCTAGCTGGCTTTGTATGAATGTGCCAGTAAACAGTTCTCATTACTGCTATGTATCTTTATATAATAAAAATTAACATAAACAGTGAAAAACTTACCTCAGATGAAGAAGTTCTCACGCAAGTAGTAAGAAATTATGGGCGTGTCGTTCAGCGTGACAAAAATGACGCGATTTGATGTGCGCATGCGCAGTAAGCCTTGGTAGGACAATCTGACGGGTAGGATGGAATGTCAGAACACCTGTTGACTGTCAGGGAAAAAAAAAGGCACCAAAACCATTCCGACGAAAACAAAAAGACAAATCATGTTAGTTTGCTGTTAACATAAATGAAAACATTTGCAAATTTTTGTTTTACATAAAATAGAAATAATGTACTAACCTTTTTGGAGTTACCAGTAGGCTACATCTTTTGTCCACATTAACGGCCACTTCAACCAATAGCCTGTATGCACTGGCGAGCACGACGTATTTCCGGTTAAATCTCAGGATGGTTGTAAACATCCGGTTATTGTAGAGTGAAGTGCTACCTATACTACCACTGAATGCTTGTCGTCAAAACTGTTCATTTTCATCGTTCTTGTGTTGTTTATGTTAATACTTGTACTTCGTCTTGACTGATAACGCGATGACATGAAAACGTACGAAATTGTCATTTCAAAGGCGGGAAGACGGCTCTTCTAGCCACTAACGTTACTGCTGTGTTCCGCAATGCACAGTGTCTGCAACATGCAATTCTTCAGTTAGTTTTTTTCCCAAAGACATTAAATTAACTCAGCTACCCTGTTCTGTTAGGCTGCCACTGTTCAGCTTTCGTGAAAACCACAAAGGTGCTTTCTTTTAGGCTGCGTTTTTTTTATTGCATGTAACACTGCATTACGATCACCGTGATCCGATCATTAGCCAATCAGGACATGATGCGTTTATATTTGTTCATATTAAGCAGCCTCTGTATCTGGATAACCGATTGGATTTCTGTTTCCCGCATAACATTTAAATCAGCTCTGTGGCACGACACCAGATTAATAGTAAAGATGATACAAATTAAACAATATCCCAATTGCTTTTTCACTCACTCACTTTACTTTCATATGCAATCTCCAGTAATTAGATCAATTATATATTTTGAAAGAATGAATACTTACAGAGTTGATCTTACAAAAATAACTGGGTTTAAGGTTATAGCGTGCAATGACTATATTGACAGAAATGGGAGATTGATAAACATGCTGAAACAATAAAAACATTCAACATTTAAAACATTATTCCGATTGAGATTATTCCTCTGGCAAAGCAGCGTGCAGCTCTTCATTAAGATCTCATGACTGTGAGTGTAGGCTACAGGCGATCGCCTCGTTCAGGTAATGTTGCACAATTAAAATGAAAAATGACACGCATAGTAGGCTATGTAAGTAAGTCTAAATAAACTGTTTTAAAGAGTGACGTTTATTGTTCAAATAAGTTTAATTTCGTAAACTGCGTCTGGCCATTATTTTCTGACAGCCACGCACGGAGACTGGGCGGAGATTTAAATTACGTCCACCTGTGAATGCACACACACACACACACACACACACACACACACACGATGGCTGGATTGCCTTTACATTACACTGAGATCCGATCACAATGGGTCCTCGACTACCTCCGAACCGGGACACGCTGATCGGATAACATTCCCATCACATGTGGGTTTACACTGGCCTTTTCAATGTGTATGTGTGGACAACATCCAGATACAGGTCGCATGTTAATGCCAAGTGTAAACGCAGCCTATAGGTAATCAAAGCTGAAATGTGGTAACATTAAACTAGGGTGACCATATTTTGATTACAAAAAACCAGGACACTCGGCCCGGGAAAACAGATAATGATACTCGAAGTTTACTTAAAGATGCCTTATTAATTTCAATACATTTAAAGTAGGCTATGCCTCCTCGGTACAGATAGAAAATTGTTATATTACAAGACACAAATTCAGATAGGCTTTTCAGAGGTTACTCAACATGTTTTATTATGACAGGTTTCAAAAATAATGAATGAAATAATGATAGAAATAATGTCTCTTCTGTATTAGAAAAATAAATATATAAATAATAAATAACTAAAATAAATACCTCCAAATTGAACAAAAATAGCTCTCACAAACTTACAAAAACGAACTAACAAAATATATGTATATCTTTATCCTGTTTTTCTTCCTCATCCTCCTCGTTTGCCCATCTCTATTTTGCTGCAGTTTTTTGAAAACCAGGACATTTTCATAAATGTATAAAAAACAGACAGGACGGACAGGACATGTCCTGGGAAAACAGGACTGTTGGTCACCCTAATTAAACGATTAAAACTTTGTGATGAACGGAACCTTGAACAAGTTCAACAGAACTTTTGAACGTGTCACTTAATCTAGTCCTACTTTCAGCTGGTGTGGTGGCTTTAGCGTCTTCATTGAGCGGGTAGCAGTGGGCTCTCACAGATATCCCAATTATTGCCCTATTTTTATCTGATACTATAATAAAAGTACAAACACATGAGGTATATACACATAATTAAACTTTATTTAAAGCATGATTAACCTGAAGCAGGACGGAGTCAGTCATGACTTAAACACTAAGCTAAAACGCTAGCTAACGTTAGCAAATTACATTCAAAGTTGCAAAGAAATGAAGAAACGTAAAATTTAAAGCCTTTATCTAATTTGCTACGTGGTCGTACTGGATGCCCGGACGATCCTCCGGATATCGTTTAAAGACACTTTCGGCAACTCCAGCAAACACCTTGTGAACTTGTCTCTGCCATCGTAAATGTCGACTGTCACTGTTTAATGTTTTCTTCCGTAAACCGGAAATGTCCAAACATCCTGACGCCAATGCGGAAGTGTTGCGTGCATAGAGCCTATACAGTCAAAAAAATTCAAAAGAAATCTCTCTTGCCATTGGTCAGTTTTACGCGGGCTAGTTCACTACTGTAAATTGATTTACAGTAGAGAAGAATTACAGTAGTGACCATATATTTTCCCATAATCCTTTGCGGTTTACAGTAACATACTGTATAAACATTTTACAGTATCTTACAGTACATATTACAGTAAAATACTGTTCAAATTACAGAAATCAGTTACAGTGTACAGACATGTATTTTGAGCTAAATATTACAAAAATAGACTGGACTCGGAGGTTTTGCTAACTTTATAACATAGAGAACTACAAAGTAGGCCTCTATGCTATTTTTGGCAGATTTTGACACAGTGGTAAAACAAAAATCTATTTCAGTGACTGCAGCACTGCGTCGGTTACGTTAACAATCGGCCTAAAAGTATTTGATTTGGTACAATTTATTCATATCAAACCTTAAGCAAGCTTACCTTTATGCTTGTGCCAGGGTCCAGAAATGAGCTGTGTCCGGTGCAGACGTGCACGTTGGTAGGCTATAACACCCGTTGATCTCCCGGTCAACCAAAAATCTATTGATTTTCAATCCTATTTCCCGGTCAACTATATATCGATGCATTTTCAATCATATTTCCCGGTCAACTATATGTCGATGACTTTTCAACAACAGCGTTGTTTCCCGGTCAACTATAAATCAATGACTTTTTAACACATTCATCGATCGCCCGGTAAACCAAATATCAATGATTAATCAATCATAAAGAAAACTAAAGATCAATGTTGTTCCAATATCGTTGCCATCAACATTAATAACATCAGGTTTTCATCGAAAGGGTAATGGTGATTCAACATTAATTTTGCATTGAAATTTCAATATCAACCATAATGATGATTCAGATGAAAAAACAATGTTTATTCAATGTTGGCTTGCTGTCTGGGAACGCTTCTTGAAGGCGCATTTTTTGAATTTGAATTCGCTAGTTGCACGTGGCCGCCATTTTGGATTTCTGATCAGCGAGTGTGCGGGTGGACACTTCCGGTTTCGCTTTACTCCGGTGCAGGGAGCCCGAGAAAGCCGAAAATGATCTCTTATAGTTGTTTATAGAATCAATTATAGCATTTAAAATACTAATAAGATATATATTACTATCACACAAGCAAATGACAATTCAGAGCAGGGATGTAAAGTCAGATTAATGAATGAAATAACTTCATGAACAGAATATTGTCTTGGTGTCATGCTGCATACACAATGAGAATTATGCCTTCTGTAAATATAGAGTTACAACTACGATTTTATTTGTTTGCATATAGCCTAATACCCCTGAACATTCACACGTTTGCCCAGTCTTTTTTTAAATCTCCATAAATAGGCCTATTTTCTCAATTCTGCACATATAACACTTATTAGGCTACATCAGTTGCTTGATCAATATGATCAACACATACATGTGATTTCTTTGCATCAATTATCTTTATAGATAAAAACGACGGCGGAAAAAATCTTAATAATTGTGAGTAATTTACATTTTTAACTGCGTTAGTTAACAAACAATTTAATATAGCTAATTGTGTATATTTTACAGTGGAATAAATACTGTAGGTGCTGCTTATAAAAACAGACAGAGAATGATTTATGAAATATTTATGATTTAAGATGCTATTTACTCATCTCACTTGCACAAATAAATGCAGTAATAGAAAGCATAGAAACGCACAGGTGAAATACACTGAAAATTATATGCATTTAAATTACTAAAATACAAACAGTTGGCAATAATAATGTTACCAAATAAAGCAATGCCGACAACAGACCAGTTGTTTTTGTCACCCTCTGATGACAGATGCTTTTGATGCACAATGAGTGTTATTAAAATTCAAGGGAAGCGACTTGCCTTTCAGAGGGGGTGACAGATCCGCACTTCACTGTTGTGTGTCGTTATGACCCGTTTCATCACGTTAAAACAAAGAAGTCAGCTTTCATGCCTTCCCCGTTGACTAGGGTGACCAGAAGCTTTGTCCCGCGTCCAGCAAGTCATAAGCAGTGTCCCGCATTTTAATTCAGTCTGCATCATTTTATTTCAGTCTGCATCATTTTAATTCAGTCTGCATCATTTTATTTCATCGTCCTTTAAAATTCTACAATAAAAAATGTTAATAATACACTGAACGTTATTGGTTCTAGTCAGAGCGGGAAAACTGAGAAAAAATAAACTGCAAAAGAAAAATGGATCTATCCGGAGCTCCTGAGAAGAAAAAGCGTCTTCGTATAAGGAATGGGAGAAAAAATATACATGGTAAAAAAACAGTTACAGGTGACCGTAAAAAAGGAGAAGTAATGAATGAGATGCCCTTACTCGAAGCTGCCAGATCAGACAAAAAAATATTTAATTCAAGATGAATCCGGTAAGAACGCATTTAATCTAGTCTTTCCTAATGGAATTTATGTGCTTATTTGGAAATGTGCTTTTTAGCGATTGGATTATTATTTTCACTTAATTATTTAGATTGAATAGACCCATGCTGTTAAAATTAGTTTTATATTATTAGTGACGTTCACAGCGCCGGTCAGGGCCGTCATTAACATTTTTATAAAGCCTATAGCAATTTAAAGCATCACTGCAAAAAGACATCTAATACAAAATAAATATTCACCTAGTAGCCTATAATAATAGCAAGTTATCTCCCTCGTGTCTGCAAAATCAGGTCTGCTGATATAATCAAATAAAATCGTAGTTGTAATACAGAAGGCATAATTCTAATTGTGTATGCAGCATGACACCAAGACTGTTCGTGAACTGTATTTCATTCAGTAATCTGACTTTGCATCCATGCATTTAATTGCCATTTGCTCGTGTGATAGTAATATATATTTCAGTAGTATTTTAAATGATATAGTTGATTCTATAAACAACTATAAGAGATAATTTTCGTCTTTCTCCGGCTCCCTGCACCGGCGTAAAGCGAAACCGGAAGTGTCCAACCGCACACTCGCTGATCAGAAATCCAAAATGGCGGCCACGTGCACCTAGCGAATTCATCAACAGCGCGGGATAGATTTGACGTTTGCGGTCGCTGCTGAGAAATAAAGATGAAGATCACTGGATAAAAGGCTGAATTTGGATCTGTTTCTTGCAAACAACGTATGGATTCTAGGATTTGGATTACATCAAGCTAATAAAATGTATGTCTTTTGTGAATGTATCAGTATGTTGTGTTTTATTGGAGAAACTTTTTGTGTAAATACACTAACTTAAATACTACAAAATGATTAAACTATTAAACAAGGTATTTTTAAGGTTAAAAATGTATTCCTTTTTAACACCACGCAGGCTAATCAGAAGGCACGAACAGAGCGAAATGTTAATATTTTTGAGTAATGTTAGGCCCATTATATTAATAAATGCGACTGAAAACTTAATTGATAAAACAGTTGAATGCAATAGAGTCAAAACATTAATGCCACGATTATGCATAAATAGTGATACAAATTTCTACGTCGGTAGATTTGTTCATACTTAAATAAATAAAATTTTTGTGCTGTCAATACGTAAATATTTTACGTTTTAGTGCTGTAAATACGTCAGTATTATACGTTTCTGCGTGTATAAAACGTAAATATATGTACGTGTGATAGAACTACACTTTACGTAAAAATACACACGTATTCTCATGAGATCACATTGGCTTTTCCACTGCATGGTACGGCTCGCTTTAGATCAGTTTGCTTTTCCACTGCAGTTAGTACCGCTTCAAAGTGGGTGGGATTATAGACTGATTGTTATAGTTTATCCACTCCTCAGCAACCAACGAGAGGAATGTCTGCACTTCGTCCACTGGTTCAGCCATTTCTTTTTTGGAATTTTTTCTTTCTTTCTTTTTTCTTCCAGCAAGTCAAGCAAGTAGTTTTAAAACAAGTGCTACAGCAGTGGCTGTTACTGTTACTGGCTGTTATTTAAATCTAGAGGGTTTGATGTCTCGCAAATACAATGACGCTGGTAGTGACGATTCTGTCTGACCAATCAGTGATATGAAGTGTTTCCACGTCACATTTTAGTACCGGTACGGTACGCTTGGAACCTCAACAGGTGGAGGTGGTACCATTATTTATATATATATATATATATATATATATATATAATATATATATATATATATATATATATATATATATATATATATATATATATATATATATATATATATATTTCTGTCAAACTCAAAGTGGAAGTGATGGATACAATACACATTACACAATACACAATGTTTCAAAGCATATCATAACTTAAATATTTATAATACTTTATTTCTATCACTGAAATAAACCTTGGTACTCCCTTTTTAAATAACATGAAATCAGACATTACTTGTGAGTTCAGCAGACGATTTGAACGAGCCATTTTGGTCCTTTTATTTTTTAGGGTAAAAAGGTCTTTGTTACAAGGGTTTGAAATTTGGCTACTAAATTTTTACGGCACCAGCCATTCAGAACTTCTACTAGCCAAAAGAAGAAATAAACCAGATTAACTACGTCACAGTTTATATACATTCATTCATCTAGTCATCTCCTCCCTTCCTCTTTCATCCACATCCTTTTTACCAAAAACATGTTTTAGCTGGATGGATCAATACAGTACAAAGAACATCAAAATAATTTGTGACGTTGGAAAATAACAAAGTATTTTCTGTTAACCAAATGCTTTTTAATTTGCTTTTGCTTCAATGAAAATGAACAATAGGGTTGGGAACCGAAAACCGGTTCTTATACAGAACCAAACAGTGTTTTTGAAAAATACCGGAACCGTGATAAATTCCTAAGTTTCGGTTCAGAAAATGGTTCTGGTGCGATGTGTGGGCGAAGTGCTGGAGATGGTCCTCACTGCAGAACATGAAATCCACGGGGAGGAGTCGGATCCAGATCCAACTCCTCCCACCTTACATATACCTAAACCTACCCATCTCCGCCCCCTGATCCCTAAACCCACCCCTAATCCCTAAACCCATAATCCTACCCATCTCCACCCCTTGAATCTTGATACGACTCCTCCCCGTGGATCTCATGTACTGCATTGAGGTGCTACTGGAGAGCTGGGAGCTTAAGTTATCCTTTAATAGCGAAGTCTCACCTCATATTAAATTAATGAATGCACTGAAAAGCCCTCGCGCTACTCAAATACGCTTTGCCGGTCTGATAATAGTTATACATTGTAAGTTCTTAGCAACACCATTCGGCGGCCTGATGTGCGGCCGCTGACCGCTTGTCAAACTGTAGAGCCATTCCGTAAAATAAATGCATCGATCTTAAATGGTCTAGTTGTAGATCTTTTGCCAAGCGTGTCAGAGGTCACGGGTTCTAATCCGCACTTGCGTAGTTTTTTTTTTTTTTCACTCATCAAAACTGAATATGTTCATCAGTGGTTACAGTCTACAGCAGGGACACGTTTGTGTGCATTTTATTTTGTGATTTCACTGGAATTAGAGTCTCCGCAACGGCGATATAGATTGAATCGCGCGTCTGAGTGAATCCTGCGCGCGCCACAAGAGAACAACTGTATCCATGCAGCTCATAGCAGCAGACACGAGCGCTCAGCTTGAGTTAAAAAAAAACAACAACAGATTTTAGCACTAGATCTCTTATTTAATAGCGAACTAAATGAATGCTCTGCTAGTAAACTGGAGATGTTTTTAAATTTGTATTAGGTACATCTGTGCCTCAATGTGTCAAAAAGTGGTGGGTACAAAATGACTCATGACGAAATCTGGTGGGAAGGCGTACTCACCGTCCCCACTGATATCGACGCCTATGGCGAAAAACTTTGTTGAAATGGGTGCCACGTGACTAGAGAAAACAAGAAAAACAGCTGTTTTCCATTATGCTAAATAATAACTTTAACACCCATAATGCATTGGGCATGTTGCTGTCCAAGGCCACTCCCACCAGTCTGTTATGGATACGCTTACTGGAGTCAAATACCGCCTTACTTAAGGAGGAAATACTTCTTACCATACTTGTAGTCATAATAGTGTCGACTTGGAGAATTGGTAAACTTGGTTCATTTACATACATTACCATCATTATAAAAATACAAAGCAGATTGAAAATTGGAGAAGTGTCACTTTAAGAGAGCGCTTCTCTTGTGCAGTTTGACTTCAGAATGAAGAACAGGGCTCTTTACATTCAGCAAACATCAGAGAGAAGAACACTGTTTTGTGTTTCTGTAACTGAATTATCAATCCTGAACATTTGCTTTACCTTCTGTGAATCTGTTTCTTTCTTTCAGGTAGATGATGTCAGAGTGTCCCTCCATCCTACTGACAATCTATACGAGTTTTCTGCTAACGGGACGTCCACTGGTCAGACTGATGGGCCACTGATGGCAGCTGATAATGAGATTCCACAGTAACATTATTATTTTAATAGTGTCACTGAAAAGGAACATTAAGAGAGATGAGAAAGTGAAGAAAAAGGAAATGGATTATCCGACTTTCAGCAAAATAATGTCATGAAACCATATTAGTTTACTCTTTCGTGGAAATATGAAAAGGGTCCTTTAATTGTGTTAAGAACAAAACTTTTGTAGGCTACCTTTAGAGATTTGCATCCACCTCTTTCACCAGCATAAATGACTGTTATCTCCCATGAGGTGAGAACTCGGTAGAACACCTGTTAGCGGTTTTGCCCCCTGAATGCGCACGCATCCAGTAATGTTTGTATACAAGAAACCTGTCTATAGTGCTGGTTTAGACCACACTGAAGGAGCTAAATTAGTTCCTCCAAAAAGAGTTCCTGGAACTAAAATCGTTCATAGTTCCTGCGGTGCGAACAAGCCAAAATCCGGTATACTTCTGACAACTTCCGCCAATAGTTCTAGGAACTATGAAAAGGTTCCTCCGGTACAAAGCCCCCCTCCTGTAACGGTAATAGAAGGATTGCTCTCCAAATGTAAGCACAAAACCTATTTATACATTGTTAATTGAACATTTTTCCTGAAATTATTTAGTTGGATGTTTGTCTAAAAATTGTTTGTTAAATGTTGCTATTTGTTAAGAGTTGCTACTTTTTGAAAGAAAATTCAAAAGTAATATTTTCAAAATGTTTGAATGATAAAATGGAACAGAACGGTCCTTTATATTCATATAATCAAGAAAACCGTTTTCAAAATATATATTTTTTTGATTCTATGAATATTAAGGACTTAATGGACATTTTTTGCAAAACGTTCTTAAGAGCATTTTTTAATGTTCTTAGAACATTTTTTTACGGTCTTAGAAACCCATAGATGTTTCAACAGAGGAACATGTTGAAAACACCAGTATGTTGAGTTTTGATGCTCAAAAACTCATTTAACCAACAAACCTGCTTTAAATATAAACTGGTGGGTTTTTTTTTTTACCAGGAATACTTGAAAAATTATACATTTCACACTCCACACTGATGCTTGAATGTCTGATTAACAAAGTTTTCTTTAAAAAGGCTATTGAAATCCAGCAAGAATTGATCCATGAAATATTACCATTGTGTCCTTGATCAAACTGTGAATCTCAGGAACTTATCCTGTAAAAACTGCACTGAAAGACTTGAATTATGAATTGAAGCAGCTAGAAAAATTACCAATATGTATTTATGCATTGTGTATTGTATTGTTATTGCCATATATGGTAATATATATATATATATATATTCCATTACTGTTACATTGTAATGGTGTTAAGCATCTGAATCTGTGTAACTCTTCATCAAAGCTTCACATTTGCTTCACATTTGACATCTGCATTTGCAAAGGAAAAGGTGCCTAAAACTTGAGCCACACATTTTCTAAAAATGTAAATAAACTTGTAATATAATGCCATTAAAACAGATCTGATTTTAACTCATAACTGCTGAAAAGTGAATTTGTCATGATTTAAGAGTTTTTCATCAGTAGTATAACTGAGCTAAACTAACATAAATGGTTTCAGAGTGATCATTTTGTACATTCAACACCCAATCTTTAACCTTTACTCAAGATAACTTGCTGTTAAACTCTCAATATAAACAGTCTAATCAACTGTAATTTAAAATATTTTTTAATCATGTACAGTATATTATAATCGATGAAAGGTTATTTCTGGCCAGCTTCAATTTGCTCCTCCTGTTAAATCTTTTAATACATTTGGGTAAAAAGTGTCTTTTTATATTGACACCATTCATTTATAGTATTATATGTGACCATGGATCACAAAACCAATCATGTCGCACGGGTATATTTGTGCCAAAAGCCAACAATACATTGTATGGGTGTCAGGATTCAGGCTCGGAGACAGAGGTAAGTGATAAACATAAATGTATCTTTATTTAACTCAAAGGTAAGTTTTGCAGGGTTTCAGGAGTTCAACGGTGATCTAGAAGAGGATATGCGTGGCAGGAATGCATCCAGGTGAGTGAATCCTCTTCTTAAGGAATAACGTGACGGATAACACAGATCAATAATTTGAGTTTTCTCTCTTTTCAGGTCGTTTGTGGGTAGACATGATTCAAGAAGGATTCCAGGTGAGTAGATCCTTTGAAGTGCACTTGACAATGAGCTCACCAGTTCAGTGATACTTTCACTTTCTCTTGCAGCGCATCCAGTGGGAAACGGGACTCGTGGCGGATTCCAGGAAGCAAAGAACATGAGTCATGGAGCGGATCCTGGGAACATCAAGACAAGGGCAACAAGGTTAGTTTCTTTCAGGTGAGTATACTTTACATTCGTTGCTGAAGGCTGGCTCAGAGTGAGACAAGTGGTGACTGGTAAGGGTCGTTCCTGTTGGAGGCTTGACAATGACTGGGAGTGAATTGGGTGCTTTTGTGCTGGCTGGGAAGTGAGTGCTGAGTGGAGACAGGTGCAGGTGATCAGTAATCTGGGGACAGTGATCTTTGCGTGGTGACATGTGAGGGATCTGATTGGCTCCTGACAATGGGTCAAAATTATAGATTTTTCTTTTATGCCAAAAATTATTGAGATATTAAGTAAAGATCATGTTCCATGAAGATATTTAGTAAATTTCCTACCATAAATATATAGAAAATGTATTTTTGTGAGTGAATGCAGCACAATCGCAAACATAAATGGACAACTTTAAAGGCGATTTTCTCATTGTTTTGATTTTTTTTGCACCCTCAGATTCCAGATTTTCAAATAGTTGTATCTCAGCCAAATATTGTCCTATCCTAACAAACCATACATCAATGGAAAGCGTATTTATTCAACGTTCAGATTATGCATAAATCTCAATTTCAAAAAAATTAACCCATGTGACTGGTTTTGTGATCTAGGGTGACATATTGGATGTTTCACAGTCACAGATGTTTTGGAGGATCTTAAATCATTTTGAGACACACTACTGTCTCCTGAAATACACACTCACAACTCACATCAACACACCGCAATACCACGTGTTCATGCAGAATCATTTTGTTCATCTTTCAGATCAAACCACATGTTTGTACAGAAGTTTAAAAAAGAGAAAGAGAGACATATAGATGAGTAATTTGCAGCTATATGTTTTGCACTAGAAATATACAGATAATTGATAAAACTGTTACAAAGCAACTTTTGAAGTTTATCAGGGACCATTTCATCAGTCCGTCTCTGAATATCACAATTGAACTTTGCCCTAGCAACCATTCAGAATACCCTAGCATCACCATAGTAACCACCCAGAACACCCTAGCAACCGCCTAACAACGTCTTAGCAACCACCTAGCAATGCCCTAGCGACCACCCAGGACACCCTAGCAACTGCCTAGCAACCCCCTAGCAACCACCAATAATACCCTAGCTACCACCTGAACACTTAAATAAGCCACATCTCAGCTACAGAACATCGCACAGACCTGGTTGTTGGCTCGTATGCAATCATCTACAACACCCTAGCAACCGAGTGGCGAGTTTTGCCACTGCAAGCACCCACTCACATTTTCTTCTGGAAATGTACATTCTAGTATGACCCTGCTGTATGTCCACTGGGATTTTTTTATCATTAAACTATAACATTGAAACCTATAGCAGGAATATGAGCTGGTTTTGTGCTCCTGGTGTGGTTTACTACTATCATGATGGAATGGCTAGAATTACATGTTGAGGCTGAGCTGATATAATAAGTCAGTGACATATTTATGTAATTATGTTAAATTGATTTATTGTTAATGTTCAAAAAGGGCAAAGGGGCAGCGCAATGATCAGGTGTCTTAACTATTATTAAAGAAATGTGATTTTTTGCTTTGGATACTAGAAAGCAATGATGTGCTTGTGCAATAACATTTGTAAAAATATCCAGCTAGTGTCTGCGTGATATTGTAAAATAAATAAATAATTGATTTGCAAAACAAACAGTTAAGCGTGGGGGATCAATGTTTAATAATGAAAGGTTAATTTCCTGTAAGATACATTTCTGAATGCTATTAGAGCACAACTATATTAAATGAATACAGAGCAACACAATTTTAAACAATACAATAACAATTGGTGTTATGTGAATTTGATCACCGTTTTTTGGGAATATTTTCATACAGAGCATCCGTCTTTGATTTCTGCAAGAAAAAATATACTCAATCAGAAACATTGCTGATACAATAGAAAATTAACAAAAGACCAACTGATGTTTTACTGTGCAAAGCTTAATGTTTTATTTTGAAAAACTGATGCTAACATGGAGCAGCAAGAGGAAATGACATCATTCATGAGTTTTCATACAGTTAGATCATCAAACAGATTCAGTTCTGCAGGGTTGTCTTGACTGTCTTTCTCAGCAAAGACACTTGTTGCAGAACGTCTACAAAGAAAGCAATGTCTGCTAAAGCTGCATCTCACCACAGATAATGATAAACCACAGAGACGCTGCAGCTCGAGAACAGTTCATAACCCTGTCCTACTTTCTGTCAATCTAATGGTATAAAAGTTGATTTTGTATGGGTTAGGCTATTGAAAATTAGCAAACCACATTACATATGATTTTAAACAAAATATCATTTAGGCCACAGACTACATAATGAGCAAAAATAAAAACAGTTTTCAAAAAAATGTATTAAAAAATAATAAAAAAATGTTTTTAAGGTAATGAGTTAAACCACAAACGTCTGTTCACTGACCGTCTGATGCTGCAAACTTCAATCATCAAACTTCAATCACACTAACTGACTGTGACAACTTCTTACCTTTTGTCGTGTTGTTGGTTTACTCAATGCTGAATCAGTTCTGTCTTCCTCCTGGGTCTCAACTGCATTAACAGTTATGACAGACATGGTAGGACAGTTTTTATTATTATAAATGTATTAAAAATGTATCTCTTAAAAATATAAAGATGTGCAGATTAATTGACCGCTCTCCCGACCTGTTTTTCTACATTTCTTGCAGATGCAGAAGATCACGACTACAGCAACTATCATCAGAGATCCAGCAGCAGAAGCAGAGATCAACACTATCAGAGACACTGAGACTGGAGGAACTGAAGGAGAGGAAAAGAGAGACATTAGTGTGAGTGAATGTGTCTGATCTACAACAAAAGACAGAGATCAGGTCAGTAAACACACACATATATGATCAGTGCTGCTGTACCTGCACATGTGTGACAGAGTGTGTTGATGTCCAGATGTGTGGTCTGGTTGCTGATGGGATTGTTCAGCACACAGCTGTAGGTGTTTTTATCCTGATATTCCACCTCCAGAGGTAGAGAGAGACTGATGCTGAGATCACACACACTGATGCTGGACAATACACATGATTGATGACAATACACGGCAGTGGCTCAGTGGTTCATGCAGATTGTCTGCAAACCGAAAGGTTGGTGGTTCAATCCCCGGTTCCACCTGACCAAGTGTCGAGGTGTCCATGAGCAAGACACCTAACCCCAACTGCTCCCGACGAGCTGGATGGCGCCCTGTATGGCAGACACCGCCGTCGGTGTATGAATGAGTGTGTGAATGGGTGAATGTGAGGCAAATGTAAAGCGCTTTGGGGGCCCATTGGGTCTGTGAAAGCGCTATATAAATGCAGTCCATTTACCATTTACCATTTACTCATTCCTGCGTACCAGGAGAGAGTCGCATCACACACACTCAACACTGATGAACACACCAATGAACAAGATGATGATGATGAACACTGTGAAGAGTTACTGCTGATGACAGGAACAGGCAGACGAGCTGAGAAACATGAGAGAATAAAGATAAATATGGGTAAATCTAAACAATCTTATTTTCGGTGTGTTGACAATAAGCAAGTCTTTCTGTGACTCACTGTAACTATAAAATGATTAAACATTTCAGTATGTAAATATTTTAAGAAATATCCAGAGTTCACTACAAGTTAAGTTCAATCAATGTATTTTTGGCATAATATGTATTGCCCCAAAAAATTATTTCCACGTATCCACCATAAAAGCAAAAGTCTGTTACAGTGAAGCACTGAATGGAGCCGATCTGTAAACGTTAAAATACTCAGTGTTTCAGGTGTGAAGGACGAGACAAATGATCTCTACTTACCATAGACAGAAACACTGAATGATTTTATTGACAATTTCGCTCCATATAGTTTATAAACTCCAGTATGTTCAGTTGTGGTGTTTGTGATGATCAGAGATCCAATTTGATGATCCAGCTTCAGTCTGTCTCTGAATCTCCCATCAGGATCATCATCATATACAGTGACTCTGTCGTCCATTACATTGATTTCGGCTAGTAAAGTGTTTTCATCTCCAAACCTCCACAGAATCAGATCATCATCCATCATTTCAGTAAGATCAGAGTTCAGAGAGACTGAATCTCCCTCCATCACTGACACTGACTGAATGGCAGTTGTTTCAGCAGAAAACACACCTGAGAACATGAACAGGATCAGATTATTGCTTTTTCTGATGGTGTACACCCCAATATAAGACTAGTCTGGACGTAAAATAGCTACACCTAAAGTCCTGTATAGAATTAATAACTGTTGAATAAATCTTAGACTAAATCTTACAGTCAAAGGTATAGGTTTAACCCTTGTGCATCAATTTAAAAAAGTTACACATAGCCAAATAGAGGACAAAAATGTCCGTGTCCAAAAACTGTCATAAAAATATTATAGATTTATATTTTTTTCCACATTCACTGACATCATTTTTTTAACCAGCATCAGCTCTAATCATAATGACCAAACATTCATTAATTTTCAGAATTTTAACCCTTAAAATGCTGGTTTGTTTACATAATGCCACTGTTGTTTTTTCATGAAAAAAATAAAAATATGAATTATTTTCAATTTACTAAATTCTAAGCTGAATTTTTTTTCTTTAAATATTACAGCCTTGGATATGTCAATGATTAACAACAATATTAATTTTGATGCATTAACATTTTTTATGCAGTCTCAGATTTAAAAAAAAATTACCACTCGGGTCAAAAAGGACAAAAATGTCCATGTCAAAAAAGTGTCATAAAAATATTATAGTTTAATATTTTTTTCCACTTTCACTGACTGAGATTTTTTACTAGCATCAGCTCTAATCATAATTACCAAACATTCATTTATTTTCAGAATTTTAACCCTTTAAATGCTGGTTTCTTTACATAATGCCACTGTTGATGTTTATACAAATTATAATAATAATCATAATTTTCTACATACTAAATTCTAAGCTGAATTTTTTTTCTTTAAATATTACAACCTTGGATATGTCAATGATTAACAACAATATTAATTTTGATGCATTAACATTTTTTATGCAGTCTCAGATTTTAAAAAAAATTACCACTCGGGTCAAAAAAGGACAAAAATGTCCATGCCAAAAAAGTGTCATAAAAATATTATAGATTAATATTTTTTTCCACTTTCACTGACTGAGATTTTTTACTAGCATCAGCTCTAATCATAATTACCAAACATTCATTTATTTTCAGAATTTTAACCCTTTAAATGCTGGTTTCTTTACATAATGCCACTGTTGATGTTTATACAAATTATAATAATAATCATAATTTTCTACATACTAAATTCTAAGCTGAATTTTTTTTCTTTAAATATTACAGCCTTGGATATGTCAATGATTAACAACAATATTAATTTTGATGCATTAACATTTTTTATGCAGTCTCAGATTTAAAAAAAAATTACCACTCGGGTCAAAAAAGGACAAAAATGTCCATGTCAAAAAAGTGTCATAAAAATATTATAGATTAATATTTTTTTCCACTTTCACTGACTGAGATTTTTTACTAGCATCAGCTCTAATCATAATTACCAAACATTCATTTATTTTCAGAATTTTAACCCTTTAAATGCTGGTTTCTTTACATAATGCCACTGTTGATGTTTATACAAATTATAATAATAATCATAATTTTCTACATACTAAATTCTAAGCTGATTTTTTTTCTTTAAATATTACAGCCTTGGATATGTCAATGATTAACAACAATATTAATTTTGATGCATTAATATTTTTTATGCAGTCTCAGATAAATAAAAAAATTACCACTCAGGTCCATAAAGGACAAAAATGTCCATGTCAAAAAAGTGTCATAAAAATATTATAGATTAATATTTTTTTCCACTTTCACTGACTTAGATTTTTTACTAGCATCAGCTCTAATCATAATTACCAAACAGTCATTAGTTTTCAGAATTTTAACCCTTTAAACGCTGGTTTATTTACATAATGCCACTTTTGTTTTTATAAAAAATTATAATAATAATAATAATAATACAAATATTCCATATACTAAATGCTAAGCAGGTTTTTCTTTAAATATTACAGCCTTGGATATATCACGGGTTAACAACAACATTAATTTTGATGCATTCATATTTTTATGCAGTATCAGATAAAAAAAATTTAAAAAAATACCACTCAGGCCCAAGTCACTCAGGCCCAAGTCAAATCATTGATTTATTACTCCTATTATCCTCCAAAGTTTTTACTTTTTTGATAGAATATACCTTATTTTGCTCTATAAATAAAGCAAAAGTACAAGATCACTTTGAACAAGAACTGAAGTCAACTCTTCATCCTCACTTTCACATGTGTTCACTAGATCCAGAGCTTCCCTTGCTGTGAAACGTCTCATCTTGCAAACAATGAAATGACAAGGCCCTCAAGCATCACATTTTTATAGGTTTGGCTGTGAGAGCACTTGTGTCAACAAAAATCTACCAGACAAAACAATCACCATTTTCTCGAGGTGAAAACATAAAAAATAATCACTTTTGATTTATGCAAGGTGTTGTGGGGCCTCTAAACTTCTACATCAAAATCAAGCTCACCTTTTACCTTTGAATAAAAACAAAAACAAATGAAAAAGTGCAAGCAAGTAATATGAAATGTGTTTAAATGAAAAAAAGTAACTTCAGTAACTTTTTGACCTTTTCAGTTTTCACATGCAGGGTCTGTGACTCTGCCAAGGGTATGACTCATTTACATGGGGTGGGATTTGTGATTTCCAGTACAATATAATTTCTTTCTTTCAAAATGTTCACACACACACACCTAAAATTTTCAGTACACACATACTAACCACACTCTGACAACCATACCAACACACCCACACAATTATAGCTTCATAATTTATCTAATTGGCTCTATAATATGCATAAGCCGAAAACAGCAGAAAACAACAATAAAGTGATAATTTGCTTTATATGCCAAACCTGAAAAAATGGCACCATCTGATAAAAAATAGTAAAAATTTAAATTTTGAAGCCTTGCCAACAGAATGAAAGCCTGTTAAGAAAGATTGCATCATTTTATAGTTGAATGGCACTGGGATTAAAAATCGCAGTTTTAATGGGTTTCAATGGGGACATTTTTGTCCAAAAGGCGCTAAGTGGGTGTATTTTTTTTACCTAGTGCAAAATAATTTTTTTAAAGTAAATGAAGGTGAAATATTAAAATTTCAATAAAAATACACACCTGTGGCAAATTTTATGCAGTTAGCATTAACACAGCCAAAGTTATCAAAAAAACAAAACTGAAAAGGACAAAAATGTCCATAAGGATGCACAAGGGTTAAAGTTAAAACTTGTTCGGACAAGATTACTTTAATGTCTGTAATGTTTATGGATAATTTGTGCAGGATAAGTGAGACGGTGTGCCGACAGATGTAACGTAACAACATTTCTGTGGGAGACCGGGGATGGTTGTAACACTTTTTGCTTTAGCGCCTATAACTCGCTGAATTTTTTAGCTTGAGTTCTCAAACTTTTATACAAAGTACCCACATTTGTTTACTACAAATAGAACCAATTCAACCCTCTACAAAAATATCACAGACCTTGTGAGTTGATGTCACATACACGGTGTTCCTTTGCTACAACCTACAACGGGGTAGGTTGTAAGACATGCTGGGGCAAGTTGTAACAATTAGACAAAAGAAGAAAAAATGGATGCCATACCATATGATATTGTTAAAAAACAGATTTATTTAAATAAAAGAACAACGTCTCTCTCTCTCTCTCTCTCTCTCTCCTCTCTCTCTCTCTCTCTCTCCTCCTCTCTCTCTCTCTCTCTCTCCTCTCTCTCTCTCTCTCTCTCTCTATATATATATATATATATAACAGACTATGTCTCTGTGTGTGTGTGTGTGTGTGTGTGTGTGTGTGTGTGTGTGTGTGTGTGTGTGTGTGTGTGTGTGTGTGTGTGTGTGTGTGTGTGTGTGTGTTTAAATTTGTCAACTAGAACAAACGTCTCAGGTTACTATTGTAACCATAGTTCCCTGAGAAACAGGGAACGAGACGATGCGTCGAACGACACGGTGGGAACGCCTCTTGCGTGATTGCGTCTGAAGCATCTATGCCAACTAGTCCAATGGAATGAGAGAATGAGCGTCACGGGCGGGTGACGTCATGAACCAGGAAAGGATAAGAGCACTTCCGCTGCTCGCCGGCATTTAGCTTCGACAGTTGCCGAAGCAAGCCGATCGCAGGGACGCAGGAAGTATGGCAGGGGGACGCATCGTCTCGTTCCCTGTTTCTCAGGGAACTATGGTTACAATAGTAACCTGAGACGTTCCCTTTATCGAAAAAGGGAACTTCGAGATGCGTCGAACGACACGGTGGGAACGAGAATACCCAACCCGCCATAATTACAAGTACCTGAGTGTCAGTCTTTCTTTCTTATTGATCTAAGCACTCAGCACCTGAGAACCTGGGGCAGCATCCAGGTCCAAACTGTAAAATCTCACGAATGTGAGCGGAGAGGACCAGCCCGCCGCATCACAAACATCTTGAAGAGATACCCCCTGCAATATGGCTTTAGAAGCCGCCATACTCCTGGTCGAGTGGGCTCGGACCACCAAAGGACAAGGCTGGCCCGAGTACTCGTATGCTAGTGAAATAGCCTCGACTATCCACTTACTGACTGTCTGTTTTGAAGCAGGAAGACCTTTTTTAGGTGATCCAAAGCAAATCAGTAATTGGTCGGACTTTCTGAATGAGGATGTCCGATGTACATATGTGTCCAATGCTCGCACTGGACACAACAGGTGCAGTCTTTCCTGGTCCGCAGTTGCAAATGGAGGAGGACAGAAAGCCTGCAGCACAATAGGCCTCGGAGTCAAGGTTGGAACCTTAGGGACGTATCCCTGTTTTGGGTATAGGAACGCCTTGACCATCCCCGGTGCAAATTCAAGGCAGGTGGGGGAGACCGAAAGAGCCTGAAGGTCGCCAACTCTCTTTAGGGACGAAATAGCTAGCAGAAAGATAGTCTTGAAAGTCAGGAACTTTTCTGAGACCGAATCTAAGGGCTCGAATGGGGCCCTAGACAGGCCTTCTAGAACTATAGTCAAATCCCAAGCTGGCACCTTAGTGCGGATTGCAGGCCTCAGCCTCAAGGTGCCACGAAGGAAACGTGTAATCAGGGGGTCTCGACCCAAAGATATACCTCCCACCATAGTATGGTAAGCCGCAATGGCTGCCACGTAAACTTTTAGTGTGGAAGGACAAAGACCTGACACAAAGCGCTCCTGCAGGAACTCGAGTACTGTGTTGACAGAACAGTTAACTGGATCCCATTGGTGTCGGTGACACCATAAGGAGAAAACTCTCCATTTAAGCGCATAAAGTTTCCTCGTAGCTGGAGCTCTGGAGCTTAAGATGGTCTCAGCAGCCTCAGCTGAAAGACCACTATCTATAAGTTGGGCCCCCTCAGAGGCCAAACCCAAAGATTCCATATCTCTGGCCGAGGGTGAAATATTGTGCCCCCGGCCTGAGACAGAAGGTCCCTCCTCAAAGGGATCTCCAATGGAGGCCCGTCTAGAAGAAGGATCAGGTCCGCAAACCAGATCCGACTTGGCCAGCGTGGTGCTACTAGCAGTAGGCTTATTCCATACCGACGGACCCTCTCCAGAACTCCTGGGAGCAGAGCAACAGGGGGAAAGGCGTACAGACGTAGCCTCGGCCACGTCTGCACCATGGCATCCAGCCCCAGGGGGGCTGGGTGCGTCAGAGAATACCAGAGCGGACAGTGCGTCGTGTTCTGAGACGCGAACAGATCCACCTCTGCCTGACCATATGCCTCCCAGATTTTCTCCACCGCCTCGGGGTGGAGTCTCCAATCCCCTGGCCTCAGCTCCTGCCTCGACAGGATGTTTGCTCCTATATTCTGGTCCCCAGGAATATACACTGCCCTCAGGGAGAGTAACTTCCCCAGAGACCACAGGAGGATCTGGTGCGCCAGTTTGCAAAGCGGACGCGAGCGCAGACCCCCCTGGCGGTTCAGATAAGAGACCACTGATGTGTTGTCTGTTCGAACGAGCACATGATGGCCTCTTAGGTCCGGAAGGAAATGTCTCAACGCATTGAAGACAGCCATCATCTCCAGGCAATTTATGTGCCAAGAAAGATGATGGCTTTTCCACAGACCCTGAACCGAGCGGCCTTCCATTACCGCTCCCCAGCCGGTGAGAGAAGCATCTGTCGAGATCACTACTCGATGGCAAAGAGCTCCCAACACCGGACCCTGGGTTAAGAACCAGTGTTTTTTCCATATCTCTAAGGCACGAAGGCATCGCCGCGTAACCTTGATCATACGAAACGGGTTTCCCCTCGGGGAGAACCCTCTGGTTCTGAGCCACCACTGTAAAGGCCTCATGTACAGCAGGCCAAAAGGTATCACGTTGGACGCTGCTGCCAGTAGACCCAACAGTCTCTCGAACTGTTTTACAGTGCGTGACTGACCTAGCTTTAGCTCTTTGATGGCTGACAGGATAGCAGCTACACGTACGGGCGACAGGCTGGCCCTCATCGTCACTGAATCCCATACCACACCAAGGAAGGTGGTTCTCTGTACTGGAGAAAGTACACTCTTCTTGGCATTGAGCCTCAACCCCAACATTCGTATATGAGCTAGAACGACACCTCGGTGTCGAACCGCCAACTGCTCTGATTCCGCTAGAATCAGCCAGTCGTCGATATAATTCAAAATGCGTATGCCCTGAAGCCTGAGAGGGGCTAAAGCTGCATCCATGCATTTCGTGAATGTGCGGGGTGACAGAGCTAGGCCGAAAGGAAGAACCCGATACTGGTATTCTTTGCCCCCGAAAGAAAACCTTAGGAACTTCCTGTGCTGAGGGAGGATGGAGATATGGAAGTATGCATCCTTTAGATCTATCGTGACGAACCAGTCCTCGGATCTGATTTGGGTCACGATCTGTTTGATGGTCAACATATTGAACTTGAGTTTCTGAACTGACCGATTCAACAGGCGAAGATCTAAAATGGGACGCAACCCCCCATCCTTCTTTGGAACAATGAAATAGCGGCTGTAAAAACCCGATTCTCTGTCGGGAGAGTACACCTGTTCTATAGCTTCTTTTGCTAACAGGGCCTTTACTTCCTGTTCCAATACCAGAGCCTGCTCGGGACGCACCACTGTGGGCAGCACCCCGCTGTAACGAGGAGGACGAGAACCGAACTGGATTCTGTATCCTATCTCTACAATCTGCAGGACCCAAGGAGAAATATTCGGCAGAAGTTTCCACGTTGCCAGAAAATTTACTAAGGGAACCAGCCTCTCGAGGCTGGTCTCTGGTGTTACTGAGAGAGCCAAATCTGGAGCCTGAAACATAACGGCAGGAACTACCTGACCTGACTGCTCTAAAGCCCCCTCAGAGGGCGCGAAACCGATGCTGTGCCGCAACACAGCATCATTGACTCGCTGGAGACCCCTGCGCCTGAAGCACCGGAGGTGGCAGGGTTGGCAGGAGGGCCTCGTGAGGACCCCGAAGTGGAACGGGCACCGTGTGATGAGGTGAACACCACTCCACTTCGGTCGGGGCTGTCCCCACAGGCCTGGTGCCTAAGCATCAGGACCTTTTTTTTTTTTTGAGCCGAAGCCTTCTTCGCCTGAAGAACGGTCCTCAGATCCGGCTTAGGCTTAGTCGACTTCGGTTGAGAGGGTTGCGTCTGTCTCCAATATCTACTTGGAGGTGCACGAGACGCAACACTCTCTTTTTGTTGCACACGATATGATGAGCTATGCGGCTGGGGTTGCTCACGCCCAGCATCCCCAGGGGGCTGGACACGGCGAGGGATAAACTTTTTAAATACATCAGACTGTTTTTTAGTCTCCTGGAACCTTTCCACTGCAGCGTGGACTGCGTCACCGAAGAGACCAGAGGGTTCAAGAGGAGCGTCTAATAAAAAAGTTCGATCTTTATCTTTAATCTCAGAAAGATTCAACCATAAGTGCCTCTCAGTGGCTACCAAAGCTGCCATAGACCGCCCAATAGCTCTAGCGGTCTCTTTAGTAGCCCTGAGAGAAAGATCGGTAGCCCTACGAAGTTCTCGAACATCGTCATGACTAACACCCTCACTGTTATCCAAATCCCCCAGCAGGTCAGCCTGATAAGCCTGGAGCAGCGCCATAGTGTGTAAGCACGCTCCAGCTTGACCTGCCGCCGCATAAGCTTTGCCCACTAAATTAGATGTAGTTTTGAGCGGTCTAGTGGGCAAAACTGGGGCTCTCATAGTCGATGCTGGACCAGGCGCGAGATAACTCGCTAAATTTTGCTCAGCCTGGGGCATCGATTCATAACCATATTCTTTTAGCCCTCTAATTCTTGAATAAGTGGTGGTTTGAGGGCTAAAAACACGAGATGAATATGGCTTATTCCAAGATCTAGATATTTCACTATGTAAATCAGGGAAAAATGGGAGCCCTCGTGGTGGACATAATGTGGCTGAAGAGAGAAATCGCTCATCTAACTTGCTTTTAGGGCGAGTGTTTTTATTCTCAGATGGCCATTCAATATTTAACTTCTCTACAGCTCGTGACATGACATCCACCAGCTCATCATACGCCGGGGAAATAAATTGTGTGTCTCTTTCCCCCGTGTGTGCATTCTCACTTTCAACACTCATAACATCAACTTCCTCAGAAGAAGAACAATGCAGAAAGGGAGAGCTCTCTTCCCGGGCGGGAGAAACCGCAGAGCGTGCTTCCGACACCGGGAGAGGAGAGCTAGATCTCCCAGGAAGGGAAGGAGAAAAGGTCCGCGGACCCGTCTCGAACCCCTCTGAGAGATCTAACTGCGATCCCCAAGAATGCATTCTCCGCGTTGCCTCGGCAGACGCGGGTCCTGATCCTTGTGGATCGCGAGCCTGCCCACTCTGCTTCACACAAAGTCACACAAAGCTCGTGTGTGTCCCCACCCGTTAAATAACGCGGGCAGGGAGGAACACACTGCTTGTAAACTTGTTTCGCCATAACGTTTCCAACAATATTGTAACAGACAACAATAAATAGACAGAGACAGTTTGACACAGATCGCTTGCTGAGGCAACAGAAGCTAAATGCCACCGAGCAGCGGAAGTGCTCTTATCCTTTCCTGGTTCATGACGTCACCCGCCCGTGACGCTCATTCTCTCATTCCATTGGACTAGTTGGCATAGATGCTTCAGACGCAATCACGCAAGAGGCGTTCCCACCGTGTCGTTCGACGCATCTCGAAGTTCCCTTTTTCGATAAAGGGAACTTACTTAACAGTCTTTGTATGTACATCTTTAGGTCTAACAAAAAAAACACATCTGTGTGTGTAAATGAATCTACAAGACAAACGTACTTAACGGTTTACTTAATAAACACCACTTCAATGTACCAGATTAAGGAACATCTTTAAGTCTAAGAAAAAACTAACATGTCAATGTGCGTGTGAGTGTGTGTCTATGTGTGTATTTTCTTAATCAGAGCCACAGTTCTGACAGATTAATGATGCTAACCTTGGAGTGCAGGCCCTCATTCTGTAAAAACATTTAAATCAAGAACATTCTTAGTTATATTCTTAGTATGTAAGGGGATGGTTGTAACACTTTTAAAAAAGTGTTACAACTCACCCCACCCCTGTCAACCAATGTTTAGCTAGCTTTATTAGCATAGTGGTTTGAACTTAGAAGGTGGAAAATGCATCACATATTGCCTAAGAAACTACTATTTAATATAATATAAGTCATATACAGTTATGCAATAGTACAGATACTAAACAAAATATAGTCTTGGTCAAAATATTTACTTTCTAACCTCAAAATCTTTTTTTTTTCTCTCTCTAGATAGTCTGCATGTTCCTGTTTCCAGCCTTGACAATCACCATGATGGATCGGGGCGGAAGTGGGAAAATACTGAAGTCATCACATGACTCCTATCTTAACCATATGGTGAAATTGATGGTGTTACAACTCTCCCCATGTTACAACAATCCCCGGTCTCCCCCTATGTAATAATTTAGGAAATATTAAATATGAATATCTGGGATTATATCTGGGCACTATTATTGGAAATAATTGTTAATGTCTTACTTTATGTACGTTCACAGCAAGCGATATTTAGCATGTGAATGATTGAAATTAACTGTAAGAAAAACAATCTGACATTACATAACACTTAGGCTACAAGGTAAAATAAGCGCATAACTTCCAGAAAGAGCACTTTGACATTTGCGGCTTATGTAGCTCCCTTACTTTTAATAAGCTAAAAGAATTCCTGACATTAAATAAACAACCATTTACATGTTTTGTACGTTAGCATTGTAAGAATGTAGGAGAAGTTCAGATATAAAAACCTTGTTCTGTAACGTTTATGCATTGAAATCAGATGGTGCTCTGGCTTCACTTGTTATGATGATATGAACATTTCAGTTCTTTATTAATACCATTGTGAATTATCTACGCTGGATGTAGTTGCACATGGTCGTATTTTTATTTGGTGCAACAGGTGTAAATATGTATTAAAAGGCTGTGGAAGCTGAGCCCACTTAGATCATGGTGCAATGGCTCCTGATGTTTGAAATTATTCATTTATTTGCTTTTTGACCAATAATATATTTTACTTCTGTTGTTATTCCTTATTACTACACAAATATTTTAAATAATTTTTAGAGATAGCTATTTGTGTTTTATATGTTCAGTGACAATCCTTGAAATTAATATATTTAACACAGAAAAAGTTTTGTAAAGCGCTTTCTGAGCCTTACTGAGTTTATTCAGTATAGTAATTTCTATTATATTGCCTGACTTTTAACAGTTTAATACATTGGTAAGGCCTGTAAATCACAATTTTAAAATTCTCTGGCAAGAGATAATGGCGAATGTACGGTATATTGTATGATGTTCTGAAATACTAAGCCATAAAAAATGCTTTTATTACTTACCAGTCAGACGGCACCAGCACAAACAGAACAAAACAAACATGTGAAACATTTTCTTCACCCGTTCAGTGTCTGATGTAATAAAACTTTCCGCTGAAAACGCTCATCTGTGTGAATCCTCCCTCAACGGAGACTGACCCTCCTAGTTCAAACAAAAACTGAACGTGTTATACAGTCTCTAGTTACATTAATAAAAACAAAAAAATCTATCTTTTATTACGACTTTAAAATCTGTTTTCACAGACAAGGTCCCAGACTATTCATGTTTGAGCTGTTTTAACTGAAAGCAACTTGCACCGGAATATCTTAAAATATTGTTTTGTCTCGATACGCACACTACGCACACTAGGATTAGAACTAAGGTCTAATCCTGGCTTAATCTAAACCCTGTCTGTGAAACCAGGCTAACTGTAACTTTAACAGTGGAAAAAAAAACATTTTTTTTTTCTCATTTAACATTAATGTAGTTTAATATTTAAAATAGACTACATAAAAGGAGAATGTTGTGTGAATCTCCTTGGATTAAGAACTTGTTTTTTAAGAAATTGTTTTATAAAACCATTAAGAAATGGTTTTATAGTTCAATTGATTAATCAATTACTGCATATATGAAAAAAAAAAAAAAAAAAAAAAACAGTTATAACCTTACCATCTCTCAATGCCAGTCTCATTGAGGTATGACCCTTGCAGCTCATCTGTTGAGTCAAACTGAAACTGCTGCGGTCGGTTTTCTTCTCTTTTGATCTGTTGGATGGACAAAAAGCTTTTGCACGACAGAGGCCATTTGTTTCATCTGTGTTCAGTTTGTAAGAGCTTCTTCCTGTCCTGCTGAACCTCACAGTCTGACTTCTCTATATAAACCTGCTTCACAGAGTAATACAGTACTGAACCAATCCATCACAACTAAAAGCAGTGAAAGAAGAGAAACAGTTCGGCATTCTTCATCTGGCCAATCTGAATTCTTACCCATCATACATTTATAAGCTAAAGATTAGCAGCTAAATAATACACTGAAAATAAGGATTTTTGTTGCTTGATCAATGAGCATCACACTAAAATGAGAACATTTTGTCATTAATTAATTTAATTTTGTTCATTATAGTTAAATTTGTAAAATGTGACTCAGGAATCATTTTCGTTGGCATAACAGGACAGTGAAGCAGGCGTTGCTTGATATGCAGTATCAAACAAAGCATGCTGGGAACTAGATTCATAGGAGAGTAAATGTTAAAAATCATTTGTCATGTTATGCACTTTTCAGTAAAGGTAAAGACTTTTTAGTGTTTAATATTATGTTGGCGAGTTTATGTGATGTTAGGGTTAGGGTTAGGGCTAGGGTTATATGGATAATATAATGATTAATGATGCGTTTGATGGAGTGAACCAAAGGATATATAAGGCATTTTATGCAGATGATGGAGCATTGTGTGTGAGGGGCCGTAATATACACAATTTACAGCAAAGGATGAAAACAGCAATTAGTCAGGTTGGAAAATGGCAACGCATTCTCACCCCAAGGCGTCATCTAACTGACAATTTTGACCATGCTTCAATATTCGACGCTAAAGGTACCCTTTAGCGTCAGTTAGTTGACGCGATCCCATGGCGTCATCTAACTGACGCTAAGGGTAACGCGTCAGTTAGATGACGCGGGTAGGTTTAGGTCTGGTTAGAAGGGCGTCATCTAACTGACGCTAAGGGTAACGCGTCAGTTAGATGACGCCCTGGGATCGCGTCAACTAACTGACGCTAAAGGGTGCCTTTAGCGTCGAATATTGAAGCATGGTCAAACTGATTCCCAAGGCGTCAGTTAGATGACGCCTTGGGGTGAGAATGGGCTGAAAATGGCCATTAGAATGGGGGTTCCACCTCTCAGTGGAAAAAGCGCTATTCAGCTGTTTTTCCAAGAAAAGTGTAAACCCCACAATAGATCTTAAGATATATGGACAATCTCTAAAACAGGTTAATGACTTAAGATATCTTAGTGTGTGGCTTGATAGTAAACTCACTTTTAAAAATCATGTTCAGAAAATGATGGACAAGAGTAAGAAAGGAATTCATCTTTTGAAGTGTCTTTCAGGGTACAGCTGGGGGGCATCAGGCTCTTCTTTGAAAATAATTTATATTGCAATAATCCGATCAGTGTTTGATTATGGATGTTTAGCATACAAAACAGCAGCAAAAACTACATTAACTGAATTGGACAGGGTGCAGGACAAAGCTCTCCGACTGTGTAGTGGAGCTTTTCGAACATCACCTATCCCAGTGCTGCAAGTAGAAGTAGGGGAAATGCCTTTAAATCTTAGGAGGTTAAAACTTTCTCTAGCATATTGGATTAACCTACAAGGGCATGCAACTACACATCCTATAAAATTGGTGTTAGAGGAATGCTGGGAATATGGTCGAATTGTGGAAAATAGTTTTGGATGGAGAATAGTAAAAAAGAGGCAGATGAAATGGGAATTTTGCAGCAAAACTGTTAAAGGGCACCTATTTAACATTTAAAATGTTCCTAATATTGTTCTGGGAGTCCCCAACAACAGTTTTGCATGCATGCATGCAATGACAAAAAACACTTTTGTTGTCTTATAATATGCATTTATTTTTACCTGATTTGCTCACGACTCCCTAATGATTCGTTCAACGACTCATTTTTCCAAACCCCTCCTTTGCGTGACGATCTGCAGTGATTGGTCAGATGACCCAGTCAGTTATTTTTTGCGTTAGCCCAACACATAAACATATTGATAAAGTACTGCAGTACTACAATACGCTATTCTTTATGACAACTTCAATAACAACGACAAACATTTCACATATTTAAAAAAATTGACATTGTAGACCTAGAAGCCGCGCTGAGCGCTTACACACACACACACATACTTATTGAGCATGCTACAAAACCCATAAAAGCAACAATTATTAATAATACTTGCAGGTTGTGATTCGGAAGAGGAAGCTGATCCTAATAAACTTGGTACTGAACCTTCCTTCAGTATCAACTGGCTCGCGAATCCACACTTGAAAGCATTTATGTTTGTAAAGGAATCGTCATTAAAATGACGCGAACACAGCACAAGGTTCAGGCTATACTTGTGTGGTATAGCTGTAAATATAAACTCTAGCCACTGATTCTCCACATGCTCGTCCGTGGGCAGGGAAAGAAAGTTCGCTTTTGATTCGCACTTCAGAACACAGAGTCTTGTTTTCGACATGATGTTTTCAAGTTTCACTGGTGTCTGGCACGCGCAATAAGTGGGCGTATCTTATTCAAATAACTTGTCAAGTTGATGTCATCTAGATAGAGAAAAAGCATCGTTCGTCTATCGATTCATATCAGCGACTCAGAGTCGACTTTTACTTTTGAGAGACAATAACTTTGTATACGGTGAACTTTCATATATAAAACTTTGCAGGATGTTTTTGTTCACTTAGATCTATGTTACACACTACATGAAAGGTAATTTTCAAAATTCCATAATAGGTGCCTTTTAACTTGAGTATAACTCCACCTTGGTTTTTCTGCTATCCTGTAGTTAATATAGAAACTAAAAACATAAGTTGCGATTGTATCAAAGTGTACAACAGTATATAGAAGTAAGATATAATGATACAGTACAAATATTTACAGATGCATCCAAAGAACCAGCAGGTAAAACGGGGGTGGCTGTATACATTCCTAAATATAAAGTCACAATACAAAAAAGAACCTCAAACCACCTCTCAATCTCATAGCTGCCAACTCTCACGCATTGGCCGTGAGACACCCGCATTTGAATGGTTTCACACGCGCACACGCCACACACCCCCGATTTCTCACGCTGAAGAGTCAAACCGGTCGGTCAAATGCCTGAAAGATGAGTTTATCCAACGCATTCTCATCCTTTAGCGTCATATAGGTGACACCATATGACATTTCGTCGAAATCTTACGCACATGGCATCCTTTAGCGTCAATATAACACGTAGCAGGTTTAGGTCTGGAGCAGGGTTACAGTTATGACGCCTTGGGATCTGCTTCTCATACGCTAAAGGATGCCATGTGCTTTGCATTTAGACGAGCGTCACCTGTATGACGCCTTGGGTTATGCGTCTCATATTGACGCCAAAGGATGCCATGCTGCAGGGGCGTGGTACCGGGGATAAAGGGTACCGAGTACCCAGGGCCCAAGGCTACTCGGCAGCTCAAGTCCAAGCTCAGGAGCTCAAGTCCAAAGTCCGTTGCCGTTTGCGGAGCTCAAGTCCAAAGTCCGCCGCCGTTCGCGGAGCTCAAGTCCAAAGTCCGTCACCGTTCGCGGAGCTTCAGCCGCGGAGCTCAAGTCAAAAGTGCGCCCCCCCCCCCCCCCCCCCCCCAATTACTATTGTCACATATTATTTAGGAGGATGGATAGTATGCACATTGGGACGTAGCTAGAGACTGTGCTTCAAACCACGTAGGACGCGCAAACGGCAGAGAGAGAGAGAGACCTTGCGTAATACCAATACCGCCCCCGAAGCCAAAGTCTCACGCAAAGCTGAACTCAAAAGTTGGCAGGTATGTTAAAGCAATACAAAATCAAGCTCTAAGAATATGTTGTGGTGCAGTCAGAACATCTCCCATAGCAGCACTACAGGTAGAAGTTGGTGTTGCTCCGTTAAAACTCCGAAGACATAAAATAAGACTGAATTATTGGGTTAACATAAAAGGTCAAAAAAAGAATCATCCAGTGAAGGGGGTACTAGAAGAATGCTGGGGACATGGGAACAAAAATATTAAAAGCTTGGGATAGAGTGTTCAAAGAGAAGCACAAGAAGCGGGTATTGAAGATTGTGATGTAAGCCCTACAGTGATATTATCCAGTATACCACCATGGTTGTTTCCAAGGCAATTGACCTTCAAATTCAAATGAAAATTAAAAATAAGACATCCTAAAGAATATTATAGCACAGCAGTATTTAGATCAGATGTACTCATCATGGGTGCAAATATTTACGGATGGGTCTAAGGATCCTATCTCTGGAAGAACAGCAGCTGCTGTATATATTCCTAAGTTTCAAATAAATATCAAGAAAAGAATAACTGACCATATCTCTGTATTTGCAGCAGAATTAGTTGCCATAATGGTTGCACTCCATTGGGTAGAGGACGTAAAACCGAGAGTAGCTATATGTTCTGATTCGTTTGCAGCAATCACAAGTCTCGTAAGTTGAAATAAAGTATTAAGGCAAGACATTATATATGAGATACTTGCTAGTTTGCTAAGAATTAGTAGTGTAAGCTTAATAGTGTTTGTATGGGTTCCTGCTCATGGGGGACTGGAGGCAAATGAAGTGGTAGATAGATTAGCAAAGCAAGCAGTAAAACATAATAAGGGAAATGTGCAAGTGACGTTGAGCAAAAATGAAGTTAAAAGTAAAATAAAAGAATTCATAAAAAATAAATGGCAAGAACAATTGAATAATGGGTAGAAAGTTGTATAGTATTCAGAAGCAAGTAGGAAATGGAAGAAGTGTTTTTAGGAGTAGGAAAGAGGATACAATTATGTCTCGTAGAATAGGGCACACACATTTAAATCATTCCTTGTTAAAGATAGGAAAACATTATACGGGAAAATGTAAGTGTGATCAGGCAGAAACAATTGAACATGTTTTAATAAAATGTGTAAAATATGGAAAAGAAAGGTTAGTACTTAAGAGGATAGTAAAGAAATTGGGTGTGGTAGTATTCAGTATGGAAAGTTTATTGGGAAAGCAAGAAGAACAAGTAAAAATATATAGTGCAATAATGAAGTAGCCTATCTCAAAGAAATAGCAATATTTTTTTTTTCTTTTTTTTCTTTTTTTTCTTTTCTTTTTTTTTCTAAGTTGATTATTGTTTTCACTTTTAAGTGCTTCACACTCCAGTCCAGTTGGTGGCGGTAATGCACCAAAAGTTGGTTTGCCAACCGCCATAAAACACCAAACGAAGAAGAAGAAGAAGGTCTTGTGATAAATGTGGATTGTCAGAAACAGTTGAACATGTGTTGATTTAGTGTTCAGGATACAATAGAGAAATAAGCAATTTTATTGAAACATTAGAATACGTAGGTATTAATACGTTGACATTAGACAGCATATTTCAAAAAGCACAGAAAGAGAAAAGGGTGTATAGTGCTTTAATTAGATATCTAAGGGAAACAGGATTGGTTGACAGGATATAGTTAAATAGATACATTTTTTTTTCTCAGATAAGTTGCTTAACGCTATTGACGCTTCACACTCCTGTCCAGTTGGTGGCGAAAGAAGAAGAAGAAGAAGGAGAAGGTCATAAACGGCCTTAACCATAGCCATAACAAACATGGTTTGATAGGAAGTTGACATGGGCATTTCATATACAGAAGATGGTGAAAAGTGTAAGACAATTCTAAATGTAATGAGGTGCTTGTGTGCGGTTGAGTGGGGTGCTTCTGGGTCAGCATTGAGAGCAATTTACACTGGTCTAATGAGATCAGTGTTTGATTATGGATGTAGAGAACTTACTGATGAACCAAACAAAAATTAATCTTTCTAATCTCTCATGGGCTTCATTCAAATGTGATTCAGCATTCCGGATTTTAACACCACATTCCTAAGTCACAAAAGACTGGCGCCAAATTGTCTAGAACCCCCCCAGAGAAGATTTTATGGCCCGCAGGGACCAAGGAAGCTGACCATCTTTGACCTGTTTAACAGACTCGTCTTTCTTAAGGAGCAAGGTCCCATGAGAAGATGAACAGAGCAGACTTCAGCAGAGACCTTGCCGTGACCTCAGATTGGAATGTCTTTCTTAAACCCCAGAAACTTTACACACCAACACACTTTACATATCAAACCACATTAATTCTGCACATTCTGCAGAGAACAACTCAAACAGAACAATGCTCAGTGGACTCATAATCAAACATTGTTCCACTACCTAATCCTATATTCTAGCTATGTAGGTGTCTATTATACTAGATAGCATACAAGTCATGCAAATGTTGTTACTTTAGATGGATGAATGGAAGTGTGTCTTGTTTGATATCAGTGAGATCATATATTCTTAATTCTTAAGATGGCTTGAGTGAAATCTGTGTAAAATGCTTTGTATTATTATAATAATCTATAATGTTAAACTGTGGTCTCTTGTTCTCTGCTAGTGTTGGAGAGTAAGCAGATCATAGATACCGCCTGATTTACGATAAGAAGAAACGAGGTCCACCTCCTAAGATGATGGCATTGTCCAATTGGCCAGACTTCTCCAAAAGAGGTTGGACTAACTTTAAGTTAAAGACCCGAACAAGGCAGTTCAGTTCAGTTCAGAGAGCAGTTCAGAGAGCAGTTCAGTTTTCGGTTCGGTTCAGTTCGGTTTTGAGTTCGGTTCGGTGTTGAATTAAGTTTGTGCCTCTCTCTACAAACAGCAAGAGAGTGTTCATGTTCGTACGCTTCTACATCGACCAGACCCAAATTAGACCAGCAGACAAAACCATCAAGATCGGAGTTTAAAACAGCTTCATTCAAGCCATCAAACTTTTCGTCTCACTTTTCTTTCTTTTTCTTAGTTGTATTTGATTTTCTCGTTAAAAGTCTCGTTCTAAGTTAAGTTTTGCTGTAAAGTCTCGTTTTAACGTTTCAACTACAAAACCAGCTTCCAACTTCAAAGACTTTCACTCATCCGCGCCAACACCCCACGTGACTGGCCGTCCAAGATCTATCAGGCACACGAGGAGACCAGCCAAGTAACGGACCCGGGAAACACCTTTGATGAAGCACCGCAAAAAGGAAACTCCCTGGCATAAGCAACGCAAAGACAAGCAAGTACTCCAGACTCGATCTGAACTGGTGCCTTTGTATGTAAATTGAATAACCTGTCTAAGAAACGAGGGGTTAAATTAATGCTTGGTGGTTCGTTCAGGTCATGTCTTACAAGTGCCTCTCACTCACTCTGAAAACCCACTCTTTCTCTCTCTCCCTCTCTCTTCCTCTGCGCCTCGTATGAATGTGTGTGTGTGTGTGTGTGTGATTGTGTTTAGACCTTAGTTTTATGTGTTTAGAATAATCAATAAAGTCTTGTTTATATTTGAAAAGATATTTGCCTTGTGTTGTGTGCTTACACATTTAATGTCTTGTACTGCCGATCTAAAGTTACCTTGCTAATACATAGTGTTTCAATATAGATTGGATATTTATATCTGTTGCCAAGGTTTAAATTACGGCCCGTTCAAATGAACTCTAAACGAGTCATTTGCTCGGTTCCATAGTGATTCGGTCAATGATTCATTGCAAATCGATGAATCATTCCCTTTGAGCTAAATTGGCCTTCCGGCCCCCTTTAATACATTTTATGTATATTATTATTATGTAGGTTCGCTACATGGATGTGTAGCATATGGGTCAGCTTCCAAGTCATTATTATACAAACTTGATGTAATGCAAAACCAGGCCTTGAGAATATGTAGTGGAGCTGTCAAAACCTCACCAGTGGCAGCCATCCAAGTGGAGGTGGGGGAGATGCCCTTGTATTTGAGAAGAGATCAGCTTGCCCTAGTGTACTGGGCTAATCTTATGGGACATAATCATGATCATATTGCACAGCCAGTATTAAGAAACTGTCAAGAGCGACTGAAAGAGGGAGTTAAAAGCTTTGGGTGGTCTATAAAACATAAAGTTGAGAATATGGGGTTAAGTGAACTTAATATCTGTACTACAGTACCATACTCCACAGTTCCCCCTTGGACTTTTGAGGAACTAAAAGTGGATCTAGGATTACTTGAAGAAAAGCAGGAGAAGGAAGTGGACAAATGCAGAGTTCATAGATATATAGTAGAACATTACAGACAGGACATAATCATATTTACAGATGCTTCGAAAAGAACTGATAAAAGGGTGGGAGTGGCGCATGTGGTGCCTGAATTGGGGCTGGCTGTAGGTAAAAGGCTAAATGATGATTTGGCTGTATGTACGGCAGAGCTTGTAGCTATATGGTTTGCCCTGTTATGGGTAGAAAGTAATAGGGTTAATAGAAAAATTGTTTTAGCATCTGACTCTAGTTCTGCTCTTTTAAGTATCAAGAACTCACACTCAGGATCTAGGAAAGACATTCTTCTAGAAATTTTACAGTTAGCAAGTGGATTGCAAAAGGCGGGTTTAAAATTTTCCTTCTTATGGGTTCCAGCCCACATAGGGGTAGAGGGGAATGAGTTGGCAGGGAAAGACAACATTGATGTGTACATAAAATATAGTAAAGCAGAGGTTAAGAGTATTATTAAAACAAGACCTTATGGAAAATGGCAATTGTTTTGGGATAATGAATCATTTGGGAGACATCTTTTTAGGAATTAGCCTAAAGTGAAAAAGGTTGTAGGTTCAACTAGATCTAGACATGAGGAAGTGGTATTGTCCAGGTTGGGAATTGGGCATACCAGACTTAATAGTACCTTATTTCTAATGAAAAAACATGTTGATGGCAACTGTGGGCATTGTATAAGGCCTACCCCTGAAACAGTAGAGCATGTATTGATTCATTGTTTAAAATATTATCAAGATAGGCAGAGGCTTATTGCTCAAGTAGAAGCCAATGAAATTATATTTGAATATAGTAATATTTTACAAAGAAATACTGAGAAGATTTTTCATTTTTCATTTTTGTTTTTAAAAAATACAGGGCTTTTGGAAAGAATCTAATTTTATAGAAAATATATATCTCCTGTTATACACTCCAGTCCAGCGGTGGCGGTAATGCAATAAATTGTTGTCAACCGCCATTTAAAAATAGAAGAAGAAGAAGCCATAACAAACTAACTTTGTTTTGTTTTAGGAAGCATTGCGAAAAACCTAGAAACCTTAGAGGAAATAGTAAGGAGACAGAGAAATGGGAAAGAAATATGGTGCGGAGACTTCAATTCACATAATAGTCTTTGGGGAAGTAAACATACTGATAGTAATGGTGAAGCAGTGGAAGAATTGATGGATGTTAGACAACTAGTTTGTTTAAATAATGGAAATGGTACAAGAATTGACATACGTTCTAATACATTGTCATGTATTGATCTCACTCTTGTTTCTAATAATATGGCAAACTCTTGTGAATGGAAGGTGAAGGAAAGTACAACTATAGGGAGTGATCATTTTCCAATTCTCTGCTCTATAAATGTTGAAATAGATATTCAAGAAAGGCCTAATCATAAGAAGTGGAAATTTGATAAAGCTGATTGGGAAAAATTTAAAGAAATTTGTTGTATTACAGCAGAGTCGATTTCAATGCAGGGAGATGTTGAAGAATGTGCATCTGAAGTTACACATTTAATATTGAATGCAGCAGATAAAAGCATACCATATAAGTCAGTTGGAGGGAGAAAGAAAATGGTCCCATGGTGGAATGATACATGTACAATAGCTATAAAAGAACGAAATAGGGCAATGAGAATGTTAAGAAATAATTTGAATCAAGATAATTTAATTAATTACCAGAGGAAAAAGGCTCAGGCACGAAGAGTAATTAAGAATAGTAAACATAATGCATGGAGGAGATATTGTTCTACTATAGGGAGGGAAGTTAAAATAGGAGAGGTGTGGTCAATGCTGAAGAAAATGAGTGGGAAAAAAGTGTATGCTAAAATACCAGTATTAGAAGGGGATGGAATACTAGCAATAACAGATAAAGAAAAGGCTAATATGCTGGGAAAGAAGTTCGCCAGTGTGCATAGTGGTGATCATTTAGAAGATATACATAGACTACATAAAGAGACAGTTATTAAAGAAAATAGAGATGTGTCTATTAAAAAAGAAAGTGAGGAAAGTACCATGGATGCAGAAATTAATTTGAATGAATTAGTGATGGTATTAAATGGTGTTAAGAATACTGCCTCAGGAGAAGATCAACTCAGTTATGTTATGTTCCAGAAGTTACCTGAAAAAGTGTTAAGGATAATATTGCACTTATTTAATAAGATATGGGAAGAAGGTAAAATGCCCAAAAGCTGGAAGAGTGCGTTAATATTACCACTTAATAAACCTGGGAAAGATACTAATAATGTTGGTAATTATAGACCTATCGCCTTAACATCACATCTATGCAAGTGGATGGAGAAGATACTAGTCCGAAGACTCAATTATACCCTTGAACACAGAGGATTATTAGCACCATATCAAAGTGGGTTCAGAAAAGGTCGTTCCACAATGGATGCTGTTGTGAAAGTAAGCAATGAGATAGAGAAAACGTTTAAAATGAAAGAAATAATGAGTATTGTGTTCTTTGATATTGAAAAAGCTTATGATTCCATGTGGAGAGAAGGGCTGTTAATTAAATTGAATAAAATGGGAATTAGAGGTAGGTTTTATAACTGGGTCTTAGATTTTCTGTCAGAAAGAAGATTTAGAGTTAAAGTGGGATCAGAAGTATCTGAAGAATTTGAAATTACTAATGGAATCCCACAAGGTAGTGTTATTAGTCCAGTTTTATTTAATGTTATGATTAATGATATTTTTATGAATCTAGATAGAAGGATTGAGTCAGCTCTGTATGCTGATGATGGGGCCATATGGACAAGAGGACGAGATCCAATAAGGGTGAGAAATAAAATCAATGAAGCAATAGAAAAGGTAGAACAATGGTCGTATAATTGGGGCTTTAAGCTTTCTACAAGTAAGTCTTGTCATATGATATTTACCAGGAAGAAAGGGATAGAAAAACAGAACCTGAAGTTATATGGCCATAATATGGAAACAGTAGATCATTTTAAATATCTGGGTATGTGGTTAGACCAAAAGGGAACATGGAAAATACACGTTGAAAAGGTGGAATCAAAATGCAAGAAAGTCATAAACTTAATGAGAGCAATAGTGGGGAAAGATTGGGGAGCAAATAAACAGTCATTAATGTATATTTACAGGGCACTAATGAGGTCAACAATAGACTATGGATGCTATGTATATGGAGCAACAGCTAAAGCACATCTATTGAAGTTGGATAGAGTCAATAACAAAGCGTTGAGGATTTGTGCCGGTGTAATGAAATCAACACCAATTAAAGCAATCCAGGTTGAGCTAGGAGAAATGCCCTCAGACCTGAGAAGAGATAAATTAATGCTTATATACTGGAGTCGATTATGTGGATGTGGATATGAAAATCATGCAAAGAGCATTATTCAGGAATGTTGGGATTATAGTTCGTTTAAAGGCAATGGATTTGGCTGGGTAACAAAAACAAAATCAGAGGAATATAAATTAAGTAATATCTGGTTTAAATCCCCTACATCTATTAGTAATATCCCTATTTGGTTATTTCCAAAAAATGAGATCGACTTAAATATATTGGAACTAAAAAACGAATGGGAAGAGAGTGGGAAAGGCCATATGGCAAGTCAGTATATAAGGAGCAAATATTATAGTTACTTAGATATGTATACAGACGGATCTAAAGATGAAGAGGATAAGGTAGGAATAGGAATATATATAGCCTACCAACAATGAATGTAAGTATTGGGAAAAGATTACCTGATCAGGCTTCGGTATATACAGCAGAGATGATGGCGATTATTGTAGGACTGCAGTGGGTTGAGGAAGTAAAACCAGACAGAGTGGTGTGTTGTGTTGATTCTGTAGCAGCCCTTTATAGTATTCAAAACATGAAATCTGATAGAGAAGATTTAATGCTCGAAATCCAACTAAGTCTATTTAGATTACAGAGACTACGGATAGACATGAGATTCTGCTGGGTACCTGCCCACGTAGGTATAAAAGGGAATGAGGGAGCAGATAAAATAGCTAAAAAATCAACCAGGATGAACGATGTCATAAATATACCCATTGGAAAAGGAGAAGCTAAGGCAATAATCAAAAAAGAAATAATGAAGAAATGGCAGGATAGGTGGGATATGGATAAAAGTGGAAGGAAATATTACAGCTTGCAAAAATCTATTAATGCCCAGGGGGTGAATAGAAGTAACAGAAGAGAGGAGAGCGTTTTAACCAGGCTGAGATTTGACCATACAGGGTTAAATAAAACATTGTTTTTAATGGGCAAAAGTATATCAGATAAATGTTTGGAATGTAGATCCAAGGAAGATGTAGAACATGTATTAATACATTGTAAGAAATATAGGGATGAGAGGATGAGGCTAAAACAAAAGATAAGTAAGGCAGGAAGGAAGTGGAACCTCGAAGGTTTATTAGGCACAACAGGAGATGGGGTAAAGGATACACAGAAAGCAGTTATACAATATTTGAAAAACATAGGAATATATAAGAGGATATAGGTTTTTTTATTTTTTTTTTTATTTTTTTTTTTATTTGTTGATGTAAAGTAGTCCTAACGAATAGTTCATGCTACATACTCTGATACAGTAGGTGGCGGTATGCACCTTTAAAAGTCATGGTTGCAATCTGCCAAAAAACGGAAAAGAAGAAGAAGAAGAAGAAGAAGAAGAAGAAGAAGAAGAAGAAGAAGAAGAAGCATTGCGAAGATGAGGCTTTTCTCTGGTTGGCTCTTATTGCTCTGGTGTTTACTCGACCATGGTAAGACATTTAGCCTTATTATCTCTCTTCCGGCCAACGATGGAACCGAAAGTGACTTTTATATACTATCGCTTTTACGCTTAGGCCTATCTCACGAGACGAGACAGACACGAGATTGGGTTCACGAGAACGAGACGAGACGAGACGAGATTTTTTCACAATTTTTCAGAAATCCTCAATGACAAAATTCATGACTGGAAAAGTATGCAGGTGCATTTTGCAATGTTTAACTAATAATCTTATTAAGTAGACCTGAAATGACGTGCATTAGGAGTATGAATTATCAAATGCATTGAAAGAAAACAATATACAACAATATAACCTTTTAATAATAAAAGGTTTTTATTGACTGGCTTTTCTCCTGTATGATTTCACATTAGTCTCTTCAGACCTTACTTTACATTTAAGAGGTTTCAGAACTTCTGATTGAGGCTGTGTGTGACCTCCTAACTGAACTCTAGAAGTCTTATTAAGTGCAAACAATAAGTGCAAGTGCAACCATAATCAAAGTTAGCGCACAGACTCTTTATAATTGTTTTGAAATTGCTGTTTTATTTTCCACCGGCAGTAATGCGGTGAGTTCGGGAAAGGCCGGTAGAGAAACGAGCCTGGTGTGTTTGTCTCCACAGTTGTTCTTGCGTTCCGATTATAAGTTCAGAAACAGAGCCTCCCTTGTCTGATGTCTTTAAGACATTACAGTACTCTGAGACGATAGCCGCAAATAAACAGTCCAGTGATGGGTATTGGGAGACGGACGATTGTATGTTCGCGGCCTAATTTGTGCGCAAGCGAGCTTGTGTTTTACTTTCACTATCGTGATCAAGCTGTCTCGCGATTTCTATTATATTCCACCGCTACACTCACATTCGCCTAAACTATCGTTTTGCTGTTTTTATAAAAAGAAATAAAAACCATTATAAACTAATGTAAAAGTCTGCTCTGCTCATCCAGCACGAGTTGCCGTTGCAATCAGTGCAGCACGAATCACAGTTCACTGATCGCGTGAGGATGGCGGAGGATTCGTTGCGCAACATAGACTAAACGTCTGATCTTATGTTGTATAATGCACGCTCAGCACCGCTGCTATACACACAGAGTACGCGTGATCACGATAGTGAAAGTAAAACACAAGCTCGCTGATGTGCATTGCGCACAAATTAGGCCGCGAACATACAATCGTCCGTCTCCCAATACCCATCACTGGACTGTTTATTTGCGGCTATGGTCTCAGTTTGGACTTCGAATATTGAGAGAGTATTGTAATGTCTTAAAGACAACAGACAAGGGAGGCTCTGTTTCTGAACTTATAATCGGAACGCAAGAACAACTGTGGAGACAAACACACCAGGCTTTGATTATGGTTGCACTTTGATTATGGTTGCACTTGCACTTATTGTTTGCACTTAATAAGACTTCTAGAGTTCAGTTAGGAGGTCACACACAGGCTCAATCAGAAGTTCTGAAAGCTCTTAAATGTACAGTAAGGTCTGAAGAGACTAATGTGAAATCATACAGGAGAAAAGCCAGTCAATAAAAACCTTTTATTATTAAAAGGTTATATTGTTTTCTTTCAATGCATTTGATAATTCATACTCCTAATGCATGTCATTTCAGGTCTACTTAATAAGATTATTAGTTAAACATTGCAAAATGCACCTGCACTTTTCCAGTCATGAATTGTGTCATTGAGGATTTCTGTAAAATTGTGCAAAAATCTCGTCTCGTCTCGTTCTCGTGAACCCAATCTCGTGTCTGTCTCGTCTCGTGAGATAAGCGTCTCGTTACACCCCTACAAAATATAAAATAAAACGCTTATTGTCATATCTTGTGACATCATATCATGCATCACAATCACATCATACTTCATATCACATGTCGTGATTACAAGAAAACAACTTTTGTGATCTAGGGATCACGGGAAAAAATAAGTCGTCATCACCAAAAAAACAACATAGAAAAATAATCCAGGGATTCCGTATAACAGACACTTATGTTCAAAGCCAGGAGAACAATAGAAGCAGTTAAAACAACACTGCATAAGTGCTGTGACCAGTAGGCTAAAGTCCCTGCTAGTCCAGCTGGAAACCCCCATAAACATCTTAAGAATATGCTTTTGTTTCCTTTAGACACATGAACCGGCATGGTACACATTTATGACAACTGAGGGACTCAAACTATTAAAAAAATATGAAAAAAAAAATCATTAAGAGCTCGGGGTGTAAACTTTTAAACATTTTATTTTGTTTACAGATCTTTTTTATTTAGTACTGTCCTTCATAAGCTATGTGTATTTGCATGTTCCCCAGAAGACAAAACAACTGTTTTCTTGATTACCCATTTCAAAAGGGCTCTTAATGCATTGTTTCTTTCTTTAGCATCATTGAATGGTTCCAGTTTTTGTAATAGTTGCGTATGAGCCCTTCAGTCGACCGCAGTCCTTCACTTATAATTAATCATCCAGGTTACGACACGGCAGGGGTATTTAAATCTTTGAACTGGTTCTGTTATTTCTACTGGACTTTTATTGAATTATGTAAATGTTTTTGTTTGGCGTATAATGAACTGTTCATTTCTTTTTCAGATTTTCTCTGTGTTGTTTCAAATGGAGTGTCAGTTTCAGTGATGGAGGGAGATTCAGTCACTCTAAACACTGGGGTTGAAATAAAACAAGAAGAAGATATAAAATGGTATTTTAATGATATTTGCATTGCTCAAAACAGTGGAGATCAGAATAAGAGTAAGATCTGTACAGATGATCAGTATGAAGATGCTGATGGGAGATTCAGAGACCGACTGAAGCTGGATCATCAGACTGGATCTCTGACCATCACAAACACCAGAAACACAGACTCTGGAGTTTATAAACTGAAGATCATCATCCGCAGCATTAAAAAGATCTTCATTGTAACTGTTCATGGTGAGTCATTATGTTTAAAAGCAAGCTTTGTACATTTAAAAATAGGGAAGGCAATTTTTTTCATCAATATTTTTCTGGTTGAATGGTTGAAACTCTCTTCACATCCTGATAGCAATCAATAATAGAAGTGGTCTAAATAGTAAAACATTTACATATATCTTCTTTGGAAGTCTCAGGACCCCAAAAAAATATTCCAGTCATTGCATTCGGTCCGACCTTTCTGTCGAATGTATTTCCATATGTATTTCCGCACACTTACTCGCGCAGACATCACTTGTCATCAGCGCGTTCTGTAAAGCTATGCAGAGTTGTAGACAGTCAGTCACTGGGAGCCACAAACGAACAGCAGCCGCATAATATCATCAATAAGACTCATGATTTTTTATCTGATGGGTGAATGTGATTGCTTTCTCAACATTGATATGCTCATGTAGCCGACAGAAACAAATCAGAAACTTTATTGTACAGCCCCACAAAAGGCACAAAAACATTATAAAGCACCATAAAGTTTTCGTGCACTCTTATTATAAGTGTTCTGAAGCCATTATATAGTATAATGTGAGATATACATTAATATTTAAGTCATTAAATTCAAGATCAGGTAAACTTTTCCCTCCGCTGCGGCTGTCAGTCATTCTCCATTCAGTGTTTAGCAGCGCGTCACGTTTGGTTTTCAACAGTCAACAAGATGAAACTATAAACACGATGATTCAATGTTAATATTATTATACTTGATCTGTAGATAAAGCTCTATGGTTTCGCATAAAACAACTTCATCTTGCTGGACTTTATTGCTGTAACTTAATCATGTTCGTTACCGTGTGTGTTAGATCACAGCACTGGAGAGCACTATCATTGTTCTTCACGCGCACAGTAACTCAAATTTAAAACTGTTAAAAGAAAATGCTGAATAAACTATTGCATAGATAGATACTGTATAATACACTACGCATCAATATGTATTTCCTTTGTGCTTTGAACCTTTCAATGCGGACTCGACGCGCTGCTCTGTGTTGCTTCAAGCGCATCATTCTGCGCTCGGGATGCGCATAAGCGCTTTGTTCCGCACTGTATTCGCTCTGTGCACGAGAAAAATGCTAACTTCCGGCTTGAGGGCGGACGTTGGGTACTTCGTTTCCGGTTGCCGTCTTATTTACATCAGTGGACCGGCGTTAAGTTAGTTTAATCGTTCGCAATGGACCTAAAACATAAAAAAACTTACTGTGGCTGAGCTGGTTAAAGCGTAAGCCTTGTTTAACTCGACGCGTCCGCATGAGCCCAAAGGTGCGCGCTGCAAAAATGACGTGATTTTAACAGCGCACGCGCCGCCGCATCTCTTAGACACCATTTACTACACACAATAGGCTTTTTTCTCTGCATGATTTTGAAATCGATCGACTTAAAATGCTTCCAAGATCGACTTGTCGACCGCGATCGACGGGTTGGTGATTCCTGTAGCAGCTAACTGTTTTACGGTCAATGACAAGAGCACTAATCAGCTGTCTCACGAACGTAACCAGCACATTCATCCCCACATAGCAAAGCCATAACACAGCGAGGGAGAAGAACTAACGTTAAGTTACATGAAACAACCCAACTACATATTTTACACCACTGACAAGGGAAAATTCACTAACTTACTCACGGTGTCTATAGCCGTTTTCCTCCCGGAGGGACTTTTGCAGTTCCTAGATCCTAACGTTCCTATAACCAGTTTTTTTTTTTCGCATTTTCCGACCGGACTAAGTTGGGGATTTTTTAGTTCCTCATACCGTAGTTCTTATAACTCTTTCAGTACCTAGTCTAGAGCGAGGACTTTTTTAGTTCCCTTTCCCAACGTCGGATACCTTTAATCCCTGCATGACATGTGTACTACTACTCCCTGTATGAGATGTAATATTTAAACCCCTTCTCTCTCTTGCTCTGGGGAGCTGGAGAAAAGTCACTAACCAGTCGATGAACATCAGTCCAAGACATCTGGAGAAATATACATCCTCTACGTCGGTCCATCAGGCTACCGGAAACTAGACACCCCCTATCGGTTTCGCAGCCGGAAGTAGCATATGCTAACGTGCACATAGTCTATTGCAGTCTTTCATATGATAATACAGACAGTGACGGAATCAAAGATTATTAATAGCCTTTCTTGTTCTGTTCTATCCATCATAAGTTGCTGCCTCATCAAACAGCTGTGCTATACATTAAAAACACGTCTCAATTGTATAGTAGCCTATTCAATTTTTATCTTGTTTTTCATTAATGTATTTTACAACAATACAAAGAGCAATGTGTAACGTTTTACCAGATTTAGTGTTACACTCATTGTCTCTTATTTGTTTTTTTCACTAAATGTTCAGATTTTATACAATTTGTCGACTCATGATTTTCCTAGACTAAATTTTACTGCTGAATTATCCACTAATCTAGTTTACAATAGCATTTTTGTCATAGATTATGATCATATATTTTTTGGATTTGTTTTTCTTAATAATGAAGTTTTCTGTATTATGTAGATTGTGTTTAACACACAAAAGAGTGATTATCAGTTCAACACACAGACAGTTATATAAATTCTACTTGATTTTTTTTTTTAAAAAACTGTTGGTATCGGATCGGCATCGGTATAGGGCGTTACTCTGAATTTTAGGTATCGGATCGGTTCTGAAAAAAGTGGTATCGGAGCATCCCTAATAACTATCACTAAACTATCTTTAGTTTGATAATCCATGTAAATTTGCATCCATTTGTTTTTCATTTTTTAACCCGTAATTGAAAAATGAAAAATGAACGGTTTTTGTATATTTAAAATGCAAAGTTGAACGCCAACATTTGAATTTGAACTGTAGGCTGCACACCAAATGCTGCACTAAAAATGCTGTTGTCACCAGTGCGCAATAAATTATGGGGTAGATCAGGGTAGGATAGGCCGCTAAGGATCCATTTATGTATCGTTCCTTTCACAGGGAAACAAAGGGTGCATTTGGCGTCGCTTTTGAATCAGGGTAGCCTTCGTCGCGCCGCGATGACGCAACCGGCCTTCGAATACGGCCTTCGAAGATGCAGCCTTTGAATTGGGACAGCCTTCGTCGCACTGCTGTGACGCAATCGGCCTTCAAATGCGGCCAAGCCGCCTTCAAATGCGGTCTTAGGAGCATGCAGCCTTCACATTGGGACACAGCTAATATGCGTTCTTGTCTGTACTTGTGTTCTTGTGGACTTGTGAAACATCATCAGTCGCTGCCCAAGTACTGTCCCAATTTAAAGTTCACATCTAGCCAAGAACAGTTCAAATCCCCGGATGTGTTCTTGATCCGCCCCTTTTACCGAGGATGCATCGAGAGGTGACTTGTGCGGACTTGAGACAGGCATGTATCCCAGAATGCATCTCGCACCAACCAGCAAGCATCAATACCAGAGGAGAAAACCCGCGTAATATTAAAATACTACTGTTATTGTGTCATGAAATGTAATTTTAAGAGTGTTTCAGGCGAGAATGTAGTTGTTTAAAGCTCAAATCTGTGGTTTGTTTATAAAGATAGCGCCTATTTGAAAAATTTATCTGACGCTTTCGGAGTTGTAAGATCCAGACGATCACCAGGTGTTCAGCGCTCATTAACCCCGACTGGAACAGCTTTTCCTCGGCTAGAGCTTCTTACTTGTGCCGCTGGCTCTGGTGTCTCTAGTCTAGTGGATAAACATGACGTATATTCGTCTTGTGTCAATCTTTGGTCTCACTCTTTAATCTATATTTGTTCCATGGCAAATCGTTTTGGCTGAGGGCAAAGTGAAGTTTCATAACTTTATATATTTAGGCTATTTAACTTTAACTTTGTAGCCTAATTGTTTGCTTAATTTCTCATTGTAAGTTAGCTTCTTATACCTTTATACTGGATATTATTGATCAGTCAAAATGACATTTAACAAAAAGAGACAGGGTTGTTTATTTTATTTTATATATTTTAAAATAGATATATGTTTTATATTTATTTTAACATTCTCTTCACATGTAAAATAAAATGACACAACTCTGTCTCTCTTTGACAAATGGCAATAAAAATCAAGAATGTTTCATATTTTTAAAATAAAATAAAAAAAGAAGGGTTGTGTTTTAATATTTCATGTTGTTATAAATATGCAGTGAAGATAATTAATGTACACGTTGCCTGAACCACATTTAGGCTAATGTTTAAGATTTTTTTTTTTTTTTTTTTATGAAAAAAGGCAGAGTGGTGTTTTCTAAAATATTTCGTTTTATTGTTGACGAAAAGAGGCAGTAGCATATTTCGTTTGACTGTTGCCTAAAATACACAATTTCGTATGCTATTTCATCACTCAATTCACTTCTGAGAACATTTGATGCAAGAAATCAACTGTGAAGATTTCAAATATTGGCATTTTTACGAAAATGTATTGCGACTTGTAAATGTTTAAGTTCTGTATGAGGTTATTGCGCAATACCCGCAAGAACACATCGTCTCAAACTGTCAGCAGTGTTCTGTGTGCTCGTCACCTTGAAAGTTCATTCTTCCAAGAACAACTAGCCAGAGGGTTCCCCCCAAGAACACAAGTCCGTTCTTTGCATTCTTGGTTTTGAGAAACACCCTTGGTGTGCCTCCAGGAACAGGTTTGGGAAACACTGCCTTAATGTACTATGATCTAACATGAATGATCTGTGAATTGTATTGCTCAAATATTAATACATGTAATGAAAACATATTGCATAATGCATAGAGTTTATGAAAGCTAGCTAATACATCCTTGTTAACAAATGGGACTTTCAAAGTGTTACTTATGTTTTCACATTTGACCTGTTCTTCTCATTTCAGTATATTCATATTTATATATTTGCTATTTTACTTGGAGTGTTATGTTTGTTTTTAATCCCAGTATCCATTTTAAAAAATATCGGTTGAATAATCGGTTAGCAGCGTACGGTCAAAACTAAATACCGGTATAAGTAAAATCCACTATTGGTCGACCTCTAGTTTGTATACATGTTACATTATGAATCTAGACATACTGTGCATCCGGAAAATATTCACAGCTCTTCACCTTTTCCACATTTTATTTTAGTCTTATTCCAAAATTGATTAAATAAATTTTCCTCAAAATTCTACAAACAATACCCCATAATCACAACGTGAAAGAAATTTGTTTGAAATCTTTGCAAATACATAAGTATTCACAGCCTTTGCTCAATACTTTGTTGAAGCTCCTTTGGCACCAATTACAGCCTTAAAGGGATAGTTCACTTTGAAATTCATTTTTGATATGTTTTAGCTTACCTCAAGGGCATCCAAGATGTAGGTGTCTTTGTGGCCACAGTATTTTCAATTTTGATATTTTTAGGTCAAACCGTTCTTGTCTGTCAGTCATATAATGCAGGCAATAGGGGTCCACCTTAAAAAGCATACACAGAGAAGTCCAAATTAAATATGATTTAATGACTCGTAAACGTAAGTACACATTGATGACCTAAGACACGAAACGAGTGGTTTTTGTGAGAAAACGAACAGTATTTATATAGTTTTTACCTCTTGTAAACACAGCCACGTCCAAGTGATCTGAGATCGCGAGCGCTTCGGACTTTTCCGGAAAGCACCGGAAGTGAAACCTTGCGCGTGTACGTCACTCATTGTTTACACAGAACAGAGATTGTAGGTAAGACTGCTAATTAAAAGGGTACTAATTTGCGCTTATCCGGGATGTTTAAACCGTCGTAAATGAAAACAATTACAAAAAAATAAAACAATTGTATGAGTGACGTACGCGCGCGAGGTTTCACTTCCGGTGCTTTTCGGAAAAGACCGAAGCGCTCGCGATCTCAGATCACTTGGAAGTGGCTGTGTTTACAAGAGGTAAAAAACTATATAAATACTGTTCGTTTTCTCACAAAAACCACTCCTTTCGTGTCTTAGGTCATCAATGTGTACTTACGTTTACGAGTCATTAAATCATGTTTAATTTGGACTTCTCTGTGTATGCTTTTTAAGGTGGACCCCTATTGCCTGCATTATATGACTGACAGACAAGAACGGTTTGACCTAAAAATATCAAAATTGAAAATACTGCGGCCACAAAGACACCTACATCTTGGATGCCTTTGAGGTAAGCTAAAACATATCAAAAATTAATTCCAAAGTGAACTATCCCTTTAAGTCTTTTTGAGTATGATGCTATAAGCTTGGCAAACCTATTTTTGGGCAGTTTCACCCATTCTTTGCAGAACCTCTCAAGCTCCATCAGGTTGTATGGGGAGCATCGGTGCACTGCCATTTTCAGATCTCTCCAGAGATGCGCACTCAGGATCAAGTCTGGGCTATGGCTGGGCCACTCAAGGACATTCACAGAGTTGTCCTGTAGCCACTCTTTATCTTGGCTGTGTGCTTAGGGTCGTTGTCCTGTTGGAAGAACCGTCACCCCATTCTGATGTCCAGAGCGCTCTGTAGCAGATTTTCATCAAGGATGTGTCTGTGCATTGCTGAATTCATCTTTCCCTCAATCATGACTAGTCTCAGTTCCTGCTGCTGAAAAACCTCCACATCATGATGCGGCCACCACCATGCTTCACTGTAGGGATGGTATTGGCCAGGTGATGAGTGGTGCCTGGTTTCCTCCAGACATGATGCTTGCCATTCAGGCCAAAGTGTTCAATCTTTGTTTTATCAGACCAGATAATTTTGTTTCTCATAGTCTGAGAGTCCTTCAGGTGCCTTTTGTCAAACTCCAGGTGGGCTGTCTTTAACTGAGAAGTGTCCGTCTACTGTCTGGCCACTCTTCCATACAGGCCTGATTGCTGGAGCGCTGCAGAGATGGTTGTTCTTCTGGAAGAACCTCCCTGACTAAGGCCCTTCTCCCCCGATCGCTCAGTTTGGCCGGCGGCCAGCTCTAGGAAGACTCCTGGTAGTTCCAAACTTCTTCCATTTACGTTTGATGGAGACCACTGTAGTGATGTTACATTTGACACTGATGCTTCAAAGCGTGTATCAAATTCGCAGCAAAATTTCTCACGAAGCTCCGTTTCAGAGGTCGTATTGGTTTCAGAGAAACTGTTTGCTGGCTCGTTTGCTGCGGTCCGAGCCCGAGCGCGTTTGTTCCCGGCGCCCCCCGCAGCGTTGGTCTGGTTTCACACACAACTTGATTCTATCGAACCCTGGTGCGTTTGCGTGCATATGACGTCATCGCAAACGTGCACGGCGCATGATAGAAAACAGAACGTGGGTCAATATTGTGTTTTTTTTTATTAATTCGCTGCTATTATGCGAGTTGAGTGAACAATACAGGTTTACTGTGCGTGTGTCACATAAGGTGGACTTCTGCTGCTTGTAAACTGACTCTTTTTAGGAGACAGTGGATTTCCAACTTTGTTGCCCTGATCCCACACGCAATGCACGAATACACTGCAGGCTCACTCTCGCTCGTCGTATCCAAGGTAAATCATCAACACTATCATCCCTTACAAGCGTTTTATTTAACCGAATACATCACAATAAGCTAAAATGCATGCGCAGGTTACTTTACTTCCTGAACAAGTGCGCACCCGAGTCCGTGTTGTTTTCACATTCATGCGAACCGCAGCACGGTTCGGGAGCAACCGAACTCAGACCACCTCTTCCAGGCAGTCTCGGGTTTGGTACCCCAGTGCGCACCCGGGTCCCATGACAAAGTTCACATTAGCGATTTTTCATGCGAACCGTGCCCCGTTCCGAACTAAACTGCCAGTGTGAAAGCCACCTAAGAGAGCAGAGTGAACACTGCTTGAGGAGGTTCACTTTCCCCCCTGCACCAGACTTCTGTGTTGCTGCATCTGAGTGTGAAACTGGTGCGTAGTCCTGGTGTAGTGCAGTTGATCTTGTTTTTGGTGTGCTTGTGTGTTAAAGCAATCTCTTTATTCTTATTTTTTTAACCTGTATAGGTCATTTAGTTCTCTTTAAATACAATAAATCAGTTTACTTTTGCATCATGTGTTGGCTCACATTTGTGGGCCAGGGGATTGAAGGGAACCCTCCACGGTTATGTTCCTTTGTTACTCTCTCCCAACCCTAGACTGAGAAGATCATAACACTTGCATCCAGCAACTCTTTTGGTATTTTTAAAATTAGTATTAATATAATTGTTACATTTAATTTATTGCCACACTTTAATATGTGCATTATATGATCAGAAAACTGAACATTCAGCGCTGTCTGGCTTTATTTGTGCTTAAAAGATAAAACAACGGCGCTGCGCACGGCTGCTATAAATTTGATATACGCTGTTTTTGACACTCTTGATGTTTTGAATCTATACCCGGAACAATCGGGTGAATGCCTAAGTGCTTAATTTGCCCATCCCTAGGCCACTGTTCTCATTGGGTCCTTTAATGCTGCAGACATTTTTCTGTACCCTTCCCCATAGGGTTGTAACGGTATACCGGTATGGCGGTTTATCGCGATATTGACATGTACGATTATCATATCGTGCACATTTGCTTATCCGCGGTTTAAAAAAAAAAAGAATTTAAACCAGAATTCACCCGCACTGCCGCATGCATCTTATTTCAGCTTGACTGCTTAGACTCCACCCATACCTGTACAGCGCTGAAAATGTCCAAGACAGAGGCTGCTCTATCTCCCGCCGAAAAAAAACGGACTTTTGACTTGAGCTCCGCGGCTGAAGCTCCGCAAACGGTGACGGACTTTGGACGTTGGAGCTCCGCGGCTGAATCTGGCATGAAGATAAGGCAGCCTAATTCATAACTTTTACAACTTAAGGCCATATTATTTCTGTCATGCTGAGGGAATCCCGGTCTGTCAAAAATACGAACACCAGTCTTTTTGCATTACAATACAGATGCCATGTAAAATGTGCGATTTGATAGATACTAGATGGATGAATAAATCAAAATATAGCTGTGCAGTAAATCAAATCGCGATGTGCGTGTCTGTGAATATACAGCGCAAAAAGACTGGTGTGCGACCCATCTGTATGAATGAGCAGCGCCGTTTCGTCAAGTAGATCTAGTACACACTCAAGTACGCATGCTCATGGTTTTTAAAGCATCTGCTGTCCCACCCATAGAAATCATATAGAGACTAGAAGCCCTATTGGCCGCTGGAAACCGAGAAATCCGGCCGCCATCTTGAACCGGTCGTATTCCTAGTTTCGTTGCGTGGCAGCAGATAAGATGCCAGAGCATTGTGGAGCATTTTCCTGTTCTAATCGCCGGACCATCGAAAATAGGGCTTTTCACAAGTAAGTCTTAACATTACCGTACTATTGGTTGTATTTTGTGAATAGAATATTACCAGGTAATCGAGAATGAGCAAGGATATTTGCTATTACTGTACTGAAATCGTTGTGAAATGCTGTTTACTGCATCAGCCGGTGTTCACCCGGCATGGAGAGGTGGGGTAACTAACTGTTAAAGTAATAATTAAGAGCTTCTAGGTTGTCAGATAAGCATTCAACTGCCCTGTTGTATAGGTTATTTATTTGTGTTTGCGCACATGATATCAGGAAGCAATGTTACACGCATGACAGCGATGCTTATTTGAGTTACCCCTCCAACTTCTAGTTTTATTGATAACATATCTTATCATATGCGATTTGGCTATTGATATTACAGAAGTCCTGTGGTAAAATTGCATTAACTTCATCTACCCTTGTAAAGTTAATCCGAATAGGGCTTTAGTCTCGACATTTCCCCCTCCCACATCCACATAAAAAATGTAACGTTATAGGCTTAATGTTGTCCGAATTTAATTTTTAGAAATTACTGATTCAAACACGTTGAAAAGCTTTCTCACTTTTTATTACAGGTGGCTGCGTCCGGTGGATTCGGTAGCTGCGTTGTGTGTGTGTGTGTGTGTGTGTGTGTGTGTGTGTGTGTGTGTGTGTGTGTGTGAGAGAGAGACTGTTCGTGTTTGTTTGTGTGTCTGTTCGTGTGTGTGTGTGTGTGCGCGTGTCACAAATCATAAATTGTTTCTTCAACTTATTAAAATATCTTACTTTACTGCAACTATCTGTTTCTGCTTCTTTATTATATTTATAGTCTGTGATTTATAAAATACATTATATCCTTCATCACACATATTGTGTCTGGTCACTTTATAGATATAGGTATTTTATATATTGGACATATTTATATTTATACTGTTTCTCTTTTACTGTATTCTGTTTTTATTCAGAGCCTTGCAACGAAATCTCGCTCAACTGTATATTGTGAATGTACTGTTGAATGACAATAAAGTCTGTCTAAGTCTATAGGAGAATATTATATTACTGTTAAGCCTAATATGGATATTAAAATACGCCGAACCATGTGTCCTGTATCATAGCTACATGAATGACCTTTGCAGCAAAAAAAAACGCGTGAAAATCAGTTCAGTATTCAGTGAGATATGATTAATTTAATGCGCTGACAGCTCATTGCACCTGCCAAACAGATTACACTGAGCGGAGCGGATGACCGGTTTAAGATGGCGGCTCCAATTCTCGTCCGTGCCAATAGGCAGTAGCGGTCGATAGGGCGTCTACCTATATGATGTCTATGGTCCCACCCACTATGTGAAAAGACGTGACACATGAACATATCCAGACAGAGAACACTTAATGAGCATTTTACAATTGTTTTTTAAAAGAATAATCATCAAATACACTGACTGAAACTCATAGGTGTTCAGTAGGCTACAACCTGTAAAAAAAAGTTTGGTTTAGCCCGAAGAAATAATGACTAAAATATATTACTATTGTGTATAGTTTTTTTGTCCATGTTTTAATTTAGTAAACCTCTCGTGTAGACAAACAAAAGTTGTTACATTTTATCTGATTGCATTTTCAAAAATACATCACACAGAATCCAGACCAGTTATATCAGATAACCCAGAATTTCTGAGGAAATAAATATACATTTCATAAAGACTCTATTGTTCTTAAATAATAATTAACAAATTAAAAATGTTTTTAATACAATTTATAAGACATGTTTCAGTATTTTAAAAATTTGAATTAGTTTGCCCCATCCAAGTTATTTAAATTTCCTATTTAAATCCATGTTGTTTGTTTATTATGTGTGTATTACAATAAACCATGTTCAACCAAAAACCATATCTGTTTTTATTAATTTAAGGGTCATTGTAGCTGATGATGATTATAACAATAATGATAGTTTAATATCGTATAGCGTGAAACCGTGATATTTTCTGAGACGATTATCATACCGTGAAAATCTCATACCGTTACAACCCTAATTCCCCAGGTATGTGCCTTGATACAATCCTGTCTTAGAGGTCTAAGGACAATTCCTTGGACTTCATGGTTTGTGATCTGACATGCACTTCTTAAGTTTTTTTTTTTGGTTTTTTTTTGGCAGTTTGCAAGCAAGGTGCATTACTGCCAGCTCCTGGACTGAGGTATGATCATACTGTGCTGTCAGTTTACACAAGAGATCTGACATTTGAAGCGAGGCGTCTGAGCTTGTGTCGAGAAAAAATGGGCGTGCCAGATGAAGCCGTGAATCGAGGCTTGTGTTGTTAATGTGAAAATCACGCGACTTATGACAAATGAGTTTGTGTGGATACGTAATCGGTCTGACTGTCGCTTCTAGATAAAGTGGGTTCGAAACTCGCACCACATTGTGGGTGTTGTCAGGAGTAGTAGACACAGTTGTAGTAGTGTCAGATACCGAGAGTTATGACGCTTTTCCATTACCAGTACCAGCTCAACTCGACTTTTCCATTACAGATTGTACCTCGGCAATAGTACTTAGTCGTCATAGCGACGCCACAGGAAACTGCCATGACATAATATTCTACGCTACACACAAGCGCTACCCACACACACACACACACAGGACAATGGAGGAAATCGAGTGTATGCTGTTTTAATAGTAGTTGAAGCTCTCTGACCTTCCTGTCTGATGTCGAAACCATTTACGGCAGTTGTTATTCGACACTACACAATCCGTATCGTAACTGAAGCCCCTTAACTGACTTTTATTTATCCTTTGTCATTTTACTCTCATTCACTCTTGCACACTCATGAACAAACAAACATGTTTTTTCGCACATGTAGGACAGTACAGTACAAATCGTGACAGTAAAGTACGGATCGAGTAGTGACAGTGATGTTGTCGTAAAAACATTGATGACAGGAAGTGGCAGAAAAACTTTGTTCTCGCACATGCGCAGTACAGATCGTGTAACCGGTACGGATCGAGTAGTGACAGTAGTAATGGATATATCACGCAATCTCTAGCCAAACTATTTTAAAATGGCGGGGTTATTCAGGATACTCCGTCTGGCGCGTGCAACGATGACCAATCAGCAGTCTGTATTGTTTTCTCGTCACATTTTAGTATCGCCTCAGCTCACTCAGAACCACGCCGGAGGTGATATGAAAAAAAAGTACCCAAAAGCACAGGTACAACTTTTACACTGTGGAAAACCAAACAAAGGCGAGTCGAGTTGAGCTGAGCTGGTAGCCTACTGTGTAGTGGAAAAGCACCATTAGAGAACTCTCATTGTCGTTATTGTGTCATACATGTGTTAGGGCTGTATATTATGACATTATATAAGGTTATAGTATATTGTTATTAATTATAGTAGCTATATTATAGTCTTGTTAAATAAGATTTTTTGGATCTGGACTGCTTTATGTTTTGGATTGCCCTTTTGTATTTGTTTGCTTTTTGCGACTTTTTCCTGGTAATGGAGCCAGCTAGAAAGAGGAGATCCTCCCCTGTCTGGGCTCAACAGAAGCATCAGTATCCTCATTTATACCAGCTGGCACTGGCATATTTATGTTCTCCTGCATCCTCTGTTCCTTGTGAAAGGATATTTTCCAAGGCTGGAGAGGTTTTGTCCAAGAAGAGGAATTGTCTAAACGATATAGTGCCTACTATATAATGCCTAAACATTATAATGTTTGTGAGAGGATGTGTTGAGAGACGTCTGTTCTTTGTATTTTGTACTTTGTATTGTCTTTGTAAACACTGCAGAAGGGACAGAGTCCAAACAAATTTCCCTTCGGGGACAATAAAGTTTATCTTATCTTAAACCCCAACACACTAACAACACACGATTTTGTTTTTCATTACAAATCTTTTGTAGTCCTTCCTTCACCCACCTTGAAACTGTTTTGGAGCAGTTTGCTCCTCTTTAACTGTGTGTGTGCGTGTGTGCGTGCGTGCGTGCGTGCGTGCATGCGTGTGTGTGTGTGTGTGTGTGTGTGTGTGTGTGTGTGTGTGTGTGTGTGTGTGAGACAGTTGTATCTGTCTCTTTACGGACATCATGTGTTTGCTCAGGTCATTGGTTCAGAATGAATGAATTTGTCTGCTATTTCTTTGCACAGTAGCTAGGTGTCACTAGTGAGCAATGCTGAATGAAGCTTCGAGTAATGAACCTTTGGGTGAAGCAATGGGCTGCGAGGTCTCAGTGGTTCAGGAAGCCTCATTTTGCCATCACTACTGATATACACTGCTAATAGACAAATCCGGCTAAACACGGAAGTAAAGCAGCGCAGCCATTACTGCGTGTCTTGCTGCTAAGGAAGTAGCGTTGGTCCCGTAGGCAGCTGTAGCAGATGTTAGCTGTACGAAATTTAATTCCTAGTTATTTTTTTTGTACGTATGCTGTCCAGTGATGCCGGTGTTCTGTCGATCTGTCCTACCTTGTCAGTTTTTCCTACCGTAGTGCAAAATTATAGCCATATCTATCGGTTCATCCTACCACATCACAAAACCCTACTGCGCGTTTCTGCTTCGCGTCTGTGACTACATAAAATAATTCAGTGTAACTTTGCCAAAGATTCCTATTAGGCCATGGTAGGGTGATTTTACAGTGCAAAGTAATGTTACCTCATCAGGTTGTCCGTGGAAAAAAAGGGTTGGATGATTTTACAGTGCAAAATACCTCATCAGATTGTCCAGTATGAAATAAACGGGTAGGATGATTTTTTTTGTTGAGCGTGTTGTGTGGTTGGCTGTTTTAACAACAGCCCAAAACTACAGGCCTGGAATAAAAACATTTGTGAAATTTATGAACCCTTTGTTGCACATTGACTGCCCATGTTTACGGCAATACGGATTAGACAGAGAGCGCGCGCGCGCGCGTGTGTGTGTGTGTGTGTGTAACATGAAACTGTGCGTCGACTGCACCATTCATTCACACAGAACATGTAGGATTCATATTTAAATAGTATTATTGTGGGTATAGTATTGTTACAAAACAATGGTAAGGGAAACACGGAGTTATTTGCAACTTGTGAAGCTTGTGAACATATTAGCAACACAGCTAGTAATGACAGCGTTCGGTTTTATTGTTGTCATCATTGCATTTTTACATTAAAACATTATGTTGTCAATAAATTACATTTATCAGTAAGTTTTGGCCACTGCCTTACATCATCTACCCAATGTTCCCTTTAAGCAGACATTTTCTTTCATGAGCAGGATCCGCTTTCATTGAAATGTCATTAGAGGGCACCAGCAAGTTAGCCTCGCGAGACCATCCTGATCTCGCGAGCTTTCAAGGTTTCACTCGCAGATCAGTCTGGATACTTTCCGTTAAAGAAAATTTGGGAGCAGTTCACCAAACGAACGTCCAATCAGCGTTGGCTTTGAGGCGGGTTGAGGTGTGACGCAACGAGAAGCGCGACAGTTCAGTCTTAAGTAGAGGTCGACCGATTCATCGGTTTTGCCGATTAATCGGCACCGATAGTTGATTGGAGGAACTATCGTTATCGGCAAAAATCCACACCGATAGTTTTTTCGGGTTGCATCCGTTGGAGCGGCTGAGAAGTGCGCGCGGTCATTACACAGCACTAGAGCGCTGAAGAGACTGCTGGCATTATACAGAGCGAGAGCGGCCTCTAGAGGACAAATAATAAACTATCACTGGCTGAGTTGTTTACATATTAACACATGAGGCGCGCGCAGCACGGACCACGGAGAGAACACGCAGCAGAGAGAGCGCCGCTGACACTTCAGACTCGCATTTAAAACACAGTCAGCGAAACGGTATGAATACATAACACTAAAGTATATATTATGCCATATCATTATAAAGTAATTATTTTATTGACTAGATGCTGCATCAGCAGAGAAAGAACAGTAGTTTGCCGTCGAGGCTGTGATGACTCTAACCTTACCTCAGTCAAGCGGTTTAAACAATGTGACAAAAACACACGCAGACCTGACCAAATGTTTTATGGCGCAATTGTTATCATCTATTTGCATTATTTTATATCCGGCTGGTCACTTTTATGCATTCATTAGCCGACGAAGTTGCATATTTAAAACTAGTGACGTGATTGCTTTCTCAACATAGATAACTGTTATGTTCATGCAGCCGACAGAAACATAAACAAATCATAAACGTGTTCGATTAAGAATCGTTTTAATCACTACAATACATCTTGTTATTTTGATTAGATAATTATCAAGTGTTCTAAAATAGAAGCAAATAAAGTGAGAGACTATATAGGCTAAATTACGTATACGTTATACAGGTCTTTATTACATTTTAATGGCTATCTTTAAGCACGACTCTTATATTAAATATATTATATTTAATTATCTTATATTTAATTATATTAAATGGTAACACTTTACAATAAGATTCCATTTTTAGCATTAACTAAGATTAATACAAGTTGTAGAAGAATTATTCATTGTTAGTTTATTTTAACATTTATTAATGCATTTGAAATGAGTTTTAATTCGTATTTTATTTGTTATTACCTTAATGTACTATGAACTAACATGAATGATAAAGTTACAATTGTATTGCTCATATTAATACATGCAGTAAAAACGTGTATTGCATAGTGCATAGTTCATGAAAGCTAGCTAATACATCCTTGTTTACAAATAGGACTTGTAATGTGTTACCTATGAAATGTACTCTAGGTTATAGCTCCGAAATCTGTAATATTTTAATGTTTAAATTATTTTCTGTATAAAGTTTTTATATATTAATATTTATATATTTATTTAATTTAGCACATTTCAGTTCAGCACTGTTTTATTGTGAGTATTATGTTTGTTTTTAATCCAGCATCCATTTAAAAAAATATCGGTTGAATTATCGGTTATCGGCATGTACGGTCAAACCTAAATATCGTTATCGGTAAAATCCACTATCGGTCGACCTCTAGTCTTAAGAACATGACGGCTTCAGCGGATGAAACTAGCATCAGTGTGGCTATCGAGCAAGTTTTATCGGAATTACAGAGTTATTACGGAATTACAGAGCTAACGAGCCTTTACCTGCAGCAGCAAGAGTAGCCTGGCTTGTGGTTGTGTTTTCGTCGTCGCTCTCATATGCTTCGTTGATCTGATTGGTTGATTTGGCCCGTCTATCACCAACATAGGCCAATCAGCTAACCAGTATTTTCGCCCCTTACCAAAACTACTTCAACGGAAGGTTTCCAGATGGATATGCGGAGCAAATCCATCTGGCGGAGTCAGGTTACCAGCAAGTGTCACTTCGCAGGAACGCAGTAATGACGGCAGGCAAGAGTTTGTGGCGGATTTGTGTATAGTGGGGCCTTATATAGACAGGTGTGTGCCTTTTCAAATCATGTCCAATCAACTGAATTTACCACAGGTGGACTCCAATCAAGTTATAGAAATATCTCTCAAGGATGAGCAGTGGAAACAGGATGCACCTGAGCTCAATTTTGAGTGTTATGGCAAAGGCTGTGAATACTTATGTACATGTGTTTTTATTTTTAATAAATTTGTAAAGATTTCAAACAAACTTATTTCATGTTATCCATCATTAGGGGGTATTGTTTGTAGAATTTTGAGGAAATAATTAATGAATTTAATCCATTTTGGAATAAGGCTGTAACATAACAAAATGTGGAAGTGAAGCGCTGTGAATACTTCCCGGATGGACTGTACTTCATTACCCACAAACATATAAAAAAATAAACATAATTCACAGCACTTTGCTGTTGTATTATTTTGTTTGGCTTATAATGAAGTATTGTTAATTTCTTCTTCAGGTTCGTCTGGTGATGACACAGACAGAGTGTCAGTGATGGAGGGAGATTCAGTCACTCTATACACTGGTGTTTTAACAAACCAACAAGACAGAATCCGATGGTATTTTAATGACACTCGCATCGCTCAAATCAATAGAGATCAGAGTAAGATCTGTACAGATGTTCAGTGTAATAAAGGCACTGATAGATTCAGAGACAGACTGAAGCTGGATCATCAGACTGGATCTCTGACCATCATGAACATCACAAACACAGACTCTGGAGTTTATCAACTACAGATCAGCAGTGGCAGCAGCGACAGAGAAAAAACATTCAATGCTATTTTATATGGTGAGTCATTATGTTTAAAAGCAAATCATATACATCAATGTGTTTAGGGATATTTTTGCTGACATTCAGAGGTTTGTCCTATTTACCTTTATATTAATTCATATGCAGTACAGATAATATAGATTTCTTCAAAAACACAATGGAAAAGTGGAGTTTTGTGCAGGTTGCAAATATATCCCACATGGTATACTAATTTAATTAAAATAGTAGTTCTACCGTAACTACATTAGTATCATATAGTTGTATTATTTCTATCTAATAATGTCATGATGGCATTTTAATTTATTTTAAAAAGGTACTGCAAGATGACATGCCATCTGTCATGTGTGGACATATTCGGAAGAAATCCCTATTGTAATACAAGCTTCACTGACTTAATTATCATCATCATCATCATCATCATCATCATGCTTGTTCTGAAGTAATTAGTACTTGCAGTTTTTTTCATTGCATACTTTTTTACTCTTAATCTAGTAATTAATTGTAAAGTAATAGTAATTGTACTTTTACTTGAGTTTTTGGTTACCATACCCACCTCTTATGTTTATAAGCATCAAATGTTCAGACTGAAAATGTTGTATCGCTTTCATATCCACAGTTCTCTAATATGGTGTGTCAAAGATCCTCCAATAATTTGTTGGTTTGTGTTTCAGGTGTTTCTGCTGATGAACGTGATAGAATTAAAAGAAAGTCTGTGAATGAAAGAGACTCTGTCACTTTATATACTGGTGTAATAAGAAAACTGAATGATTCAATTACGTGGTATTTTAATGAGATTCTCATCGCTGAAATCAGCAATGAACCCAGAAAAACTTGTACAGATGTTCAGTGTAATAAAGGCACTGAGAGATTCAGAGACAGACTGAAGCTGGATCATCAGACTGGATCTCTGATCATCACAAACATCAGAACTGAAGACTCTGGAGAATATAAAGTACTGATCAACAACAGCAGATTCAGCATCATTAAGATCTTCAGTGTTTCTGTCACTGGTGAGTACAATTTATCTCTACTAATGCAGCATCTAGTCAACATATGAATTACTTTATAATTAAAGGTGCTATGTGTAACATTTCTTCTAAAACGAATCCTTTTATTTGCTGTGTGTGAAGGGGTTGTAATCACACAGTACAATGATCCACTTATCGGGTTTTGATATTACCTCTGAAGGCCAATATTCATATTTATATGCGAAGTCTCCGGGTCGGATTTACCGCGACATTCACCGGAAGTGACGTGCATGCGCGCTCCCGAGCCTCTCTCCTTATATACAGTCTATGCGACCGACGGAACTTCAGCTAACGACATGGAGTCTGATAAAACCACAAAACGACCTGCCTCCAGCACAACACAGACTCCAACACAGACTCCAAAATAATATAAAAAACAAAAAAAGTTTTATCTGCTGAAGCTCGTCGGGCCAACTTGATTTGGATCGACTCAGGACGAAAACACGGATCAACATCGGCAGAGCTTTTGAATTGTGGAAAGACCTCCGCTTTGTTTTAGGTATAAAAACAGATCCTGAGTTGGCTTTCCTCCTTTTGGACAGGTAAGCTAACATTACTTCAAAGCATGTAAAATATAGTGTGATTTTGTGCTTTAGTTGGCTCAAGATAGCATTAGTTCGCCGGCTAACGCCGACCAGTTGCTAACGTTATCTGATGTGAAATAGCATACTACAGTTGTAATGTTATGGCTTTCCACATTACATAACCAGTAATACATGCTTTCAGTTAGTAGAGGTTCATAATTGTCTGAATCGGAATTCTGAAATGAAACCAATGCAATGTCTATTTATATTCTGATAAATTACAAGTTTTCAGATATGATAAAATAAATATTAGTAAACTCTAATGAAATAGCAAGGTAAACTACATGAGACATGAAATTAATACAAAAGACTGTTCTAGGATAACAAAAAGTAGGTGCTTTAGGATGTAACTTATTTTATGTACTAGATCTACTGTCTAACGTTACTCATCCCACTAGCATTGTTTATAATAAACATTTCCAGACACGTTCAGTACAGTAATGCTACTTCCTACTGTCTTACTGTTACACTGAAATTGTTCAGTCTAGTTCACCGTTTTTGTTATCATATTATACATTCATCTATGTTGACATTGCTGATTGTGAAAAAAGATACACGAATAGTTAGTGAAATGCAGTATGCTAGATAACATCACATGTCGGTTGTAACGTTATCATGGTACGAGCATGGAGCATTAGTTCAACGTCAAGCTGATAAAAGTAGCCTATTATTGTAAAGTTGCAGTGGGAGTTTACATGAGTTTCCAGCATGTTGTGTGTAGGGCTGTAGTCAAGACCACCTTTGTCGAGTCCAAGACAAGTCCAAGACCAGGACTAGTCGAGTCCAAGTCAAGACCGAGTCCAAAGAGGTTCGAGTCCAAGACAAGACCGAGTCCAAAAAGGTTCGAGTCCGAGTCAAGACCGAGTCCAGGATAGGGAAAAAAAAAAGTCTCCAGGGCCTGAATTTCGTTTTTGCCAAACAAAATTATTAAATTTATCTTGCCTAAATGTTTGCGCTCATTGCATTTTTACAATGGGGTAATGTTAAGAATTTACACAACACAAGGCTTGATTTAAATTGTTCAATTAAATTGATAAAAGTTGTACAAATAAATACAATAGATAAATATAGATAATAAATAAAGATACAAATAAAGACAAATAAAGAGTAAAGTTTTTGAATAGGTCTAACACTAGTATTCATAGACAGAAACTGAATAAAGTAATCAAATGGAAAATAACACTGGATAGTATTTTAGTCCTGAATAAATTAAACACATAGGCTATCAATCCTGATTCCTTTAACTTAAAGCTCTCTTTTGCTGTTTTGACGACAAAGTTAATGACCGACACATATGGTTGCTGTCACTTTAAGAGCTAGTGCAAGGATTCTGTGTTCATTATACTGGCATGCGTTTTATGCTTATTAAAGAGAAAACCAACTATGATTAGAGTATAGCCTACTCACGAAGACCGAAATTGACACAGTTTTGCGTGTTAAAGCAATATAATCCGTAAAAAATAACTTTTGTTACTGGCCAGCTCAGCTGTTCTCGAGGCGGATTTTCTATGAATGTGCGCATAGTCATCCCAGAGAGCGCGCGAGCACTGATAGTTTAAAATCGCTTGAATGTTAAACTGGTAAGACTTAAAAAGACGTGCAAATGGTAAACTTTATTCACGATGCACTGCTGGCCCGATTGTGCAAGTGAATATTCCGTCATGTCCCGACTTCTGAACGCGAGTGTGACGAGTGTGAAGAGAAGACGCAGCACCGCTGAACACTCACGCTGTTTGTGAAATTGCGTCTGGCATATAGTTATTAAAATAATGATTTGATTTTATAATCTGTGTGGATTACGATTGCAGGAATATCCCGCATTATAAATGCGAGACCTGCGGGAATGATTAGAATGCGCAATACCCGTGCCGAAATTCGAGCCCTGGTCTTATGCATGACATTATCAAGACAGTAATTTTGGGTTATTATTTGTTGATCTAATAGCAAAAGTGTCACAACACCCAGGATTTTTAAGTAGTAGCTAGTAAGATAGTAACTATAGTAACAGCATGAGAAGACGCGCTCCGTTGTATTGAGCACTTGGTCGGTTAATTTTGGCATTTTCTAAGTTAACGTTACCCTAATAGGCTAGTAATAAATTAAAACAAATACAAAAATGTTGGACTCGGTCGAGACCAAAAGTCATATTTGGCAAGACCAGTGGCCGAGACCGAGACAAGTCCGAGTCCGAATACCAGCGAGTCCGAGACAAGTCCGAGACCATAGAAAAACGGTCTCGAGTCCGGACTCGAGTCCAAGACCGGACTCGAGTACTACAGCCCTGGTTGTGTGATGCTTTCTCCGTTGCGTTGAAAGTCTCCGTGTGGCCGGTAGTGAATGCTCGCCTCTTGAGATCAACCACGCACACGAGCACGAGCGCTCTTGTTGCAATCTGAAACATCACCGCTAGTGGCCGCTAAAAATTACACAGAGCACCTTTAAAGGAACACGCCACCATTTTTTGAATGTGAATGCGAGGGTGGGGCATATCTGTGATATCTCTGCAAAAATCTCCTGTCAATATCTGCCTAGGAAATCGCCTAGTCTTAATCTGCATTGCTATTTGTACTCGTTGTGAATATGCAGGCCTCAAGAAGTAATTAGCTTTTTTTTTAATCATTTTTACTCATGACATGCTATCCGTTTTCCATTCATTCCATTCAGGATTCCATTCATTATGCTAAGCTAAGCAAGCGGCCAGACTAAGACAATGCATGCACTGAAACAAGAATGCGTTTGCCCACCTGTCTGACGGTGAACAACCCCTGTTTCAAAAAACGGTGGTGTGTTCCTTTAATGAAAACATGCACTGTAGTGTACTATTTACAAACCGTTTGGTTGTCTGTTTTAAATCCGGTGCAGCTCTCAGCCTCATGTGTCAAAACAAACACTACAAGGCCTCTAGAGGCCGCTCTCGTACTGTATAATGACAGTGGGTCCTTCTCAGCCGCTCCAGCAATGGATGCAACCCAGAAAAATTATCGGTATGGAGTTTTGTCGATAACAAAGTTTTTCACCAGTCGGTTATCAGTGCTGATTATTCCAAGTAGGGCTCCCTGCATCCTGCGGCGAACATCCTACCCCGCCCACATCCAAGTGTGATGTCATAAGCCACTCCCATGTCCAATAGGTAGGGTAGGTTTAAGGTGGCTTCCAGTATGTAGGTTCAAGCTTAAAAGGGGTTTTAGGCGTTAGGTTACAGTGATGGGTAGGTTTAGGGATCAGTATTCGGTGTAGGCAATCAGTACTGGGATTGACATGACCTATGGACATGGGTGTGGCTTCTGACATCACACTTGGATGTGGGCGGGGTTGGATGTCCACCGCAGGCTGCAGCGAGATGCTTCTCGCGAGATGATTACTCAGCAAAACTTATCAATCCTTAGACCTCTAAAATAGACTGACAATTGCCAAATAAAGTTTAATATTGCATTATGAATTTATTATATATATAAGAATAAGAACATAATATCAGGCAGTTTCCCTGTGAACATTGTTTCCTGTTGAGCTCACAGAGCTGATGCTGTTTAAGCTGATGTTAACACATATAAACGATATATTTATCAAATCAACCAGCTATTTATCAAATAAATCAATATCATATGTCTTTCTACTGAAATGATCAGTCGATCTCCAGTAATAATGTGTGTGTTTAGCTGTTCCAGATTCAGGTTTATCTTCAGCTGCTATAGCAGGAATATGTGTTGCTGTTATTCTGCTGGTGACTGGAGCTACTGCTCCTGTGATTTACTGTTTACACTGGAAATCTAGGAAAAGGAAAGGCAGACAAAAAGGCAAGTATTACAGCTGATTGTGCAAAATGCAATTAATTTAAAAGTTTTACTGTACAAAAGTAATCTTTAAAAAATATGTAAAAGTATGTATTTTTATTCTAATTGACCAAGAGTTTGTTGTTAAAACAGGAAACAGGACACTGCGCCATGATCATGATCAGGTGAGATACTTTCTCCAAAAAACTGTGAATTTACCGCAGATAAATGGTTCTCCATGGCGATTACTTTATATGTAGGTGTTGTAGATTTTTCCCTAAACCTAACTGCGTACCTGGAACTTAATTACTTTAAATACATTTATTTGGGGCGCCCAGTCATCGCCCAAGCGTCTACCGTCAATACTTAATCTACAATGTCTACAATCGACATTTAACCTACAGTAGCGTCTCCAATTGACACTTAAAGGGTACCTATTATGGCATTTAAAATGTTCCTAATAATGTTCTGGGAGTCCTCAACAACAGTTTTACATGCATGCAATGACAAAAAACACTTTTGTTGTCTTATAATATGCATTTATTTTTACCTGATTTGCTCACCGACTCCCATATGAATCGTTTAGCGAGTCATTTTTCCAAACCCCGCCTTTGCGTGACGCTAATCTGTGGTGATATGTTAGACACCCAGCCGACGGGGTGTCATTGGTTGTTGCGCTAGATCTTACCCAGATACAACAGTGCTATTTTCTGATTGGCTAACAACACCAGACGAACAACACCAGAGGAGACCAGGGTTGCCAGGTCTGCACAACAAAACCAGCCCAATTGCTCATCAAACTAACCCAATCACGGCCAAAAATATTCAAATAGCGTTCCCGGGTGTTTCCTCAATAACAATCATGTTCCAGTGGATAAAACAATCGCGTCAACCAGCGTGCACTACACAAACAACCCGCGGAAACAGTGCAGGCATACGGACCTGGCAACACTGGAGGAGACGCGCTTGAATCCTGCCAGTTCCACAGTGAGTGAGTTTTGGGCACTGCGGCATATTAAATATATTACAAATAGTTTTTCAGCGTGAGAAATACAATGTGTGGCCGGAGAGCGTGACAAAAGACCGAAATGAGTGACTGTCACGCTCAATGCGTGATGCGTGACACTCGAGAGCCCTGTGACAACTCCATTAACAACGACAAACACTTCACATATTTCAATACAATTGACATTGAAGACCTAAGTTAGCTGCTAGAAGCTGCGCTGTGCCTGTGCGTACACAACACACAAAATCATTATAGAACATGATACAAACATAAAAGCAACAGCCTACTTACAGATTGTGATTCGGAGAAGGAAGCTGATCCAAATAAACTCGGTACTGAACCTCCCTCCTTCAGTATCAGCCAGCTCGCAAATTCATACTTTATAGCATTTAGGTTTGTGAAGCAATCATCTTCAAAATGACGCGAACACAGAACAAGTTCGGGCTATAATACTTCTGTGGTATAGTTATGAACTGTAGCCACTGTCTTCAAATGCTCCTCACTGGGCAGATGAAATAAGTTTGCTTTTGCGTCGCACTTCAAAACACAGCAGCGTCTCGTCGACATGATGTTTTCCCTGGTGTCTCCTAATGCAATGAGTGGGCGTATCTTATTCAAATAACTTGGACAAGTGACGTACGAAAGTGCATCGTTCGTCTATCGATTCATATCAACGACTCAGAGTCGACTCTTACTTTTGAGAGATAATAACTTTGTATACGGTGAACTTTCATATTTAAAACTTTGCAGGATGTTTTCGTTCACTTAGATCTATGTTACACACTACATGAAAGGTAATTTTCAAAATTCCATGATAGGTACCCTTTAATAACCTTTTATACTCTAGCTTCTGCGTCTTCTGTCGACAACTGGCCGAGTTCCCTCTCTTACTTACTTGCTTCCCTAACTGACCTGCTGCGCAGCAGTAATATCAGACAGACTCCAGCAATTACGGCCAGGAGAGTTCTCGAGCAATACTCAGAGAATCTCCCAAGAAGAAGCAAGGCCGGTGGATCTCTGACAAATCCCATTGAGAATCCCACCAGTAAACACGAATACAACAGTTTTTTATAGTATGACATGATTCATCACCACGAGTTCTCAAACCCAGACATCTCAAAACAGAAACATCATGACTAACATGTCACGCTCTCCATCATCACGATTGGTTAGATTGTTAAAGCAAGTCCCCCCTCATTACCCTTCAGCAAAAATATCCTGTATCATCAAACACATTTTGAGGGGTTCATATTTTAATCAATCATTTCACAATATAACGGTTAGTCCAAATTCAAAGTTCCTTTGACCAAAGTTATATTGTCAAAAGTTTAGGAGGTTAGAGCTCGTCTGATGGCTACATCCTAGAGAAAAAGGAAGTAAGATTGGTTTAGATTTATTGTTAGAATCAGGAATGGAAGTTTTAGTCATCTTCAGACATAGAAGGAAAGGAATTGTTAAATTTTATCACAAGATGGTAATATACTTCAGATCGTTATGGTTAGTAACATAGTCTTTATCTATTAAAAAATCCACCACATAGGTATGGCTCAGCCTTCATTAAATTGGAAATATCCTCTTTTATTTTTTCAGTTCAGTCCGTCAAGGTCAGACGTCTGCAAGACACAACATGAACAGGGCTTTAAAATATAATTCTAATCGGAAGAGACACTGTTTTTGTGTTTCATACTGTAAAGCTGCTGATTTAAAGCAATACATTTGTATGAAGTTCTATATAAACGTGACGTGAGTTTACTGGAGTGCAGATCTGGTGCACACATTTCCACATCACTATGATCAGATCTTTCTTAACTGCTGTTTTCTCACCGCTGTCGACAGGAACATCATTTTTATCCCGACATCAATGGCTTATTGATCATTATAGGTGTTATCAACCATTTAGTTGTTGTTAGTTTGAGTTGAGTAATACACTTTCCAGAATTAATCTGTGTGCGCCTTTTGCTTTAGGACCAAGCTAGTTGAACCATTTGTTTATTATATCACAATATATTCAGAATTGATCACATGAAAACACCAATAACTGACTTGTTCAAGTGATCTTGTGTTGTTTTACTTCAGAATGAAGAATAGGTCTCTTTACATTCACAAACATCAAAGAGAAAAACACTTTGTGTTTGTGTAACTGAATTATCAGTTTTGATCATTTGTTTGAATTTCAGTGAATCTACTTTTCTTTCAGGAGAATGATGTCATAGAAGCAGTGCCCCTTAATCAGAGGACTGAGACTCCACAGATGGATGATGATAATGAGACTGAGACTCCACAGATGGATGATGATAATGGGGCGTCCCATAATGAGACTGAGACTGCACTGATGGATGTTAATAATGAGACTGAGACTCCACAGATGAGTTGATAATGAGTTGTCTTCTAGTGAGACCTGAGACTAATGGGATTTCACAGTAACATTTATTATGTTACGCTCATGGAGAAATCGTGTCATGATACTTGAATATCAGTAGTCGGTGCCAATAACGGTGATTTAAAGTTTCAAAGCAAAGCAACCCATCACCAACAGAGTGCTTGAGGATTTCCAGTGTGTAACTGGTGGGATTGTTGGAGGCTGCTAAAGGATCCAGACAGAAACAGTGCAGGATTATCACTCTTCCTTGACAGTATTGCTGTTTCTTCAATCATTAGCAGCAGAATATACACTGTAAGACACAATAACACACAATATCTGTTTTGATCAGATTCATAGAAATGACATTAGTGTGCTCTTCACCGATCATATGCAGAAATGAGAACGAGAATATGTAGGTAACTGTCCGTCAGAAACAATCAGTTACTCAATTGAGTCTGTACTACTGTAGAATGACTGTTAACGTTACATCTTTACAATTGTAGCATTTGCTATTACAATTGTAGCATCTTGATAACACAGAGGAACATACATGTTGAAAATACCAGTATGTTGACTTTTGGATGCTAATGTCTTTACACTGTGACCTTATTAAGCTGCTTGGTAACCTCTAAACCGATGTTTTAAAAACATTCACTGTCAAAACTAATGTTTTCAGTTTTGGTTTATTTGTTTGTGGTTTAAAGAAAGGTTAAAAGTCCACATCCTGCAAGGATTGGTCCATGAAATATAAGCATTGTGTCCTTGATGAAACTCTGAATCTCAGGAACTGAACCTGTAAAACTGCACTGAAAGACACTGTGAATTGAGGCTGCTAAAAAAAACACAATTATGTTTATAAAACAAAATTTTTATACATTTCATAACGGTTACTGACTGCTATGCAGCCTTTTTAATGGAATTAACCATCTGAATGGTGTTTTAAGCTCATTTCACAAATGTGTGGTTACTGATAAAATGATATTCATTTTTTGTTATAGATTTCTTTTAAAAAAATCTAATTGAAAGTTTTTTCATCTTTTAAAGCTGACCCTATTTAAATTATTTCTTACAATGTAAATACACACACTTTATTTTTCATGTGATGAATGCTGTGTTTGTTGTGAAATGATTTAAGTTGATCAGAAGCAACTAAGCTAACAATGAACCATTTGTAGATCATGAATTGTGGAAATGTTAGTTTAACAAGAATTTAAACTTTCACCTTTAACATTTTACATTTTTAACCTAACTAGCGGTTTAATTCAGTCCTTATCTACTGAGAATTAATTTTTTTCGAATACCACAGAATGGTAAAGTCTGTTACAGAAATGGACACTAGATGGCACTCTTTTAAAGTCTTATCTGAAGAAGATCCAGATGTCAACTCTCATTAGGGTATTCGTACAATAATTTGACATACTTGCAAACTTATAGTCACATGTAGTAGTATTACAGATATTAAAAAGTCTACTACTCTACTGAGAGTTAGTTGACATGTTGCAAAGTAACAGTAAAATGTCTAAACTGCACCACTGAGATTAAGTGTAACCAAAAAAAAAGTAGACTCAAAATACAAAAGGCAAGTCACAAGAACTCCTGAAGAACTATCATATTTTCCTTGATGCAATACAAATCGAAATATATATTCACGAACTCCAAGCAGGGAAAAGCAGGACGAGTGGCACAGTCGAGCACCTGGTTGAAGAAGCTCACCCTGTAGTTCAGTTTTGTGTCAATGAATAATGTCGTCATCTTCATAAGAAAACGTTTTCTTTCTTTTTCACTGTCAAACTTTGTAGGAAAGACTACATCTGTTTCCATCTAATCGGCTAACTTGCACTGGACTGTCAAAATTACTTTCTGTGCGCTACTCCACAAATAATTGTTTTGTCGCTTTCTGTTACATGTGGAAAGCTAATGTCATTGCTCATTATTTACAGCATCTTATATTTACGATACTGCAAAGGAATGGATATGTTTTGATATTGATCGCAATGCCTCTCGATTTACACCTGGTTCTGACACCACAATCGCCTGTCAGGGTGTCATCTTATGCTATTGATAGGAGGGTGTCAAACATCTCCTAAATGTTGTTGGTTGGGTTTAAGTGCATCAGTCCTGTTTTTACCTCTAGTACTGCTAAGAGGCGCAAGTCCAATCTCACCTATCTGCCATTTCTACACCTGTACGCGAGGAGTGGAAGCAGAGGAAAAGTTGTAGACCTCTTGAATTACTGTAAAGAATTATGCACAATGCAACATCATTTACTTTACGTGAAGAGAGTGAGCACTACATGGGATATTGAACAACCTTGGATTTATGTCTTGCATGAACCTTTGTAAAATGAAAATGAAAAGAAATGCTCCATAATCAACACTACTTTCCAGTGCCGTCACAAAGTTCACAATTGTTGTCTGTTGCGTTCTACTCATGTTACTTGACTTCTCGAATGAGTTCAGTATGCTGGAGAGATTTTTCCAGTCTTTAGATAGAGCAGACTTTCTCTCGCGTTCACTAAAAAATTTACAACAAAAAGAAAATGTAACGTTCTTGCTAATTAAATAAACAAGCTATGGTCTGTCCATCCTAGTTGGTCAATGCGACTTTAATGAGCCTCTGAAAATCTACTGTTCCCACTGTGTTTTGGAAAAAGTATGCATTTGGTTTGATCTGGCCCGATCTGTACCAAAGTGTCTTTAAGTCCAGGTTTAATTACTTCTGGCCATTTGCTGGAATCATGATATTCCCTCACCTACTAGTAAAATTACTCTCTTGCTGTTCCATCTGTCCCACATCAGATAGGTACGGCTTAGCTGTAATTAGCATGGTCGCTAATGCTAATGCCTAAACTGTCATCTTGACTTCCAGGTTGAAGAGTTTCAAAAAGAGCCTTTTTGTTTCTGGAGGTCTTGGTCTCTTAAAAGTCGTCATCTTTTGCAATCTTGTCCATTAAGTTTTATTTGTTTTGATGACCTTTTTGTATACTTTTGAGTGTTTCACATGTAGACTAATTGAAGTTGCTCTAAAGGGTACGTTTACACGACAAGGATAACGATATGCTTAAAATGGAGATGTTTTTCCTCTTTTCCGGGTACAGACGACACCATTGTCAAAACGATCCCTATTCACACAGATCCATGGCTTAAAACTCTGTATTCTGCTGTCAGGCCATTAGATGGCGATGAAACACTATAGGCAAGGCAAGGCAAGTTTATTTATATAGCACATTTCATACACAATGGTAATTCAAAGTGCTTTACATAGAAGAAAAATAAAATAATCAAAACAAATAAGAATAATTAAAACAGTTTAGAATCAAAAATAAAATAAAGTACAGTAAAAACAGTCGGACGAACAGTGGCACAGTGCTCATTCAATAAATGCACAGCTAAACAGAAGTGTTTTGAGTCTGGATTTGAATGTGACTACTGTAGGAGCACATCTGATCTCTTCTGGAAGCTGGTTCCAGCTGCGGCTGGCATAGTAGCTAAAAGCAGACTCTCCTTGCTTAGAGTGAACCCTTGGTATTTCTAACTGATGTGATCCTAATGATCTGAGTGATCTGTTGGGTTTATATTCAGTGAGCATATCTGCAGTATATTGAGGTCCTAGCCCATTGAATGATTTATATACCAGTAATAATAATTTAAAATCAATCCTAAATGTAACTGGGAGCCAGTGTAAAGACCTGAGGACTGGTGTGATGTGTTCATATTTTCTGGTTCTGCTCAGAATCCTAGCAGCAGCGTTCTGTATGAGCTGCAACTGTCTTATGGTCTTTTTAGGAAGGCCAGTGAGGAGTCCATTACAATAATCCACCCTGCTGGTGATGAAAGCATGCACAAGTTTCTCTAAGTCTTGACTGGAAACAAAGCATCTAATTCTTGCAATATTTTTCAAATGATAGTATGCTGATTTAGTAATTGCTTTGACATGACTACTGAAACTAAGGTCTAACTAGAGACACACCAAGATTCCTGACTTGATTTTTAGTTGTTAGACCTCTAGAGTGAAGGTATGCATTCACCTTGAGAACTTCATCTTTGTTTCCAAACGCAATGACTTCAGTTTTGTCTTTGTTTAACTGAAGATAGTTTTGGCACATCCAACCATTTACTTCATCAATGCATTGGCACAGGGAGTCAATGGGGCTGTAATCATTAGGCGATAGGGCTAAGTAGAGCTGTGTGTCGTCTGCATAGCTGTGGTAAGAGATTCGGTTCTTTCTCATTATTTGGCTCATTGGGAGCATATACAGGTTGAATAGGAGTGGTGCAAGAATTGAACCTTGGGGGACTCCGCATGTCATGGATGTCCACTCAGACTTATGGTCTCCTATACTCACATAATAACCTCTCCCTTCTAAGTATGACCTGAACCATTTTAGGACTATCCCAGAAAGCCTGACCCAGTTTTCTAGCCTGTCAAGAAGTATGTTGTGATCGACAGTGTCAAATGCAGCACTGAGGTCGAGTAGTACCAGCACTGATAATTTGCCTGTATCAGTATTTAAGCGAATATCGTTTATTATCTTTATGAGAGCTGTCTCTGTGCTGTGATGCGATCGGAAACCAGATTGAAAATTGTCAAAGTATCCATTCAAGCTTAAGAATTTGTTCAGCTGATTGAAGACAACTTTTTCAATGATCTTGCCTATGAAAGGAAGATTTGAGATCGGTCTATAATTGCTTAAGATGGTCTTATCTAGATTGCTCTTTTTCAGGAGGGGCTTGACAACTGCAGTTTTCAGGGAGTTTGGAAAACTCCCAGAGAAAAGTGAGGCATTTACCACTTCTAGAAGATCTGCTTCTAAGCTGTTTAACACAATTTTGAAAAAAGATGTGGGAAGTGCGTCAAGGGCACAGGTTGATGTTTTAAGGTGCTGTACGGTTTCTTCCAAAATTTTGCCATCAATTTCTTCGAAAACAGACATAGTAACTACTTTCTCAGGTAGTGGTCTGATCTGTTTGACCCCAGCACAACTCAAGGATGAGCTGATCACCTTTCTGATATTATTGATTTTCTCAGAGAAGAAAGAAGCAAACTCACTGCACTTGCTGTCTGAGAGCATTTCACTGGGAATCTGGCTTGGGGGGTTTGTCAGTCTCTCTACAGTAGCAAAAAGAGTGTGTGTGTTGTTTAAGTTGCTGTTTATAATATTCGAGAAGAAATTCTGTCTAGCTTTGCCTAGTTCCATATTAAAAGCATGGATGCTGTCTTTGTAGATGTTATAATGGACTACAAGTTTTGTCTTCCGCCACATGCGCTCTGCTCTTCTACATTGTCTTTTCATGTTTTGCACTGCTGTTGAGTTTCTCCAAGGAGTTCTACATGTTCTATAGACTGAACACATGACATGCATGACGTCATCGTCTTCAGAGATTGGTGTTTTTGTTGTTTACAAGGAGACCGCTTTCAAAAACGTGCACTTTCAAACCCGTTTTCAAAAAGTTTGTTTTTCAGGCACCCAAAACACTGTTGTTGTCAATGAACGGTCAAAGCACATACAAAGTTTTTGGTTGAAAACAGTGTTGTGTAAACAGCCATTGAAACTGAGGTTGGGGCGGGAGTGGGTAGAATGAATGAAAGGGTAGAATGAATAAATTAAAGTAAATTTAGTACAGATTTAGGTATTTTCACACTAGCAGAGTTGACGTCAAGTTTGGTTCATTTAGATAAGGTGAACACTGTTTTTCCGAACTTGGCTGGGCACACGCAGGCCTACCCAAATCAGCATAAGAAAAAAAAATACAGTTCATGTGAACTCCAGTACTGATATGAACGCAATCTTACTAAAATCGGCAGGCAGAGAGAATGTGCCTCATTTCTGCTTTGCTTCAGCAGAAATGGACTCCCACGATTTTTCAACGCTATCTCACGACCAATTCGTACACATTTGTACGAGGGATTAAAAGGTGGCTAATTCATACGACCTCACTCGTACGAATTTGTACGATTTGTCTAAACCCACTTGATGGGTAGGTTTAGGGGCGGGATCAGGGGTAGGTCATTCGGACGAATTCATACGAATTTGGCAACTCGTAAAGGTTGTACGCATTGCCGCGAGATCGGGTTGGATCTTTAGACATTTGCAGTAGGCTATTTGCGGCAGATGGACTCAAATGCCATCGACTGAGTGAATTCTCACTTCGAGCTGAACTCATAAGTTGGCATTCCTGGTTTTTATCAAAAAATGATGTAAAATGACTGCTAAAATCAATCAGCATATTACAGTAGTTACTAACCTAAACCATCTTCCCTTTCAAGGAAAGTCTGTCCACTCGACGGCCATACTTGCAATGCGGCTAGAGTGGTGGAATGACACATTTGTGTAGGCCAAAACCCAGGAGTGATTTAGCATTTTAGCACTTCCGGTTCCATCGTCGTGAAGTCAAGTGGTTTTGGTTAAATGGCTGTCCGCAATGAAGTCAGGTCGAGAGGCGTGGATGCTGCTCTGCAGAGCGCTGTGGTGTAATGATAAAGTAGGTCGGAGAGGGGTCTATATGTGCATGTGTCTGGTGTGTGTTATCTGTCTGCACGTCGTCAGTTTCCTCTCTGCTCCGAGAGGTTTTTTTCAATGTGTGAGAAAATGGACTTGTGGCTTGAAAAGTCTAAATTGCATGAGTCTCACGCTGACTGCATAAGAGTTGGGGGCTCTGGTGGCGTGAGTGACTGTGCAAACATGAAAAACAAGTGATCTTTTTACAGTGACAAAAGCTACAGAAAATATAAGCAAAATGGATAGCTGCAATTCACAGAAATAACTGAAACCCATGCCTGAAATCACCTTGCTAAAATTGCCTAAACTTTTTCTTATTGGTTTGGTTGTTTGATGATATTAATTACTAGCTCCTTATATTTATGCTTTGGAAGTCTGATTTATAATGGTCATTTACATAAAAATGCTAATGTGACGATCACACAAGTATTGGAATTGTACTTGAAGTATATTCAAAATTATTGGTTTCATTTTGAATATGTTATTGTGTTATTTTGGAAAAAGAAACATTCGGAAGGGTTTTATTTTAATGTGATTCCGTTTAAAAAAAAGAGAAAGTGTGCAATGCTACTCCTGACTGTTAGGGGCAAAGTCTAGCGATGGGTGTTAAGCTGCGCGAGTCGTGAGTTTTTCATTACTCCAGAGAGCTTGAACGTGACACACTGGCCCTGTCCGATATGGCGGACTTCATGTAGACTTGCGGTCTCGTGGACTTGCGCGTGCTCGTCGAGTCTGTGAGTCCGTAGACCGTCCCATTTAGCATTTTAACGCTCTTCAGTGTGCTCAGCAGCGCCCCCTTTGTACCCTTGAAGCGGTCTTCCACGAAGCCCACATAGATGCAGGCTCCACACACTTTAACTACCCAGGAATCCTTGCGAAATGCCAATCAGACAACAGATGGGAGGAGATTTCGCTCATGGACAAATGTTAACATGGCTGAGAAGAAAATATTTAAGTGTAATTATCATTAAGTTTTTTTTGACAAGTTTATACAAACATTATGATCATCGACCAGTGGTTGATATCTCAAATATAATCTAATAATAGCGAGCTGAATAATACGATCACATTATGATTCATTAAATAAATAGAGCAGAATGTCAGGGCTTTACTGAGTCATATGTAAACACAACAATAATAGTCAGCATATTTCCCCGAACCTGCAGCTCCTGTCCATAACAACAACCAGACCATCTTCCTGATTCCGGCGTGATAATCGAGTCTGTCCCAAAAATACCTCTCAATGCGCCCTCGTGGACTCGTGCCAAGGGCCTTATAGGTCTTCACTACATGACGTCACCAAAGTGTGGACTCTGAGGAAGTCCACAAGTCCGGAGTGTGCCATTTGGGACAGGGCCACGGTCTCTTCATTTCTCTCCTGTGTTACAGGTGGGTAAATGTATAAAAACACTTTAAAGTTTAATTTATGCTGAAATGTGTTTCGAAGTGAATTGTTTTAGAGAAGTGATGTTCGTCAGAGGTTGTTTTTGAGTTGAAGGTATATTCACATGAATGTATTTTATAAGCTTTAAAGGTTAATAAGTATTGTTTAACGTACTCTAAATGTGTTTTGAATATCGATTGATAATGGATAAATGTTAAATAAGGTTTAAAGTTATATTTAAAGTATATTAATTCTGAGAGTGTTTTGCAGCATCGTATTAATGTGATACTGGTAAAATATTGTGAATAGAAATTTTTAATCATTTAAGAGAAGTAATTGAGGTATATTACTATGGTTTTTGCATTTCTTTTTTGAGGAATAGTGTGAAATATAAAAATACAGAGTCAGTGAACATGAATGTGAAATTGAGAAGTTTATTTTATTGCAGATTGTGAATTGACATGAACACTGAAAGTCATTATAATGTTAAGAAGACATTGAAACTGTGATATGTAAAGCATAATGTGACTCTGAGAAAAAGAGACTTGTTTAAGGAACATATTGTGAATAAATTACTCCAGAGAGCTTGAACGTGACACACGTCTCCTCGTTTCTCTCCTGTGTGTTACAGGAGAATAATCTGTCCCTTACAGTGAGGTGCCGTTGCCACAGTACCCGTTACACTAACAATAATATTAATGCAAGATTACATTTTATTCGATTCTTGGCCATATAATTTCTATTATAATACACTTGTTTTGTTTTTATAAGACTTTTATAAATCTGACACCTGAAAAATAACACAGAAGTGACATAAAACAGCAAATATTATTTAATTTTTAATTTTTTTGCAGTTAACAGACAGTATCGATCAAATCAGTACCAAAATGGGATGTCCTCATTCAATTAAACACAAATTCACATACGACTCATGAACACAGTGATAAGTGTTAGTGTTTTATGAATTATCATATGACTGTCATTGCAAATATCATTGAAATGGATGTGCAGGATATTTTCACATCACTTGTATTTACAATCAGCCTGCATGCTTAAATTAATTATTACTCGTACAGTCTCTGCGTCCGAAAGCTTAAAATGTGCCTCTGAAGGATTCATTCCTAGGTCAGAAGGCATCAAGGCACATCTGAAACCAAAGCTAACTTCAACTTCATTTCTCCTGACTGAGATACCTTCATCTGATTGTTTTTTGAAGGCAGCATAGATGTATCCTTCACTGCCTTTGATATCCCACAATCCTGTGCTTTTCATTGAGCTAAAAAATAAAGATGAGATCTCAAAGTTGCGTTTGGAGGTCAGTTTTGTGTGTAAATGTACGTTTTTGACCAAAATTTTCCACTTATGATGTAATTTCAGTGAGAAATTACTATTGCATTAATTTAATATTTGTTTAGTTTCACCAAAGCTCTCTCTATCTGAGGACGAGGACTTTGAGGACATCCCATTCAGGAAAGATTGGGGCTTACCGTTACTGTTATTGTAAAAGAAAGAAAAATACATCTGCATTTCAAGCTCAAGCTACTACTAAATGTGCATAATTATCCAAAAAACATAATTATGAATTATTTTTGGTGCAAAATCAGATGTTGCTGCCACTGGTCTCAAATGTTATTCTGGAGCCATGTTTATATTTATAAAACAAAATGGGTATGAGAGATCAAGGATAGTTCTTCTTCTTAAAAAAAAGTCCTCTTACTAGAGCTAGAAATAAGTACGGAAACTAGCAGATATTATCTGCAGGATCACAGCATGAGTGTGTGAGATCATGGAGATATAACACCCCGACCTTTATTATCAATCTTAGAATGTCACAGATACAAAATACGATCGGACAGTAATATCACTGTTTGATTTGAGTGAATCTTTTATCTGTCGGATTCAGTAATTTTGTCTAAGCAAACGCCAAATGTTTTCATGTGAGCAGCAATGGAAAAAAGCCCTTTAACCGCACTCTGTTCATTCAGACACGCTATTCACACCTCAGAGACACTCACAAACATGATCAAACACAAGCGTCCGGCTGTAGATACGTGCTCATGCACAAGCTCTCCGGCTACACAACCACATTTCTGTACCTATAACAGCAAAGTTCACTCATTTCACAACTTTTGCATACATGCATCTACATTTTGCACATACACATGGTCTCTTAAGCATTTAAGAGTTAAACATGAAAACGCTTCAAGGGTCCATATGATTTAGATCATTTGTATTACAAGGGATATTCTTTTATGTGCGCATTTAATTGATCAATCTTTAGTCTTTATGTATCGCACTTCAAACCCCTCAGGATGATCCTGCTGCATGTCTGATGTTATTTCCTGATGAAACATGTTGGGAAACATATTTCCCAAACTCAACCACTGACTCAGAGTCTGAGGTTGTTGCAGGAGATTCATAGTGAAAGCGATGACACGGCAGCTGATCTGATACTGGAAAAATATTAATGATTGATGATCATACGGAAATAGCTGCATACTCCACATGACTCTCCTCTTCAACATTCTGTAAAAAAAAAAGGAAAAAGAAAACACACAAGAGATGATAATAATGAAAAACAAAGAATTGTGTCCCTCTTAGAAAGACCTCATAGACAGATTCCTTCTTGTGAACATGCGATTTTCTGATTTAATATGAATATACAATATTTTGAGGTAATGCCAAATTGGACACTAAAACATGATTTTACTGTTACAAGATTTAATCCAGATGTCTACAAGACAAGAGAAAAAGATGCACCCGTTGTGTTATAAAGCAGATTTGACAATCATCGTATGATGCAAAAAAGCGCATTTTCTTGTTGACTGTTGTGCAATCCATCAAAAAAGATGCATTCTTATGACTTTCATTTCCTGAATGCTTCAGTTTCCTGTCAGAGGGTTTAACATTGTTTGTTTGTTTTACCAGAAACTCACACTGTTCCCTGCTCAAATCAAAGGCAATGTTCAATCCAGGCACATGCACAAGACCCATTGTGCCATTTTGGCTTCTGACTAAACAAGTGCCCTTTTTGCAAGCTCTACATTTTTATTTAATTGCATTTAAGTTATAATTCTGCGTGACCGCTTAAGTCTTTAATTTTCTGCAATGAGTCCTCACAGTCCCCTAAATTTGTAAAATATAGCTTAATTGTGTAGTATTGGGACTAAATGAACCATTTTTGTTGAAATAACTAATTTCAGTGGATTCCCAGCATGTTTTTCATAGCACTTCATTATGAGAGTGAATGTTGAAATGAACTGTAATTAAATGTGTCTTTTAGGAAACCAGTTCATTAGTTCATTAGTTTTTAGTGTTCAGTGTGTTGCTTTGCACAGTGAGAGTTAACTGCTCATTCCATTAATATATTATATTTATTATGATAAACTCTGTGAATGTGTTCTCCTGGTGCTGCTAATATGGCATTAAAAAATGACAGATTTTTTAAATATTATTTCAAATAAATTAATATATTTTAGTTTGATAATATAGATTAAGATACTAAACTATATTTATGGAATAGTTTATTACCTGTTAATCACTTTTTGAGTATACCTGAAGATGAAATGTCCAACTTAAACTGTTGTAAATCTTGAATGCTTCAGAACATAGACTCAAGTTTGGTCACTTGGCAGAATATTGCTAAAGTGAAACAAGTTAAAAAAGTGAAACTAAAATGTTTTTATTGTTTATTGTTATGAAAAAAAATAAGATTTTTAAAAATTTTATATGAAATACAATTTCACAATAAAACATGTTTTGGAAAATATATGATAAAATCAAAGCCATAAATTTAAATAAGTTCTGTTCCAAATTTGCAGTTGATTTAAAAAAAAAAAACTAAAAAAAAGAGCTTTCTGCAATATTTAAGTGCAGTATCAAAAGTTTCCAACTTGACAGCACTAATTCTTTTATGTATTAATTACTTGCAGAGTTTGTAGTTTTTACTCCAATTTAAAATGTGCTTTATTGTTCTCAGTTTAGGGAAAGATTAGTAAATGTTTTTTCTTTCCATAAATGTTTGAAAAGGAATGGCAGTATTGCATTTAATGTTTGTCAACTGAGCACTTTAGCTTGTATGTTTGTGCAGATTGTTGTGAAATAAAGGCTAATGTGTGTTTGCATTTGTGTTTTTACGTGATTTAATACACACCAGTAAATCATTTTGTTAACCTCTGTATAAAATTTAGTACAGCATTTTTTTTTTACCAAATAATAAATCCTGAATCAAACATTTTAGTTGAATGAACTATAGAACTAGTTGAGCAAACATACTTTAAGTTGGAGTCAAGTTTGGGCCAACTAAAAAATAATAATTGAAGCAACACTTTGAAGAGAGAAATTGAGTGAACGTAAAAATTCTGTGGAACTAGTTACTAAATAATAATTAGTTGAGACAACTTGAGCACTTTTTTTACAGTGCACTTCCCATTAGTTTCCAATGTGCTAATTTTTGACACAGGAACAGTGCAAGTGTGACTATTTGTAACAGTGCAAGTGTGACTATATGTAACATTTTTCAGTCAAAAATGACTGAACAGCACAAGAGGGTTACGTTCATTGAACAAAGTATTTTTTAAAATGTATCATATTCACTCACTGAAAGTTGAAGTTAGGCTTGACAGTAGGTTTAGAGGTCCAGCACTCTTTCAGTCTTTCTCATTTGCTTCAAAAATAAATTACTTTGGCTTTTTTTAACTACATTCTTGGGCAGAGCAGATATTTTGTGCATTTCTGGTACTGAATAATGATACGTTTTTTTCATAAATATCTGATATAATTCTGCTGTGTGAGTAATAAATCAGAAATTATACAGTCTCAGAACATAAATTAGGAACACATAATCTTACCAATGTATGTGCGTTTCTTTTGTGGAATGTCGGATGAGCGTAAGTGATCTTTCTGTTAAGAGTCTGAACTGTTTCTACAACAACAATAATAGATGCATTAAAACCACAAAACACAGTCTTAGCTACATCTGATTCTTTGAAACATTATCAGAGCTGTCAGCTAAAGTACTTCCAGACAGGTTTTGACTGCATTACAGTATCACTTGATCACCAAATATTATTTTTAAAGGTCCTAACAGCCTAGAACAGCAAAAGAACCAAAACTCACCAACGCACTGACCAAGCCAATACATAGTAAAAAAATAGGATAAAAAATGTCAAACTATTTCCATGTTATCCCCCTTTTTTGGAAATCCCTCTCTGACACATACTGCTGAAACATACACACGCACACAAACTTTCCACCGCTGCCCCGCAATTTACTTTTCGATAAAATATTTTTCAACTGAAAACCCTGCATGTCATTTCTCACTAGTAGTAGGATACACTTGCCTTCTTGATCAGTTGTTCTACATTTCTTGTAGATGCAGAAGATCCCAACGACTACAGCAACAATCATCAGAGATCCAGCAGAGATCAGGACGATGTAAAATAAGGGTAGGCCTTGATCTGAAATGGACAAAATGGAAGTGAATGTGTCTGATCGATAACAAAATCAGAGATCAGGTCAGTAAATACACACATATATCATCAGTGCTGTGGTACCTGCACATGTGTGACAGAGTGTGTTGATGTCCAGATGTGTGGTCTGGTTGCTGATGGGATTGTTCAGCACACAGCTGTAGGTGTTTTTATCCTGATATTCCACCTCCAGAGGTAGAGAGAGACTGATGCTGAGATCACACACACTGATGCTGGACAATACACTCATTCCTGCGTACCAGGAGAGAGTCGCATCACACACACTCAACACTGATGAACACACCAATGAACAATTTGAAGAACATTGTGAAGAGTTACTGACGATGACAGGAACAGGAAGGCGAGCTGGAAAACGAGAAAATAAAGAGAGATAAATGGGTAAATCTACTCAATAATATTATTTTCAGTTCAGTGTTAAATGAGTATTTATACAGTGCGTTATTTCAATTTATAAAAGGATCCAATTCAATATATAAAAAACAAATATTTGAAGGACAGGACAAATGATCTCTACTCACCATAGACAGAAACATTGAATGTTTTTGATGATCGTTTCGCTCCAGTTAACAGTAGTGTATAATCTCCAGTATGTTCAGTTGTGGTGTTTGTGATGGTCAGGGATCCAGTTTGATCATCCAGCTTCAGTCTGTCTCTGAATCTCCCATCAGGAACATCATCATATGTGGAGAAGACTCGAGTATCAATGCTGATTTTAGCTATCAGAGACTTATCAGCTCCATATTTCCACAGAATGTCTTCGTCTTCATGTATTTCAGTAACATCAGTGTTTAGAGTAACAGGATCTCCCTCCATCACTGACACTGATTCACCAAACACACCTGTAGATCAAACAGATTTACACAGATTAATGTTTCTGATGGTTTCCTGAATCGTGAAATCTGCTGTAGTTTTTATCATTTACATGTAAACTGAGGAATATTCACAACAGCAACAGAAACACAAAATGATAGATGAGATAAGTGAACCTCAATCTAAAATCAGTGTGTAAAGTCACATGTCCATTATTGTTCAAGACCATTTCAGACCTGGACATTTCAGTGTAAAATCCTGAACAGAGACCCGAATTCAAAGATAGTAGAGCTCACAATATTCAAGATTCGTTTAATACAGCAAATATAAAAATAGTCTAATAAAGCAGCAGCTTCATTACTCCAGAAAGAAATTAAATCTTCTAAAATGTGTGTATAACTCACCAAACAGTGTCCACCAGCACAAACAGAATAAAACAAACATGTGAAACATTTTCTTCAGTAGTTCAGTGTCTGATGAATCTATCCACTTAAAACACTCAGTCTATATGTGTGAATCCTCCCACGACACAGTTTGACCCTCCTAGTTTCACAAGTCGTATTTGCATATATGTTATAGTTTACCTGGCCCTTATTAAGACTTTAACTGTTCTTAAAATATTGTTTAATTTGATTGATTAACATACTTTTTGTAAGATTGTTGCCTGACTTTGTCAAATGGCTAAATAGAAGAATGTTGTGTGAATTGTGTATAAACTGCATGTCATGTTAGTGTATTTCTAGTGATGATTTTAAAATGGTTGATGGTTGTGTATATTTATTGAGTTCTTAATTTTAGTGAATGGAAAAACCGAAGTAAAAAGTTAAAACCATGTATGGTCTCACATTACTAGTTTTACTGACGTTCATCTTCTGAGTGAAAGTGAAACTGCTGCGGCCGGTGTTCTTCAGAGATGTGGTTTGATCTGGTGGGTCTACAAACATCTTGTGTGTGGGCATTCAGTGCAAGTGTGTTTAGTTTGTAGGTCAGGGTCCTTCCTTCCTTCTACTATGAGCAGCTTTTGAAAGACCCACTGTGGTGAATATCAAGTTTTTAATGTTGTTTCTGTCTACATGGTGTTTCAATATATTTGAAGACAAACCATGTGCAAATTCATAGGTCAGCACCATTGCTGAGTATTTTCTTTTTCTTCTACGTCACAGACATGTGACCAGTCCCGTCAACGTGGGTGGTCAGGGATTTTCATGTCACTCCTATCATGCTCTGTGGGCTTTTAAACACAGTGAGCACAAATATACCTTTAAAAAAATGAAAGGAATCATTTAGTGGGTGATTTATGTATAAGATATATTATGATGTTATGATGAACTATATGCCTTTCTCCACCAACTTTGTTTAAAGCGTTTGTAAGGATGCTGATATTTAGAAGACAGCTGTCTGACTCTGAGATGAAGAAGGGTTATATTTTGTGGTGTTTTCTGTTTTATTTTCAAGGACTTTTAGGGTACGTTTACACAACAGCGATGTACTAAACATGGAAACGTTTTTTTCTTTGCATTTTCAATTTTTTTGCCTACAGACAGCAATGTTGTCAAACGATCCTCATTCACACAAATCCAGAACCGCTTGTTAAGTCCAGGTCCAAACGCTCTGTCCCAAGAAAACTACAAACAGTTATTAATATACACTCACAATGTGATGCAATACTACATGATTCATCTTTTATAAATCATTAAAATATTAGTGTCTGGGTCGTCGTGAGCATGGAGACTGTAGTGTACACCACAAGTTTGTAAATTGTTAACTTAAATGTGTAATATGATTAAAATTTGGCTGTTGAGGGATAAATTCTACAATTATTGAGGGCGGGGGAACTTTAAGTCTTATTAATCTATGTAAATAATAATAATAAAAAAAAACAAGATAAGAAACTGTGGCTGTGTCCAATATCGCCGCCTTTCCCCTTAAAAAGGGCACTATTTGAGGGGACAACCCTTTGGTGTACGAAATCGTAGTGGATGTTATTGACTGCAATCCCACGATGCACTGCAATGTGCAACTGATCTTTGATTTGCCTCAATCAGCTTCCTAGTTCAGTTGTCACTGATGAGGGAGACGGCATTTTAAAAGCTACACTGTGTAATTTTTTAAGTTGATTCTTATCAAATAACACATTGTTCTTTCAAAATGATATGTGCTCATTAATGTGTAATTACTTCTATCAACTAATCAAGTATTCTCATAAGCAAGAATCTGCCATTTATAATACATACGAGCGAGTGGCTCGAATGGTGGAAGCCATGTTGCGCCTCCATCGTTAAAATACATAAGCCAAAGAGGGACATACCTGGAAATTCAAGCTTCACCTTTTGCGTTTTTTTACTTGCGACTGCCGGAAGATTTGAAATAATACGGCCAACCAACGCTATCTCACAACCAATTCGTACAAATTTGTACAAGTGATTAAAAGTGGGCTAATTCGAGGGAATTAAAATGCCCTCGGAATGGGAGGGGCTAGAAAATAATATTTAGTTGGTAGTCATATACAATTTCACCACTAGATGGGAGAAAATCCTACACTGTATAGCTTTAAAGGATTAGTTCACTTTTAAAAAAAACTTTTGCTGATAATTTACTCACCCCCCTGCCGTCTAAGATGTCCATGTCTTTCTTTCTTCAGTCGAAAAAAAATTAAGGTTTTTGATGAAAACATTCAAGGATTTTTCTAAATATAATGGACTTCAACGGAACCCAAACGGTTCAAGGTCCAAATGACAGTTTGAAATGAAAATTTCGTCAAAAATGAACGAATCTTTTTTCGAGTCATTTCGTTCATTCAACAAACGAATTGAATGAAATGACTCGAAAAAAGATTTGTTCATTTTGATGAACGAGTTCGAAAAGGAGAGTCACGAATACGCATCACAGAACAGAGCAAGGCGAGCATTTGTGCTCATAAATCTTAAAGTTTTTTATTTAATTTTGAAATGACGGATCGTTTCGCTAGATAAGACCCTTATTCATCGTCTGGTATCATTTAAAGCCATTTGAAGCTGCACTGAAACTGTCATTTGGACCTTGAACCGTTTGGATCCCAGTGAAGTCCATTATATGGAGAAAAATCCTGGAATGTTTTCATCAAAAACCTTAATTTCTTTTCGACTGAAGAAAGAAAGACATGGACATCTTGGATAGCATGGGGTGAGTAAATTATCAACAAAAGTTTTTTTTAAAAGTGAACTAATCCTTTAAGGGCTGTCTGAACCGCAGAATCCTTCCAGTGCACTGAAAAATTAGCTCAATAAAAAAAATCACGTGAGCCAACTCACGATAGATGTTTTTAAAAATTTTAACTTATTTAATTATATATCAAAATAATCATACATCGCTGGAAGGTAATGAACATAATCTATTTTCTGAGTAGGTACTACATTTGAATTTGAATTTACTTATGCCGAGTTCACACTGCATGATTTTAGCTCAGATTTTCACTCGCCGACAGATTTTGTGAAATCGCCGTCAAATGCCAGAAATCAGAGGCAAATGCGTGCTTGTTCACGCGATCAAGCAGTGTGAACTATCAAAGACGCGATCTGAGAGAATTTATGATGCATTGCTGATGCCCGTGTGATATTTGGCATGTTAAATATCTGGACCTATCTGCATATATAAAAAAAAAAGTTGTTAAAAAAGTACACTCTATATGAATATGGGTAGTATGAATGAATATCGGACATACTAGATCCGCCATGTTGTTACTGTGACCAACCAGTGTGGGCTTTGAAAGTGTTAACATTGAGGGGATCAGATTCAGAAAGCTCTCGGATTTCATCAAAAATATCTCAATTTGTGTTCCGAAGATGGACGAAGATCTTACGGGTTTGTTATGACATGAGGGTGACTTATAAATGACAGAATTTGATGAACTAAACGTTTCACATTCTTTTTTAAAACCGGAAGAAAAGTGCTTTCGCTTTCAAACTGATGAACAGATTCATTTATGCTGCAAAGCAATTTTCACTTGATTGTGCTGCACATATCAGAAGATTATAACAGAGGCAGCTGACTTTGATTGGAGCCCCACCATAATATTCATCCAAACATAGTAAATTATAAATTTACTATTTTAAGTCGTAAAGTGACCAGGATATGTTAAAATGTAGCACATGGATTCGGCAGGCATGTATTCATGATACTGATGAGCCTGTAGCGGCCCCTTTGATTTTATTGATCAAGACGCAGAGAGTTTCGAATGGGTGTCGATTTATTTTTTCCTCTCAACATGCACCATGTACCATAGCACCATGAACACCGTGAAAATTCATTCCACTCTCCAAGGACGCTAATAAAATAATTTCTGCCATCAGCTATCATGCTCTCTAGCTCGACACACCCTCACAGTTCGTAGCTATTTCTTCCGACGATGTGTGAGCACCACATTGTGAAGAGAGAGTAGCACGAAGTTTAGCGTCACAAAAAACATCAGAAGAAAAATGGCGCTTTTCAAATTAAAAGGAGAACAGACAAGGTGACACTGTAGAACTACAATGTCTTATTAAAATATAAATAATAATATGTAGGAGAATATTAATGCGATTTAGCCTCCCCAGCTCTACAGCACCCCACAAATTTCCAATGTATATATATGTGGTTAAAAATGGAACTGCAGTTCGATCTCATAGAGAGCCATTGGCAGTGTTGCCAGATTGGGCGGGTTCCCGCCCAATTGGGCGGTTTTGAATTTGATTGTGCGGGTAAAAAAGGGTTTGGGCGGGTGGACAAAATTTGGGCTGGTTTGGGGTCAGTTCGGCGGTTTTCAAACATCTACTTATTAAAGTGTAATTGGTTAAAAAACTAAGCTAAAGTGCATGTGCTGTCATCATGACAAACACACACGCCCATGCAGAGTCAGCTGGCGTTGGTGTTGACGTCACCGATGAGCACGCACGCACTTATAGCCAATCAGCGATCAGCAGGCAGACGCGATTTAGCGCGATAACTTGAAGACAGCTGTATATTCTAGTGATCGATAATGCCAAAGTGACCTACATATACAGTAAGATGTATCTACAGTAAAGAGTAAGATAGTGATCAACTCTAAAAACGTACACATGTGGTGGGAGATGACTCGATGGTTAACTCTGAGAGGAGAGCAAAGTTCAGTTGAAATACTTGAATTGGAATCGAATATGGGACGACTCCTGTCCATGTGCACTAGCCTAACCAGACATCTGCAACGTTTACACCGTCCAGACTGCATGAACTCTCCTGTCCCTGACAGCTGCTGAAAAAGGTTTGATCAACAATGAATCAGTTTTGACTGCTAAATTCTGCATTATGTTCTAAAATGTGTAACAGCTACTTCTGAGGGTTAAAGTCATCGGTACATTTCTTGATTGCCGTTTTGACAGTGTCCACCTGGACATTTTAGTCATATTTGCTAATTCTTCTTAATTATTGCCCTGTTTTGATCCGTTTTCCTGGGAAATTTATTTATTTTTTATTGTATTTTATCATCGTTATTTTGTTTTAAGGAGATAAAAATGGTGCTTATCAACCTTGAATGACATGGCAATACAATTATATCACATTATTTTGGCAGTAAAATTTTGGGCGGTTTTTTCTCGGAGTGGGCGGTTTTTGGTGAGCTTTTGGGCTGGAAATCACCGTCCCAATCTGGCAACACTGGCCATTGGGGCAGATTTCAGACTGCCTCGCTTATTTTCATGTGACGTTAACTTAGGCCAAACCTCGTTTCAGATCAAGACGATAATATATCAGTCACTTCGGCATTAGGGAATGTTCTGTATATGTTATTTGTAGCTTATTTAAAAATAACATCACTGCAATGTTCTGGGAACATTATTTTATGGTTGTTAAAAGATTTAACTAAAATGAACGTTCGTTAGTTGGTTCCCAAAAGAAATTCCAAACGGGTTCCAAAAATCTACGTTCGTTCTGTGTTCGTTGGGTAGCAGGGAAGACACTGATATGTTTCACTTATTCCTGGGAGAATAAAACTGCAAATTTAAAAATAAATGCAACATTTTGAGTGAAAACACAATATAATTCAATTATTTCTCAACCGTTTGATCAGGGATCTATCTACTGTATGGAAATATAGTGATGATCATTATTTTGTAATATCCTATGTAAAAGGAGGGGGCAATATACTGGATGAATCAGGGTGTGGTATGTATGATGTTAATTAAAGGTGCCCTAGAATGTGAAACTGAATTTATGTTGGCATAGTTAAATAACAAGAGTTCAGTACATGGACATGACATACAGTGAGTCTCAAACACCATTGTTTTTTCCTTCTTATTTAAATCTCGTTTTTAAAAAACACCCCTGAAAAACAGGCGAATCTCCACATAATACCGACAGTGACGCAACTGTCGGGGATCACGCCTCCAAAGATTTGCATAAGCCAGCCCATGTTCAATGCCAGGCGGAACTGCGCAGCCGAGTCATCGGGACAAGCGAGGATCAGAGAGAAAATGGCAGATCATGGAAATAAATGCTATGTTACAGGCTGTGCAGGGAATGTGAGGACTTTTCATACCCTTCCCACAGAAAAGAAATGTCAACAGGCGTGGATGATGTTTATATATAATCGGATACCGCAACAGTTTAATTCGTTGTTGTTAGTTGTTAGTTTGCTCTGCCCATTTCACCACGGACTTATTTTCGAACCACGGACAATATCAAGCTTCTCTCAGCGTCTCAAACTGAAGAAGGGGGTAATTCCAACTATATTCCCGCAACCGGTAAGTAGTGATTTTATTAAAGATAATTTACACTGTGTTAGACCCAGCGCAATAGCAAACTCCCAAGTAACTAGCCTAGCTGCTATAACCAACGTTAAATAGGCTAATTCTCAGTGAATAAACTATACAGAAAGTGGTCAAAGAACAATCCACACAGCGCAAGTTTATCTCTCTTGCCAAACTCGTTATAAAATCAATGACGCTGTTACACTGCCAACGAAGCTCTTACTGTATGTACATCATCGTTTGCATTGGTGAAAGCATGAGAGAGAGAAACTGCGTTGTCTCGCGATCAACAAACTGTCATCTGCTTGCTCAATGTACATCAAAGCAACATTTTATGTGATGGAAATAGATTTGAATACTTTAAAAACATCTCACGATTCGTTAATCACGATAGCTGTAATAGTTAAAACGTATATAAAAGCTGTAGTGAAAGTATTCGAGAGAGTTTCACATGTCATATTTCATATGCAAGCATGTCAGCCAATCACAGCAGTGGCCGGTTCTCACAGCAGACACGCCCCTTCAAACAGAGTGTTCAAATCAGAGACTAAAATCAGGCTAGGAAAAATGCCTTTTATTTCTAAATTATGACTATTTTTGATCTAAAAAACATACTAACATTATAAGGGCAACCCAGGAAACATTATAAAATAATTTAAAAAACCATTCTAGGGCACCTTTAACTTGTGTAAAGTCATTCATGAGACTCATGTATGGTTTTTCTAATGAGTAAATATATAAATCATTGATGTTCTGCTGTATTACATTATGAATCCAGACATATTTCTCTGTTATCTTTATGATCTCTAGAAGAAGAAAAAAATACTTTCCTGGATGTTGTGTATAGCCCATATTTGTTCCACTATTCAAAAAGTAATTTATAATTAAATGTTCATTTCTTTTTCATGTGTTTTCATTGCTTGGACAGATGTGGAATCATAAATAAACCAAATAACAGCAAAATATCATCACCATCATCAGCTATTAGACTATATTAAACTCAGTAACACTTTACTTGAAGGGGTGTGCATAAGACTGACACGACACCTTCATAACCATGACATGACATATGTCATGAATATGAAGTAGGGTTTATGCATGTTTACGACAACTGTCATTAAGTGTCTTTCGTTCAGTAATGACATTTTGAATGCAAATATGGCATTGTTTAAGATGTCTTTGTTATGACATCTTGACATAAACAAATAACATAACCTGTCAGTGTCTTTTCATGACAACTTAACAACGCGCATACACTTTGATTATCTCATCACACAGATGCAGCAGTTTTTATTTTTGCAAATCATATAACAAGGAAAAATATTAACACATGAGGGAAATCATTGGGGTGTCCATGAAGATGTAAAAAAATGTAGGCCTAAATCTAGCTTACACATTTACCTAATTTTTTCAGGCTAATTGTAAAAAAATATCTATCCTACAGCCTACAGACCGGACGCGAGCAGCGCGACGCAACAAAGCAGGAATGGAAATTAACTTTTTTGTCCACTGGCCACTGTGGCTGGTGGATATCAAAATCTACTACCACTCAATGTTTTTACCTGCCACTTTTTTGTTTTTAATCGACAATGTGTAACTGCATGTGAAAATTAATACAAGATCAATACTTAAGCAGTTTATTTAATCTCAAGTCTCAATGAAATACTGGCATTTTCTCTTTCTCTCTTAAAGCATCCACATACAAACCATGAACTGATATTCATTTCAGTTCGCATAATTATGAGGAAAAAACAATGTTACGGACGTGAGCGCTCTGAAACACAGTGCTTGAAGAGACTGTTGCCAGGAGCTGGGACTAGGTCAGAAATTGGAATGGGGAATCCGTGTGCTGTTGGGGATTTCACGGGTCGCGTCGCACCCTGGTGGCACCGCTCGCATTCTAGACTGAAAACAAAAATATGACACAAAATATACTTTAAAACAAACACCAGAGACCGTTGTCAAAGAGTGGCAACCTCTTGAACCACCACCACGTTCGCTGGAAAACTTCTGCAGTCCCTAATTCGCCAAAATACTCTGTTCGACTTTTCTGAGATCATCTACTCTTCCCTGTGACCTACTTTCTGTAAGACCTGAATTTTTGACATTGAATTTTTAACATTGAATTTTAGAAAACTGAATTTGAAGTTACGAATTTCTTCATCTTGAAAACTTGAATCCGTATTTTTTTAACTGAATATTTGCAATATTTGAATTCAGAACACAAAAACTAGCTGTTTGAAAATACATGTCTATAAAATTCAGCCATAAAAACCTTTCAGTTTGTTAAATTTTTCAGATGTTCAATATTCGTTCCAAAAAAATTCAAATTCAGAACTATTTAAAATTCAGTTTTGTTAGATTACACTTGCAAATAATTCAAATCTACAAATTCAAATCATTTTGTCATATTAATAGCTCCATAATATGAGCAATTGTTAGAAGTAAAATGTGAAATGAAAGAAGTGAATTTTCTTAGTTGTAAAATCGTTCTATTGATAGATTCTTGTTTTAAGTATTTTTAACTAATACAGTTAAAAAAACAAAATCAAGCAAAAAAGTATTGTTTTTAGCTAAATTTATTATCAGCCTAAAAATAAATATATTCTCTTACCATGCTGTTTATCTTACTTATATTTCATAAGACCAATCATTTTTGAGTGAATCTAAATCAAGTGACTGCAAACCTTTTATATGCTACATTATTAAGCTGAAATAAACATTTCAAAACCGCACTCAGAACAACCAAAAACAACCAAACGGGAACTTTGTGTGGAGGCATGGTGCAACCACAGGAGAATGTTTTAGTTGGTTGGTTGCCTTAATGTTTAGGGAAGGTTATAACCCTGAGGGAACGTTCCCCAAACGTTAGTTTTTGGTTTGGTTCAAACTAACCTTTAGAGAACCATAAACTTATGTTCCCTAACGTTCCCTAAACGTTCTGTGTTAGTGGGGGAAGACCCCTCGGGCGGCCAGGGCAGAGAAGACCCCTCGGGCGGCCACGGCATGGAGACGACCCTTCAGGCGGCCACGGCAGGGCCTTATAGCCCCCCCCCAAAAAATTTTTTCCTTGGGGGCATCCATGGGCTCAGGAACAGCAGACACTGGCTCAGGAACAGCTGACACCGGGTCAGGAGATACTGGTTCGGCGGCGGCCATCTTGTCTGGGGACACTGGCTCGGTGAACGTGACGTGAACAGTCTCTGGCTCGGCGTGCATGACGTGAAGGAAATCAGGCTCGGCGGAGTCGACGTGAAGGAACTCAGGCTCTGGCTGTGCAGATGTGACGCGGACAGTCTCTGGCTGTGCAGACATGACGTGAAGCTCTGGCTGTACGTGGCTGACGTGAATCTCTGGCTGGACGTGGCTGACGTGAAGCTCTGGCTGGACATGGCTGACGTGAAGCTCTGGCTGTGCAGACGTGACATGAAGCTCTGGCTGGACGTGGCTGACGTGAAGCTCTGGCTGTGCAGACGTGACATGAAGCTCTGGCTGGACGTGGCTGATGTGAAGCTCTGGCTGGACGTAGCTGACGTGAAGCTCTGGCTGTGCAGACGTGACGGGAAGCTCTGGCTGTGCAGACGTGACGTGAAGCTCTGGCTGTGCAGACGTGACGTGAAGCTCTGGCTGGACGTGGCTGACGTGAAGCTCTGGCTGGACGTGAGGCTCTGGTTGAGTGGATACCGCGGGTTCATGGAGCTCCTTCTCTACCTCTCCAACAGTGAATGGGGGAATCCACAAAACTGCAGAACAAAATCAATGTACTGCACCAGGGTCCAACTGGGGTCCTCCTCTGGTAAGTTTAAACTAATGTCCCGATCTATACCACTCCAGAAACAATCCTTTAGAGTATTATCAATATCAGGGACGAGATGACCAGTGTTGGGAACGTTACTTTAAAAAAGTAATTAGTTATAGTTACTCACTACTTGTTCCAAAAAGTAACTGAGTTAGTAACTCAATTACTCTATAATAAAAGTAACTCGTTACCAGGGAAAGTAACTTTTTGCGTTACTGTTAAAAAGAATAGTTGCTAGGCTATATGTGACCCGCTCTGGCGAAATGAGTCGGAAGTCGCAACGTTCTATTTTAAGATATGGGCCGATTATGTGGAAAAATAATGAAATAATAAAAAAAAAACTTTTTTGGCTAATTTCATTCAAAAGACATTCAAAAATAATCTCCCGAAGTTTCATAGTCCATATAAATGAGTAAATGTATTTAAATGACTATTAAAGTTTACAAAGTTGTACTAAATTCGCTGGAAATTATTGCTTTTCTCAACTCCTCTCATCACTTCTGAGCAATATCCCGGGTATCCCCTGAAACGTCACTATCTCTGCTCTCCAAATATGGTGTTGCACGTTGTATACAACCAATCAAAAAGCTTAGAAAATGTACACAAACGCTGATCATTTGGCAATGGGAAGCCCCGTTTCGACTGACCGGCACGCGTTCGGTCCAGCCGCCCTCCTGTCAGACTCGCGCTCGGTGTAAACAAGCTAGCAGATGTCATCAGAAAGATTAAATATTAATTTGAGAAATGTCGCTGTCAAAAGAGAGCAAAGTCACCAACGCGTTGAACTCACTGGAGGCTTCTAACCTAAGCTCTGCTGCTGATCAGCAAGAGTGCACATACTCGTGTGCGGTGCGTATGCGGTGCGGGAGCAGCACGCGCTATAGATAGTGCTCATGCTGCGTGCATTTGCTGTGCGCAACTGATCAGCGGCTGTACCACACACACATTTACTCACTATTTGTATTTCAAATCCAGAAATTATCAAGTTTTATTTTAAAAAAAAGTTGTCACCAGTGCGATTCTCTTTTTACAGATATGCACTCTTAGACGTATTCATGTTACAACACACTTTTAACATCGCATTATTAATGCATTAGCCTACTTAGGCCTACACACACACACACACACACACACACACACACACACACACACACACACACACACACACACACACAAGCAAAAATGTAGCACCTCTGTTCAATCTTTCTGATTTTTGTAAAAGTGCCTTTTAAATTATTTATTCAAATAAAAACTTTAAAATAATTTGAGCTTCAGTCTGGTTTAATAGCATTATATATGTCTTTGGTCAAATTAAGCTGTAAAATAAATAGTTCATCTCTTTAAATGCAATGGATTTTGAAAGATATCAACAAAAAATGGGCAAAAAACTTTAAACGCAATTTTCTCAGGTTTTCAATTGGAAAAAGAGGGCAGACGACCATAATTCAAATGTGTATATCTTTACAACCATTTAAGGTATGACTTTGACTAGGATATCATTTTAAAGTGTATGGTCTCCTCTTTCCATTAATACCAAAATCTCAATTTTGAAATTTGGGTCACTGTGACTCATTTTGCTGGATCAGGTCACATATGTCAAAGAATTTAGATTTTTTTAGCAGTTTTCACAAGTCAGTTGAAATGACAACAGACAGGTGTTTGTACATAACTTTCTATATGTATTGCACGTCGACAGACAGCAAGAGGTTTATCCTGCACTTCACTTCACTGCACTTATTAACCCAGCTCCTCACTAGCTGTGTGAGCCAGTGGTGCATTCGGATTACACGGTTTATTCAATCAATACATAGTAAAGCACATAGCACGATTTTGTCATGAGTCATTTTGTACCCACCACTTTTTGAAACAAATAAATAAAACATTCATTTAGTTCGCTATTAAATAAGAGATCTAGCGTTAAATTGTTTTGGTTTTGAACTCAAGCTGAGTGCTCATTACCACGGCCATCAGTTGCATACAGTTGTTCTCTTGTGGCGCGCACGCAGTCTTCACTCAGACGCGCCCTTGGCTTCAATCTATCGCCGTTGTGGAGACTCTCTATTCATTTCATTCCGGTGAAAATGTGCAGTTTATATAATTATCTCACTTTACATCATTAAACAGTTCCTTTTTATTTAAAACTAAATAATTTATGTTGGCAAGCTGCTTTAACAGTTTGCTTTTTCCATAAGAAGTTGAATAAGAAGTTGAAGATGGAGATGGTCAGATGTAGTCGACAGCGTTTAATCACACCATCTCTGATCAGCTTCTGTTATTATCTATTTAAATTAGGATTAATGTAAAATAAGTATGTCAGCTGTGTTTATATTCACAATCCATACATAAATGTATCCTTTCAGATCGAAAGTTAAGAAAGGTCATTTTTTCACAGTTCTCTCATGTTGTGTAGTTTATGTTTGTTTTCAACAAATAGATCCTCGACCTCCAGCATCTTTTGGTTTGTGTTTCAGGGGTTTCTGCTGCTGAACAAGATGAACTGAAGAAAAAGTCAGTGAAGGAGGGAAAATCTGTCACATTAGATCCTGGTGCAATAAAAAAAAATGATTTATTGACTTGGTATTTTAATGACACTCTCATCACTGAAATCACTGGAGATCAGAGTAAGATCTGTACAGATGTTCAGTGTAAAGAGAGATTCAGAGACAGACTGAAGCTGGATCATCAGACTGGATCTCTGACCATCACAAACACCAGAAACACAGACTCTGGAGAATATAAACTACAGATCATCACCATCAACAGCAGCTTCAGCATCACTAGAGTGAAGAGATTCAGTGTTTCTGTCATTGGTGAGAATATAATTCATCTATTCAAAGCATTTTCCTTTGAGGAATTTAATGAACAGTTCAATATTTTAAATCAACCCAATAAATGGGCACTGAAGTGAGCTTTGACTCAATGACACTTAACTAATTTTATTATTATGAAAAATGCAGCTTTCCTGTGTTTGTTGTTGATCTCTCAGTGCTGATGCTGTTTTAACTGCTATTGCTAAAGACAACAGATGAAGCCATTTATCAGTTAAATAACTGATGACCAAAGATGAAATGTGTAAATATCCATCTAAGATATTGGTAAATACTAAACGGACAATCATTCATTCTCTAGTAATAATGTCTGTTTCTCTTCATCTGTTCCAGATTCAGATCTGTCTTCAGGAGCTGTAGCAGTAATAGTTGTTGCCGTTGTTCTGCTGGTTTCTGGAGTTGTAACTGCTGTTGCTGTGATTTACTCTCGTCACTACAAGAGCCGTGCACCAGTACCACATGATGTAAGTATTACATACAGCTGACTTAGCAAGATATGAGATTTAATTAGTTATTATACTTTATATTTAACACTACAGAAGCAGATATTTACCGGTGAGGCAGTCAAATCAATCAAAAACACTAATAACTCAGAGATAACATAAAGTGTACATTTTTATAAAACACCAACACAACAGTTTAAAGGATTAGTTCACTTTTAAAAGAACTTTTGCTGATAATTTACTCTCCCCCATGTCATCCAAGATATCCATGTCATTCTTTCTTCAGTCGAAAATAAATTAAGGTTTTTGATGAAAACATTCCAGGATTTTCTCCATATAATGGACTTCAATGGGAACCAAACGGTTCAAGGTCCAAAAGACAGTTTCGGTGCAAACTGTTCAAAGGGCTTTAAACGATTTCAGACGATGAATAAGGGTCTTATCAAGCTAAACAATCGCTCATTTAAAAAATAAATATCAAAGTCTAAGTTTTATAAGCTCAAATGGTCGCCTTGCTCTGTGATGCGCATTCGTGACTCTCCTATTCGAACTCGTTCATCAAAATGAGCGAATCTTTTCCCGAGTCAACTCGCTGATTTGGTTCCCTTGAATGAACCAAATGACGCGAAAAAAGATTTGTTTATTTTGATTATTGAGTTTGAACAGGAGAGTCAAGAACGCTCATCACAGAACAGAGCAAGGCGAGCATTTGAGCTTATAAAACTTAGACTTTGATATTTATTTTTGAAATGACCGATCGTTTAGCTTGATAAGACCCTTATTCATCGTCTGAAAACGTTTAAAGCCCTCTGAACAGTTTGCACTGAAACTGTCATTTGGACCTTGAACCGTTTGGTTCCCATTGAAGTCCATTATATGGAGAAAAATCCTGGAATGTTTTCATCAAAAACCTTAATTTCTTTTCGACTGAAGAAAGAATGACATGGACATCTTGGATGACATGGGGGTGAGTAAATTATCAGCAAAAGTTTTTTTAAAAGTGAACTACTCCTTTAAGCAATTTAGATGTGATATTGAAATCACTATACCTAAAGTTTTATATTTCTGTGGTACAAAAAATGTGATGCTGTTTTAGACAGTGTTAAATATTTAGGAACTGAAAACCTCTATGAACAACAGAAAAAAAAAACACAATTCCAAGACTGTAGTATTTTTGTGTTTGTGTGACTGAAACATCAATCCTTCTCATCACTTTAACCTTCTGTGAATCTGTGTTTTCTTACCAGAGGATGATGACATCACCATGTGATCCGCATGACATTCATTTAAAGGAAGAAGACACGTCCTTCCTTTTTAACAGTCAGACTTAATTTGATACTTTCATTGAAAAAGACAATGAAGAGAATTATGAGAGTAAATGTTAAAATTAACTGTAATTAAATGTTTCTTTTAGGAAATCAGTTCATTAGTTCATTCACAACTCCAAGATGGCGGCGCGAGTACATCGCGAGGCTCGGGGTCTCTCCAGATTCTGCAATGTTGCGGTATTTTTGTTGCTCATCTCAGATCTGTTCGTGTAGAACAGTTGTGCCTTAACATCGTACACCCGATGTGAGCTTTTGGATATTGGTTGGCGAATTTCCGACAGTTTTATGGACAACCTTCGACTCCTTCCTGAGATCGCCAGAACACCCGAGGCTATGCACTCTATCTGGCTGTGCGGAAGTGCTCGCAGGCGGCGTCGAGATCGTAAACAAATGTGGGGGAAGCTCGGAGGACTAAGAGCTAAGCTAAGCTAACACTAGAGGGGCTAACACTGCTGTTGCTATAGGCTTGTGTCAACTTCCTGAACGAGCTAAATGACTTTTATGCTCGCTTTGAAAGAGACAACAGAGAAACTACCACCAAGCTCAAACCCTCAGCTGACCACCCGCCAATCACACTTTCCTTCACAGATGTCTGCAATGCACTGAGCCGGATCAGTGCGCACAAGGCTGCTGGACCAGACAACATCCCTGGACACGTATTCTGGGCATGTGCGGAGCAGCTCGCTGGGGTCCTTACAGACATTTTCAACCTGTCTCTTGCCCAAGCAGCTGTACCAACATGCTTTAAATGCACTTCCATTGTGCCAGTGCCAAAACACTCCAGCCCGATGTGCCTTAACGACTACCGCCCTGTAGCACTCACACCCATCGTAATGAAGTGCTTTGAGCGGCTGGCCCTGGCACACCTAAAACACTCTCTACCATCCACATTAGACTCACACCAGTTTGTCTACCGTAGCAATAGGAGCACAGAGGATGCAGTTTCCATGGCACTGCACTCACATCTGGACAAGAAGAACACTTATGCACGCGTGCTGTTTGTTGACTTCAGCTCAGCATTCAACACTGTCATTCCAACTAAGTTAAAGGAGAACTCCGGTCAATTTTAACATTGAGCTCATTTTTTAGTAAATTTGGAGTGCTGTCAGTACAGAGAACAACGACTAAAATCGGTGTTGCCTACACCGTGTTATCCTCTTTTTAAAATTTGCACCCTGTTGACTTCAATGGGGCAAGTTTTAAACTTAACCAGTTCTTAACATCCTTGATGTGTCACTACAAGTGCCCAGCCATGTTAGATGATTCCTTCAGAGTGAACGCGAGTGAATCTGACTGACTCTGAAGGAATCATCTAACATGGCTGGGCACTTGTAGTGACACATCAAGGATGTTAAGAACTGGTTAAGTTTAAAACTTGCCCCATTGAAGTCAACAGGGTGCAAATTTTAAAAAGAGGATAACACGGTGTAGGCAACACCGATTTTTGTCGTTGTTCTCTGTATTGACAGCACTCCAAATTTACTAAAGAATGAGCTCAATGTTAAAATTGACCGGAGTTCTCCTTAAGTTAATAGCTAAACTTGGAGAGTCTCCATGTGCAACTGGATTTTGGACTTCTTGACCAACAGACCCCAGAATGTTCGATCCGGCTCCACCTGCTCACACTTAACACTGGTGTACCACAGGGCTGTGTGCTAAGTCCGTTTCTCTAATCCCTCTTCACCTCCGACTGCAAGTCTGTGTACGGATCTAATTCCATTGTCAAGTTTGCGGACGACACTATGGTGATTGGTCTCATCAGCAACAACGATGAGACTGCCTATAGGGAGGAGATCAAGCACCTGGCCACATGGTGCACTGAAAATAACCAGCTCCTCAACACCACCAGAACGAAGGAGCTCATCGTGGACTTCAGGAAAGAGTCAAGAGGCACACACGACACCATACACATCACTGGAATGGCTGTTGAGCTTGTCTCCAGTTTCAAGTTCCTGGGGATCCACATCTCGGCTGACATGTCCTGGACAACCAACACCTCCTGCCTGTTCAAGAAGGCTCACCAGCGCCTTTTCTTCCTGAGGACACTGAGGAAGAATCAGCTTTCCTCGACTATCCTGGTGAACTTCTATCGCTGTGCAATAGAAAGCATCCTGACCAACTGTGTTACAGTATGGTATGGGAGCTGCCCTGTTGCATAGCGCAAGGCACTGCAGCGGGTGGTGAAAACCGCCCAGCGCATCACTGGGACTCCACTACCTGCCATCGAGCACATCCAGAGGAAACGCTGTCTGCAGCGAGCTCGCAGCATCCTTAAGGACTCCTCTCACCCAGCCCACAGACTGGTTTCTCTCCTGCCCTCCGGCAGGCGTTTCAGGTGCCTCCGGACCAGGACCAGCAGACTACAGAACAGTTTTTTTCCCAGAGCTGTCTCTTTATTGAACTCTAACCCTCGCTAATCCCACTCCCCTCCAACCGTGTATCACATGAAATACGTTCTGAGGAAACTATTTTGCAAATCGAAATTACGTTACATGCCAACATATAAGCAGTGCTATTACGTTGGTCCTTAACCTAATCTGTTGCAGTGCTATTACGTTTGTCCTGAACATAATACATCCAAAGCAGGTTTCTTTTCACACGTAGCAGCACAACGTAATTTATTTACGTATGAACAAATCTACCGACGTAGAAATTTGTACGTATTACTATTTATGCATAATCGTGGTATTAATGTTTTGACTATTGCATTCAACTGTCTTATCAATTAAGTTTTCATTCGCATTTATTAATATAATAGGCCTACGTTACTTATAAATATTAACATTTCGCTCTGTGCCTTCTGCAGCAAACTCGTTTCGGAGGACTAGCCTGCGTGATTAAAAAGGAATACACTTTTAATCTTAAAAATACCTTGTTTAATCGTTTAACAATTTTGTAGTATTTATAGTGTATTTACACAAAAAGCATTTTCTCCAATAAAAAACAACATACTGATACATTCACAAAAGACATACATTTTATTAGCTTGATGTAATCCAAATCCTAGAATCCATACGTTGTTTGCAAGAAACGGATCCAAATTCAGCCTTTTATCCAGCGATCTTCATCTTCATTTCTCAGCAGCGACCGCAAACGTCAAATCTATCCTGCGCTGGTGATGAATTCAAATTCAAAAATTGCGCCTTCAAGAAGCGTTACGACATGTTTTACGGCCGTGATATCAAACGCTCATTGGCTCTCGCCTTGCTTCGTCACAGATTGCGACATGCCGTGTTTCAGTCGGTGTAGTACATTTGAAATGGAGAAGCGCGCGCGTCTTCAGAGAGCGAACCGAAATCGGATTAACATTTTCATGGATTAACGTTAACTTAAATTCTGATCTGTACCTCATATCATACACAACTACTATAATACTGCCAGAGAGGACTGCGACTGCAACGCATCATGTGGACTTTTGGTAATGTTAACGTTACCGGTTTTGATATTTTCGCAATAAATAAAATATTGTGAAATGTATAACTTGTCTGTCTGTTATGTTTTTTTTCTTCATAATTGTGTTAGCCTACGTAGTTTAAGGAATGGTTATGGGTAGGTTTAGGGGTAGGAGCAGGTTAGTGGCTCAAAATATATTTTAATGATATTGTTAATAAAACTGCCATTTACGTACATCTCTGTCCAAGTATTTTATCCTTTTTATATTCTGTATAAAATGGATATGTTTAGGTTTTCTGTCTTTGAAAATAACGTATTAATACCTACATATTAACAATGAGACCAGGCTGCTATATTAGGTTAAGGACCAACGTAATCAATAATGCTATATTAGGTTAAGGACCAACGTAATAGCACTGCTTATATGTTGGCATGTAACGTAATTTCGATTTGCAAAATAGTTTCCTCAGAACGTATTTCATGTGATACAGGGTTGCTCCCCTCATATACTGTCAGACTCCCCTCTCCCTCCTCACATCTGCCTTCATTTGTTATTTGCAATACTGGGATGTTCATTTTCATATGCTAATTTTTCATTGTATATATATATATATCTGTAAAATTCTGTTTATAGTAATAGTAATCTGTATATTATGTTAATTGTACATACCTATCTGTAGAAATTCTGTAATAGTCATCTTTATATACAGTACATATCCATGTCCTGCACTTGCTGCTATTTGCACTTCTAGTTAGACCTAAACTGCATTTCGTTACCTTGTACTTGTACTTATACAAGTTGAATCAGAATCAGAATTAGTTTATTATTTTTTAGTGTGTTGCTTTGCTCAGTGAGAATTAACTGTGCTCATTCCAATAATATATTGTATTTATTATAAACATTCCGTGTGTGTGTGTGTGTGTGTGTGTGTGTGTGTGTGTGTGTGACAGCTTTTTACCTTTTTTCTAAAACTTAAACGTTCAAACCACATTTGTGTACAGAAATAAAATAAAAAAAGCATATGGATGAATAATTTGCAGCTATGGTTTGCACTATATATCTAGACAACTGTTAAAACTATTACAAAGCAACTTCTTTTGAATATTTTCAGGGACATTTCCATCATGAAAAACAATTGAATGTCCCCATAATGACCATATACTGTATGTCCGCATTGGGATTTTTTTATCCTGCTGAAAATGAACAGATTAAGTTTCATGCTTCTATCTATGTCAGACTGTGAGGTTCTTGCAGGAGGTTTTAGTGGAAGCAACCACACAGCAAGGTCTGGTTACAGTGCACATTATCTTCCTCTTACTTTCTGTAAAAAAATAATAAATAAAAAAATGCCACAATAAATAATACACAGAACAAAACAAACTTGAAACAATTTCCACAATATTTCAGTGAAAAGACTGATGTAGTAACTAGTATCAATAATGGCTGAAAACAGTGGGAAAATGGGATTCAACACAACTGTAATATGACCACCAGTGCACACGCATTTTAAACGTAGCCTAATAATAACCGTTTCAGTTGCAACAAGAAGTCAGTCATTAAACCCATTCTATTATAAACTACGATCAAAGTGGTTTTGATTTAATGTTGACATTTAATTACTATAGGCTACCAATTAAAAGAAATAAAGTATGCACAAGCTATTTTGCGTTCTTAGCTGCGCTTATTTCCGTCATTGGTAAAAGTAGCAACCTTAACCTACATAATATATTTAACAAACAGATCACGTTTGTTGTGTACAACACGCTACAGCCCTTATAGGAAGGTTCCCAGTTTATACTTTCATTTAGTGAACTGCGTCTCCTGTGAAGGGCAGAACGACCCTGTGGTGACACTAGACTATTTGTCTGAGGAAAAAAAAGTGGTGAAAATAAAGCTTCTCTTTAATTTACTCGCAGTGATCTTATTTTTACACGACCTCGGAAAGACAATTGTTTATCTCTCTTTCGATAATTTCGATCATCTTCATTTATAATTCCTTATTATTGCTGATAAAAGTGAAATGTGATTGTGATAAAACAATGTGGACATAGGCTATATTGTTATGGTTTTAGACACGTTCGAGGGCTCCGTTTCACAAATAAAATAAAACACCGTAAACCCTACAAAATCATATATTTGCAACAATTATGTGATCGTACGCGTCAGAGGGTGAACGTGACCGTCGTCACGTCATCGCGCTGGACTATCATTCACAAGATATTAGTTTCTCTTTGTCGTCGACGTGGATGCAGAGGAGGAACACAGCGCTATTGTGTATCAAAAGATGCAATGATTTTTTGGGAGGAAAAGTGGGGAAAATGAAGCTTCTGTCTATGTTGCCTTTATTGCTCTTGTGTTTAATCAATCATGGTAAGATATTAAGCAATGTTATTGTCTCTCTTATCTATCTAGTCTTATCTAGTTATAGGCTATTCGACAGAAATGGATTTATCATCTGTATTTTGCATTGTGTGCTTTTATTTGACCATTGTAAGACATTTAGGCTTGTTGACATCCCACCCTTTAAAAGCTTGTTTCAGGGAGTGGTATCACACAGATCAATAATCAGCGTATGAATCTCAGCAATGATGACATGAAATGAAAAGCTTCATGCTGCAGTGAATGCTGGGTACTAGCACAGTACAGAACGCATTGGTGCTTCTCATTTCTTATTTGTGCGCCCTCGCTTCCTTTCCTCGTGTCTCAGCGCTTCCTGTTTTAGGATGTGAGGGAAGCAAATGAAATCAGAGGAACAACTCATTTGGAATATTATTGATCACTCAAGCTTTGCAGCGTCATCAGCTGCGCTCAAAGGATCTGTCCTTTCGTTGTTGAATCTTGGTTATTTTTAGAAATTAATAATAATTAATAATAAAGCAAGATGTACTGTTGAACAATGTGAGATGTGGGGTTTATTAAAACTGCAAAGGAAACCTAAAGCATAAATTAAAAATATTGTGACAGTTGTGAAGGGGGGGGGGGGGGGGGGGGTGAATTTACACGTGCGTCATGTTTCTGAACAAGAAAGACTTCTGCATAGGAAACACCTGTGTGTGAAGCAGAAAATTAAAGGTGCTGTCTGTAAGAATTACAGCTAGTGGTTGAAATTGGTACTGCAGTCCAAATTCAAAATATTGGAGAGTTGTTTCCACCACCCTGTCCTCCTCAGACTCGCGGGTTACCCATTTCAGGACACGCAACAGGAACGAGCGCTATTCAGTCCAGTGGCGGTTCTAGGGGGAGGCCAGGGGGGGCCAGTGCCCCTGTGACAAAAAGCTTGGCCCCCCTTGTGGCCCCCCTAAATGTGGAGTTTGAAATAATTTTTACAAAACTATTTGTTAAATTGCTATCGTTGTTATCTTTGTATGCGTATTATATTTTATATTTTATCTTTGTGGATTTGCATTTTCACGTGACAATTCGCATCACATTCGCGGGAATCGGAGCAGAAAAACGTCTGTCTCCTGCACGCGAGAGAGCACAGCAAAATCCCCAGTGTTAAATGAACTCTCGGTGTACATATAGGAACATGGATTTTGCTGTGAGGAGAGAAAATGTCAGTTCAGTCGTAAGTTCATTCTTTATGTGCGTATGGGCTATGCGATGTGTATAATTGTCTATTATGATATTGTAATCATTGTTGTATGAGGCACTGTGAGCTGACATCGCTTATTGTCTATCGTCCTTTCACTGATGTGTGCAGTTCATATGTAGGCTACTGTATGTCCCCAAATTAGTTTTTGTCTTATATTTATATCATATTATGTTCTTATATTAGAATATCACATCGGCAAGTGTGCCGTTTTCCCGTGCACAATTGCAACTGTGATATGAATGTTATACAACAGTTAAATTAACAATAAGTTAACATTGGGAGTTACTTTTTAGACACAATATTGTCAATATTGTTTGTTTTCCCTTTATTTCGCTGACTAGAATTTCAAAATGAAACCGTAGCAGAGTCTCAATGCAACACAGCGATGATTTATTGACTGAAATCCGCGTTTTGAACGAATCACTTGCTTCTTTCCCGAATGAATCAGCCGTTTGAACGAATCGGTTGAATGAATGAATCCCTCTTACAGGGACTTGGCGCCGCCTACTGGTAGTTTTAGTTTCATAAATTTGAAAGTATCCTTGAATTAAAACGTTAAAACAATTAGAAATCATTTCATATTTAAACATTGATTTAAAAAAAATATCATAGCTTTATTTATGCAATTGTAAATGGAGTGTAAATATATTAATGCCACTTCTGTGTCACCTCTGCACTGCAAAGATGGATTTTGATTGAATTAATTAATTTGCTGGTAACAGTGGTAGGCTACTGTTTAATTATTGTATAATTAAGTACTATTGTATAAATTATTGTATAATTTGAATGTTAGTATTTGACATAAAAGGTGATGCATAACTCTAAATAAGTTTAGAAAAAATGTCCATATATAGGTGAAAATACCCCTGGAAATCAATTTAAGGTGGCAAATATTGCCCCTTAATTAAAAAATGTATTTCTGTCACTGCTGTGAACTGACCACTGCATAGAATATGAAAAATATTAATATCTTTGTGAGTCAGCTGTCAACAACAGGCCTAAACCAGCCATGGCACCAGAACAAAAACACAATCAGTAAAATATCATCTAATTATTATCAACAAAACGTTGAAAATATTGAAATATATTTTTGTCAATATTGCACACCCCTAATGTACGGTATTAATTTTCATTTCTTTAGGTCTTAAAAAGCCTTAAATTTGACTTTAAAAAGTTTGCAGGAACCCTGTAAACGGTTAGACTTAGTTACCTAGAAAGTCAGTTATTTTAAGTAAATGAATTAATAAGCTTCTTGGTCATTGCGTTTGCTCTATAGTTCTCAAAATGAAGAGAAAGAAGGACACCATGTCTATTACAGTTACTGTGACTAATACTGAATATGTAATGCAAATGTAAAAATATAATGGAAATGCAAATACATTGTTGAATGATTATAAACATGGTATTTTGCCTGTTGATGCCTGCAGTACAGTGCAGAAAATGATATGACAACAATAAGGTCTAAATGTAACTGGCCCCTCTAACAGTACAACTGGCCCCAGCTTGGCCCCCCCAGTTGAAATGGGCTAGAACCGCCACTGATTCAGTCCCTCCAGTTTTTCGCGATTCCGCGATCGCTGAATAAAACGCGAAACCAACAAAATGTCGCATTTTTTTGCGATCCTGCATAATTCCTAATTTAACCGCAAAATAATCACAAAAATGAAAAAGACCTCACAAAACATTGTGCATTTTTACGTGGATACAGATGTTGCGCACGCGTGTCTGTGAGCGGTCTGTCAGAAACATGGCCAAAGAACACCTAGCCCTCCCACATAAGCGCCAAAGACCGATTTAAGTGTCAAATGTTTGACATGATTGAATGACATCACAAAAAGTAGGATATGCTTCATGCTAATCATTAAAAGCGCAGTATACCGCGAAATAGAATTAATTTCAGCCAGTCGAGTGACAGTCTGTCTCTGACTGAGTGACTGTGCTGACTGCAGTGTGTGTGTGTGTGTGTGTGTGTGTGTGTGATTGACTGACTGTGTGTCACCGCCTGTCTTAAAGTATTGAGTTGTGGAAATTGCAGTAAATTGCAAGAGACAACTTCTCACTTTGAGCACACGAATGCGCCATTTATTTTTAGAACGTAAACACATAAAAAAACAAATGGCGCTGACACGCGTCCCACGTGAGCACACATTCAGAGCATTTAAAGGGACCGCGATCCCTGAACAGTCATAAAGAACAAAGTGCTGCGTTTACAACCAACAGTGTATAGAACTACACAACAACAAAGGTGAATTATGTATCTCACGTTCACCACAGAGTTATCTTTATAGCGCTTCCCTTGAACAAATACACATAGCTACAATTATTTCAAAATTTTCATTGTGGCGAGTATTTACGTAAAACAATCAATCAGTAATAACGAATTGGGATGTTTGTCATTACTGTAGTAGGTCTTAAAGTGACAGTAACCTAATTTACCTGCAGCTGTTGTCAGTGTTGTTAATGTTAATCAAGCAACAACAATTAATGTTAATATTCAAATAGGTCAGGTATAAAAATTGCCAATAGGTTGTTTTAAACCTTTCTGAGAATTTGATTAGACCAAAATAAACAAGCTTTATGCATTTTGTTTGTGATTTGTGTCATGTATGACTATTGTGCATCTGACATAATACTATTATGGTAAATGTGATGTCCTAATTATAAAATATATAAAAATCGCAAAGTTTTTCACAAATTTCTGGAAATTACCACCACAAAATCAGTCATTTTAATCGCAAAAATCACACAAAAAAAAAAAAAAAACGTGAAATCCTGGGGACTGCTGCAGAGGATTCTTACACACTGTAAGTTGATGAGTTGATCCATCCGCGTTTTTATATACTCTCGTTCATAGGTGATTCCGAGGCTTTTTAGGTTGTGTGGAATCTACAATCTCTAACCCAGTTTGTTTGCTGGCTGCAATGTGCTGTGTTTCCTGCTAACTGGCATCCCGGGGTGTCAAAATACTATTGGGTGAACTGGCAGTGGGCGAGACTAGCACACCGACTGACAACACGGAACTGTAAAATAATATGTAAATAACTGGCTGTAGAAGTGTTTTTCAGAGAAACAAGTATGTGAACTTAGAATGTTTCCCAAATATCTGCAAACATATGGTATTTGTATGAGTGAAAGTAAAGTGAAAAAGTTACATACAGCACTTTTAAGATCATCAGGAACCCTTGATAATTACAGATATGAGTTTTTGACCAGGATTGGATCTGAACTCTGCAGGAAAGTTGATCTCCATGAACAGGGGCTGTAAATCAATGATGTTCTTCTGCTGTTTGTTTGCATGTTAGATTATGTCTCCAGATAGAAAAACATTTTCAAACTATTTTCATGTTGTATAATGTTGTTTTGCTCATAATGACCTGTTGATTTCTTCTTCAGGAGCTTCTGGTGCTGATACAATCAGAGTGTCAGTAATGGAGGGAGATTCAGTCACTCTAAACACTGGTGTTCAAACAAACCAACAAGACAGAATCCGATGGTATTATAATGACACTCGCATCGCTCAAATCAATAGAGATCGGAGTAAGATCTGTACAGATGTTCAGTGTAATGAAGGCACTGAGAGATTCAGAGACAGACTGAAGCTGGATCATCAGACTGGATCTCTGACCATCATGAACACCACAAACACAGACTCTGGAGTTTATAAACTATGGATCACCAGCAGCAGCGACAGTGAAAAGATCTTCAGTGTTTCTGTCACTGGTGAGTGTTTTAAAGCAAGTCTTGCACATTTAAATCACTTCATTAATGTGTTTAGTGATACTTTTGCAGTGACATTCAGAAGCATTTTTTTTCTCTTTACCTGTATATTAATTTACATGCAGTATAAAGAAGATTTCAGTAACAATTTACAATACGGGTGCACTATGCATTAATTCATACTTAATTAATGCACAGATAATCATGAGTTAATGTATGACTCATGAAGAACTAAACCATTAATTAATTATTACTGCATCAGCAACTAATACAGAGTCTATATGATTCATAGATTAAGTAATAAATGAATTGCTATTAATTAAATGTGTCATCATGTATTAATTCTTTAATAACATATTTTATTAACTAATAGTCAAGTCAAGTATATTCATATAGCGCTTTTCACAATATAGATTGCATCAAAGCAGCTTCAGAGTATCAACCAAATAACATAATATTTGTTTCTTTGTGGAAAGAACATCCACGTTTGGTAGGGCTGATCAATGGTATTAATGATTGATTAAATAAATTGAATATCCCCAACTGAGCAAGCCAAAGGCAACAGTGGCAAGGAACCGAAAAACTCCATCAAGTGACCTACTGGTGTCCTAAAACTCCATCAGGTGACCTAATGGAGAAAAAAAAACCTTGGGAGAACCCAGGCTCAGTCGGGGGCCAGTTCTCCTCTTGCGTTTATGAACTAGTGGCCGGATTTACAGTAACTGTAAGATAAAACATTTTTATATGAATGCCTGGCTGAAGAGATGCGTTTTTAGTCTAGTTTTAAACTGGGAGAGCGAGTCTGAGCAACGAACAATATCAGGAAGGCTATTCCAGAGCTTCGGAGCTAAATGTGAAAATGCTCTCCCTCCTTTTGTGGATCTGGATATCCTAGGTATAACCAAAAGCCTTGAATTTAGTGATCTTAAAGAGCGCGATGGATTGTAGGGCGATAGAAGATCCATTAAATAGACTGGAGCTAAGCCGTTTAGGGCTTTATAAGTCAGTAGCAATACCTTGTAATTAATACGGAACTTTATAGGTAACCAATGTAGTGATGATAAAATCGGTGTTATATGATCATATTTTCTTGATCTAGTAAGAACTCTAGCGGCTGCATTTTGGACTAACTGTAGCTTGTTTATTGAGGATGCAGGACAACCAGCTAATAAAGCATTACAGTAATCTAGTCTCGAGGTCATGAATGCATGAACTAACTTTTCTGCATCAGAAACTGATAGCATATTACGTAGCTTAGCAATGTTTCTAAGGTGGAAAAAGGCAGTTTTTGTAACATATGAAATGTGGGTTTTAAAAGACAGGTTGCAGTCTAATATAACACCCAGGTATTTTACTGTAGAGGATAAAGTAACAGGGCATCCTACTATGTTAAAGTTGTTTTGTGAGAGGTTTTGTGGGCGGTTTTTCGAACCGATAAGTATTACCTCTGTCTTGTCTGGATTTAACAAAAGAAAATTACGCGTCATCCAATCTTTTATATCTTCAACACAATCTGTCAATTTGGATAATTTAGCGTATTCATCCGGCCGTGATGAAATATATATTTGAGTGTCATCAGCATAACAATGGAAATTAATTCCATGTTTCCTTATAATATTTCCAAGTGGCAGCATATATATTGAGAATAATAGAGGGCCTAACACAGATCCCTGCGGCACTCCATAGTTTGCTGAAGTTATGATCGATTTTTCTCCATTTAAATAGACAAAATGGTAGCGGTCAGATAAGTATGATCTGAACCAGCTTAATGCTTCTCTTTGAACGCCAGTATAATTTTGTAGTCGATCTAAGAGTATTGTGTGATCTATAGTATCGAACGCAGCACTAAGATCAAGTAAAACCAGTATTGAGATACAGTTTTGTTCCGCGTCTAAAAGCAAATCATTAGTGATTTTAACGAGTGCAGTTTCAGTGCTATGGTGTGGCCTGAATCCAGACTGAAACTTTTCATAGATGTCATTTTCTTGCAAAAAAGAGCACAGTTGAGCGGACACAACTTTTTCTAATATTTTAGACATAAATGGAAGATTTGAAATGGGTCTATAATTTGCTAGATTATGTGGGTCAAGTTGTGGTTTCTTAATGAGTGGTTTTATAACTGCCAGTTTAAATGTTCTTGGAACATGACCTAAAGATAAAGATGAGTTAATTATATTAAGGGGAGGCTCTTCCACTATAGGTAACACTTCTTTCAGGAGTTTAGTTGGTATAGGATCTAATAAGCATGTTGTTGTTTTAAGCCTAGTTCACACTACATGATTTTAAGCCCGATTTGAGCCCGATTTGCAAATCGTTGAGCTCCCCGACAGGTCGGGTGTTATCGCGTGCAAATCGCGGGTGATTAGCGCGCGATGAACGCTCGCCAATCTGTTAGTATGAAAGAGCCAACAACGCATCAAAGACGCTCACAGACGCCTCGCAGACGCGTCGCCGAGCCCAGAAAAATATCTAGCATGCTAGATATCCAGAGCTGTCGCGCGACTCAACCTCACGTGATATCATGAGCTACAGCCAATCAGAGCAACTAGAGATTAAACATACAGGTATGTGTAGACATACAAATATAATTACGGATGCTTTTCAGAAGTATATCCCTGTTAGTAATCATAGGTTTCACTAAAATACTTTTAGGAAAAGGAAAGTCAACTGTAGCCTATTGCAGATGTCCACAATGTTGATGTTCTGGGTGTTCTTTTTTAAAATGAAGTTGTTGAGTAAGTGTATATATTTTCTCAGAGAAAATCATCGCGCAAACTGTTTGCAACTCTGACGTCCTGCCTGACGTCCATATTCGCGTGTTGTGTTCTTCTTCCCTGGGTATGGTGCGCGTGCTGTTTCGCATCTTTTTCGGTACATTTTATCACGTGATTTTTCGTGAGAAAACATCGTTTGTGGACAAGATAGAATCGTTGGGTGACAGAGTTGTTGTCAACTCGTGTAGTGCGTTACCTCCTGTTGTGGATCAATCACGTTGTTGTCGTGTGGTGGTGAACAGCTCAACAACTTGAACAGTCCTGATTTCACAGAGAGCAAGTCATGTAGTGTGAACCGCACAGTTCAGCCCGACGTTTTAAATCATGTAGTGTGAACTAGGCATTAGATGAAGTGATACGTTTATTTAACTATTTTTGTTCTATAGTTGTAAAGCACTGTAATTTTTCTTGCGGGGTGATAATTGAGGCTGAATTATAAGGTGCGATTGATGATTGAACGTTTACAATTGTGGTTCTGATGCTTTCTATTTTTTCAGTGAAGAAAATCATGAAATCATTACTGCTAAACTGTAACGGGATATTATGTTCAGGTGACGTCTGTTTATTTATTAGTCAAGCCACGGTGTTAAATAAAAACCTTGGATTATTTTGGTTGTTTTCTATTAGTTAGCGGAGATACTCATCCCCCGCTTTTAGGGCCTTTTTATAACGTGACATACTGTCTTTCCAAGCGATTCTAAATACCTCTAAATTAGTTTGTTTCCATTTACGCTCTAATCTACGGATTTCTCTCTTAAGAACAGTAAGTATTGTTGTACCATGGTGCTTTACTTTTCTCTCTGACCTTTTTTATCTAATGGGTGCAACAATATCCAATGTTCTAGAGAGAATGGTACTCATAGTGCTAGTTAGTTCATCTAATTCATCTGTTTGTTTGGGTTCAGGCAGTAACTGAGACAGATTAGATAAGCAATTTGAGAAATTATCTATGGTGGATGGAAGGATTGTTCTGCCTGGTCGGTAACGTGGCGCAGCGTGAGATAGTACTGCAGTCCGTAATATACAAGTTACCATGAAGTGGTCACTGACACCATCACTTTGTGGAATGATATCTATATCGGTTGGATCAGTTCCATATGATATAATTAAATCGAGTGTATGATTAAGACGATGAGTTGGTCTGGTTACGTTTTGCTTGACCCCAAAGGAGTTTAATAAATCTGTAAACGCAGCCCCTAACGCATCATTTGAATTATCTACGTGTATGTTAAAATCTCCAACAATTAATGCTTTATCGACGTTGACCAATAGATCTGAGAGAAAATCTGCAAACTCTTTTAGGAAATCAGCGTAAGGCCCTGGCGGTCTATATACGGTAGCCAAGGCTAGAGATAATAGGGATTTTTTTCTTACATCTAAGAGCGTAACATTTGAAATATATAAATAAGTATATATAAATATATTGAAATAAGTAAATGAATGTGTTAATTACCACAATTATTCAATGCTAAGCACTTCAACTTCCAGTTGTCTGCTTTAATAATCATTAGCTAATGATTTGCAAAGGTATCATTATGTTATGACTTTACTTGTTGAGACATGACTATTTACTAATTGTTGAGTAATATGTCATTATGGTTATGGGTTTTGTCATCCCCACTAAAGGTCTGTGGGGCAGTTGCACATGCAGTAAATGTAATGTCAGAGAGTGTGTTTGAAGGATGGGTAAGTTGGGCTGCACACAAATATCAGCACACCAGAATCTGAAATACTGATGTTGTTACACCGTGTTTAAACTGGACGAGACCATTACAGCTGTTTACACCGGACATGACAGACCATTGCAAGTCCATTTGTCCTTCATTGCAGTAGCTCAAGAGCTCGTAGTACGTCACAAATAGAGAGTGGCATCAGTTTACTGTCAGGGTTTTGTTGTGTAGCGTTGCGCCGCATCCAGTGTAGTATCACTGATCATAATGGGTTCTAGTGTCTTTGTCCAGTCTAGACATAGTGTTATGAAATAGCAGAGCCCGGGCTGCATGTTCTAAGTGTTCTGCCTTTAAATCCTAGAGCTCAAGCTTAACCTGACACACTCCTGTCCCATGAACTATTGGATGCAGCGGTTCACCTGACTCAGTGGAATCCCTTTTGTAGAATGCTGGAAATTGAAATCCAGAGAGTGGATGTTAAAACAAAATTACATATTACTTTATTAGTAAATAGTCATGTGCAGTCATAACATAATGATACTGTCACGGAGCGCTCTACAACACCTCCTTCTGGCATCATCAGATCACTCTCCCCTGAATATTAGGACTGCACTTCCCATCTCCCCCTTCACCATCTGATCACCAAGTCAAGTCAAGTCATCTTCATTTATATAGCGCTTTCAACAATGGATTGTTTCAAAGCAGCTTTACAGAGACAAACATATAATTTAAGGTAACAGAGATTGTTTTGGCTTTATAGCGATTCTCGAATAATGTTATTTCCAGCTAAAGTTAGTTTTGATTGATTCACCTCCGTCAAAATGATCATTTGTTATTAAATTAGGGGCCGCTAAGATGACGCCGTTCTCTCTACACAGACTTTAAACTGAACCTGTGATAAACCCATGATGGCGTTGTTACGTACCCTAACCGTCTAGGGGTCGGAAGGAGAAGTAACAAAGGAAAGAAAACGTAAAATTAACAAAGAAAGAAGGTGAGAACACACTTCAATTCCTCTGTCCCAGAGTGAAGACCAGACTAGTTGGTATATGAATCAAAGAAAGGAATTTATTTACAAAAGCAAAGTAAAAGTCAAAACAAAGGTAACTGGCAGCAATGGCTAGAGCAAGGCCCAGAATAACAAACAAAACAGCCCTCTACCTAATTTAGGAGGAATACTAAATAACCTAAGATTAAAGAAAAAAGAAATGAACAACATAAACTTCCCTCACCTCCCTCTCTATATCAAAAACAGGGACAAAAACAGTATTAAACAAAAAAGGCAGTCACCCCCTACAGCTTCCCTCACAAAAAAAAAAACTAATCAGATTAATAAGATACCTTATTATATATAAGAGGCGAACAGCGTTCAATCTGGATCAGGGGACAAGTGTGTCTCTCTCTGCAACACTGGACTGCACCCTTATACTCTCCGTCTCAGGTACACTCACAAACGAGATACAGGTGCTGATGATAAGGCCTGAGAATGAGTAGAGAGAAAGAGAGACAGCAAGCAAACAAAAACACAGGATACACAACCATGCCCACACAGTCATAAATGATCATAATAACAAATAAATGAATGAATACGTCCTTGGACGTAACACTAGACAAATAAATAAATGAATACGTCCCATGGGACGTAACAGCGTTCACACGCGCATTAAGAATTGATTCTATAGTTATGTGCTTTTGAATATATGTGCGCAGGTTTGTAATTTCCTACAAACCATGCCTAAACAAACTACTTCTCTTGCCTATAATTTGATACAGAGTTTTATTTTATTTTATCACTTCGAGGTGGGTATGCAAACCGAATTCACAACACCTTATCTGTAGAGTGGGAAAGGGATCCTGCATAGGGAGAGGCTAGTTGGCACTTCAGCACTGCATTGTCATCGGGTCCAGGCGAAGCTCCTAGTCAGATCTGGATACGGCCTGGATCCGGCAGGCTGCTACACTAAAATTAGCGTAGATGCCATTATTCTTATGATGTAGCGAGTACATCAGGATTTAAGGAAAGTGTTCCCAGTTCCGGCTGACCTAATCTATGCAGCCTAACATTGAATTATAGAAGTCTATAATATATTATGTGCATGCTAGGTCAAAGAGATGTGTTTTTAGTCTAGCTTTGAACTGACAGAGTGTGTCTGCTTCCCGGACAATGGTAGGAAGACTGTTCCAAGTTTTTGTGCTAAATAGGAAAAGGATCTACCGCCAGCAGTCGATTTTGATATTCTAGGTATTATCAACTGGCCGGAATTTTGAGATCGCAATAGACTTGAAGGACTATAATGCTGGTTAAGAGCTCGCTCAAGTACTGCGGAGCTAAACCATTTAGTGCTTTGTAAGTAATCAACAATATTTTAAAATGTATATGTTGTTAAATAGGCAGCCAATGCAGTGTTGACAGAACCCGGCTAATATGGTCATATTTCCTGGTTCTGGTAAGAACAAGACGCTGCTGCGTTTTGAACTAGCTGTAGTTTATTTATTAAGCGTGCAGGGCAACCACCCAGTAGAGCATTACAATAATCTAGTCTTGATGTCATGAACGCATGAACTAACTGTTCCGCATTTGTTAATGAGAGCATATGTCGTAATTTAGATATATTTTTAAGATGGAAAAATGCGATTTTACAGATACTAGACACCCTTGACTTTCAAATGAAAGATTGGTATCAAAGAGCACACCCAGGTTCCTAACCAACGACGAAGACTTAACAGAGCAGCCATCAAGTGTTAGACAGTATTCTAGGTTATTACGTGTGGAAGTTTTTTGTCCAATAATTCGAATCTCTGTTTTTTTCAGAATTAAGTAGTAGGAAATTATTGGTCATCCAATTTTTTTATTTCAGCTATGCATTCCGTTAATTTTGTGAATTGGTAAGCTTCGTTAGGTTTTAAAGAAATATAGAGCTGAGTATCATCGGCATAACAGTGAAAGCTAATTCCATGTTTCCTAATGATATCTCCTAATGGTAGCATGTACAGAGTGAACAGCAGCGGTCCTAGTACTGAGCCTTGTGGTACGCCATACTGAACTTGTGATCGATAAGACATCTCTTCATTTACTGCTTCAAACTGATAACGGTCAGATAAGTATTAGGGCTGCACGATGTATAATTTTAACATCGATATCGCGATGTTGCGCATCCACGATAGTCACATCGCAGATATGTGCAATGTTGTGTGATTCATGATCAGTAGGCTGCGTGCCAGCAGCTCCCCGGACCATAACGCTTGTGATTCGCGGATTAATTGCAAAGTTTAACCATCATAGTGGGAGAGTTTATCAATTTGCAAGTCCTGTCAGTTTAAACATAAAGCGCAAGAAGACTGGAACTTGGGCGCTGTTTTCTGTCAGCCTTACTAAAGCGTATTTTTGTCCCACCAAAGTTTGACCGGTGGTGAGTGAGATGACTGACTGCTGCGCTCGTTTAACTGAGAGAGCGAGCAGAGAGAGTGAAAGCTCCGGTCGCGCACGCGCACTCTCACCGTCTTCAAACTGTCTTTCTCGCTCTTCCTCCCTCAATGAATTGAGTTGACTCAGTGATGGATTTCATCCAGTGATGAAATGTTTTCTGTGTTGACAAATCGTCCCCTTGGAATTATAAGGTTCTATCTGACATTTTTGTCAAAATTGAGTTATTCACATATTCTTATTCTGTGACAACTTATTTACATTATGTGATGTGTTTTTTTTAAGTTGTGTACAATTTGGGACTTTTTATTGAAAAAAAAAAAAGGTTCTATCTACAAAATCGAACTCTAACTTGGCTCTATAAGGTTCCATCTGCGTGAGCCAATCAGCACTTCGAATGCACAGAAGAGGACCAATAAGAATCAACTTTATATGTCATGTCGCCGAAGACAAGAAGAAACCCCATAAAGGCATAATGCTATACATTTACAGTAAATTAAATATTCACTAAATTTTGTAGTGTTATGAAGTGGCTTAACGTTATATTTGGCCATTTACTTTATAGTGTATTGGTTATTATTATTAATTATTAATGAGGTTATTATTAATAACTATTATTATATTTATTATTATCTGAACTATACAAGTATGCAGTGAGTAAATTGAATTAAAAAAAAAACATTTAACATGCAACTGTGTGTGTGTGTTTGTGTGTGTGTGTGTGTGTGTGCGCGCAAGTGTGTGAAAGTGTGTGCGTGCATGCGCGGAAGTGTGTGTGTGTGTGTGTGTGTGTGCGCGAGTGTGTGTGTGTGTGTGTGCGCGAGTGTGTGTGTGCGAGTGCATGTGTGCACGAGTGTGTATGTGTGAGAAGAAAGTGTGTGTGTGTGTGTGTGTTTGTGTGTGTGCGCGCGCGAGTGTGTGTGTGTGCGCGAGTGTGTATGTGTGAGAAGAAAGTGTGTGTGTGTGTGTGTGTGTGTGTGTGTGTGTGTGTGTGTGTGTGTGTGTGTGTGCCCGAGTGTGTGTGTGCGAGTGTGTGTGTGCGAGTGTGTATGTGTGAGAAGAAAGTGTGTGTGTGTGTGTGTGTGTGTGTGTGTGTGTGTGTGTGTGTGTGTGTGTGTGTGTGTGTGTGTGTGTGTGTGTGTGTGTGTGTGTGTGTGTGTGTGTGTGTGTGCGAGTGTGTGTGTGTGTGTGTGTGTGTGTGTGTGTGTGTGTGTGTGTGTGTGTGTGTGTGTGTGTGGTGTGTGTGTGTGTGTGTGTGTGTGTGTGTGTGTGTGTGTGTGTGTGTTTTTGAAGTCCTAAAATGTCTTAATTTTTACAATATTAAGCCGTAAAGGTCAAATAGTTAACAATTTAATTGATGGGGTCTTAATTACAACAATAAACGTTAGCATGTTATTTCAGCCATACTGATGTCTAGAGATGGCCCACTTTAGCTGGAATAAAGTCCTGCTTAGATGTATTACAGTAGCTGCTTTCTGTCTAAACAAAAGAAAGATTAAAGTAACAATTTCTGCAATAATATGTTTAATTACCCACCAAATTGGTAACGAAAATTAAGATTCTGCACTGGACAAAATATTTAGACCTACCTTGCGTAATTTGAAATGTCCTAAATGCATGGAAGTGCTAAAACATATGAAATAAATGTCATAGAAAGGATAACATTTTACTTTCTAACACATGTTGAGACATTATTACAACATTAATTTTATATATTTAATGTTCAGATAATGTTTTGGCAGATAGAACCTTATAATTCTAAGCGAAAAGTGTTTTTTTTTAGAATTAGAAGGTTCTATCTGCATTTGACCCATTCTAAAAACCCCAAATTTGAGAGGATTTTGATATTGTATATTTAGAATACATTTAGGGTCCTTTTTAGAAACTTGTTCCCCATATACATTTTCCTAAATGTAATGCAAAATCTTTGAAGCTCAATATCTCAAAACTGCTCAGAGTGCAGATAGAACCTTAGATAGAATTCCAAGGGGACGAAATCTTGTGCGATGTGGTCCGTTAATGACACGTCCGATTCGCGAAACAATGATTCATTTGAACCTTTTCACTTTAATGAATGGTTTAAAACAACTGATCTGTCCAACACTGAACTCAAGAGACATAAATCAATAACACTTTACAATAAGGTTCCATTTATTAAAGTCTAGTTAACTACTTAGTTTCTATGCGGAATTACTCCATGACAAAACCACCCCAGTAATTCTAGAATGATTCATTATTTCCAAATAGAGCTATTTAAGTCATCTGGTGAAATTGTTTTTATATCACAATATATATCGCAGAAAAATAAAATATCGCAATGTGATTTTTTACCAATATCGTGCAGCCCTAATAAGTATGATTTAAACCATGCTAGTGCAATTCCGCTAATGCCAACATAGTTTTCTAGTCTATTTAAAAGAATGTTGTGGTCAATTGTGTCAAATGCAGCACTAAGATCAAGTAACACTAATAGAGAGATACAACCACGATCAGATGATAAGAGCAAATCATTTGTGACTTTAATGAGAGCAGTCTCAGTACTATGGTACGGTCTAAATCCGGACTGAAAATCCTCGCAGGTATTATTTCTTTCTAAAAAGGAACACAGTTGTGAGGATACTGCTTTTTCTAATATCTTTGACAGAAAATGCAGATTTGAGATCGGCCTGTAATTGACTAATTCTGAAGGATCAAGTTGCGGTTTTTTAACAAGCGGTTTTATCATAGCCAGCTTAAAGGTTTTTGGTACGTATCCTAATGACAAAGATGAATTAATGATATCTAGAAGAGGATCTATGACCTCTGGAAGCATATCTTTCAGTAGCTTAGTCAGTATAGGATCTAACATACAAGTTGTCGATTTAGATGAATTAATGAGTTTGCAAAATTCTTCCTCTCCTATAGCAACAAATGAATAAAAATTTTCCTCAGGGAGACTACAATGCACTCCCTGATGCGATACTGTAGTAGACGGTTGCATAGTTATAATTTTGTCCCTGATATTATCAATCTTATAAGTGAAGAAGTTCATAAAGTCATTACTGCTGTGTTGCTTGGACACTTCTGGGCTTGAAGCTTTCTTTTTCGTTAGTTTAGCCACTGTTTCAAAGAAATACCTAGGATTATGTTTCTTCTCTTCTAATAGGGTTTAAAAATAAGCAGATCTAGCAGCTTTTAAGGCTTCTGTAAGCAATCAAGCTCTCTTTCCATGAAATCCGAAATACCTCTAGTTTTGTTTTCCATCCCTGCCTCATCATCATCACTATCACCTGTGAACACTCAGACTCCTTTATCTGGCCCCTTCTCCCCATGATCATTGCAAAGTCTTGTTTTGCCCTGCAGACATTTCCAAGTATCCCTGGTTTTCCTGGTTCCCTGATCTTTGCCTGTTCTCTGGACTCTGTGTATGAACGTTTGCTGCCTGCCTCGACATCATCCTGCTTACGACCACAAGCTCTGGACTGTCCTTCTATTTCATTGTCTGCCTGAGATTTATGTCTGCTTCTCTTTGTCTTCTGGTGTGTTTAAATAAAGTGCTGCAAATGGATCTGAACGCCTCTGACTCCTCGTTACAGATACCTTTGCAAATCATTAGCTAATGATTATTAAAGCAGACAACTGGAAGTTGAAGTACATTGCTTTGACCCATTGTGGTAATTAACACATTATTTACACTATTAGTTAATAAAAGATGTTATTAAGGAATTAATACACACTGACACATTTAATTAATAGCAATTAATTTATTACTTAATCTATTAATAATATAGACTCTTTATTATTTGCTTATGTAATAATAATTTATTAATGGTTTAGTTCTTCATGTCATAAAGTCATGATTATCTGTGCATTAGTTAAACATAAATTAAGGTATATTAGTGCACCCGTATTGTAAAGTGTTAGCACGATTTCTTCAAAACACATTTACTGATAAAGTGAAATTTGTAGTTTTACATATACATTTTAATCATAATGATTTAAATTGGTTAGTTTATCCATTGGTTGTTAGTTTTGACAGTTGGTTTTGTTCTGGTACACATAATTGGCAGTTTCTCATCATATCGTCTCTGTTCATCTTTTAAAATAAGCTGCTTTTATTATTTCATACTCAAGAGGGTTTTTTTTTGTTTCACATGAGGATTAGATGTAAATATGTTTATAAGGACAAAATGTGAATAAATGTTGCTTTTCAGACTGAAAGTCAAGAGAGCGCGTTTTATCTCTTTCATATAATCCTTTCTCTAATGTTGTGTGTCTTTCACTCAAAACAAGATCCTCCAGCATCTGTTAGTTTGTGTTCCAGGTGTTTCTGCTGCTGAACGAGAAGAAGTGAAGATAAAGGAGGGAGAATCTGTTACTTTAGATCCTGGTGTCATAAAAAACACAAATTATGTGATTTCATGGTATTTTAATGACACTCTCATCGCTGATATCACTGGAGATCTCAGTTATTACTGTACAGATGTTCAGTGTAAAGAGAGATTCAGAGACAGACTAAAGCTGGATCATCAGACTGGATCTCTGACCATCACAAATATCAGAAACACAGACTCTGGAGTTTATAAACTGAAGATCAGCAGCGGCAGCAGTGACATCATAAAGATCTTCAGTGTTTCTGTCACTGGTGAGTCTCATTTAGTCATAAAGTACATTTTCTATTGAGCATTTTTAGAAACAAATGTTTTCATTGTGGCCTGTTTGAAAAAGTGAGCTTTCTGACTCAATATTAAAATATAATTGAGATCCTCTCTATCATCTTCAAAACAGACTCACAATTTTGAAGTCTATTGTTAATAACAAAAATGCATAATATCAGTCAGTTTTCCTGTGAACGTTGTTCCGACTCCGAGGATTTCGGGCCTGCTTTGACTGATGATGTTATCCCACCTAGCGGCCAGGACACGCGGCCTACTCCGGCCTACACTGAGCTTATTGACGTGCTGTCGCTCGCTACAGAGAAGCTCTCTATAGACTGGCCTGATGAGCCCAGCGAGTCTCAGTCATCCAAACTTGACGAGAGGTTCCTACGTGGCCCTAATTCTAGGCCAGAGCGAAGAAAGCTGCCATTTTTCAGCGATCTGCATCACAAGATCTCCAGATCCTGGAAGCAGCTTTTCTCAGCACGCCTAACTAATGCGGCAGCCGCTGACTTCACCAACCTTGTGGGTTTTGTGGAGCAGGGTTATTCCGCTATTCCAGCGGTCGAGGACACGCTGGCTAACCACCTTGCCCCGTCGTCTGCACCGTCTTAGAAGTTACGTCCCCTCCTTCCTTCCAAGGCTTGTAGGACTACTTCCTCCCTTATTGGGAAGTCTTACATGGCGGCTGGTCAAGCAGGCATGGCCCTGCATACCATGGCCATCCTTCAAGCATACCAAGCGGACGTCTTGAAGGACATGGATGAAGGAGAGGGACTGACGCCCGAAGCTGTCAAAGAGCTTCGCAAAGCCACAGATCTGGCCCTAAGAGCCACCAAGCACACTGCACGGGCTGTGTGTCGCTCTATGGCGGGCTCAGTTGCCGCAGAGCGCCACCTCTGGTTGAATCTCACGGAGATCCGAGACAAGGATAAGAGTTTTCTTCTGGACGCCCCTATCTCCCACTCTTCCCAGTCCTTTTCGGGGAGGCGGTCAACACGGTGGTTGAGAAGTTCCGTGCCGCTAAGTCTCAGTCGGGCGCGTTCAGGCAGTTTATGCCTAGGAGGGTTAGAGAGCCAAGAGACTCCAACCCTCTCCCTTCTCAAACCCGAGAACATTCTGCTCATAGGGCTGAGTTCCCTACTAGAAGGAGTGACCCGGCTCATCCCCCACCAACTACGGTCTGGGGAGCCCGAGGTCGTCCGTTTCCCCGCCAGCACCATCACAAGCGCCTCCAGCCTCCTCGAGCCGTTCCTGACCCGCAGGTCAGAAGGAGGAGAGCCTCACCGGATCTACGAGGTTGGGACAGACCGTGCAAGCGTTTCTGCCCTCCTCCAACCGGCTCTCCTCCTCCAACCCTGTCACCTTCGCCACCCAGTGTGTTTCGAAGTGCAGGTCCTGTTTCACCCTCTTCACCCATTCCGGCGCAGGAGGAAGGAGACGCATCTTGCTTTCTCCCCTCGCTCCCAGTGCACGTTACACCCGCCAATCGCTTCCTCGGAGGCACAGTTTGTTTTCCTCTGGAGCAGGCGGACCCAGTTACTCCTATCCAGGCGGTGGTACCCCCCAGGACGTGTCAGGACGCCAAGCGCTCTCCTCCACGGTCAACCACGCCGCCCCAAGGAAATCAGCACGACACCCTACCTCAGGTATGTCCCTTGCGCTGCAACACTCCTCTCCCTCTATCACATTTCTTTCAGGAATGGGAGCGTTTACCAGGGGTATCGCTTTGGATCCTTCGCACAGTTCGGTTGGGCTACACACTTCAGTTTTGTCGCAACCCCCCCTGCTTCAACGGGGTCTTTCCTACTGTAGTCGACAGCGCCGCTCAGGCTTCTGTACTACAGCAGGAGATTTCATCCCTTCTGCTGAAGGGGGCGATAGAAGAGTTTTCATTCGGGGGAAGTCGAACAGGTCGTACGACGACACAGGGAGTTTTTCAGGTTCGCCTTTGGAGAAAAAGCATACCAGTACAGGGTCCTCCCCTTTGGCCTCGCTCTAGCGCCAAGGACGTTCACAAAGTGTATGGAAGCTGCTCTGGCCCCACTGCGGCTCCAGGGCATCCATATACTCAACTGCCTGGACGATTGGCTCCTTTTAGCCCACTCCAGAGAGGTGGTGACATGGTGACTCACCACAGGGACATTGTCCTCTGTCATATTCAGTCTCTCGGGTTGAGGTTGAATACGGAGAAGAGCGTTCTTACTCCAGCTCAGAGCATGGTTTTCTTGGGGGTACGCATGGACTCCGTTCTTATGCAGGCCCGTTTGGCTCCTACACGGATTTCTAGTCTGGTGACATGTCTGACCCGCTATGCGCTAGGTCATCATGTTTCCGTGAGCACCTGCTGCAGACTTCTGGGCCTTATGGCCGCAGCCTCCCCTGTGCTACCTCTAGGGCTACTCCACGAGACCTTTTCTGTGGTGGATGAAGCTCTCAGGGGCTCGGCCCACGGGGCCAGCCCTTCGCCTATTGAAGGTGTCGCGCAGTTGCTTTCACGCCCTGTCAATCTGGCGGGACCCCCTCTTCCTTCAGAGAGGAGTCGGTATGGGTGCGGTATTCCGTCGCCAGATGGTTACGACGGATGCCTCTCTGACCGGCTGGGGAGCAGTTTTCGAGGGCAAGCCAGCGTGTGGGGTTTGGACTGGCGAGACCCTCTCGTGGCACATAAACATCTTGGAACTGAGGGCTGTCTTCCTGGCTCTTTGCCACTTTCTCCCTTTCCTCGAAGGACACCATGTCATTGTCAGAATGGACAATATGGCGGTAGTGTCCCATGTAAACAGACAGGGGGGTTCACGATCACGCACCCTAGACAGGCATGCGCGTCACATTCTCCTGTGGTCCCAGGACAAGTTCCTCTCTCTGAGAGCAGTTCATGTCCCAGGGATTCTGAACCTCGCTGCAGATTTCCTGTCGAGGCAGAAGTTCAAGAAAAAGAAAAAGTTCGGAAAAGCGGAAGTGGACCTCTTTGCATCTCAGGAGTCGTCCCAATGCCCGCTTTGGTTCTCCCTGAGCCCTCCAGCTCCGTTGGGGATAGATGCATTCGTCCACCCATGGTGATCCATCAAGCTGATTCAGGCGGTTCTGTCCAGAGTGAGGGAGAGCGGAGTCCGCCTCCTTCTGGTAGCCCCATTCTGGTCGTCCCAGCCATGGTTTTCGGAGCTGATCCCTCTGTTGGAATCCTCCCCCTGGGAGATCCCGGTCTGAGAGGACCTGCTTTCCCAGCTTCAGGGCAGGATATGGCATCCTCGCCCTGACATTTGGAAGCTGTACGTTTGGCCTATCAGGGGCCGTTAGCTTTAAGCTTTGATCTCCCAACCGACGTTCAGGAGACCATCGCAAGTGCTAGAGCCCCTTCTACGAGGAGGCTGTATTCCTCCAAGTGGAGGGTGTTCGAGGCATGGTGCTTAGCAAATGATAGGAACCCAGTTAGCTGCCCAGTAGACTCAGTGCTGGAATTCCTACTGGAAAAGTTTGCTTTCGGAGCGGTTGCTACCACTCTAAGAGTATATGTCGCAGCTATTGCCGCTCATAAAGAATCAGACTTGTCAGTCGTCCTGGAGGGTTTGACAGAGGCTCCCTTCGAGCCCTTGGAGTCAGCTCCTGAGCGAATTCTGACTCTTAAGATTGCTCTTTTGTTGGCTTTATCTTCACTAAAGTGGATGGGGGATTTGCAGGCTCTCTCTATTAGCGAGTCGTGCTTGAACTTTGCTCCTGGCCTGGTTAAGGTTACCTTGAGGCCGAGGTCAGGGTATGTACCCAAGATTCTTTCCACGGTGTTCCGCTCTCAGGTTGTTAACCTAAACGCCTTCCCCACTTCTCCTTTTGCCAATGAGGGAGAAAGGAAACTTAACTTGCTCTGCCCGGTCCGTTCTTTGAAGTTGTATGTAGATCGCTCAGGCGGTTGGAGGAAATCAAACCAGCTCTTGGTATGTTTTGGTGCTGGCCGCTGCGGGCTTGCCGCATCAAAGCAGAGGATTTCCCACTGGGTAACGGATGCTATTTCGCTGTCTTATGAGGTGCATTTTTGCCTTCACCTCTTAGCATCAGAGCACATTCAACCAGAAATGTGGCTTCCTCTCAAGCTCTTTTTAGAGGGGCCCTCTTGGAAGACATTTGTGTGGCGGCAGGTTGGTCCTCTCCGCACACTTTTGTGAGGTTCTATAATTTAGATATTGACATGACTCCAGGTTCCCAGGTTCTATCTGCTTGAGCCGATCATGGTTAGTATTATTTGGTCTGGTACCAGTTATGGCAGCGCTTTAGTTTGGCGAGTTTGGTATTTTGTTCCCACTGCGCTTTCCGCAGCGTTGAGTGAACCTATGAAAGAGAACGTCTCTGGTTACTTGCGTAACCTATGTTCTCTGAATAGGGAATGAGACGCTGCGTTCGCTGCCAAGCTCCTCGCGCTGCCGACAGTTTTTCTTTTCGGCAGAGAAATCTGAGGAGAAGATGGCGTGCGCATGTTCATCATGCTACGACGTAAGAGCGTCGGGGCGGAGCCAGCTTTGCGCGAGTGCCATCAGCCAATGAATTGGCGTGATTCTATAGGGCTTCAGGCAATCGGAGGCATCAGGCATCCAGAGGATATCCCACTGCGCTTTCCGCACAGGAGACGTTCCACAGAGACGTTTTCTGTTGAACTCACAGAGCTGATGCTGTTTTAGCTAATGTTGCTCAAAGTTAAATCAATATCATGCAACTTTTTTACTAAATAAATATAAAAAATATCAGTAAATATCAGTCAACAGTTTTGGTAAAATCAATTACCAGTTTATCTCTAGTAATAATGACTGTGTGTCTTCATCTGTTCCAGATTCAGGTTCATCTTCAGCTGTTATAGCAGCAATAAGTGCTGCTGTTGTTCTGCTGTTTGTGACTGCTGTGATTTACTATCACCTCAGGAGAAAGAGAAAAACTGGCAAGTATAACAGCTGATTATACAAAATTTTAAAATGGGATTTGTTGTGCAAAAAGATTCTTTAGAAATATGTTAAAGTATGTAATTGTTTTCTAATTGACCAAAGTAAGAGTTGGTGTTTTTCTAACAGGAGGCGAGCCAGCAGGAAATGATGATAAGGTGAGATACTGTGAGCACTAAATCTATCTGCAAAAAAATGAATTTACAGCAGACTGCTAACTGTGAGAACTGTTAAACCCGGCAAAATTAAAAAAGGAATTGGTGTAACATAATTTCAAACAAAATCAGGCCAAAACAAAGTTCATATGGAGCATGTTTCAGGAGGCTGATACCGCTTGCTGTGAACTCCTATTGGTTCGTGGCGATTGTTATAGGTGTGACTAATTTTCTCAGCGCTGTCATTTTTTGTCTTTATTTTGTTTTTGACAGGAAAGCGTGCTTCTCATATTTACATATTCATATAAACTGCACTCTCAGCAATGCAAGCGGTGTCTAGATGTTTGCATAGTGAGATCAAATATTAAATCTACTGTAGAATCTAGGAAAAATCTAATTGTTATTAAAACAGAAAATCTCGCTATTAGTGAACAAAACAATTTCTAAAGCTAGGTCTTCTAAACATTAGATCACTCACACCTAAAGCAGTTATTGTAAATTAAATAGTCACAGATAATAGCATCGATGTACTTTGCCTTACTGAAACCTGGCTTAAACCAAATGATTATTTCGGTCTAAATGAGTCTACTCCACCAGGATACTGTTATAAGCATGAGCCCCGTCTGATCGATCGTGGTGGCGGTGTTTGCAACAATCTACAGAGATATTTTTAATGTTACTCAGAAAACAGGTGACAAGTTTAATTCGTTTGAAGTACTTGTATTAAATGTTACGCTCTTAGATGTAAGAAAAAAAATCCCTATTATCTCTAGCCTTGGCTACCGTATATATACCGCCAGGCCCTTACGCTGATTTCCTAAAGGGTAATTCCACCGGTTGAGACATGAATGTGTATTGAAAGTGGGTCATATATGTAATAGAATGGTAGCATACATTTCTAATTTGGGTCCTTCTTGGTCGATAAAGGGCAGAAAATGACTTTTTAGTGCTTGTGAATTGTAGACAACAATCCCCATAGTGCATTGCAATGCTCAGCTCCGCAGGCCACTCCCACTACCTACCGCCTGGAAATCATTTCACACAATTTCTAGTGAAGAGTTACTTTGCGAACTAATTATTTGCTTTATCATGCTCGTTAGCTGAGATAGCTTATACCTGCGTGCATGAAGTTGTCTGGACTTGTGTTTTTCCACAGCTTTCTCAGTCATTTTTTACCGTCCGTTTTTCACTGTCTTGTTCATCCATAACGAGCGAATGTTTACACACTTTATTAGTGCAAATATCAAAACCGTAGGGTGAGCTTAACACACACACTGCGTTCCACTTCGTCATTTAGCTGAACGGCGTCCTTTTATTTATTTATTTCTCTCACAGCGGCGCGCGCGCCCGCGACCACAGTCCTCTAGGTTTTGATTAACGATCTACAGCAGAGCAAGGAAAGCTATGAATTACAGTTTCACCGTAAAAGTTTCCTCCTTCTGTCTTTTATCTCGATATCGTACAGTAGAAATTGGCACCGCTGGAATGAAAATGTTTCTGCCGGTGAAATCAAACGCATGGTACTGATCTGTGATGGGTCTGTTAGCGCATTAGGTCCAACCCCCTATGGGGGGTTTGAAAGGGTGGGAACTAGAGCTTGTAGTCTTTACAGAAATCCCCCCCTCTTACACTTCCTCCTACAATGACGTAAAATTACGATTTTTGCGTCATTGTAGGATGAAGTGAAAAAGGTAAATAGCGGATTTCTCTCGTCTCAGGGGAAAATGAGACCATTCAATAGTATGACTGGGTTTCTAACAATGGAAAGCTTAATGCAAATGGATAGAGTGTCCCCCTTAAAGAGTTTGCAGATTTTCTCTCAGATCTATTGGTCAACGTCGATAAAGCATTAATTGTTGGAGATTTTAACATACACGTAGATAATTCAAATGATGCGTTAGGGGCTGCGTTTACAGATTTATTAAACTCCTTTGGAGTCAAGCAAAACGTAACCGGACCAACTCATCGTCTTAATCATACACTCGATTTAATTATATCATATGGAAACGATCCAACCGATATAGATATCATTCCACAAAGTGATGGTGTCAGTGACCACTTCATGGTAACTTGTATATTACGGACTGCAGTACTATCTCACGCTGCGCCACGTTACCGACCAGGCAGAACAATCCTTCCATCCACCATAGATAATTTCTCAAATTGCTTATCTAATCTGTCTCAGTTACTGCCTTAACCCAAACAAACAGATGAATTAGATGAACTAACTAGCACTATGAGTACCATTCTCTCTAGAACATTAGATATTGTTGCATCCATTAGATTAAAAAAGCTCAGAGAGAAAAGTAAAGCACCATGGTACAACAATACTTACTGTTCTTAAGAGAGAAACCCGTAGATTAGAGCGTAAATGTAAACAAACTAATTTAGAGGTATTTAGAATCGCTTGGAAAGACAGTATGTCACGTTACAGTATAAAAAGGCCCTAAAAGCGGGGGATGAGTATCTCCGCTAACTAATAGAAAACAACCAAAATAATCCAAGGTTTTTATTTAACACCGTGGCTAGACTAATAAATAAACAGACGTCACCTGAACATAATATCCCGTTACAGTTTAGCAGTAATGATTTCATGAACTTCTTCACTGAAAAAATAGAAAGCATCAGAACCACAATTGTAAACGTTCAATCATCAATCTTACCTTATAATTCAGCCTCAATTATCACCCCGCAAGAACAATTACAGTGCTTTACAACTATAGAACAAAAATAGTTAAATAAACTTATCACTTCATCTAAAACAACAACATGCGTATTAGATCCTATACCAACTAAACTCCTGAAAGAAGTGTTACCTATAGTGGAAAAGCCTCCCCTTAATATAATTAACTCATCTTTATCTTTAGGTCATGTTCCAAGAACATTTAAACTGGCAGTTATAAAACCACTCATTAAGAAACCACAACTTGACCCACATGATCTAGCAAATTTCAGACCCATTTCAAATCTTCCATTTATGTCTAAAATATTAGAAAAAGTTGTGTCCGCTCAACTGTGCTCTTTTTTGCAAGAACATGACATCTATGAAAAGTTTCAGTCTGGATTCAGGCCACACCATAGTACTGAAACTGCACTCGTTAAAATCACTAATGATTTGCTTTTAGCCTCGGACTTGATCTTTTACTTGATCTTAGTGCTGCGTTCGATACTATAGATCACACAATACTTTTAGATCGACTACAAAATTATACTGCCGTTCAAGGAGAAGCATTAAGCTGGTTCATATCATACTTATCTGACCGCTACCATTTTGTCTATTTAAATGGAGAAAAATCTATCATAACTTCAGAAAACTATGGAGTGCCGCAGGGATCTGTGTTAGGCCCTCTATTATTCTCAATATATATGCTGCCACTTGGAAATATTATAAGGAAACATGGAATTAATTTCCATTGTTATGCTGATGACACTGAAATATATATTTCATCACGGCCGGACGAATACGCTAAATTATCCAAATTGACAGATTGTGTTGAAGATATAGAAGATTGGATGACGCGTAATTTTCTTTTATTAAATCCAGACAAGACAGAGGTAATACTTATCGGTTCGAAAAACCGCCCACAAAACCTCTCACAAAACAACTTTAACATAGTAGGATGCCCTGTTACTTTATCCTCTACACTACAGTAAAATACCTGGGTGTTATATTAGACTGCAACCTGTCTTTTAAAACCCACATTTCATATGTTACAAAAACTGTCTTTTTCCACCTTAGAAACAGTGCTAAGCTACATAATATGCTATCAGTTTCTGATGCAGAAAAGTTAGTTCATGCATTCATGCCCTCGAGACTAGATTACTGTAATGCTTTATTGGCCTGGTTGTCCTGCATCCTCAATAAACAAGCTACAGTTAGTCCAAAATGCAGCCGCTAGAGTTCTTAGTAGATCAAGAAAATCATATAACATGATTATATAACACCGATTTTATCATCACTACATTGGTTACCTATAAAGTTCCGTGTTAATTACAAGGTATTGCTACTGACTTATAAAGCCCTAAACGGCTTAGCTCCAGTCTATTTAACGGATCTTCTATCGCCCTATAATCCATTGCACTCTTTAAGATCACTAAATTCAAGGCTTTTGGTTATACCTAGGATATCCAGATCCACAAAAGGAGGGAGAGCATTTTCACATTTAGCTCCGAAGCTCTGGAATAGCATTCCTGGTATTGTTCGTTGCTCAGACTCGCTCTCCCAGTTTAAAACTAGACTAAAAACGCATCTCTTCAGCCAGGCATTCATATACATTTTTTTTTTATCTTACAGTTAAATCCATACTCTAGTTCATAAACGCCAGAGGAGAACTGGCCCCCGACTGAGCCTGGGTTCTCCCAAGGTTTTTTTTCTCCATTAGGTCACCTGATGGAGTTTTAGGACACCATTAGGTCACTTGATGGAGTTTTTCGGTTCCTTGCCACTGTTGCCTTTGGCTTGCTCAGTTGGGGATATTCAATTTATATAACCAATCATTAATACCATTGATCAGCCCTACCAAACGTGGATGTTCTTTCCACTAAGTAACAAATATTATGTTATTTGATTGATACTGTGAAGCTGCTTTGATGCCATCTATATTGTGAGAAGCGCTATATAAATATACTTGACTTGACTTGCATACAGTATATCACAGGTCACGTATTTCAAACATCTTTTTACCCCTGAAGTGAAGCAGGACTATGAGTATATCTGGGCCTTTGGTGGTGTGTATCTGTTTGTGTTTTCTGTGTGAATGTATGTGTGGTTTTATTCAGAAATCATCACAAAAACAAAAACTTCTCAACAGCCTATGGTGGCCCGCACCCGTATTTAAGAGAAGTTGTGTTTTACTTCAGAATGAAGAACAGGGGTCTTTACATTCATCAGAGAGAAAAAATACTTTTTTGTGTTTGTGTAACTGAATCACAAATCCTGATTATTTGTTTTAACTTCTGTGAATTTCTTTTCACAGTCCAAGGATGCCCCTGATGGGATGCGCAAGGATGCCCCTGATGGGACGCCAAAGGATGTCCCTGATTGGACGCCAAAAGATGTCACTGATGGGACACCCAAGGATGCCCCTGATGGGAAGTCCAAGGATGCCCCTGATGGGACGTGCAAGGATGCCCCTGATGGGACGCGCAAAGATGTCACTGATGGGACGCCCAAGGATGTCCCTGATGGGACGCCCAAGGATGTCCCTGATGGGACGCCCAAGGATGTCACTGATGGGACGCCCAAGGATGTCCCTGATGGGACGCACAAGGATGTCCGTGATGGGACGCACAAGGATGTCCCTGATGGAACGCCCAAGGATGCCCCTGATGGGAAGTCCAAGGATGCCCCTGATGGGACGCCCAAGGATGTCCCTGATGGGACGCCAAAGGATGCCCCAGATGGGACGCACAAGGATGTCCGTGATGGGATGCACAAGGATGTCCCTGATGGAACGCCCAAGGATGCCCCTGATGGGAAGTCCAAGGATGCCCCTGATGGAACGCCCAAGGATGCCCCTGATGGGAAGTCCAAGGATGCCCCTGATGGGACGCCCAAGGATGTCCCTGATGGGAAGTCCAAGGATGCCCCTGATGGGATGTGTAAAGATGTCACTGATGGGACGCCCAAGGATGTCTCTGGTGGGATGCCCAAGGATGTCACTGATGGGATGCCAAAGGATGTCCCTGATGGGACGCCCAAGGATGTCACTGATGGGACACCCAAGGATTTCCCTGATGGGACGCCCAAGGATGTCACTGATGGGACGCCCAAGGATGCCCCTGATGGGACGCCCAAGGATATCCCTGATGGGATGCCAAAGGATGTCCCTGATGGGACGACCAAGGATGCCCCTGATGGGACGCCCAAGGATGCCCCTGATGGGATGTGCAATGATGCCCCTGATGGGACGCGCAACAATGTCACTGATGGGACGCCCAAGGATGCCCCTGATGGGACGCCCAAGGATGCCCCTGATGGGACGTGTAAAGATGTCACTGATGGGATGCCCAAGGATGTCTCTGGTGGGATGCCCAAGGATGTCACTGATGGGATGCCAAAGGATGTCCCTGATGGGACGCCCAAGGATGTCACTGATGGGACACCCAAGGATTTCCCTGATGGGATGCCCAAGGATGTCACTGATGGGACGCCCAAGGATGCCCCTGATGGGAGGCCCAAGGATATCCCTGATGGGATGCCAAAGGATGTCCCTGATGGGACGACCAAGGATGCCCCTGATGGGACGCCCAAGGATGCCCCTGATGGGACGCCCAAGGATGCCCCTGATGGGACGTGTAAAGATGTCACTGATGGGATGCCCAAGGATGTCTCTGGTGGGATGCCCAAGGATGTCACTGATGGGATGCCAAAGGATGTCCCTGATGGGACGCCCAAGGATGTCACTGATGGGACACCCAAGGATTTCCCTGATGGGATGCCCAAGGATGTCAATGATGGGACGCCCAAGGATGCCCCTGATGGGAGGCCCAAGGATATCCCTGATGGGATGCCAAATGATGTCCCTGATGGGAAGACCAAGGATGCCCCTGATGGGACGCCCAAGGATGCCCCTGATGGGACGTGCAATGATGCCACTGATGGGACGCCCAAGGATGTCACTGATGGGACGCCCAAGGATGTCACTGATGGGACGCCCAAGGATGTCCCTGATGGGAAGTCCAAGGATGTCCCTGATGGGACGCCAAAGGATGGGACGCCCAAGGATGTCACTGATGGGACGCCCAAGGATGTCACTGATGGGACGCCCAAGGATGTCACTGATGGGACGCCCAAGGATGTCCCTGATGGGACGCCCAAGGATGTCCCTTATGGGAAGTCCAAGGATGTCCCTGATGGGACGCCCAAGGATGTCACTGATAGGACGCCCAAGGATGTCCCTGATGGGACGCCCAAGGATGTCACTGATGGGACGCCCAAGGATGTCCCTGATGGGACGCCCAAGGATGTCACTGATGGGACGCCCAAGGATGTCCCTGATGGGACGCCCAAGGATGTCACTGATGGGACGCCCAAGGATGTCCCTGATGGGACGCCCAAGGATGTCACTGATGGGACGCCCAAGGATGTCCCTGACGGGAAGTCCAAGGATGTCCCTGATGGGATGCCCAAGGATGTCACTGATGGGACGCCCAAGGATGTCACTGATGGGACGCCCAAGGATGTCCCTGATGGGACACCCAAGGATGTCCCTGATGGGAAGCCAAAGGATGGGACGCCCAAGGATGTCACTGATGGGACGCCAAAGGATGTCACTGATGGGACGCCCAAGGATGTCCCTGATGGGACGCCCAAGGATGTCCCTGATGGGAAGCCCAAGGATGGGACGCCCAAGGATGTCACTGATGGGACGCCAAAGGATGTCACTGATGGGACGCACCAGGATGGGACGCCCAAGGATGTCACTGATGGGACGCCAAAGGATGTCACTGATGGGACGCCCAAGGATGTCCCTGATGGGACGCCCAAGGATGTCCCTGATGGGAAGCCCAAGGATGGGACGCCCAAGGATGTCACTGATGGGACGCCAAAGGATGTCACTGATGGGACGCACCAGGATGGGACGCCCAAGGATGTCACTGATGGGACGCCCAAGGATGTCACTGATGGGACGCCCAAGGATGTCCCTGATGGGACGCCCAAGGATGTCACTGATGGGACGCCCAAGGATGTCCCTGATGGGAAGCCCAAGGATGGGACGCCCAAGGATGTCACTGATGGGACGCCAAAGGATGTCACTGATGGGACGCCCAAAGATGTCCCTGATGGGACGCACCAGGATTTCTGTGATGGGACGCACAAGGATGTCCCTGATGGGACGCACAAGGATGTCCCTGATGGGTCCAAGGATGTCCCTGATAGTAGTACGACTGAGTCTTTGCAGATGGATGACCCTGATGGCATGTCCCTCAAGCAGACTTAGACACTACGTGACCATTAGCACCATTGAAACCAAGAGTGCTTGAGGATTTCCATTATATAATGGTGGAGGGATTATTACAGCTGCTAAAGAGTTCCGGACAGGAACAGTGCAGGATTATATCTTTCTTCCCAGTATTGCTATTTCTTTAATCTTTAGCAATTACACCACAAGAATCCAAAACACCGGTTACACACATTACAGATTCATAGTATCTGCATGCTGCAAAAAAACACACAGGAATTGAATCTGTACTATATAAAGTCTGTTAATATAATGCTAGCATTTGAGCTATTTCTCTTTACAGTGTGTTTTTGCAGCGTTGAGGAGTGAAGCCAGCCCTTCATGTCTTGATTTCTTAAAAGCAGTGTTAGATGTGTAAGTTAGTCAGAATCCATTCAAAACGCTTTCAAAAAAGTTTTTATTCAGTGCTGAGTTCTTCACTGTCGCAAATACTCTCATTATAACAAAGTGCAAACATGATTTAAAGGAGACATATCATGCTTTTAAATCGTTCCTTTTTACACATAAATCATACATTTGTAGTCTATATAAAGCGGAACTGTAATGCTTGGGTCTGAATTCCTCATTATTATAGCTCCAAAGGCCCCTTTTTTACCCCTTTTCTGATGTGCGTCTGAGAGCAACTCGTTTTGGTGCGGTCTCTTTAAATACAATTGAGACACTTCATACCCCGCCCCCTCCCCAGGTTGTAGCGGTGACACTCGGTTCAACTCCACTCGGTTTGGCCATTTTTGTAGTTTGATAGCAGAGATATGATTATCTAGCGGCACAGAAACATTTTATTCACACGTTATTAACAAAATGTCAACAACGGAAGACTTGTCTAGCCAGCCTTACATGTTCGAGCCAGAGTCGGAGCCAGAGCGAGATGAAAATGAAGACGACGAACCAGCAGAACAACGTCTTCATATGGATGTATCGCAATGGTGTGTTACTGTATTTACACATGAAACTTTGGTCTTCCGACCTTTTACCACCGTGTCGATTTATTCTGATTAATATGTGCGAGGGAGAGAGAGCAAGACAGCTCCTAGTTTGGAGACGGTGAAGTCTTGTTTACACTTTCGCCTGGCTCTGAGAGTGCGCGCGCGCGCGACCGGGTTTCTCTCTCTGCTCGTTCTTTCAGTTAAACATGCGCCCTGTCACAACACAAGCACATCAGTTCATCTACATTAGACGGTGTAATGAAGCGTGTGGGTTACTACATCCAACAACCGAACATTTTAACTTGCCTTCGCGTAAGTTCTGCATTCTTTAGACTACAAAATTGCAGCGAGAAATAAAAATGGCGGATTGCTCGAAGTGTTGGGCCTGAAGTCGATGTCCTTATTTGGCAGTTCCGCTGCAAATACTGTGACGTAATAGTTCAAAAAACGTCATAGATTACAGAAAAATCTAAACCGGTTGAAAAATATGACCAAAACAGAATATAAACGAAGCACCTGAAGAGAATAATTTAAACTTTTCTGTAATTCTAAACACTCCAAATATACAACAAAATGCATTTAAGGGCTAAAAAAGTGGATTTAGCATGATATGTCCCCTTTAAATCAGAGATTCATTGTGTAGTGTTAGACAGCTTTGATGATTATAATTAAGCTTTGTGAGATTGCGATGAACTGAGAGTGAGTGACAGCTTTTTAGAGATGAACTTTTAATATTTTGGATTGCAATGTTTATGATATCAAAGTTGATACGTTTAGAAAAAATACATGAAAACATGTTATGTTGGACTAATTTAAACACTGCCTGCATCATGATGCGATGACGTGTTAATTATGCTATTATATTAGTGATATTAGTTACTATAGGCATTAGTATCATTACCATTTGCCACTTAAACTATCCTTTAGAAAAAAATTGTGAAATCACAAGTTACAGACTATTCATGGCAGATGTTTGTGTGCTATTCTGAAATAACCTCTTTACTGGCAACAGTAACAACATGGGCCATTCTGCTTGTTAAGTGCAGGGTATTTGCTTTCAAATAAATTTAGATTTGCAGAATTTTTTTTATACCCGACCAAAAAACTCATGTCTTTGTTTAAAAGAAATCATGACTGTTGTTATGAATTGCAATCATTGAAGTTTATTGTCATTTTCCAGTGTATGCTCAAAATGGTCATGATAGGAAAGAGGCTTTATTGCACTTTTGTGATGATTTGTTGTTCAATTCTTGTGATTCTTTTTTTACAGATTTGTTAGTTGATTATTTCCATTTACTTCTGATGGGGGTGGATTGAAATCCACTGCTGCTTCAATGTATATGTAATGATGAGTAATTATAATCAAATTATTAATCAATATTTTCCTTTCTAAATATTAAATGAGTTGAATGATTTCTCTAGGCTTCTGAGATTTCACTTTGTTATAGAAGTTACCAGTATAATCACTGAAATATTCTTTTCATGTATTCTTTAATGTATGTATTTGATATCTGAATGCAGTAAAAGTGCTTATTTATCCCAGCTTCCAGAAATGAAATAGGGACTTGTTTTGTGTTTGAGAAAGATCTTCAACGTGTTAAAACCTATAGTTTAAGGGACCATTTCTTTGTTAAAGCCTTACTTTCCAGTTATACTAAAGTTAAGAGAAAGAACGCATTATCTTGATGTTTTGAGATGACTCTCATGTTTATAGTTTGAGCCTGGCTAAATCAAACCTTGGAAAAGCTGTGTGTCGGTGTGTGTGTTAGTCTTCTTGGTTACAGGTTAAGGAACCAATGGCATTATTGGAGATTGAGTGAATTGTTGTTCGAGACATGCTGGCGCTCAACAACCCAAATCTGCGACCTGGAAGGTCATGACGTGTGTCCGAATGTGTCATCTGCATAATCGATGGAGATATGCTTCCGTCTGTCTGTATACGTGTGGAAAATTACTGTGTTTATCTATTTCTTAGCCAATGAGAACCATTCAACCTGTAAGCAATGACGTACCTTAGACCTTGAAAATGGTATAACTGCTGTGATCTTTGTAACTGTAAGCGGGGCGGCCTACGAACTCCTGTGTGAGTATTGAAGCTGACTTCTGCTGATGAAACTGCAAACTATCTTCAGTAAAACTGTTCTTTCATTTTTTATAATTTTGACTCCGGGTCTTCATTCTTCATATCTGGTTCTGGGTCTTTGACTGTAAACCCCTTACACTTCCATTTACTTCACTACTTATGCTAAGTTTTATCAATATTCATATCATAGTAAATTGCAGTTCATATGAAAGATGCTTACTTACGTACTTTATTTATTTATTTACTTATTTATTTGTTGATCTAAAATCTCACTAAGAGCACTAACAGATTCTGGGCCGACCCTGAACAAAAATGACTGAATGTCCTTATTGCTGACATGCGAAAGTTACTGTTTTTCTTTGTATTTTCTTGTTACACATGTGTTGTAACCTGTAGCATTGTGCCTTTTGTGAAGCATTTTGTGAAGAATGCTGATTCATGTTTTACTGCTGAGTTTATGCATTTTTTTTTTTTGGTGTATTTACTAAATGGGAATTGATCTTTCTGTGTTCCCTTACACGCTCATGTATATCTTATCTACAGAATCCCTAATGCATGTGTAGTGTTATTCTGGAATAAAATGGAAAACACCGGATTAGTGAACAGTTGCATCTCAACTTCGAGATATTCAAGGTAACATTGAATCTTTTGTGAGTGGTCATTGTGTGTCCTTTCTGTAATGTGTTTTTTTATTATTTTTTTTTTTTTAGCATGAACTAAACTTTCACATTTAACATTGTAGGATTCAGCCTTTGATTTTTACTCAAGCCAACTAGATGTTTAAATCAATACAATATGAACACGAGTCTAATCAACTGATTTTAAAAGCATTTATTTTGTGTATTTATATTAGATGAAGATGATGTCTGTTCTTGGAAAGGTGAACTCCTGTTATGACACTAGATGGCGCTTTAGTAAATTATGCATATTTTTCTATCAGACACTCTTTGAAGATGCCATATTAAATTGATTTTATAGTAGAAACAATAACTGTAGTAACCATAGGGAATGAAATATAAACAGGTAAAACAAGTAATCGGAAAAGAAAATAGAGCTAAATGGATAGCTGCAATAGGCTATATGCATGCATAAGTTTCGCATTTGACGCAAGGATGCTCTTCCGTTTCCGGTTGGGGAGATTAAAGTGGAGGAAAACCGAGGAAAACGGGATTATGGCAGAGTCTTCAAAATGTACTGTCCTCCCGTCTTTGAAACGAAACTTTCATATGTTTAGATGTAATTTTATATATAGTTATGTTTATTTAATATAATTTTAAAAAGAAGCATAAACACAACGAGGGGTGTCTGTTTTGTCTGTTTTTGTGACTAACGTTTCTTTAGTATAACCATGGAGTATAAAATTCAATATAAATTCTTGGTATTGCATTGGACTCTACGATCGGCGGAAGTTATCGAGCATCCTTAACCCTTCACCGGAAATACCGCCGTGCATAGAGCCCATAAGCTGTGTTCCAATGTGAAGGCTGCGTCCTCCAAAGGCCGTATTTGAAGGTCGCTTGGCCGCATTTGAAGGCCGATTGCATCACAGCGGCGCGACGAAGGCGGTCCCAATTGAAAGGCTGCATCTTCGAAGGCCGCATTTGCCGAATGCGTCACCACGGCGAGATGAAGGCTGTCCCAATTCAATTTCGCATCCTTCGAAGGCCGGTTGCGTCATCGCAGCGCGACGAAGTCTAGCCTGATTCAAAAGCGACGCCAAATGCACCTTCGTTTCCCCGTGAAAGGAAGGATGCATAAATGGATCCTTAGCGGCCTATCCTACCCTGATCCTACCCCATAAGTCATCGCGCGCCGGAGACGACAGCATTTTTAGTGCAGCATTTGGTGTGTAGCCTACAGTTCAAGTTCAAATGTTGGTGTTTAACTTTGCATTTTAAAAATACAACAACCGTTAATTTTTCGTTTTTCAATTACAGGTTAAATGAAAAACGAATGGATGCAAATTTACACGGAATATCAAACTAAAGATAGTTTAGTGATAGTTATAACTATTTTTAGTGATAGTTTTTAGAATAAAGTCTTTGATTTTACTAGTATTTTGATAAATTGTTTCTTAAATATTTCATAATATAAGGTATAGGCTACTTTTACGTCCATTCGTTTTTCTTTTTTTAACCCGTAAATAAAAAACAAAAATTGAACGGTTGTTGTATTTTTAAAAGGCAAAGTTGAACACCAAAATTTGAACTGTAGGGGTCCGTGTATGTTGCGTTCATTCGTTTTTCAATTTAATATTGAAAGTAGAAAAATGAGAAAACGGCTCATATATTTATTCTTCTTTTTTCCCAAAAAATTAAAAAACGAGAATTCGGCTTGATTTTTATATTTTTATGTTCAGGGATAGAAAATGGAAAAATGGCTTGAATATTCGATTTCCACGTGTGGGCGCACATGAAACGCCCCTTTCCGCTGATTGGTCAATCAAAGATCAACGCTTTCGGTTCTTCCACAGTCCTCCGCTGCTGGACGGATTCTTAAAGTGTTTATTACAAATAAACTCTCTCTCATCCAACACCGGACTAATGCTTGACACAAATCGCGCTGGGCAGGGCATAGAAAGGGTTTTCTTCTCTATAGGCATGGATTCGACAATCTACACTAGAGAAATATTAGCTGATTATTTCAGAAATATTATGTAGATTATCTCGCATCTGCACCCACATGAACCATCATCATTAGCCTACTTCACAGCTGGGTGACCCACTGACAGCGCGCAACCGGTATGCAGCAGTCGTAACTATTTTAGACTGCACATTGAGTTTTGGACAAGGGATGAAGCTGAAATATGATAGATATGAAAAGATATAAATTGCATTATTTAGTATCCATGTCACAGCGCATCTATTTTGGTTGTTATTCTATTCGTTTTTTGTTGTTGTTTGTTTGTTTGTTTGTTTGTTTGTTTTTCATAGCTTAGCTTTCATAGCTTATAATGATGTTTATCTATATTCTAATATTTTTTAAATATAGGGTATTTGTCATCTTTTATAAAAAAATTGGAAATTTAAGCGACAAATTCAATTTGAAGAATAAGACAATAAGCTGTTACAATCAAATTAAAGTAGCATCTTTTTTTACAGTCTATGCATGGTATCAACCAAAGAAGCTGCATCTGAATTCTGAACTGGCATGTAGCCCTATTAGCCTACTATTAACTGTTTAATGCTGCTCAGAGGATTTACACAGTAACAATTACATGGTATTATGATATTAATGTTTTAAATATAATATTTTGAGTAGCCTTTTAAATATGAAATTAATGACAAAATGAAACAATACTTATATGAGAGTAAGACCCCCAGTAGGTGGCAGCACGTAACTGTCTTATTAGTCAGTCAGTGAGTCATTCATTCAACCGATTCGTTCAAAACGCTGATTCATTCATGAACCAATTGGCTGTATATGGGACATTGAATCATTCACTCTACCGATTTGTTCAAAGAATCGAGTTCAAGTGAGTCAGCCGAGTATTTCTTTGGAGAAGAAAACCCTTTCTAGTCCCTGCCCAATGCGATTTGTGTCAAAGAATCCGTCCAGCAGCGGAGGACTGTTATTCTGTGGAAACTGTTAAACTGTGGAAGAACTGAAAGCGTTGATCTTTGGTTGACCAATCAGCGGAAAGGGGCGTTTCAGCTTATTGTCTTATGTTCATGTCTAAATGAATTTGTTGATTAAATTTCCATTTTTTTTAAATAAAAGATGACAAATAGCCTATATTTAAAAAAATATTAGAATAATTGCCCTTGCAAAGGTAAAAATGATTATATAAGCTATGAAAAACAAACAACAACAACAACAAAAAACTAATAGAATAACAACCAAAATAGATGCGCTGTGACATTTTCATATCTATTATATTTCAGCTTCATCCCTTGTCCAAAACTCAATGTGCAGTCTAAAATAATAGTTATGACTGCTGCATATACACTTAAATGGATACTGGTCTGTGCGCTGTCAGTGGGTCACCCAGCTGTGAAGTAGGCTAATGATGATGGGTCATGTGGGTGCAGATGCGAGATAATCTACATAATATTTCTGAAATAATCAGCTAATATTTCTCTAGTGTAGATTGTCGAATCCATGCCTATCGAGAAGAAAACCCTTTCTATGCCCTGCCCAGCGCGATTTGTGTCAAGCATTAGTCCGGTTGTTGGATGAGAGAGAGAGTTTATTTGTAATAAACACTTTAAGAATCCGTCCAGCAGCGGAGGACTGTGGAAGAACTGAAAGCGTTGATCTTTGATTGACCAATCAGCGGAAAGGGGCGTTTCATGCGCACCCACACGTGGAAATCGGATATTCAAGCCATTTTTCCATTTTCTATCCCTGAACATACAAATATAAAAATCAAGCCGAATTCTCATTTTTTTATTTTTTTGGGAAAACAAAAAATGAATAAATGAGCCGTTTTCTCATTTTTCTACTTTCAATATTAAATCGAAAAACAAATGAACGCAACGTACACGGACCTGTAGGCTACACAAATGCTGCGCAAAAAATAATAATAAAAAATGACTTTTTGCCCCTTTATTAAACATTTAAAATATTCACGAATTACTATGGAAAAAATGTCGATTTTACTGTTTTTTACTCTGGAACCATGATAATAGGCTACATGTGTCTGAATAAATAACGAGCCATTTTAATTGTTTGTTTAAAAGTGAACATTTCAAGCTTTAGACTATATTTTGTTTCAGTTAATTTAGCCTATGCTATGAGATGCGCTCCAGTTCACGGAGATCATGAAAGCGCGCCTGATTGTTTTATTTTATTTTACAAAAGCACAACATTTTCTTGTTATGTGAGCTTGGACAAATAAAAGTAGTTGCGAATGATGTATTCTTCTTTTCTGTATTACCAGAAATTATAAAGCTTATATATATATATATATATATTAGTGCTGGGCCGTTATCGGCGTTAACGTGCTGCGTTAACGTGAGACTCTTATCGCGCGATAAAAAAAATATCGCCGTTAATCTAAGTTGGGTTGGGATCATAAATAGCATTTTCGAATAACGTTATTTTCGCGCAATTCTAGTGTGTAGTATGACATACATACTTGACGCCGCGCCTACTGTCACAGATCGCGCAGCAGGGTATTTTCCTGTCAGGGACACAAGGTGTACTTTTACTTTGTTATGTTGGGCGACGTTCCTCTCGTTACTTTATGTTAATGCAATACGTTGTTAAATGAGTTCATTCCAAGTGCGCTGTATCCTTTGTATGGGCATGATCGATGCTCATTTACAAATGAATCACTCTTTTGAGTCGATTCTGTTCAAAGACTTCATCAAACAAGTTGTCAGATCTGTTAAATCGGTTCGCGAATCAGTTGATCTGTTCAGTTCCTCACGCACTGTATCGTCTGAACTCAGAAGCGCTTTCAATTCACACTCGAGGAGTCGTAAGTAACAGGAAGATTTAAGAACATCAAGAGCGTTGGATGAAGTGGCCGTGGATCTACAGTTTAGTCTAGTGAAAGCAAATCTGCAAATGCATCATATCTTTGCCAGCGATGAAGATCTTTATTAGTTGAACATCTTCGTAAACTGTCCGTGAATGAATGATTCCACAGGACGATACATTCGAGTTCATTTCATTCAGGTAATACATTTTACAACCAAACAGATTATTACGCCACGATAGCACTACTAAAAAGTATGACATTATCCGGTTTTTGGACATAACAGTTACATTAATTTATAGGCTACAAAAAAACGCTTCAGAGCGTCGGCGCACTGGTTAACAGGTTTAAATAAGCTACCATTGTCCACAGTTTATGAAATGAACACCCGCCATCCCGCGGTAATGTGTGTGTATTGCGCAGTGGCATAATCACACGAATAGTTTACATTGATTGAAACTAATTTGTTTAAAAAGGAGGCTATTGCAGTAACAAGGCAGGTTCACATAAAATCATTATGACATATGATGACATTATTTTTTCCATCTAACGAGCATTGGCGATGCAAAAACGGACTGTCGTGCGCATTGTTTTTATTTTCTTCCAATTACTATGTTAAAAAACCCCGAAGAAAACATGTTACTTGTTCAATTAATAAACAGTTTGTTTGATGACAAATCGCTAAAGATGATATTGGCCTCCCTTTCTGTCATTGCGTTTTTTTTTTTTTTTTTTTAACGATATTCGACTTTTGCTCCTCGATTGTCAAATGGCATTTTTGGCAGAAATGCACATCCCTATGCGAGATGAACTATTCTCAAAGACTTACTTTTAGTCATTATTTAGGTAGCACACATATTATAAATGCCTTCGGGAGAATTCAAATGAGCCATTTTAATCTAGATTAATCTAGATTAATTTTAAAATTAATCTAGATTAATCTAGATTAAAAAAATTAATCTATGCCCACCTCTAAATATATATATATATATATATATATATATATATATATATATATATATATATATATATATATATATATATATATATATATTATATATATATATATATTTGTTTTGTTTCCACTGTTGATAGGAAAATTTTTCCCATTGGGTGCCAGCAAAACTCCACTGCTGCACACAGTGATTGGATTTTAGATTTGCAGTTGAGTTTTTCTCTCTCATTACAAGCGCACAAACACACACTTTTTATTTTTATTACACACATACAAACCACACTCAGACATCCATACCAACATACCCACACAATTATCGTTGCACAATTTATCCAATTGGCTCTATAATATGCCGAAGCAGAAAATAGGAATAAAGCGAGTATTTGCTTTGTAGGCCAAACCTGAAAAAAGGCACCATCTGATAAAAAATAGTAAAAATTTTAATTTTGAAGCCTTGCCAACATAATGAAAGCCTCTTAACAAAGTTTGCATCATTTTATAGTCAAATGGCACTGGGATTAAAAATGGCAGTTTTAATGGGTTTCAATGGGGCCATTTTTGGCAAAACGATGCTAAGAGGGAGTATTTTGTGTACCTAGTGCAAAATTGATTTTTTTTAATGAAAATGGCGTGAAATATTAAAATTCCAATAAAAATACACACCTGTGGCAAATTGTATGCATTTAGCATTTACACAGACAAAATTATCAAAAAAACAAAACTGAAAAAGCCAAAAATGTTCACAAGGATGCACAAGGGTTAATAAAAAAGTAAACAATAAAGCATTTCCTATTGTTTTAGAGAGGGTCATGCTATTCATGTGAGGTGACAAATGATTAAGAGGTTAATGATGTAGGTGAAAATTAGCCATAGAGAATATCAGTAGGCCTATATATTTGTAATAATTCATCATCACTATATCATATGTTCTGCTTATTTCAGTAATATAATTTGTGGTTGCACTTGCCACTCTGTGTTTTTCACAGGACTTTAATCACTAAAGACAAAGTGTTCTCTAAATGTCCAATACAAGACATTAGATACACAACATTCAAGTTCATGCTACTGAGCATAATATACATTTCAGTGATGTATATTGCATTTCAACAAGGTACACATGTTAAAATCTTATCAGTTCTTGCTTTCCCTGGGATTCGAACCCATGACCTTGGCATTGCAAGCACCAACACACTACTGTTTGAGCTACAGGAATGCTTGACATAATGGTTTGATCACTTTGTTCATCAAATGACTATATGCTTCTAAGGAGATGCAGTAGTAAATACAGAATTGTTCTAAAAGAAAAAAAAAAATGTTTTTTATTTGATAAATCTGTTGAAAATGTTACAAGTTCATGAGATAATTAACTTCATGACCCTATAAGTACAGCTGCTTTATGTCCAGGGGAAATGAAACAAAGGCGTCAGAGCTGGTTGTTCAAAAAAGAGATCTAAATATCCAACGCATTCTCATCCTTTGGCGTCATAGGTGACGCCATATGACATTTCGTCGAAATCTTACGCACATGGCACCCTTTAGCGTCAATATAACACGCACTGTTATGGGTAGGTTTAGGTCTGGGGTAGCGTTAGGTTATGACGCCTTGGGATCTGCGTCTCATGTAAAGCTTGTTTGAGATGAGCAAAATCTGCGCAGAACCGATCACCGGTGATCAGCGCGTAATGCATGCCGGTTAGAAATGTGTCCGAGAGCAGTCCGCCTTGCTCTGATGTCATGCTGACGTGTGTCAAAAAGCTCTCGCAAGCGCAAGGCGCACGTGCCGGATTCTGCAGTCGCGCGCAGTTGCTCTCCACCGACTGCGCTGATCAAAAGCACCAAATGACTTGCTGACGACACAGCTTAATGTTGATTGGTTTAAACAACCGTTATGTATTGTTCTCTATTAAAATGTTTGATTTTAAAACTCGGATATCATGTTTTATGTGTATATGTTATGTGTGAATATTCCCAAACCTTCGGACAGTGCGATCTCTATGGGTTATGCAATGTCATTTTATTATATAAAAAACAAAAACACATAGCCTATGTCTGTATTAAAGAAAAAATGATTGATAAACACTCATTTGGAATGGAATTAAATAACAAGTACTTTGGGTGTCTTGTTCATTATATTTATTTTCATATAAAAGCAACAGAACTTAAATTACATCCAGTTTATTAGCAACAGTGTGCACGAGCGTGAATCCCGTGAATCCCGCGATATCCGCCTTTGATCTCACAGGTGTCTGATGATTCAGATCCACTGCGAGAAGCGAGATCTGTCCGTCTTGCCTGCGCTTTTTTCACTCCTCCCCTCACTGCAGCCGCCTACTCTCGCCTACATTTCAGGCGAGGCGAGGCGCATCTCAAACAAGCCTATCCGGTTGTTAAGTCGTAAGTAAGCACTCTCCGATAATACTGTTTCCGGGTCCAAAGGCCGGGTCCTCTCTACCTACCTACCGCTTTCGCCGGAGTTTTAACGTGTTCCCATGTTGTTTAAATAGATCGGAGTTAAAAAAAACAAGTGACATTTAACTGTCATCTACCGCTTTCCCTGTGTCAAGAAAAATAAGAGAAAATGGCGGCAGTTGATTAGGTAAGTTACAAATCTTAAACGAATGAAGAAACTTTGGCGCCAGTGGGTGCTATCCCTTAATCCCTAGTAACACCCACTGGCACTGAAGCGAAAAAAGCCCTTTAAGAAAAGGTTTTATGTATCTGAAAGACGAGCAGAGCGCTTGGGCCCGGAAGAGGCTAAACGTCACGCGTGACGTCAGACTTAACAACCGAATTGACGCTAAAGGATGCCACGTGCGTCGGATTTCGACGAAATGTCAAAAGCGTCACATGTATGACGCCTTGGGATGAGAACGGGCTGAAATATCATAGCAGAGTAAAATAAGCTGATAAGTGTTTTTATATAAAAATAATAGATCCATTATAAAATTAAGCTATATGCAGATCGATAAATGCAACTTGTTGAAAAAAATTTAAATGACGTTGCTATTTGTTTCTTTTAGGTAGCCTAGCTACTTTAACTTAATCTACATCTGTATTTGTGATTATAACTCATGACAACACATTTAAAAAAAATAATATGATACACTAATGTTGAGAAGAAAATTCTTGCACGTCTTATGAAGTGCGCTGACAAGTCTGTTCATCCAATGAAACCGAATCACCCTTTTTAACATAGGCGTGGTTTGAGCTTGACACTAAAGTATGTTAAACTTCTTTGAAAATGCGTCAAATACAAAGGAATATCATACACTGCAAAAACAAAGCGCATTATTCGCATACCAATGTATACAACTGGTGAAATATTCGTTTTTAATCGGTGATCCGTAAAATAGCATAGGGCATGAATCTGTCGCTGTTAACATCTGCTGGAAATCCAGGTAAAACTATCTGCGTGCACGCGCGCGTCCCCAGTTAACATGATCCCCAGTTGATCCGTAACACCGGGTGAACACCGGCTGATGGAGTAAACAGCATTTCACAATGATTTCAGTACAGTAATAGCAAATATCCTTGCTCCTTCTCGATTATCTGGTAATATTCTATTCACAAAATACAACCAATAGTACGGTAATGTTAAGACTTACTTGTGAAAATCCCTATTTTCGATGGTCCGGCGATTAGAAAAGGAAAATGCTCCACAATGCTCTGGCATCTTATCTGCTGCCACGCAATGAAACTAGGAATACGACCGGTTCAAGATGGCGGCCGGATTTCTCGGTTTCCAGCGGCCAATAGGGCTTCTAGTCTCTATATGATTTCTATGAAGCTGCAGATTTGGAGCCTGCATCTACAGTCCCGCATTCTCAGACCCCTCGTTTTTCGAGACAGCGCCTCCTATCAAATTGGATCGGATAAACATGTGAAGAACTTAAAACGTGAGTATCGTCAATTTTATTTAGCGAATGATCATTCGATTTCTTTTTTAATCAAACTACTTTATAGCTCATCGATACAACCAACATGAATAGTCCATTTTATTTCGTAAAGTTTATAACAAAATCTGAGCCGTTAATGTATGTTTTTTCGTCTTTTTTCCCCGAAAATATTTTGATAGCTAACGTTAGCTTTAACCTTGAACTTTTTTTAGACAAGCCATTGTAAAAATGTGATTAAAATTAGTTGACAATAAAGTACCAATTAAATACATTAAGTGTGTAAATATCAAAGAATTTCATCATTAATTATTTAATCAGATTTACCGTTTGACCTTTTTTTAATTACCGGACCTTTTCTCCTCAAACTATCATTTGAATTAATGCCGGAGTAATTATTTTACTTTATATAATTTATGTAGACTGCTTAAATTAGTTCTTATAAAACGTAAGTATTAAAATGAATCAATATTAATTTAACTGTTATATGAAGTTGTTGCCAGCCATTTACAACTCATACAATTGCCTAATAATCAAATTTACTATGCCTTCACTATGTATCAACCAGTCTATGGTTTAACCAGCTAGAATGTGTCATTTGGCCTTTTGTTTGGGTTCCTTGTTTTAATTTGTATTGACTGAAATTTGACTATGTTAAATATTAATTAATTAATTTATTTATTTATGGACCGGGCATCATTCATGGCCTTTGTGAGATGCAGGCATTATCCTAGCAGGAGGCTGAGGAGGTGTTCCTCCGTGGCTCTACTTATCACCCTAGGTATGCTTGTAATTTGCATTTGCAAAAAAAAAAATATATATATATTATTACACAATATTTTTGACAATGGCATTCATCTTTTATTTTAGTGAAGTCGAGGAATTTGACAGAGCGATTGCAAAAAGAAAGAAATTAGAAGGAACATTCGCCTAACAGAAAGTAATTATTTTACCTTAGGCTATGCATTTACATTACATTTGACATTTATTCATTTAGCAGACGCTTTTAAGCGACTTATAAATGAGGAGTTTTTTTAATGCAATTGAAGACGAAAAGTAAAGTCACTAACACAATTCTTTCTTCCTTTTTTCTTTGCTTTGTCCTGTTTACAGCAAGATGATGTTTAGGTGATCGTTAAATAAAGTACAGAATTGTTTATTATTGGTGTTTTGTCTATTCTAATTTGGGTTTTGCTTCGTATTCAAAATATCAAAAAACAGGTTTTGTAATGTTAGCATGGTATAATGTTAAAAGTGCCATATGGAACTTTTCTACTAAAATGAATCCTTTTTTTATTGCCTGTGTGTGAAGGGGTTGTAATCACACATTACAATGATCCACTTGTCGAGTTTTGCTATTACCTCTGAAGGCCAATATTCATATTTATATGTGAAGTCTCCGGGTCGGATTTACCGCGAAATCCAACGGATGTGACGTACATGCGCGCTCCCGAGCCTCTCTCCTTATATACAGTCTATTGTAGACGGTCAGGGAGTTACGTCCGGTTAAAGGCGCACGTTTTTTTCGGCTTATATCTCGGTCAATCTTTGATCAATATTCCCAAGACTATAATCGTTCGTAGTGCTGGGCGGGGCCTTTCGAACGAGCCCACCCCCGAGGTCCAACTCGCCCGGCTTCCGGAGTTATAGCCGTTCGAAATCGGGGGTCCCAGCGAACGGCGATCCGGTAGGGGGCATCCCCGAGGCCCGCCACTCTAGCGTTCGGGCAAGGGTCCCCCTGGGACCTCCTCCCCCGAATTTGAGCTCTCTGGGTCTTTGCGTTCCAGAGATACAAGCGAATTCTTCTGAGATCGTGACGTCACCTGCGTCCGCAATTTTGCAGCGCGCCCGATGGTTTTCTGCTAATATCTCCGCGAAAACACCACCAAAAACTATGGAACTTATATGGTTCTTTTCAGCTCGACTAGATGGTCCCAACGAGCTAGGTGCTCGTCGAATCCGTCTAGTATTCGCCGAGATATTTGCGTAATAGACGGTATTGTCTATGAGTTCGAGCACGAGCGCTATTGTAAAAATTGGTTCCAATCTGAAACATCACCACTAGAGGCCGCTAATTGTTACATAGAGAACCTTTAATTAGACCACTATAGGTTGAACTGAAAGAAAAATTGGAATTTTAATTAAAAAAAGAAATTGTAGCAGAATAATATCACATAATATTTTTCAGAAGATAGTTCAATCTGTAATTGTATCCCTTCCATCAGTAATTTACTTTCAATTACACCCATGCTAAAAAAATAACTACTGGGTAATTTGTCAGTCAGAGAACACAATGAGTTGTTTTTGGCACATGCATTAAAGGAGAAGTTCACTTTTAAAATGAAAATTCTGTCATCATAGACTCACCCTCATGTTGTTTCAAACCTGTATGAATGTCAGTAACCAGGCAGTTTCTGGTTCCCATTGACTTCCATAGTAGGAAAAAAAAATATACTATGCAAGTCAATGGGAACCAGAAACTGCCTGGTTACTGACATTCTTCTAAATATCTTCCTTTCTGTTCAGCAGAAGAAAGAAATTCATACAGGTTTGAAACAACATGAGGGTCAGTATATGATGACAGAATTTTCATTTTAAAAGTGAACTACTCCTTTAAGCAGGGAATGCAAATATTAATTTGGATAACTTTAAATAAAACAAGACAGTAATATTGCATCATATTGTTTTCAATGGCATTTGGATAAGGGTGTTATACGATCTTTCGAACAGCAGGAGGCGCTGTCTCGAAAAATCGAGGACTCTGGGTGCGGGACTGTAGATGCAGGCTCCGAGTCTGCAGCTTCATAATATTGAAATGTTTAGCCTTCATGTTTTAAGTAATTCAAATAATGGTAAATGAATACGGAGAATACATTTTCAGCCTTATCTACTGTTATCTACCTCATAAGACTTCTTGATTTATCAGGACACTGGGGGTTTACTGGGGTTTACAGCTACTGTTTTTTTTATGAAAATAAATGTACATCTCATTTAAGTTCAAGCTTCTGCTAAAAGTTGCTTCATCTGTAAAAGTTGCTGGCACTGGTGCCACTACTCTCAAATATTATATATAGGCTGCGTCCTGTTTAAAAAAAAGGGGTATGAGATCAAGAATAGTTCCTCTTCAAAAACTCCTCTTGCTAAATCTGGAAATAACTGAAACTACCAGAGCTTGTCTGCAGGATCACAGCACGAGAATGTGAGGTCATGGATACACTATACATGCATACTGTATATAGAAATGCATATATGCCCTTGAATATCAATCCTGATATTTCACAAACACATAGTACGATGTCACAGTAATATTGCTGTTTGAATTTAGTAAAATCTGTCAGATTCAGTATTTTGTAAAGCAGTTTTGTCAATGCAGAAGTCAAATGGTTTCATATGAACACGAATGGAAAACAAAACACCCTTCCCACACACCAGCCTGGTCTCATTGTTAATACGTAGGTATTAATACGTTATTTTCAAAGATAGAAAACGTACGTTTTTGTACGTTTGGATATATGCTGAAATGTATAATATAGACGTATTTGCAACATTTAAACGTAAACATTATTACGTTTTTACAGCTACAAAACGTTAACAATTTACGTATATTTTTCACATCATAAAGATATCTGTATACTTTCACTTTTAAAGATAAACGTAACAAGATCCCTTAATCCTACTCCCAAAACCTAAACATATCCATTTTATACAGAATATAAAAAGGATAAAACGTAACGTTAATGGACAGAGATGTGTAGGTAAAATGGCAGTTTTATTAACATTATAGCATTAAAATATATTTTGAGCCACTAATCCTACTCCTACCCCTAAACCTACCCCTAACCATTTCTTAAAACTATGTCAGGCTAACACAATTATGAAGAAGAAAAAACATAACAGACAGACAAGTTTACATTTCACAATAATTTATTTATTGAGAAAATGTCAAAACCGGTAACGTTAACATTACCAAGTCGTTCACATGATGATGCGTTGCAGTCGCAGTCCTCTCTGGCAGTATTGTAGTAGTTGTGTATGAGGTACAGATCAGAATTTAAGTTATTAACGTTAATCCATGAAAATGTTAATCCGATTTCGGTTCGCTCTCTGAAGGCGCGCGCGCTTCTCCCATAGGGCTTCTCCATTTCAAATGTAGGCTACACCGACTGAAACACGGCATGTCGCAATCTGTGACGAAGCAGGCGAGAGCCAATGAGCGTTTGATATCACGGCCCGTAAAACATGTCTTAACGTAACACTTCTTGAAAGCGCATTTTTTGAATTTGAATTCATCACCAGCGCGGGATGCTGGGATCATGCCGATCATGCACGGGATAGATTTGACGTTTGCGGTCGCTGCTGAGAAATGAAGATGAAGATCACTGGATAAAAGGCTGAATTTGGATCTGTTTCTTGCAAACAACGTATGGATTCTAGGATTTGGATTGCATCAAGCTAATAAAATGTATGTGTAACCCTTCTAGCGGTTTCGTAAGTATACTTGACGACTAATTTTATTAGCTATGGATCAAACTGGGCCAATATCAGATTTCCAGGTACGACTACGGAGCCTGAAACGATAGAAATGTTAGCAGAAAAGAGAATACAACAGAGGTAAAGATCAAGAGATGTATTGTACAAGTTAATGACAGTTATTTACATTCCCTGCCTACCTAAGCCGGCTCCCTGAGTGCACATTCGCACACTGAACCCCAAAATAAACAATTTCAAACAAAAGAAAGAGTCCGTGAAAGTGTTTGGTGTTTGTGTGTGTTCCTCAAAGTATGTATGGTCGTTTCACTACCCGGGTAGGTTTATATGTTCTTATCTGCATGTAAAGAAGGCACAGGATGAAGATGGTTCCGCAGATGCCACGGCTGGCCACGCCAGGCTCTCGGTCCGCTCAATGGTTTCTTTGGTTGGCTCGCCACTGACCGTAGGGGAGAGTGGGGTAAAGTGAGACATTTTTTACCTTTGCTCTCCTCTAAGCGATCTAAAATGATATATCAGTAAAATTGATACATTTCCCATTAATTCAGGATGTTTCCTAGCAATGGAAATTATCAGAATGTATTCAGGATGCAGGGCAGTGAAAATATGATTGTTTTTTAAAAAGTGGTCTTGTGTCTCACTTTACCCCAGCTTGGGGGTAAACTGAGACAGACCAGATAAATCAAGGGGGTAAAGTGAACCGGCTGGGGGTAAACTGATCCACTTACTTTTTATCAGAGTCCTGGCTCCTGGAAAGCAGACGACTGGTATCAGTCAGGAGTGAGTATGGGTGTGGTTACGAGGAGAAAAGGGATCTCGACAAATGTCTCCAACCTAGGTTGGGGGGCCCTTTACGAGGGCAGGCCCGTCTCTGGCCTATGGTCAAGCCTGGAGAAGCGCCTACATATAAACTGTCTAGAGATGAGAGCAGTCGCTCTATCGCTGAAAGCCTTTCTCCCGTACTTAAAAGGCCACCACGTACTGGTCAGGACGGACAACATGGCAGTGGTGTCCTATATAAATCGCCATGGCGTTCTCAGGTCAAGAAACCTGCACAATCTGTGCTCCCTAAGGGCGGCGCACGTGCCAGGCATCCTGAACCAGGGTGCGGATATGTTATCCAGAGACAATGTTCCCCCAGGGGAATGGTCTCTTCAGCCACAGACGGTTCAGCTAATATGGAGCATCTTCGTGAGGCAGAGGTCGACCTCTTCGCCTCAGAAGACAACGCACATTGCCGAATATTTTTCTCAAAGAGCAGGGACGCGCTTGCCCATGATTGGCCGAGCCGCCCGCTGTTTGCATTCCCTCCGGTCACGATGTTACCACAGGTCATCGAACGGATCATGGAGAGCAAGTGTGCAGTGCTACTAATAGCACCTCTCTGGAAGACCCAGTTATGGTTCTCTGTGCTGGTACAGCCGCGGTGCCGCTGAGGAGAGACCTCCTCACGCAGGCAAACCAATTAATCTACCATCCCCATCCCGACTTGTGGGCCCTATATGTATGGCCCCTCAACGGGTACTCGGGTGTCTCCCGGAAAGGGTGCAGAAAACAATCACTGAGGCAAGAGCGCCGTCAACTAGACGCCTCTACACTCAGAAATGGGGGTATTTTCTGGCTGGTGCGCTGCACGGAGCCTGGACCCCTATTTGTGCAAAGTATTGAGTATACTCGCCTTCTTACAAGGGCGTTTGGACGCAGGTCGTACCCCCTCCACGTTCAAAGTGTATGTGGCTTTGATCAGGGGATCGCTTCAGTCAACTTAACCTGACTACCTTTGGCTGAACTGGCCAATATAAAGGCTTAGGCCACACCCATTCTGGAGGGCTCTGACACGCCAGGGCGCGAAGCAGATTGATTGGTTCTTGCGTCTGAGCCGCCTCGCCATAGGTTCGTGCAGTTGCCGCAGCACAGCCAATGACCGCACTAGCCGTTCATCTGTGTCTGCTGTGCAGCTGCACTGCGTTTTAAAAATGTTGGCTTTAATATTCCACATTTTTAAAACAGGGCTCCTCCTCAGGCTTGTCAATATTTCTATCCCTTGCAGCTGCTCTTATAGACTTCTTTCCTTCCTTGACCTCAGCGGCTGCACTCTCCATCTCCTCGAGGGGTGTTTTGCCCCAGGTTGTCTTCCTGGTGTATTACCTTGGCATGATGGCTTTTCTACAATGTTTATGACCTTAAAAAATACAACATATGTAATGTAATATTACATTAAAATATGTTTAAGACTAAACTTAACTTGTGCCTCATGTCTCACTTTACCCAACAGCATTTGTCTCACTTTACCCCACAGCAACATTTTAGAAAAAAACTATCTTTCTTAGTAATTCAGGATACTCTTCTGCTAGCATCATCCCATGGTTTTATATGTTAATAGTTCATCAACATGTATGATATAAGTTTTTCTACCTGACTCAATTTGCTTTGGCACAAGAGCTGATTAAGTTGACAGCAAGAAAATTTACTTTTACATGCAAAAAACATATTTTTGTGAAAAAAAACATGCTTATCACACACTGTAAAAAAAGTTAACTCATTATTTTGAGTTATCTTTTTGCATGGTTTTTTTTTAGTTTAACTAACTTATTTCGATAAGTTGAGGACAAGAAAACTTAAAATTTCTTGTTGTCTGGACAATCTAGTTAAAAAAATAAGTTGAAATAACTAAATTGCTAAAATATTTTTTACAGTGCAGCACCATGAGGTCCTCTCCTCCATGACCAAGGTGAAATGGGATGGGCTTGAAAACATAATGGTCACATGACCACAAATGTGTTCCGTTGACTAGATACAGGGGGTGTCTCACATTACCCGATGTCTCACATTCCCCCGTTCTCCCCTAGGTCAGATTCGGATGACTCATTCCTCTCTAAAAAACCAATCTATGCATACAGTACAGAATACATTAGTTACTGTTGCCTCATTTCCACTCAAATCCAATCAACTTATATCCATTCAACTCAAATCAATATATCCAATTGTACCTACAGGATATAAATACTCTAATCATTATGTAAATGAATAGATACACATCACACCATATAAGATAGGTCAGTTCTAATAAACAACAATCAATCAATCATAGGGGTGTGCGATATGACGATATTTAATCGTGGACGATTAAAATGTCTCCACGATTCACTTTTTCGGAAATATCGTAGAATCGCGCTCCAGTGCGTGTTCTATAAGATGTAGTTCTATGGCTTTTTTTCAGCTTTGTTCAGCATGCGATGCGCGGCGCGCTAGATGTCAGCGTGAGCTGTCAACCCTCCCGTTTTTATCCGGGTTTCTCACATATTTTAGCTATTTTCCCGCTGTCTTCCCGTTTTAGTATTTTCCCGTAAAATATCCCGTATTGTTACGGCCTGGTTGTGTGAGACGTACAAGCTCGGACAGATTCGGCTTGTTCATCCCGTGCGCACTGTTACAAAAAACGCTGTGAACACAGCCAAGCGAAATTAGCTCTCGCCATAGACAGTATAAGAGGGTCTTGCGCACCCAACTCGTCATTTTTGCCGCGGTCGTGCGAGCGAACGCGCAATATAAACAAGGCTTTTTGTATAAACAAGGCTTTATTTCGTGTCAGTGCGCGCTCTGATCGGTTAAAGGTGCACAGACACCTCTCCCGCAGTCCCGCATAATCTCCAGCAGTAGCAGAAGCACCACTAACTCCGCCTCCGTTTCCCTCGTAAACTGATATTATTTAAACATTCTCTATGATAAAAAAAATTCTCTCTCTCTCTCTCTCTCTCTCTCTCTCTCTCTCTCTCTCTCTCTCTCTCACACACACACACACTCACACACACACTCTCTCACACACACACACACCACACACACACACACACACACACACACACACACAGTCTCTTTAGACTTTTAATGGTTAGTGCTTTATTTTAAAGTTTGTGGGTAATAATTGTGTAAAAAAATCCCTTATTTTGGGGATGGATTCCAGGAAATCTCCCTTATTTTCAATGTTCAATGTTGACAGAGCAACATTGCAAAATAGTCTTAAAAAGCAACATGAAAAAGAATCGTGATAAAATCGTTAATCGTGATTTTTCCTGAAAAAATCGTGATATGATATTTTTTCCATATCGCCCACCCCTAATCAATCATGTACTTCCATCTCACAGTATAAAATAAAATCATGACATTTCTGAACCCAGATATTTATATTTTTAACTTCTTTTAAATCTATTTATTCATCTTAATGACATTTTAACATCACATTTTAATGTATTCATTCTTTTTTACAGTTAAGATGAACTTATGTTCCTCATATACAGATCAAATATGTATATTGGCAATTAAATGAACTAAATCACCCTTATCTTACAGATAACAAACAATAAAATAAATACTCCCTCAATCAAATGACTTTTAAATCAACAAAACAGAGTATAAAAACACCCTTAACGTTGTGACTACTATAAAAGATCTGCTATAATAGTTACTAGTTTAGCAGAGCTAAAATTCACATTGTAATTGCTAGTGATTAGCAGGTGGCTAGCGCGATTAGCGATCTTTTAGGAGCATCTTAAACAGGATAGAATCGGGATCACAACTCCGATTGGTTTTATAAAACAGTATTTTTCACCATGCTGGAGCTAACACGGCCAGCATAACACTCACATCAATATTAACTTTCTTACCGGAGATATCTTTGGGAGATGGCAAAGTTGTGCGATTTATCTTTTTCTCTCACAGCTTTCAACCTTATGGATAGATAATATTTCAATATTTAGTACAAGATCTATCTTAGAATTTATATCTCTCAGAGGATATTTCCATACCAGTCGATGCGTTCGGACAATGTCTTCAACGGAAGAAAGGCGCGATTTTTTTCAAAACTCCCTGGAGTGTACGCCCCACCCCCACGTGAATTAGAGGGTTTGCACTTCAGTAACCGTGTGTGGGTTACATATGTCTTTTGTGAATGTATCAGTATGTTGTGTTTTTTTGGAGAAAATGCTTTTTGTGTAAATACACTAAATACTACAATAGGTTAAACGATTAAACAAGGTATTTTTAAGGTTAAAAGTGTATTCCTTTTTAACACCACAAGCTAATCCTCCGAAACGAGTTTGCTGCAGAAGACACGAACAGAGCGAAATGTTAATATTTATGAGTAGGCTAACGTTCTTAGGCCTATTATATTGATAAATGCGACTGAAAACGTAATTGATAGGACAGTTGAATGCAATAGTCAAAACATTAATGCCACGATTATGCATAAATAGCAATACGTACAAATGTCTACGTCGGTAGATAAATTACGTTTTTGTGTTGTCAATACGTAAATATTTTACGTTTTAGTGCTGTAAATACGTCAGTATTATACGTTTCTGCGTGTATAAAACGTAAATAAATGTACGTATGATAGAACTGCACTTTACGTAAAAATACACACGTATTCTCATGAGATCACGTTGCACACACACTACTCTCATCTCAGACACATCCCAGACATGGTGTTGGGCCAGATCCGGCCCACATCTCTTACGTGTGGAATCCATGTGGATCTGGGCCGACACTCTGTTGCTCTCTGGGATTCACAAACTGGCATCAAACACAAACGTCCAGCAGTAGATACTCATGCACGAGGTGTTTGTTCACCAAACAGATCAAATCACAATACTGTACAGATGTAAATAAAAGAATAAATGAAACAAAAATCTGGTTAAATTATGATGAGTGTTTTGCATTTACATTTTGCTCTTTTTTGCATGAGATTTTCACACGTGGCCAGATTTGCTAACAGCTTGCTCCAGCATTAAACCATTACTGTCAGGATTTACTAAAGAGACTGCTCTTTTATTAAAGAGTAAAGAAATAGTGCTGAAAATGTCTGGACATGGTTATTTGCATATGCATTTGTAGGAGTTTCCTTTTCAAACACAAAAATTATGGGAGGAGAGTATTTAAATGTATAATGCAAGGTGATTTACTAAGGTTTGCGCTATCAATTCATTGGTGTTTGCAGCATTATTTACAGTCCCAAAAAGCATTTTTTAACCAGACGGCTCTTGGTAGATGTTTAGTAAATCCGGCCCATGGTCTCTTCAAGGAGTCAAACATGAAATTGCTCCAACCACAATTTAGATGGGTTGTATTACAAGGGTCAATATCACTGTAGGGTGCCTTTTGGTGTCCTGAACATAAATAACTAATTTCCCATTATAACTTAACATACAAATGACTATGAAAGGGTGTGTTATATAAGGCTAAGTTTTTTTTATTCATAGCAGTAGCACTATTTGGCTTTTTAGATACATTTTCAAGATTTTCTATAGTTTTGTATAAGAGGATGTATGTTATTTTGCTATGTCCCAGGCACTGCTCATCAAATTTGAATGAGAGTAAAATAGTCAAATCATATTTATTTACTTATTTATTTTTTCCTATTAATATTTTGTTTAATAAGATATTACTCAAATTGAGTGAATTGATCAGTTTATAATAAGAACAATATTTTTATTTAATAAAAAAAGAAGAGTTTGTCCATGTCCCTTAAATGGTTGTCCACCCTGTCGTATTGTGGATTCTGCCCCTTTAAGAATAGGCCATCCCCATTAGTGACATTAGGACAACAGATTTTTGTATCTCTTCATTGGTGGGAAATTCAACTGCTGAGGTGAGTAGCTGCTGATTTTACAACTAACAAATTTTCTTCATATGAGTTTGCTTACTTGTTTTGCCAAAGCTTAACATGTCCACCCTGTCGGCATAAAATATACTGGAAGTGATTCAAATACAATAATTTCCAAATATGTATGTTTTAATATACCAAATACTCTTCAACTACCAGACTAACTATTTACCTAGTCACAGTTTGTTGTAAGCTAATATGCTAATTGAAATTCAAAATGTCCACCCTGTCGTTGTTCCAAAATGTCCACCCTGTCGGCCACTTAGACTCCATAGGGTGGACATACACATGACAGGGTGGACATAGCATTAATTTGTAGTTAATATTGCAATTTATAGAACTTATATTAGATTTTATGGAAACATATAATATAACAAGATCATATTTTGTTATATAAAAAAATTTTTAAAAATCATTGCTGTTCTCAGGACATGCCTCTGCATGCGGCAGAAAGTGCATTTTAGTGATACAGTAATTTATCTATTCTAGGCAACACATTCAAGGAAAAGGGTTTCGAGAAAGAAGAAAATTATGAAAGAAATTAAAGAGTTGAAAGCAAAACTGCTTTATGTGTCCACTCCGTCGTGTGCTTGTCCACCCTATCGTGTGCTTGTCCACCCTGTCGTGGGCTCGTCCACCCTGTCATCTTGGTATTTTTAAATAATATTTAAAATAATAATTTAATCATACCTATATAATCCATTGTGCTAGGTGTGGGGGTTTGCAATAACATGCAAACAAAAAACTGCATCCAAATAATCAAATATTTCTCCAAATAAGAAAAAATACATGTGCGAATTGTATAAGTTTCTTTAAAAACACATGGTTCACATAAAATATTTTATGTATTTATAATTTGAAAGCAAACAAATAACACTGTTTAGGAAAAGGACATCATACCTTTCAGAAAGTATAATTTGTATCTTAATAATGCAATGAAAACATATTTAATAGTAATTATTATGTCCACGACAGGGTGGACATATCTATGCTTTATGCTCTAAAAATGGCCCATAATTAAAAAAAAAAAATTGTGGGAGCTCAGATAATATATTTATTATAGTATTTAAGTGTCTACTATTATGACATGACATAAAGCGAATGGTAAATTAAAATCAAAATGTGTGAGTATTGTGAGGGTTGAAAGGCACTCTATGGTGATATTGACCCACAAGGCAAATTGTTTTTAGGGGGTCATTTCTTTCATCAATTTTTAAGTATCACATGGTGATTCTCACAATCCCTAAACTCAACCAAAGACCAACTGAGAGCGATGGCACAGATATGATACTAGTAAAGACTGAAGATTGATCAACTTCTCATGGCAAGAGGCGCATACTCCACATGATCCTCCTCTTTAATATCCTGTAAAGAAAAAAAAAAGAGATCATTATAGGCTACTAATAACAAAATGAAGCATGACCCTCTTAGAAATGAACTCCGAGAAAGACACTCGACTACATTGGCAGTATAAGTAATGTGAAGTTGGACATTAACAATCTGATCTGATATGTGATTTTGCTGTCAGATGGTTTTATAGAGTGAGTTTCTGCTAAAATAAACAAACAAATGTTCAGTCCACTTACATTAGTAAAGTAGAACTTAATCCTTTTGTATTGGGACTGAATGAACCATTTATGATGAAATAACTAATTGCATCGTGGATCTACTGTATACTTCCCAGCATGCTTTTAGCACTGTATTAGGAGAGTGAATGTTGAAATAAAGGAAATGTTGCCTCAAAAATCTAGAAAAAATAAATTATTTTATCTTTTCTGGAACTATGTTTTCCTAGAGCAACTTAAATAAGGAATCTTACCAATTTCTGTGAGTTTCTTTTGTGGAATGCTGGATCAGCGTAAGTGATCTCTTTATTAGGAGTCTGAACTGTTTCTACAACAACAATAATAGATGCATTAACAACAAAACCCAAAGTCTGCTTGCCATGGTCCATAATGTTTGAACAAAACAACAACAGCGTGAGCGTCCTGCTAGGCATAACGGGCATAACATTGGCAGCTGTCAACGTCTGTTGCCATGGTTACTATCACAGTACAAGGTCAAACCTGGCGGAAACCGGGGGTAACACGGATATGATGCCATTGACTGGCGACTCCTCACCCCTGCTCACACGCCCCGTTTCCTTGGTTAAATTTGCAATTTCCTCACGATTTACAGATAGTTGGAAACATTTGGGATATTGCAAGTAATCAACTAAACAATATATATAACATTGGCCTAGTGGTTTTGGATATTTTACTGCAAAAATCATACATGTACCTTTTAATATATGCAATTAAATATTTGAAACAAACGAGATAATCAGTGACCAAGAAAACCAAAACTGAATGGAGCAGAGAAACATGAACTAAATAAAACAGAATATAAAAATCCCCAAACATGACAACAACAGTGTTGAATGCTTAATTCTGATTGGTTGACACATATTCTAATGTGTCCTATTATTTTCCAGTAAATCCAGTTAAAGTAGTCCCACTGCCTACAATATCAAATAAACAAGTGCCTACAAAGTCATTGACCAAGTCAATAAATAAAACTAACAATAGGATAAAAATGTGAAACTATTTACATGTTTCCCCACTAACACACACATGTACAGAATACATATTTTTTGATAAAATATTTTGTAACTGTAAAGCTATGTTATTTAGGTTACACTTGCCTTCTTGGTCAGTATTTCTGTGATTCCTGCAGATCCAGAAGATCCCAAATCCTGCAACAATCATCAGAGATCCAGCAACAGAGATCAACACTATCAGAGACACTGGCTGTGAAGAAAAGCCTGTGTCCGCTGTAATGATAAAGGAAGAAGTGAATGCATCTGTCTGATCTACAACAGAAGACTGAGATCATGTCAGTTAATACACACATATATCATCAGTGCTGCTGTAGTCGTATAATGATGATGATGATGAATAGTCTCTGATGACAGGAACAGGCAGATGAGCTGAGAAACATGGGAAAATAAACAGACATTTGAATAAATCTACAAAACAAATTTCAGTCCAGTTTATTGAGGGTTTTTACAGTGTTACCTCAAAAATATTATTCAACAATTCAATATGTTGATATAAAACAAGCATAAAAGACAGGACAAATGATCTCTACTCACCATAGACAGAAACACTGAATGTTTTTGATGTTATTTTCACTCCCCTTATCTCTAGTTTATAAACTCCAGTATGTTCAGTTGTGGTGTTTGTGATGGTCAGAGATCCAGTTTGATGATCCAGCTTCAGTCTGTCTCTGAATCTCCCATCAGGAACATCATCATATGTGGAGAAGATTCGCTTCTCTTTGCTGATTTTAGCTATCAGAGAGTTTTCATCTCCATATTTCCACAGTATATCTTCTTCTTCATGTATTTCAGTAACATCAGTGTGTAGAGTGACAGAATCTCCCTCCATCACTGACACTGACTGTATTTCATTTGTCTTAGTGCCAAACACACCTGGAGAACATAAAGAGGTTTTGTTGGTTTATAAATCCTGAAATCAGCTGTAGTTTTTATTATTTTCATGTGAACTGAAGAACATTCACAACAGCAGCAGAAACAGAAAATGTAAAGTGAGATGACAGACGTGTGTGTGTGTGTGTGTGTGGTGTGTGTGTGTGTGTGTGTGTGTGTGTGTGTGTGTGTGTGTGTGTGTGTGTGTGTGTGTGTGTGTGTGTGTGTGTGTGTGTGTGTGTGTGTGTGTGTGTGTGTGTGTGTGTGTGTGTGTGTGTGTGTGTGTGTGTGTGTGGGTTGGTTTATGAGGACACAAATTTGTATTATGACATGTGTATTACACTGGTATTACAACTTATGGGTGGTTTATGAGGACATTTCAAAAGTCCTCATAAATCAAATGGCTTAAAAAACATAAAAAACAATGTTTTATTAAAAAATTTAAAATGCAGCATGTCTCCTGTGATGGGTAGGTTTAGGGATAGGGGCAGTGTAGGGGGATAGAATACACTGTAAAAAATGATTTTGTGGTGAAGTAAATACTACTGAAAAATACGATGTAATTTACATGAAAAGGTTAGTTCAGGCAAGAATTAAAAAAACTAAGTAAAATCCAGATCAGTACTTAATTCAAGTGAGTAGAAATGAAAGCGTAAATATCAACTTAATAAAATTAAGTAAATATTACTCAACTTTTCTGATACTGGGGTTCCCATCATGCACTGGACCTTGAATAATTGATGAGGTTGATTTTTCACTGGTTTCCAGCTGTATTTACACTGTTTTATCATTGCTTTTGTTGTTAGGATTATAGTAACTTGCCATTTTGTGACATTTCGGGGAAATTTTCTGCTCAAAATGACACATTCAAACACAAAAACGATCCATCAAATGTTACCGTCATTGTGTATTTTCTACCAAGTATTGAGGTCTTTGCATTCACATGATTTTTAACATCTGATATGATGTAGTATAAATTACTTAGTAGTTCTAAGTAAAGCACATACTGGTATTTCAATATTATTATTGTTTAGGTGAAATGTAAAGCAAAGGAATTTTCAACTAAATTGATATTACTCAACCTTTTACTAGCCAAGTTAAAATTTCTTATTTACTTTGTTACTTTCACTTGACTAGGTTAAGTAAAGTTTACTTAATTCCATATTCCAAGTAAATTTAACTTAAATATTTCTAATTAAAGTTACTGAGAAATATGTTTAATTTTTACTTGGCAAATCGTTGTAAATTTACTAGCGTTTTCTGAGTGAAAAAAGTTAGCAAGCTTTTTTCAAGTAAATCCTACTCCAAATTTTTTACAGTGTATATAGTTTGTCCAGTATAAAAACCATTACGCCTATGGAGAGTCCTCATAATGCTGTTGCACCAACGTGTGTGTGTGTGTGTGTGTGTGTGTGTGTGTGTGTGTGTGTGTGTGTGTGTGTGTGTGTGTGTGTGTGTGTGTGTGTGTGTGTGTGTGTGTGTGTGTGTGTGTGTGTGTGTGTGTGTGTGTGTGTGTGTGTGTGTGTGTGTGTGTGTTTTAAATGTATCTGCTGTACAGTAAAATCAAGTTTAAAAAGTTTACTTGTGCTGGATATTTCATGAGACACTTAGACGAGTATAACACAAACTCTCTTCTTTATCACAGTCTCTCATGCTCTCTGGGTTCCTGCACATTTTGACATTTGGAGTTTTGTAGCTCTATTTATAAACTTGTATTTTTAGAAATGTATTTTTAAAAGTATAAAAATCGCTTGATATTTGAGAGCTACTCCATGGAAAGTTCTGGCTTTCTAAGCCTCCATGCAGATCATAAACTGAGACATCACTAGAGATTTCCACTACTTTCCATGACTTTTAACATTTTATTTCAATGTAATTTCTAGAGCTGGAAACCTGAATTCAAAGCAAGCATATCTTACCATATTCATGATCCAGTTGTACAGTTATAGCCATCAAAAATAGCAGCTTTTTCACTAAACTAAACCAAAAAATATATTTATAACTTACCAATCAGACGGCACAAACAGAACAAAGCAAACATGTGAAACATTTTCTTCAGTTGTTCAGTGTGTGATGAGACTATCTGCTAATCTGGTGTGAATCCTCCCACAACACAGTTTGACCTTCCTAGTTTCACACATCGTTTTTGCACATGACATATTGTTAGTTCATCTGGCTGTTATTAAGGTTTTAATTGTTCATAATGGATTCTTTATTTTTGTCATTTAACACACGTTTTGTAACTGTCTGACTGTTAAATGGCTAAAAGTAGAAGAATATTGTGTGAATTGTGTATAAAATATATTTCATGGTAAAATAGAGCCTATCTCTAGTGATTTTAAAATGTTGTGTATATTTGTATATGTATTCAATTCTCAGTGAACGGAAAACGAAAATAAATATTTAAACCCGTCTGCCATCTCACAGTAGCAGTTTTACTGAAGTGCATCTTCTGAGTCAAACTGAAACTGATTCCTGATCAGCAGACACTCTTCACAATGTTCAACATTATTTGGTTCACTGGTGTGTTCAGTGTTGAGTTATTAACTGTTTATTCCAGAATGATACTACACATGAATCTACAGTTTATATACACATAGAAGCTTGCAGGGGAACACAGAATGATACATTTTTATTTTGTAAATACACACAAAAAAATCATAAACTCAACAGTAAAAACATGCATCAGAAAGGCTACAGTTCTACAATCTACTTTTATATATATATATATATATATATATATATATATATATATATATATATATATATATATATATATATATATATATATATATATATATATATATATATATATACATAGAAGCTTGCAGGGGAACACACAATAATACAATTTTTATTTTGTAAATACAAACAATGTTACAGGCACAATGTTACAGGTTACAACACATTTATTACAAGAAAAATTTAAAACATTCACTTCTGCACGTCAACTATAAAGACATTCAGTAGCTGTTATAGGGCTGGCCCAGACTCTGTTAGGACCCTAAGATTTTAGATAGCGCTGAACAAAACCAACTCAATAACTCAATAAATAACTCCATAAATACATACATAAATAAATACTTTTCTTTCATATGAACTGCAATTTAATACGATATGAATAGGATACTGATAAAAGTTCAAATAAATATGAAGTGGTAATAAACTAACAAATCTGTAAAAAATACAAAACACAAGAATTAAAATTAAATGGACATAAACTAGACTCATCCTCATTTTTGAGCATACACTAGAAAATGACATAGGCTAAATAAACTTAAATTTTTGTTATTCCTACAGTCCTGGTCATGTTTTTTTTTTTTTTTAAAGAAGACACTTAGGTTTTTTGGTATAGTATAAACAAATTATAAATCAAAATTAGTTTGAAAGAAAATACACTGCGCTTAACTTGCTGTTTAACACAAGCAGAATGGCCCACATTGTAAGCGTCAAAGAGGTTAAAGGATTAGTTCACTTATTAAAAAGACTTTTGCTGATAATTTACTCACCCCCATGTCATCCAATATGTCCATGTCTTTCTTTCTTCAGTCGAAAAGAAATTAATGATTTCGATGAAAATATTCCAGGATTTTTCTCCATATAATGGACTTCAATAGTGGCCAAAACGGTTCAAGGTCCAAATGAGTTTCAGTGCAGCTTCAAATGACTTCAAATGACAAATGACGATACCAGACGATGAATAAGGGTCTTATCTAGCGAAACGATGCGCCATTTCGAAAATAAATAAAACAGTTTAAGTATTATTAGCACAAATGCACGCCTTGTTCTGTCCTGAGATGTATGTTTGTGATTCTCCTGTTCGAACTCGTTCATTAAAATGAACAAATCTTTTTTCGAGTCATTTCGTTCGTTGAATGAACAAAATGACTCGAAAAAAGACTCGTTCAAAATGAACAAATCTTTTTTCGAGTCAATGAATAAAAAGACTCGAAAAAAGATTTGTTCATTTTAATGAACGAGTTCGAACAGGAGAATCACAAACGTACATCTCAGGACAGAACAAGGCGAGCATTTGTGCTAATAATACTTTTACTGTTTTATTTATTTTCGAAATGGCGCATCGTTTCGCAAGATAAGACCCTGTGTGGGGAAATCCATTTGATTGTAGTTTAAGTGAGAAATAATTTCAGTGCTCTGGTCAACCGCTATAGAGTGAAAACTGGTGAATGCAGTTTACAGGTTGCATAGAAAGAGAAATATGTGAGCACGTGTGATTGGCAGTGAGTCGTGTGTGCGGACCAAATAGCTCAATACGAGAGGCAACGAGAAACGCATTGACGTGAAATAAAATCACATCATAATGTTTTAATGCTTTGGTTTGATTAGAATGGTGGAAATAACAGTTGATGGACACAGAATGGTAACAATTACACACCCACCCGCGTGCAAATTCAAAATACACCATTAGTTTAAATAGATGTTTTTCAGGGATGGTTAGATTATAAAAGAGTTCACATTAACTTTTCTTGAAAATATTTAGCTATTAGATCTATTTAAATGCTTCAGTTTGTTTTCATATTATAATATGTAAACAAATTGAAGCATTTAAACTGATATATTATATCACTTTGAATACTTCAATTCGTTGTTTTATATTAAATTATATTAGGCCTATATTTTATTATATTATAAGCCTAAATAAAGAATCTCACAAGGGTATTGTTTAGGTTATATTAGGCCTATATTTTATTATATTATAAGCCTAAATAAAGAATCTCACAAGGGTATAGTTTAGGGCTCCTTGCCATTAAAAAGTTTGAAACCCCCTGCTAAAGAAAAAATTGGAAATTCATAAGCAATAAAGAATCATTTAACTTTGATGGTTTAATGCTTCCTGTACACAATTAATTGACTGTACAAAAACACTTTATGGTTTTCCCAAACCATCTCCGTGTAACAGCTTACTTTTCTTTCATACTATATTCTATTATTGTAAATAATTGAACTGTCCTGCAGAAGATTTTTTAAATCATTTTTCATAGAATTTCTTGGTAAAGACTGAGGTACAGCAGCACTGTAAAAAAAATATCAGGTAACCTAAAATGTGCTTCATTTAGTGACTTCTTAATTTGTTAATAAGCTTGTTTTTCGAAAATATGATTTAATACCAATAAGTTGCATCAAGGGTCAAATAAAATAGAAATGGCACATTCAAGTTAAAAGTTACAACTGAATGTTGAAACCATTGTGTTTCTACGTATGCTGTAGAGGTCAGGTATAAAGAATATTTTTGCTCAGGTGGCGAAAAATGTCGCCCAATACAAAAAAGTTTTGCTCAGCAAGAAAAAAAAATAGAGGGAACATTGACTCTGGGGACATCAGAGTATTATTTTACATCTTGTGAAAATGACATTTTACCACCCCTTTAACATATTTCTAAACATTATATTTGCACAATAAATCTCCATGTTGTATAATCAGCTGTACGTTATACTTGCCATTTTTTCACACTGCTCTATATCTCCTGTAGCGATATTACATCCCAGAAGCGACTGCTACAGTCACAAACAGCAGAACAACAGCAACACTTATTCCTGCTATAACAGCTGAAGAAGAACCTGAATCAGGAACAGAAGAAGACAGAAAATCATTAATAATAGAGATCGACTGATAATCAACTCTACCAATACTGTTGACTAATATTTACATCTTTCTATTTACAGGTCAATGATATTGATTTAACTTGAAAATTGCGCCATCTGGTGTGTATTTGAGCAACAGCAGTTAAAACAGCTATCTCAACAGAAAACAACATTCACAGGAAAACTGACTAATATTAACCACTTTTCTTTTTTATTAACAATGGACTTCAAAATTGTAAGTGTGTTTTGTAGATATTAGAGATGATCTCAATTATATTTGGGTAAATATAAATATAGTAAATGTAAATATGGTGAATGGTTTGCTAAACTGCTCAATGGAAATTTTATTTAATGACTAAATGAGACTCACCAGTGATAGACACTCTGAAGTGTCTAATAATGTTCAATCTGCTGTTGTTGATCTGTAGTTATATTTTTCCAGAGTCTGTGTTTCTGGTGTTTGTGATGGTCAGAGATCCAGTCTGATGATCCAGCTTCAGTCTGTCTCTGAATCTCTCTTTACACTGAACATCTGTACAGATCTGACTCTGATCTCCAGTGATTTCAGCGACGAAAGTGTCGTTAAAATACCATGTCATAAAATCAATTTTTTTTTTTATTACACCAGTATCTAAAGTAACAGATTCTCCCTCCTTTCTCTCCACTTCTTCTCGTCCAGCAGCAGAAACACCTGAAACACAAACTAACAGATGCTGAAAGGATCTTGTTTTGAAGGACAGACACACAACATGAGAGAACGGATTATATGAAAGAGATAAAACTGTAAGTAATGTGTACCAGAACAAAACCAACTGTCAAAACTAACAATCAATGGAAAAATGTAACAATTTAAATCATTATACTGCATGTGATTTAATATATAGGTAAAGAGAAAAAAATGCTTCTGAATGTCACTGCAAAAGTATCAATAAACATGTCAATTATGTGATTTAAATGCACAAGACTTGCTTTTAAACACTCACCAGTGACAGAAACACTGAATATCTTTTCACTGTCGCTGCTGCCTCTGCTGATCTTCAGTTTATACACTCCAGAGTGTGTGTCTGTGATGTTCATGATGGTCAGAGATCCAGTCTGATGATCCAGCTTCAGTCTGTCTCTGAATCTCTCAGTGTCATTATTACACTGTTCATCTGTACAGATCTTACTCTGATCTCTATTGATTTGAGCGATGCGAATGCCATTATAATACCATCTAATTCTGTCTTGTTGGTTTGTTTGAACACCAGTGTTTAGAGTGACTGAATCTCCCTCCATTACTGACACTCTGTCTGGCTCAACACCAGAAGCTCCTGTAGAAGAAATGAACAGTTCATTATGAGCCAAACAACATTATACAACAGGAAAGTGCTGTGACAACGTTTTTCTACAGATCATAAAGATTGTAGGTAGAGAAATATTAAATGTAACATGCAAACAAACAGCAGAAGAACATAATGTATTTACAGCAGAGATTTCCAATCCTGTTCATGGATATCTACGTTCCTGCAGAGTTCAGATCTAATCCTGATTAACCACTCCTGTCTGTCTGTAATTATCAAGAGCTAATGAAGATCTTCATTTTCTGCTAAAGTTGTTTGATCAGGGTTGGAGCTAAAATTTACAACAATTTAGATGTCTATAGGAACAGAATTGGGATCTACATCATGCGATCCAGCAGTGGTGTGACAATCTGAAGAATCTCTAAAAAAAAAAAAAAAAAAAAAAAAAAAAAAAAACATTGTGCACAGAAAGTTCACTTCACAACTACAGTATTGATGACACACACAGACATCACAAATCAGCATATGAATCTCATCAATGATGACAAAATATTCAGGTAAACAGATAAACTCTAAAATAATCCAGTAAGACAACAGCTGATTAATTCAACCGGCACCGTATATGGGTAGCTACCAACTAGTCTAGGCTATGATGCAGCATGAAAGCTTTCATTTCATTTCATCATTATTGAGATTTATAGCTGATTTTTTTTTTACCTGTGTGTGTCTGAACAGCGCAGTCTCATCCCAAGAAGTCATATATTGACGTCTTGGGACGTCTTTTGACCATACGTCAATATCCGCCTTTTTAGGGTACCCTTAAACGTCGGTTAGATGACGTTATCGGATCCTAACTCTACCCCAGACCTAAACCTACCCCTAAACCTACCCCGTCACCTAACTGACGTTAAAGGTAAAGCGTCAGTTGTATGACGTCCCAGGATCGTCATATAACCGACGTTTAAGGGTACCCTAAAAAGGCGGATATTGACGTATGGTCAAAAGACGTCCCAAGACGTCAATATATGACTTGGGATGAGACTGTGTTAGTCTGAATGATGCCACACCCTTGAAAACGAGTTTGTGTGGGATGTCTTACAATGGTCAAGGAAAAACACGCACAGAAAAATACTAATGATAAATGCAGTTCTGTCGAATATTAGAAACATGACGACTCACTTTCGGTTTTACATAAGCATAAATGTCTTACCACGGTCGAGTAAACACCAGAGAAATAAGACCCAGCTAAGCTTCATTTTCACCACTTTTCCTAATAATCATGGTAGGTTTTGATACACAGTATGGCCGCGACGACGTTAAAAAAAATTAAAGGTGGGTTGTAGCCTACTGTAGCCTGCGGCTGATATAACCGGTCAGTGAGAGTTAACACGTGAAAGATGCAGAGGAGCTGAAAACTGAGACGTAAAGCCGGACAGAGGGTCTATCAAGAGTTTCTTTCTTATCTATTTTCTGTAATGGATTGTCCTAAGCCATTTTGTTCCTTATAGTAGGATACTGCAGTGCTTTAGACTGCAGTGCAGATCAATATGTTTATGCGTTGGGCAAACGCAAACAATAACTGATTGGGTCATCGGACCAATCGCCGCAGATTAATGTCACGCAAAGGAGGGGTTTGGAAAAATGAGTCGTTAAACGAAGTCGGTGAGCAAATCAGATAAAAATAAATGCATATTATAAGAACACAAAAGTTTTTTTTTTTTTCATTGCATGCATATATAAACATGTTGTTGGGGACTCCCAAAACAATATTAGGGACATTTTAAATGCCATAATAGGTGCCCTTTAAGTCAAGTCAGAGCACGTTTTAAAAGCAGCAAAGTGTTTAACAAAGTGCTGTACACGTATGTAGGTTCAGATTTTGGGAAGAAGGAGGCGGGAACCAGCAAACATTATACAATTTAATGACAAAATAAAACGAATTTATATAAAACGAAAGTAAAAGCCAGCGGCCCCTCACGGACGAATGCTGGCACACAATAAAACAAATCACAGGTTCAGGCCTGTTTCTCTCTCGATATCAACTGTCGTCGCTCCTCGTTTTATGCTTCCGCTCCTCTGTGAGAGATTCGAGACCGGTGCGTCGCTCAGTAATCACGCCACGCCACTCTCGACCTCGTCCTGCTCGTCACAACATATTCTCTAGCAATGATAAACAACCAACAGCACAAACATAATAGCAATAAAAGCAATAAAACAAACTCTCACATAGCGTCACATGCCAGACTGTAATAAGATTTTAGATTAGATATAAAAACCGCGACTATTAAATATTCTTTTGTATTTAACGCCATTCCTAGTGGTATAACAACTCTCTTGAAAGGAAAGCAAACCTCAGTCATATTTCTTTGTATAACAATACTATTTCAATTTAAGGGATTTGGATTACTGTTGACAAATACAATTACCACTTATTAACAGAAAATCTATTCCAGTCATATAATTAATCATTGGCCTCCACACCAATATGAGGGTCATTCCAGAATTGGAGGACATTTAGGCATCCATAATTTTGAAAAATTGGCCCTTTATTTTACTATTTTTTATTATTTATTTCATAAAAACAGGCAATATACCATTAAATAATTAGATTCGTCCAGCTCAGACATTAAAGGCAAACTTTTTAGAATACGTTTTTATTTGTGCTTGGTGCAACCCTGTTACCAATACTCAAGAACCTCATGAACCTCTTGCCAAATAATTTTAATAGCTTGATAGTTTGATGTAACCATATGCAAAAGAATAAATTATAAATTATCTTTATTTACAGCTGAAGTAGCAACCATAATCTCAGGGTTGCAATGGGGTAAGGACAATTGAAACAAAAAGAGATGATTTATTGAAATAAATATTCACGATAATGCTAAATAGCAATAATTGGAGTTAAGGTACAGTTTAGTTGTGTTCCAGCTCATATTGGTGTGGTCGAATGAGGCCTAACTCCTAAAGGCAAAGCTTGACCGCACACCTCATAGACTAGAACATTAGCATCCCTCACTCAATATGACAGTGTTTGCTTGGTGGCGGCAATCCCTGAGTTGCGGCCCACATGAAAAATTAAAAGTTGCTCTGACTTACACCATTGGCTAGTGAAGTGGATGTAACTCTGAAGAGTACGAACTGAGGACAGGTGAAGTTTCTCCTGCCCCATGTAGTGAATGGCAGAGGACAGAAAGCATTGAGAACAACCAGACGCACAGTCGAGAATGTTAGTCACGGTAAGAGTGCAAAATAGCTTTGACCAGTCCAGGGCAGAGTCTAAGCAGGATGGTAAAATTGACAGAGCTTCCAAATCCCCAATTCTCTTTAGTGAAGTAATGGCTATGAGAGAAACCATCTTTTGAGCCAGAATCTTGTCAGGCACTGATTCTAGTGGTACAAAAAGGAGTCTCAACTAGCCCCTCAAGAACTATGGCCAAGTTCCACGAAGAGATCTTTGCTCTAACGGGAGGCCTCAGCCGTCTCGCTCCACGAGTGAGGTGGGCAATCAGAGGATGTTTCCTGACTGGAGCTCCATCAATCAGGGTGTGGCAAGCTGATATTGGGGCCACAAATACCCTGAGAGTAGTGGGACATGCTGATAATTTTTTCCTGCAGAAACTCCAGCACTGAAAGAACAGTGAACTGGGTCTGCACGGCATACAGTACACCACTGGGGTTGCAACCGAGCCAGTGCTCGGCAGAATAAAATAACCCAATATTGTTAAGCTTCACCCTTGAAAGTGATCCTCGGGAACATCCTTTGTTGTGTGATCTTTGGAAACCAATCTTTGTGTTGGATCTGAGAGAGACACAATCATCTTGATAGTTAGCATCTTGAACTTGTATGCTCTGAGAGAATGGTTCAGACCACTGAGATCTAAAATCGGACGCAACCCCCCATCTTTTTTTGGGGATCCAGAAAGTACTGACTGTAAAAGCCTGACTCTCTCTCTGAGAAGGGGAACATGTTCTATGACCTCTTTTCCCAGAAGAGTTTGTAGCTCTTGTGACACTTGATCCGGAGATGTTAAATGTTCTGTTTCCTTGGAGATAGCAACAGACATTCAACATTTCACTGTCTGCCAAAATACCAAAGGTGGCGGGGCTCACGAGAGTCTCTTCCAACTGGGGCATAGTTGTATACACTGTAAACCCGAATAAAGTTTAAGTAAGCAGAACTGGCAGATTTTTATTTTGTATTTATACATTTTAATTGTTCTTAACTTGAAATGTTTGAGTACACTAATTCATACATTTAACTTAAAACATTCATGTATTCTCAATGTGATCACTTTTATTAGTAAAAACTTATCTAGCTTTAACTAACTAGTTTGTTAACATACTAAATTGATACCATGTAAACAACAGTATGTTATACAGTAGCACTTGCTGTGCAGAAATATAAAATTTTAATTTTGATCACTTCATACATGTCTCAAATCAACACATTCTTCCATAACACTAGCAAAGGTTGACAGCTAACAAACACACTTTATCACCCACAAAACAATAACATAAAAAACACTAACAACAGGTAACTTTATACAATGCTTTCCTATGTAAATGCTTTCTTTCTTCTTCCTCTCTACTGTTTAGAATTCACTGCAATACTAGAATGAATCAGACATCATGCAGTTATTATATTTTATGTTTTTGGAGTAATTCCAAAGTACAAAAAATTGTATACACACCATCCACCGATACAGATACAATAGGAATCAGCTGTGGTTGGTCCAATTGTTTTTATGCCATTTCATTTTTAGATTCTAAATATATTTCATTACAATATTACTGTAGAAATGTGGCAAAATGCTGTCTTATTCAGTTTGGTATTGTTATTGTTTTGAACTTAAGTTTAACAGTTTTGAAATCAGTTTGTAAGCATGTGCAAATTGACCTGTATACAGAGTTTTGGCGGTTGTTGTGTCGAAGTGAGAAAAGAATTAATGTAATTTGAAAGATCCACAGTTTAGCCCACATATACTTCTGTTGTGCTCACTGTGTGAAGAGTTTTGAAAAAGTGACTTAAGTATTGAAGAATGTGTCCTAGCGACTGTAAAAAACTGTAAACTTAAGTTCGTCTAAATTAAAAGAAATCATTTCATAAAACTCAAAACAATGAAACAGTTCAGTTTACTTAAAATATATCAGTTCTGTGAACGTGAAAGAAAAAGAAAGTGGTAAATTATTATAAAAGTTAATTTGACTGAACTAATTAGTTTAATTTAAGTATGTCCTACTCAAACCAATTCATTATTTTGAGCGTTAGGGTTTACAGTGTACCCATGATAGTTGAATAAGTTGAAGTCGAGGGCACAATTATATATATATATATATATATATATATATATATATATATATATATATATATATATATATATATATATATATATATATATTATATATATATATATATATATATATATAAATATATATATATATATATATATATATATATATATATATATATATATATATATATATATATATATATATATATATATATATAATATAAAAAAATTACAGACTAAACTTGAATGGCAGTGTTAAATAAGATCATTTTTTCTATTGCTTCTGTGCCTTGATGTGAAATAGTTTCTCATCATGTTTCTGTAGACAAGAAGACACTTTTCAAATACAAACTAACACAAACACACTGTATAGCCACTCTGGCATATGTCTTTACAAAAAAAAAGCAAGTTTCAGTTTGCCTCATAAGGTTAACTTCTGTAAAACATGTACTGTGAAATCAGACATGGTTTTAACTTGAACTTGCCTTAATTAAAGGCTTTTTCTACTTTTCCCCATACCCTATAATTGAGAACTGAATTAATATACACAACAATTTTAAATCACTTTCTATTTTACAATGAAATGTAGTTTTTATATGACATATGTATAATTGCGTGTGTGTGTGTGTGTGTGTGTGTGTGTGTGTGTGCATTAGGATGGTCAGACTCTGTCGGGGGAGGATTCACAAGCTTGTGTTTGTTTAGATCTGTTGTGCTTTCATTGATAGTCTTAAAAGATCAGGTTTCACTGAACAACTGCAAATGTTTCAGATGTTTGTTTTGTTCTGTTTGTGCGCCTGCCGTCTGATCGGTAAGTGTTGTTTATTTACATTTATATGCAGTAATAAACTCATGCGGTGGTTCAAAGTAGATTATTTTCATCCACTGTAGTCAAATCTCTCTTGTTGTTTTAGAAATCTTGATTTAAACGATTATGCAAATTCTCCTTGAGCAATTAAAAAAAGCATAAATACTTTTAATTATTCTGCTGTAATCATAAATAACTACAAATTTAATGAGAATTCAATCATAATGTTTACTATAGCTATATAATTAAACTTGTACTTTCAAGATGTAATTAATTTAACATATAATTTTTATTTTTGTAGCTAAATGTTTTGAACAAAATATTGATTCACTCATAACTACCTGTTCAAACATTTTTTCATTTAGTTTGGTGTCTCTGGCTGCTGCTGTTAAAGGTTACAAACTGATCTCAGACTTTCTAAACCAAAATGAGCAATAATCTGAAAACCTGTTCATGTTCTCCAGGTGTGTTTGCTGCCGAAACAAATGAAATACAGTCAGTGTCAGTGATGGAGGGAGATTCTGTCACTCTACACACGGATGTTACTAAAATACATGAAGACGACGACATACTGTGGAAATATGGAGATGAAAACTCTCTGATGGCTAAAATCAGCAAAGAGAACCGAATCTTCTCCACATATGATGATGTTCCTGATGGGAGATTCAGAGACAGACTGAAACTGGATCATCAAACTGGATCTCTGATCATCACAAACACCACAACTGAACATACTGGAGTTTATAAACTAGAGTTAAATGGAGCGAAACTGACATCAAAAACATTCATTATTTCTGTCTATGGTGAGATAATATGTTCTGTCCTTCAATTATTCTTATAATTCTTATAAATTAACTTCTTCAGTACCAAATGTTTAAACATGTCCATATTTCTCTTTATTATATGTTTTCCAGCTCGTCTGCCTGTACCTGTAATCAGCAGAGACTCTTCAAATTGCTCTTCATTTTCTTCTTCATCATCAAATTGTTCATTGTTGTGTTCATCAGTGTTGAGTGTGTGTGATGCGACTCTCTCCTGGTACGCAGGAATGAGTGTATTGTCCAGCATCAGTGTGTGTGATCTCAGCATCAGTCTCTCTCTACCTCTGGAGGTGGAATATCAGGATAAAAACACCTACAGCTGTGTGCTGAACAATCCCATCAGCAACCAGACCACACATCTGGACATCAACACACTCTGTCACACATGTCCAGGTACCACAGCACTGATGATATTAGTTGATGTCAGCGCTGATATTAAAGTTTAATGACTGATCTGATCTCAGTTTGATGTTTTTATTCCTCAGACTCTGTCCACTGTTGTGGATCTACTGAAGCTGTGATCCGATTGGTCCTCTCTGCTCTGGTGGGCGTGGCTACTGTCATTGTTCTACTTTATGACATCAGATCCAGAAGAGCTGAACAAGATCAGGCACATTTTCACACATTGGGACGTAGTAAATGTTGATGTCATTTTTCATTTTGAACTATTTCAATATATTAATCTTCATTTATTTTTAATGGCTTTATATTTGAATCTGGTGGTATATTGACGTTTATTCATTTCCATTTTGATCAATGACACAGGGGGGTAACTCTGCTTTCAATTTATTACTTAAAGCTAACTTTAAGCATTCCGATACCACAGCACATGTTTCATTTCATAATTTTACTCCAATATAATTGTTTATTTACATGTATAATTCTCTGTTACTATGTAAAAGCAAGTTTGGATTCCTTGATACTTCAGCTTGTTGTTAAGATCATGAGGTTAGACATAACAAAACTAGACAGCTGTCTAGTTCCGTTTCCATTTTTTTGTTATATTCAGACACACTAACTCTGGCCCAAGTGTCGGGGACTTAGTATTCAAAAGCATATAAATGTTAATCCTGCAAGAAAGAGAAATGTTAGTTATGATTTATTTAATTTCTATAAAATTATTTTTTCTATAAAAAACTATAATTTCTATAAAATTCTATAAAATCATTCACTCACAAATATGTGTCTCACGGATGTCTAAATTTAATGCACACCATACAATTTACCCTGTTAATGCAATTCCACTAATGCCAACATAATTTTCGAGTCTCGGTCCTCGGTCATTTCTGACCGAAAAAATTTCTGTCTTAAATTTTTAAAAATCACAGCTTCATCGGAATGGTATGAAACTTGGTGACTTTTATGTCATTATGTATGTGAATACAAAAAAAAAAACTGAGGTCATGATCCGAGCATGCTAAGTGGTCATAAAAAAAATAGTGACGATTTTGGTCTTTCGGTCAGAAATGACCGACCCATAGGAAATGAATGGGAAATTGACAAAAAACACAAAAATTCTCCAAATTTTTGTGTGTACAATCAACAAATCGGCCACAATGCTAAAAAAAAGTACACAGCAGTAAAGGGGTGACACTCTACAACATCAAGAGTGCAAAACAGACACACACACACACACACACACACACACACACACACACACACACACACACACACACATACAAACACACTTTTATACACATACACACCAATAAATTGAGATTACAAAAAATCTGTTTTGAATTTTTAAAAATCACAGCTTCATCGGAATGTTACGAAACTTGGTGACTTATGGCATTGGCTATGTGAACACACAAAAAAATTGAGGTCATGATCTGAGCATGCTAAGTGGTCGTAAAACGTTTTGGTCTTCGGTCAAAAATGACCCCTATAGGAAATGAATGGGAAATTGACAAAACACATAAACACTATTTCTAAAAATATATATATATATATATAAAACTTGATAAGAAATACCTTTTGAGATTGTTTAAATATGTATTCAAATCCACCGAAAAAAAAGAAGTAAATGTGTCCATAAACAGCTGGGGAATTCGCATGCCTCTCTGTTACACCATGGTCCTACTCTTTCTCTCCATACTCCCACCAGATGGTGCTAATCTGCTTAAAAAATTTTTTTTGAAGGCCTAGACTCATATTAAACTAAAATACTGCATAATTAAAAAAATAATAATAATAATTTATATATATATATATATATATTTTTTTTTTTTATTAATTTCAATGGCAAAAAGAGACCATAAATATTGCATAAATATTAATAAATTCAATCAAATTCTCTCAAAATGCAAAATTAAAAAGAATAAATATTATAGAACAAAAATAAATTGTATTGGTTTTACTGGCATGGAGGAAGTTTCATTTTTAGGCCTCCGGTCACTTCGCGGGTAGGCTCAGGATGTGACTCCGAAAGGAAGACCATCTGAGGTTTAAAAGAATGTTGTGGTCAATAGTATCAAATACAGCACTAAGATCGAGTAACACCAATAGTGAGAGACAACCACGATCGGATGATAAGAGCAAATCATTTGTGACTCTAATGTGAGCAGTCTCAGTACTATGGTACGGTCTAAATCCTGACTGAAAAGGATTTCTTTCTAAAAAGGAACATAGTTGTGAGGATACTGCCTTTTAGTATCTTTGACAGAAAAGTTAGATTCGAGTTCGGCCTGTAATTGACTATTCTGTACGATCAAGTTGCAAACAGTTTAATCATAGCCACCTTAAAAGTTTTTGGTATGAAACCTAGTGCCTAGTGACAAAGATGAATTAATGATATTGAGAAGAGGATCTTTGACCTCTGGAAGCATCTCTTTCAATAGCTTAGGGTCTTACATACAGTACATGTTGTCGGTTTAGATGATTTAACGAGTTTAAAAAAAATTTCCTATAGCAATGAATGAATCAAAATTTTCCTTGGGGAAACTACAATGCACTTCCGGATGTGATGCTATAGTATGTCACATGTCAGACCACCTTGCGGCTCATGGGTAAGGAATATGGGGCAGCGGGTAAGGCCCAGGGTCACACTATGGCAGTTTTACAGTCGTGCCAAACCGACGTGCTCAGGGACTTAGAAAAGGGCAGGGATTGTCACCACAGGCGGTGGCTGAACTGCACCAGACCACAGTTCTGGCTCTCCGGGCAGTCGGTAGTCACGGAAAGGCACCTTTGTCTTATTCTGTCAGGAATTAAAGAGAAGGAGAACATTTTTGTCCTGAAGCCCTGATCTCGCCCTCTGGACTCTTTGGCAACTCTGTTGAGGCAGTGGTAGGGAGATTCAGGGAGGCAAGAGTCCAGTCATTTGCTTTCAGGAAGTAGGCCTACATTTAGCAAAGGTACAAGTCACCTCTTGAACCCTCCACTTCCTCTTCTAAACCTTTTGACCTGTCCACTGAAACAAGACAGAGTCAGACAGTCAGTGTGGCTGCTCGTGCTTCCAATCTTATCAGCAGAAGTGGCGCACTGCAAAGAGGAAGCAAGACCTCAGGGAGGTGAACACTCAGAGGCATTAGAAGAAACTTATTAAATGTTCATGAAGATTGGGGTTGGTAAATGATGCATGAAATTATATTTCTCATTTGTTCCATTCCAGCATTTCGGCTGGGAGGTGCTGGAATCATTACACTTCCTTGTCAGGCTGTTGTGCTGTTTTAGCAACCGTTTCTGAAAGGCAACTTTTTTTTTTCGGAACTGCTCTCTCTGTCACCTGTTTCATATCAGGCTGGGTGCAGTGCTGTCTATATTATGCAAAAAGTAGTAAAGTGTGCCCCCCTGTGGGTGGTTGATATAATCGACATGAAGTTTGGTGAATGGGGTTGCATTGGGCAAATGCTTTTGTCCCACACTACCATTAACAGTTCTCTGTCATGATGTCAGTTTGTTTTGATTACTGTTCTTGTCTGTGTTTGGTTAATCTGGTAATTAGATCAGCTCTATGTTGTGATGAGTTGGTTGTTCTTGATCTTGTTCTGGAGATTTTATTTTATTTTTTGTGAAATTTCAGTTTAATTTTGAATAAAGCTGCTGCACTTAGGTCCTGTTTCATCTCTGCTGCAACCACCGTGTAACAGAAGAACTGACCACGGTGCGTTCTTGCTCACCCTCAAAAAGTGACAATTTTAACATGCTATCCTTATTCCTGATGAGCTTACTGCGTTTTGAATTATACTTACGGTTTGCGGAACTTCCATTCAAAAAGGCTGAAACGAATCATTTCAAATCATAAGGTTGCCCGTCAGTGGCGGATCTAGAAAATTTCACATGGGGGGGCAAAGGGGTGGCAAGAGGTCTTGGCAGGGTGGCAAGTTAGACGGTACCTGGGAATCACTATATGTGAATTGCTTTAGCAAAAAAAACACAAAAACACAGTAGTTATAGTTTAATCATGACCGTACACACTACAAAGGTTTTTAACACAACATGAATAAGCCCAGTGCAGTGTTCAAACACAACAAAACTGTGCATCTTTTAAAAAGTAAAAATTAAAATATAAAAAGAAAAGTACAAGATGCAGTGGACTACAAGTAAAGAACAGTGGGCAATACTAAAGTTATTATTATATTTAAAAACGTATAATTATAGTCCACAAATGACCCATCACCTATCTTTTTTAGTAAAGCTTAAGTCGACGGTTGTTGTGCTTTGCAGCAAAACGTTTTACAAACAAATCTAAATCTAGTGCTTTTGCACGCTGTTTCTCGATACTGAGAACAGCAAGATTTCTCAGACGGTCATCTGCCATGGTTGAGCGCAGGTGAGTTTTTACAAGCTTTAACGTTGAAAAGCTTCGCTCACACCCAGCAGTACTCACTGGCAAAACAATAGCGATCTTGCACAGGCGAAAAAGCTCAAAGAAAACCTCTTTAAAAGGCACCAAGAACGTCACAAACTCAGTCAAACTGGACGGGTTTACTTTGCCATTTGCTCTGTTTCTTTCAAGAAGTCTTTTTGCCTGGTGTATCTCAGTTTTCAAGTCTTGCAAGTCAGAGCCATATTCCTCAGCCACTAACAAAACCAATTCTTCCTTTAAGAAGTCATTGTTTGATGGGTTTAAAGCTTGTATACCCCTCATTATCTTGCTGCTAGAGTTTGAAAAGCGCCTGTCCACTTCACTGATTATTGAGTCTATGATGGGAATGAATATACCTATTCTAAAGGCATCTTTGCTGTCAACATGTGTTTGCTGTCCAAGTGTAGATGTTACAAGAGTATCATGTAGTCTCCTAGAAGTGTGTTTGGTTCTTTTTGATTTGACAATGGTAGAAATGTTGCAACCATTGCATGTGTCAATTGCTAGACTCCACAGGTCATTAAAGCTCTCCTCTTTGCGATAATCTTCCAATGTCTGTCTGAGGGTTTCAGTAAGGTCAACTGCTTTGGTAAGGTCCACATTAGTTGACTGGAGCATCTCAGATAAAAATTTGGTTTCACCTAGCACTTTTCTGAAGACTGCAAGGAGCCCTATGAAATTAAAATCAATTTGAGAACGTAGTCCTCTTGCGTCTACAGATCTCTGTGGATTGGCCTCATCTGAAATTTCATCCAGCACTCTTATTACTGCAGGCAGCCTGTCCATAAGGTTTCTACATGCAGCATAGCGACAGGCCCATCTAGTGTCACTTAGCCTTGGAAGTTCTCGTGGTGCCCCACCACTGAACATTTCTTTTTGAACATCCATCCACTTAATGTGGACATATGAGCCTGACATGAATGTGTACAGTCTTTCCAGCAAAGTGAAAAAACATGCAGCTTCTGGGACATTTTTTACACTGTCCACAATGACAAGATTCAAACAGTGTGCCCTGCAGTGAACATAAAATGCATATTTGGCAACTTCCTTAACCCTTGTTTGGACCCCAGAGCACCTGCCGCTCATGACTGCAGCCCCATCATAGCCTTGGCCCACCAGATTCTCTTTGTATTCCAGTCCATACTTTTCCAGACATGAAATAAGTTTCTCTGTCAAACTGGCTGCATCTAAGTGCTCTGCTTTCTGGTACTCAAGGAAGCTCTCCTGAACCACACCATTATAATAATATCTTACGACCAGAGAGAGCTGCTCCTTTTTTTGAATGTCTTTAGTCTCATCTGCTAAAATAGAAAAGTGCTCACTTTCTTTAACCTCTTTTATAATTTCCTCTCTTACCATTTCTGCTAAACACTCCAAAATCTCATTTTGAGTGCTTTTGCTTGTGTATTTAGCATTTCTGGGACCCTGTGACAGTCGTTTTTTCACTAAGGCATCATGTTTACTCACAAGATCTAAAATCTCAAGGAAATTTCCCCTGTTTTTTGAGGTTTCCGATTCATCATGGCCACGTTGGGAAATATTCTGAGTGGCTGTCAACAGCAAGGTTTCAGCCAAAGTTTTAATGTACTTTTGATTTTCGATTACTTGTTTCTGATTTTCATTTCCCATCATTCCCAAGACAGTTGTATTTTTCTTGGCCATTCTTTTGAACTCACTCCATGCAATCATCGCATTCACATGTGTGTCTGATCTGGCATGTACACTAAACCCACTGTCTTTGGAAGTGGCCTTCTTCCAGTTAGAATAGCCATTTTCTGATGTGAATACACTGCTTTTTAAATGTGCAAAATGTCTACATGCAAAGCAGTATGCTGCATCTTTAGACATGGAATACTCAAGCCATGGCCGAGAACTGTACCACTCCCTGTGGAAGCTTCTTTTTGCTGCTCCATGTTGTGTCTTTGGGAATGTCTTTAAATCAGGCTGCACTGCTCCATCACCTTTGCATTTTGATATATCTTAAAAAAGACAGAGGAGAGTGCCAAATACAATTCTCTAATTCAATTGAACAGTACATGGACATAGCCAATGCATATAACCCTTACGAAAAAGAAGTTTATTCAAGTGTTCTATTTGTATACTTCTTTTAAACTAAAAATAAGAAAGTATACTTTTATATACTTCTCAGAAATAGACTATCTACTTCTCAAAAATATACTTAGAATTTCCCTTAAGTGTTCAAATGTTTTTAATCAAATGTTTAAAAAAATTAGTTAAAGTACAGTTAAAGGTATTTTTCAAGTATATAAAAATTATATCTACATTTGAACATAGTAGCCTACTGCAAGTGCAAAAATAATATATAAATAGTAAACTAAAAGTATAATGTTATGGTCACTTAAAGAAAACGTACAAGTATACTTGCAGTATAAACTACTAAACTAGTAGTTTACTGAGAGTACACTTCAGTGTATACTTTCATAAACTAAAAAATATACTACTTGTATAAAAATAGTTACTATTTTATATTATTTAAAATAACTACTAGTTTACTTAAGTTTATTTGTAGTACAGTTGCATAACAAATGAGAAACCTAATAGTTGTGTACTTAAAGTTTAATACTGTTACACTTTATAGTACACTTAAATGTATAGCCTACTTTTATATACTAAAAGTGGGCCAATTTAGTCTCAAGCAGTATTGAAATAGTACACTTACAAGTTTACTACAAGTACACATTGATATTAGTATACTTACTACATAGAGTAAACTTAAAAATATACTTGAACATTACTTAAGTATACATCATAAAATTAACTTTAAGTATACTTCTTTTTCATAAGGGAAGTGGCATTATATGTTATCCTACTGTACGGCAATTTATATCGAAGAAGAAAAAAAACATACCATGTGGTCCAGGGGGAATTGCAGGTCTACCCTCTTCCTCTCTGTCATCTTCCTCCTCCTGATCACTCCCTGCCTCTGTCCCTCTCTCTGAATCTGGAGCTTCCTCTTCATCCCTCACTGATTCTGCTTTTTCCTCGTCTCCTTCACTTATTTCCTCATCTCCTTCACTCATTTCCTCGTCTCCTTCACTTATTTCCTCGTCTCCTTCAATTATTTCCTCGTCTCCTTCTTCTGTCTTCTCCTGCTCTGACCCTCGTCTCTCCAGTTTACTGCCTTCTTCATTTCCCTCACGCTCTTCCTCCTGTGTAGGCCTATCTTGAATTTTTTTTGCAAAAAAGCTGGCAATATCCCCGCTTTGTGCCTTCCTTTTCATGGCTCTAGCTCCTTTCTTCAACTACTCTGCCTGCAAAAGTCAATATGTGAAAACCTCTGTTTATCCTTGTATTACATTACACTGTAGGACCATGTAGCTATTAATAAGTAATTTAGGCCTATATAACAAATAGCCTATAAAATCAGACAGATTTATCACATGCACACATGTTATGTTTAGATTACTTGTATTTGTTATTTCCCAACCCAGTTGTAACCTGGTTTCATTGCTGTGATATCTGAGAAGGAATTGGATTTATATGATTTATAGGACTGCTTAGCTAATCAACTGATCGATCTCCTAATTGTATTGTGTGTTGTGTCGACGTAACGGCGGCGACCATCAGTAAACGTTATGAATACAAACAATTTATATTCTTTATTAAGCTGTTATTGTCTTCTTTACTAAAATCAAAATTAGGCTAATCAAAGGAAAGAGTGCTCTTACAAATCATGAGGGAGCGATTTGACCGCTGATATTGGCTAACGTAATAGACTCGCTGTTTTGATGATGATGAATCCTCTTTACCATACGATACAGAATACATTCATTACAAATGTAACTTCAAGTTAAACGTGTGTTTAAACTATGCCTGGGGAAACTCACTTCACCTGTTCAGAGGCTCTGGGTGGGGCAGCTCAGTCTCTCCAGTCGGGTTGCAGGGACACCGCAGCAGACTCGCTGTGTGACTGAGCCAGACTGAGCGAACGCGCTGTCGCGGTCGCGCTCTGCACGTTTGAATCAGTGAGAGGCAGGGGGAGGGGCTGACGATACATTTAAAATTAAAAATTCAATTGTTCACTTTTGGTAAATGTATTGATTAGTTCACTGTTTTGAGAAGCTTGTGTGGACATAATAGCGGGTTGTTTTTACAAGTACAGTTTTTGGATCATCAAAGTTAGGGGGGCAGCTGGGGGGGCAAGGCTCTAGAGTGGGGGGGCACCTGCCCCCCCTTGCCCCCCTGTAGATCCGCCCCTGTTGCCCGTCAAATAGAGCTCATCCATCAGTTTGACTGGATGAGCGGTCAATTTCCCTTCATGATTTATTTTAGGAGATCATGAGAATAAGGTTACAATTGGTATTTTAACGTGACATGTTATAACAAGAATATCTATATTAAAAAAAATGTATTAAAAAAAACTTTCAGGACTTCCGGTTTGAACGTCACCGTGATGGCAGCACTGTGAACGGGCTCCCAAGGAAACCTATGCAATTTAAAACTTAAATTAACTAGACTAGGTAGATAAATGAGGGGGTAAGTGAAATACACCAAAACTAACACTTCGACGGAGCAACATAGTGGGTGCTTAAACCGGGGAAAATAGCGCTAGCTTAGCTTCCCTACTAACGTTAATGTGATTAACTGCTCAACAAGAGCCTGTACAATTAGGAGATCGATCAGTTGATTAGCTAAGCTTCAGGAATTGAGGGACTTTCCCCAAGAAAACAATGTGAGTTTGGGGGAAATTAAGGAAGAAATGTCCAAGATGAGCGCGAGAATGGACGAGGATAAAGAAGGATTGAGAAAGAGGAGAGGATTCAGAAACATGGAGGACACCATGAGGGAAATAAGTTACAAATAAGGTTGGAGGATAAATTAATGAACTTGGAGAGCTGTACGAGAAGGGAAAATGTCCGCATCTACAGTGTACCCGAGACAGCAGAGCGGGACTCTCCAACAATGAGTGATTTTGTAGAGAATTGATGTTTTATTAACAAGGTTCAGGAGGAACACGTTCTAATGATCAACAATCAAGTCATTCCAACCGGCTGTCAGCAATCAGTAATCAACAGGTCCACTCAATCAGGGTTGCGTTTCCCGAAAGCATCGTTAGCCAACTATGGTCGCAAGTTCCGTCGTTACCAATAGAGTTCAATGGGAATTGCGACCAACTTGCGACCATAGTTGGCTAACGATGCTTTCGGGAAACGCACCCCTGCATGAGTAAAGCCTAAAATATACGCAATCGACTCACTAGGGCTGGGCGATATGGCCAAAAAAATTATCACGATAATTTTTTAAAAATTAGTCGATATAGATATTTATCACGATAAATGTCAAATTTTTATTTCTTTTAAGTTTAAAGGCAGATTTTTGCTCATAAGTGAAAGTAGAAACCAGAGCGTTAATTGTGGTTTTAAACTAGGCCCTACTCATTATTGTCAAAACATATCATGACAAACAGGTGAACGTTTCACAAATCTCAGGTAGAACATTCAAACGTAATTTTTCCTTAACAAAATAAATATTTTAATAGAAAAAATTATATCTTAGTTATGTGCTAATGGGGGACATTGTTTCAAGTCTGCCTGACTTTGATGGCACATATCTTCAGCACAGTTTGCAGTGCAGGCTGCAATATTAATATTACATGTTTTGTCTCGAAACGCATATTTGACAGTGAGTTGACAGTAGTATTAGCTTGAGTTAGGATGCAGATTTACTAAGTTAAATTTATGTTCATTAGCAAAAACAGTAACATCTGTTAAAAAAAGTGAATGACCACAATTTTATTTGGTAAAATGTAATATTCTGACTGTTTGAATTTTATTAAAATGAACCATTGGTCATCCAGTATCATGCATTTAGATCATGATAACCACAGATAAAACCAGGCATAGCCTACAGTATATCACCTCACTATCATGGCAAATTGTAACTTGGTTTTGGTATTTGTATGAAAAACCGATCTCGAATCTGCCTTTTCTGTCAAAGATATTAGAAAAAGCAATATCCTCACAACTGCGAGGATTTTCATTCCGGAATTAGACTGTACCATAGTACTGAGACTGCTCTCATTAAAGTCACAAATGATTTGCTCTTATCATCCGAACGTGGTTGTATCTCTCTATTAGTGTTACTTGATCTTAGTGCTGTATTTGACACCATTGACCACAACATTCTTTTAAATAGACTAGAAATGTTGGCATTAGTGGAATTGCACTAGCATGGTTTAAATCATACTTATCTGACCGTTATCAGTTTGTAGCAGTAAATGAAGAGATGTCTTATCGGCCAAAAGTATGGCGTACCACAAGGCTCAGTACTAGGATCGCTGCTGTTCACTCTGTACATGCTACCATTAGGAGATATCATTAGGAAACATGGAATTAGCCTTCACTGTTATGCTGATGATACTCAGCTGTATATTTCCTCAAAACCTAACGAAACTTATGTAGAGTTTGAGGGTGAACCAAACACAAATGAATCTTCCATTTGATTCATCCAAACGGAACTCAATCACTAATTCAGCCATAAAAGATCCCGGCTCCAGCTAAGTCAACAATAGACCCCCTCAGAAAGGACTTTATGACCCTGCTGGCCCCAAAGTGATGTGCTCAACTGGATGAATGTTGACAACGTTAGATAGTTTGGAAAACACCGATTGGTTCAGAGATGGACCCACCAAGATAACGACGAGGTGTTCGATCCCAGGACAATAGATGTAAAACAGACCGCCGTAGTCGTAAATACCTCTGAAGGACCCAGAGCTGAAATCTCTCAAACCATAAGACTTTACATATAAAATACATAAAATCATCCCAAAACCATTATTGACGAACTTATAATCAAACATTGTTCCACTACCTAATCCTATATTGTAGCTATGTATGTGTCTATTATACTAGATAGCATACAAGTCATGCAATTGTTGTTACTTTAGATGGATGAATGAAAGTGTGTCTTGTTTGATATCAGTAAGATCATATATTCTTAATTCTTAAGATGGCTTGAATGAAATCTGTGTAAAATGCTTTGTATGATTATGATAATCTATAATGTTTAAACTGTGATCTTTTGTTCTCTGCTAAGTGCTGGAACCCAAGCAGATCCCAGATCCACCTCCTAAATTAAACCAGTGTCTGATTGGCCAGAACTCATCCTGGAGGTTGGACAAACTTTGAGTTTAAAATCTTAAACCCTCTCTTTTTCTCTCTTTCGCTAAAAAAAAACAACTCTCGGCAGAACAAGTCGGGTGGAGCAGACGATGGTTATAGTAACCATGTAGACGCATAGAGACAAATGACCCTAATCAAGATCAGGGTTTAAAACAGCTTCATTCAAGCCATCCAACTCATCTTACTTTCATTTCTTCCTTTATTTTCTTTTTCGTAAAAGTCTCGGTTCAAAGTTAAGTTTGCCGTAAAGTTCGTTTACACGTCTCTCCTGCAACGCGCTTCGAACTGTAAAGACTCTTGTTCGCCTGCCCATCACCCGTGACCGGCAGTTCAGAAACTTCCATCCAGGCACTTCCAAGACAACCACACGGACCCGGCCGGGAAACCCCTCAGACCCGAGGAAGGGGAACCCCCAAAAGCAACGCAAAGGACAAGCAAGTAGCCTCCAGACTTAGCTGAACTGGTGTTTTTAATTTAAATTGAATAACCTGTCTAAGAAACGAAGGTTTAAATTAATGCTTGGTGGTTCGTTCAGGTTTATGTCTTACAAAGTGCATCTCACTCTGAAAACTCACTCTTTCTCTCTCTTCCTCTGCGCCTTGAATGAATGTGTGTGTGTGATTGGGTTTAGATCTTAGTTTTATGTGTTTAGAATAGTCAATAAAGTCATCCATATATTTGAAAAGATATTTGCCTTGTGTTGTGCTTACACATTTAATGTCTTGTACTGTCGATCTAAAGTTACCGCGTGCGGTCTGTGTTTATGTTTGGAGCTCCGTCGAATTGATTCATTAATCCTTGATTTTCTTCTTTACCACTCAATTATAAACAGGCACTTTCTATTTTTATATCGTGTGAACTTATCCTCGATAATATTCCTTGTAAAAAACAATCGGATTGCTTTGATATCGCTACTTAGATCCAACTTTCCGAATCTCGGCTACTAGCCTTTAGCCCGCTAGCATTTCACGCGTGGCCTCGCGCCTATTCGAGCGTCGTCTCATCTTTTACACCCGTTTCTCTGAAAGCTTCTCTGAAAGTACAGACACACGTTGATTGTGCTTAGAGCCTGTATCAACGGGGCATAAGCACATCTGCGTGCGGTCTGTGTTTGTGTTTGGAGCTCCGTCGAATTGATTCATTAATCCTTGATTTTCTTCTTTACCACTCAATTGTAAACAGGCACTCTCTATTTTTATATCATGTGAACTTATCCTCGATACTATTCCTTATAAAAAAACAAAACAAAAAAAAACAATCGGATTGCTTTACTGTTTACTATTACTACTAATTTACTGTTCATCTGTTATAATGGCGAACATATCGGATGTGTGTCTAACGTTACCTCTGAGTGCAGGTGAGGACACATTCGAGCTGATTTCGGTATGATTGGAGCTGGAGTCGGTGGAGAAGCAGATTCGTGTTCTGCTGGAGAAGCAAGCCGAGCTGCGAGATCGGCGATCAGCGCTTGAAACATCACGCGCCGATGCTCACAAGTCAGTGGTTAGTAACTTTGTGACTTTGACTCCGACTTCGTCTACTCCGTGCGTTTCTCTGCCCAGGAGGACGCGATCATCTCTGCCTTCAATCACTCCTGCACCCTGGGTCACGACACGAGCCAGGACCAGAGCAAGAACCTCTCCCCCCCTCCCGGTCTTCGAGATCTCCACCCGGAACCGCTTCTCCCCTCTTCGCGAGTCGGAACGCGACGACGCCGTGATCATCGGCACTTCCATGGTCCGCCATGTCCGTGCTACCTCGGGTAAAGGTAAGGTGCGCACTCACTGCTTTCCTGGTGCTCGTGTTCTTGATGTCGCTGCGCAGGTTCCCGAGATCCTGAACGGTGACGAGCGCGTCGGAGCTGTCGTGCTGCACGCGGGAACGAACGACATCAGGCTGCGGCAGACGGAGGTTCTGAAGAAGGACTACAGGAGCCTGATCGAAACGGTACGCAGCACATCGCCTAGAGCAACGATCGTCGTGTCTGGACCGCTTCCCACGTACCGACTTGGACAAGAAAGTTTCAGTAGATTATTTGCTTTAAATGAATGGTTAATGTCATGGTGTAATGAACAGAAACTGCTCTTTGTAAATAATTGGAATCTGTTTTGGGAGCGACCTAGGCTCTTCCGTCCTGATGGTCTGCACCCCAGCAGAGTCGGAGCGGCTGTTCTGTCGGACAACATCTCCAAGACGCTACACACCATCTGACTAGTAAGTCAAAGTCCAAATCATAGTCTTTGCTGTCCCAACTTAATTGATATAAGTACCAATGTAGAACATTATATAGAAACTGTGTCTATTCCTCGCTTAGTGAAGCCAAACAACAAATCTACTGTAAGATCTAGCAAGAATATTATTGTAATTAAACCAGAAAATCTAAATATCAGTGAACAAAAACAATTTCTAAAGCTAGGTCTTCTAAACATTAGATCGCTCACACCTAAGGCGGTTATTGTAAATGAAATGGTCACAGATAATAATTTCGATGTTCTGTGCCTTACTGAAACCTGGCTTAAACCAAATGATTATTTCGGTCTAAATGAGTCTACTCCACCAGGATACTGTTATAAGCATGAGCCCCGTCTGATCGGTCGTGGCGGCGGTGTTGCAACAATCTATAGAGATATTCTCAATGTTACTCAGAAAACTTGTCATAGGTTTAATTCGTTTGAAGTACTTGTGCTAAATGTTACGCTCTTAGATGTAAGAAAGAAATCCTTATTATCTCTAGCCTTGGCTACCGTATATAGACCTCCAGGGCCATATACTGATTTCCTAAAAGATTTTGCAGACTTTCTCTCAGACCTATTGGTCAATGTCGATAAAGCAATAATTATTGGCGACTTTAACATACACGTAGATAATACAAATGATGCGTTAGGGGCTGCGTTTACAGATCTATTAAACTCTTTTGGGGTGAAGCAAAACGTCAGTGGTCCCACTCATCGTCTAAATCATACACTAGATTTAATTATATCATATGGAACCGATCCAACCGATATAGATATTATACCGCAAAGTGACGATCTCACTGATCATTACATGGTAACTTGCATAATACGCACTGCTGAAATGTGTCATGTTGCACCACGTTATAGACCAGGCAGAACAATCCTTCCAACCACTATAGATAGATTCTCAAATAGCTTACCTGATCTATCTCAGCTGCTCAGTAAACCCAAACCAACAGATGAACTAGAGGAAATGACTAGCAGATTGAGCAACATTTTCTCTAGTACACTAGATATTGTTGCACCAATTAGATTAAAAAAGGTTAGAGAGAAAACTAAAACACCATGGTACAACAGTGCTACGCATGCTATCAAGAGAGAAACTCGTAACTTAGAGCGTAAATGGAAACAAACTAATTTAGAGGTCTTCAGAATCGCGTGGAAAGACAGTATGTCACGTTATAAAAGGGCTCTAAAATCAGCCAGGGCTGAGCATATCCGCAAACAAATTGAAAATAACCAAAATAAATCCAAGGTTTTTATTTAACACCGTGGCTAGACTAACAAATAATCAGACATCTCCAGAGCAAAATATTCCGTTATTCTCAATATATATGATGCCACTTGGTAATATTATAAGAAAACATGGAATTAGTTTTCACTGTTATGCTGATGACACTCAATTATATATCTCATCACGACCAGATGAAAACACTAACTTATCTAACTTGACAGAGTGTCTAAAAGATATAAAATGCTGGATGACGTGTAATTTCCTGCTATTAAATTCAGATAAAACGGAGGTATTACTTATTGGTCCAAAAAACTACCCACAAAATCCCTTTCAATACAACTTTAATTTAGAAGGATGTCCTGTTACTTTATCCACTACAGTAAAAGACCTGGGTGTTATACTAGACCGCAACTTGACTTTCGAAAATCATATATCATATGTTACAAGAACAGCCTTTTTCCACCTTAGAAACATTGCTAAGCTACGTAATATGCTATCTGTTTCAGATGCAGAAAAGTTAGTTCATGCATTCATGACCTCGAGACTAGATTACTGTAATGCTTTATTAGCTGGTTGTCCTGCATCCTCAATAAACAAGCTACAGTTAGTGCAAAATGCAGCCGCTAGAGTTCTTACTAGATCAAGAAAATATGATCATATAACACCAATTTTATCATCTCTACACTGGTTACCTATTAAGTTCCGTATCAATTACAAAGTATTACTATTGACTTATAAAGCTCTAAATGGTTTAGCTCCTGTCTATTTAACAGACCTTCTATCGCCCTACAATCCATCGCGCTCTTTAAGATCACAAAATTCGAGGCTTCTGGTCGTTCCTAGGATATCTAAGTCTACTAAAGGAGGGAGGGCGTTCTCACATTTATCTCCTAAACTATGGAATAGCCTTCCTGATATTGTTCGAGACTCAGACTCGCTGTCCCAGTTTAAAACTAGATTAAAGACGCATCTCTTTAACCAAGCATTCACTTAATGCTTACCTTTTATACTACTTCTGAATCAGTTCGAATGCATTAACATTATGAACATCAGCTATGCTAATTATTTCCCATCTGTCTTTCTGCTGTTATCTCGGGACGCTAGTCCCGAGGTAAATAGCGTTCGTCAGCTCCAGTTTGTATCCAGCCTCTCACGAAGACTTCAGATGCCCCAACACCTGTGGAGAGACGACTAAACGCCGGTGGAGAGACGACTCGACGCCTGTGAAGAGACGACTAAACACCGGCGATATGTTATGCCTAAATTTATACATGATTAACTAACTGTATTTTTCTTTGTACATTTCTGAAATGCACTTTCTGTAAAGCTGCTTTGAGACAATGTGTATTGTGAAAAGCGCTATACAAATAAACTTGAATTGAATTGAATTGAACCTTGCTAATACATAGTGTTTCACTATAGATTGGATATTTATATCTGTTGCCAAGGTTAAAATTACGGCCCGTTCAAATGAACTCTAAACGAGTCATTTGCTCGGTTCCATAGTGATTCGGTCAATGATTCATTGCAAATCGATGAATCATTCCCTTTGAGCTAAATTGGCCTTCCGGCCCCCTTAAAGGGTTAGTTCGCCATTTAAGACATGAAGTTGTATGCAATCCTTACCAGCACTATAGTGCATACACACTGACCCACTCTGTAGTCACCTCGCTGGTCAGAGTTCTGGCCGCTGGAAGTTTTTCAAGGAAGTACTCCCGGTTAGTTTCCGGGGCCACAAAACTGTGCGTTTTTACGTGAAAAAATGATTTGCGTTTCAAAGCTTGATTAATTTACCACACAAAAAACACGCCGGGACAAAATTCATACCTCCGTTTTAATCGGCACTATTTTCTTTCCATTTCTATCAATCCGCGCTGCTGTCAACGTCAACAGTGAGCACGTTCCGATCAGCTGTTCCATAGTGTTTACACAATCGATTGACAACGACGTAAAAAGTAGAAAATGACCAATGGTGCGAACTTGTAAATACCCAGGCTGTGACCACAAGAATGTGCCGGGATCACCGTTCAGATTCCATCGTTTTCCTGTTTCGGATATAGACGAGACAGCTTAGCTTTGGCTGGTTGCCATCGGCTACGGGAGCTAAAATATCCAGAATCAATGATGTGCAGTGCTCACTTCAGCGAAGACGATTACATCCCCAACCAAGGAGGAAAAAAAAAAAACAGATTTTAAAGAGTTTTGCTGTACCAGTACCACGGGTAAGCTCTATTTACTAATTTTATGATCCCATGTAAACTGTACGGTAAACAAGCTGATGTTTAGACTCCAGTGGAAAACACGTGAAAATATGTCTAATATAAAAACGGTATATAGGGGAGCGCGGGGCACAACCTAACGCGGGGTTAGATGTAACACGGACCGTTTACATAGTTAGTCAGGATCAAGCCGGTTGTGTTTCCGCTCTTTTTCTCTCGCTGCCAGAAGACGGTCTCCCGCGAATTTTTGGAAAGTTTTGATAAGATTTCATGAAGATACTGGACAAAGAGTGTTTTGACACCATGCAAGTAATTTTTTTCATCGTACGTTTTTTTTTCGGTTTCTGAGCTGGGTGTGTACGTCACCAAATCTTACTTTATATTACCTTAATCGCCGTCTTGTGGGCTAAAACACAGCACCGTTTTGAAACATGTCAGCAACTCCTAGCAACTGTTAGCTAGTCTTAAAATATGTTTTACACAGCGGGGTTAGTTGTAACACAGTGTTACAACTAAGCCGCCAAGTGTACAATGATAATCAAATGAGCCACACAGGGAGCCACACAAGTTTTCAGGTTCGAGTATGTATATATTTATTTTGCCACATTAAACTTTGTTGGGCTTTCACAAACAATGTTGGAATTAAAATTTTTAAATTTTTGTTTACTATGCATTGATCACTTGTTTATTTATTAAAATATATAGCCTGTTTTTCATGCAATAAACCCTTTAAATTAGATTTGAAGCTAGTTTTTATTATTAGTATTACTGTTATTATTATTAAAAATAATTATTGAGCATCCAACTGCCACACAAATATAATTAAATTTCAATTACAATATTTGATGATTTTATTGCAAAACTGTGCAGCCCTTTCCTATATCTCTATCCATGATATTGATCCATAATAGAAGTATGATTGGATGAGGGATGGATGTATGGATATCTATCTATACAGATGCACAAACAATATCAAACTATACAGATAAAATAGTACTGAATTATGTGTGTTACACATAAGTGTTACAACTAACCCCTCTGTCTGTTACAATTAACCCCGCATATGGGGTAAGTTGTAACATTTGCACTTCTGTCACTTTCAGTGCAACTACACAAAAATGGTAGGTCCTAGAAAAAAACTTTAAGTGTTCATTTGTAGCAGAGATGTGTATGTTGCTTGTGTAAAAAATATATTAATCTAACTTAATTATTTTTGAAATAATTGAGCCAAAACCAAAATGTGTTAGGTTGTGCCCCGCTCTCCCCTAGGTACAATTTGCTGGGAAAACTATTTGATTGAACACACACACAACTGAGGTTTCAGGGCTCTCATGACACCCCGTCATTGGTTGTTGCCTTAGTCTCACCCAGATAGCCTACTTAGTGTTATTTTCTGATTGGCGCTGCGGCATATTAAATATATTACAAATAGTTTTTCAGCGTGAGAAATGCAATGTGTGGCGGGAGAGCGTGACAAAAGACCGAAATGAGTGACTGTCACGCTCAATGCGTGACACTTGAGAGAGCCCTGAGGTTTTGTGTTGCAATCAATAACATTTCGGCATACTCCGGTTCATAAAGGTATAACGTTGTGCTAAAATTACTTTCATCATCATCTGTTCCGTCTGACATTGTGCTAAAATTGGTTTCATCATCAGAAGTTTCGCAGTCATACATGTTGTCAGCGAGTCGCGCTATAAACAGCTGATCGGAACGTGCTCACTGTTGACGTTGACAAGTTTTTTCACGTAAAAACGCACAGTTTTGTGGCCCCGGAAACTAACCGGGAGTACTTCCTTGAAAAACTTCCAGCGGCCAGAACTCTGACCAGCGAGGTGACTACAGAGTGGGTCAGTGTGTATGCACTATAGTGCTGGTAAGGATTGCATACAACTTCATGTCTTAAATGGCGAACTAACCCCTTAAATACATTTTATGTATATTATTATTGTGTGATTCGTTACACTTACCAATTCACAAATTTAACGGAATGCATAGCTGATATAAACAATTGGATGACTAGTAATTTCCTACTACTACATTCTGAAAAAAACAGAGATTCTAATCATTGGACAAAAAACTTCCACACGCAATAACCTAGAATACTGTCTAACACTTGATGGCTGCTCTGTTAAGTCCTCATCGACGGTTAGGAACCTGGGTGTGCTCTTTGATACCAATCTTTCATTTGAAAGTCACGTGTCTAGTATCTGTAAAAGCGCATTTTTCCATCTTAAAAATATATCTAAAATACGTCATATGCTCTCACTGACAAATCCGGAACAATTAGTTCATGCGTTCATGACCGCAAGGCTAGATTATTGTAATGCTCTACTGGGTGGTTGACCTGCACGCTTAATAAACAAACTACAGCTAGTTCAAAATGCAGCAGCTAGACCAGGAAGTATGACCATATTAGCCCGGGTCTGTCAATAATTTAATTTTGAAAAAATAATTTTGAATTTAACAATACTATTACAACTTTACTTTCCTGTTATCTCTGTAAAGCTGCTTTGAAACAATTTGTATTGTAAAAAGCGCTATATAAATAAAGGTGACTTGACTTGACTACCTAAATTTAAAAGAGATAAAGCTCAGATTGTTTTTATGCAGGAAACACATCTGTCTCATATCGAACATGAAAAATTGAACAAGCTTGGTTTTAAACATGTCTTTTATTCTTCTCACACTTCGAGGCGAAGAGGTGTGGGGCTTTTTTGTGTTTACGGCGCTCTAAATTATAAACATATATCAGAATATAATAGATATATAATGGTAACTGGTAAGATTGATGGTATTACTCTGAGTCTCTTATACCAACGCATTCTCATCCTAGGGCGTCATATTTTGACATTTCGTCAACATCCGACGCATATGGCACCCTTTAGCGTCAATATGGGTAGGTTTAGGTCTGGGGTAGGGTTAAGGTTACACCGCTAGGAGGCACCTTCTGGCCCATATCTATCTGCGTCTCATATTGACGCTAAAGGGTGCCATGTGCGTCGGATGTTGACGAAATGTCAAAAGCGTCAGTATATGACGCCTTGGGATGAGAACGGGCTGCTTAAACGTGTATATTCCTCCAGGAAGCAATTGGTCCTTGTATAAACAGATTCTAGAATTAACAACAACAAGGAGTCAGGGAATTTGATTATGTGGTGGTGACCTTAATGATGAACATTGAATGCTAAATTGGATTATTCGAATGGGAAAGTTGATGTGAGAAATATTGGAAAAAGAATGGTACACCTTATGGACGAATTAGGATTAGTTGATGTGTGGAGAGATTGCCATTCAACTGATAAGGAAATATACCTACTATTCATGCACACACAATGTCTACTCAAGGTTAGATTATATCTTCATGTTTAGAAATTATCTCTTTAGGTTAAATTGTGAAATAGGTCCCAGAACTCGAGTTACCAACAGTGACAGTGGAACAAAATAAAAAGTGATCATCCACAATAACTAAAGAAGAAATTCTTTTAGCAATTAAAAAGATTAAAGGGAGGGAAGATGGCAGGGGCAAATGGATTTTGTCCGGAATGGTAATAATGAAATAATGCAGGTTTTTTGTTACCAACGTTGCTGAAAACATTTAATTGGGTGATGGCAAATAAGATAGTCCCACCCTCATGGAGTGAAGCAATACTTTCTATCATCCCAAAAGAAGGAAAGGATAGATTGCAATGTAGTAACTATCACCCAATTAGTGAGTTGTTCACCTCTATCATGTCAAGAAGATTAGAAACAATTTTACCAGGGTTAATACATAAATATCAGACAGGTTTCATCAAACAAAGACTGACTCAGGACAACATTAGGAGGGTTTTACACATAATGAGGCAGGTTGATAAGCAAAAATTAGAGACCTTAGTATTGAGTTTAGTCGCTGAAAAGGCATTTTATTCAGTGAGGTGGTCCTTTTTATATAAGGTGCTTGAAAAATTCGGTTTTGATAAATCTGTAATTGAGGTTATTTCAGGGTTATACAATAACCCAACTGCTAGGATCAAAATTAACGGAGACCTCACTGAATCATTCATATTGGAGAGAGGGACTCGACAAGGGTGTTGCATCTCGCCTCTCCTCTTCGCCTTGTTTATCGAACCTTTAAGCCAGTGGATCAGGCAGAGAAAGGATATAACTGTAAGAACAGTAGGAGGGGAGCAAAAATTGGCACTTTTTGCTGATGATTTACTATTGACTATATCTTACCCCACACAGGTTGTTCCTAAAATCATTAAACTACTATTAGACTTTGGCTCTTTTTCAGAGTACAAGGTTAATGTAAATAAAACACAGGTATTAACTCTGAACTATGCCCCACCAGGAGAAATCAAGGATAGTTATAAATGGAAATGGGAGGCAGACAGTATCAGATATTTAGGGGTGGTATTTCACCGAGACTTCACTAAAATGTTTGAAGCTAAATATGGCCCTCTGAATATATCAATAAAATCGATATACAAAGATGGAATACCATACCTTTTTTGGATTTACATTCTAGGATTGATTCAATAAGATTCAATATTCTCCCCCGAATGCTCTACTTATTCCAGTGCCAGTTACTGCAATAGTCCAGTTACCAATTTTTCATACCTCAAAATCTATTTTTTTGAATGCTGTCAAAATATATTTGGAAAGGGAAAAAATCCAGAATTAAGTATAAAACCTTACAATTGAAGAAAGATAAAGGAGGTTGTGGTCTTCCTTGTTTATGAGAATACTACTGTGCTGCACAGTTAAGACCATGTTTGTGTTCTTCATATTACACCTGGAAGGATGTGGAGGGGACAACTATTGAAGCAATACCAGTTGAATCTTTATTAGCAGACATCAAACTGCAGAAAAAGATTAATTTAACAGACTAACCCATTTCACATGTAATGATAGCTGCTTGGAATGAAGCAACTGAGGTTTGTGGTTTGGAAGACACTTCAAAAATCCTAAAATGGTGTGCATACGACTCAGATTTTACCCCGAATCAGCATGATGATAGATTTAAGAATTCGATTTTAAAAGGATTGACTGATTATTACTCATTTGTTCACAAGGTGGCACTCCAATCTTTGAAATCCTTGCAAAGAAAACATGGATTAGGCTCTGCTGACTTCTTTAGGTATCTTCAGATCAGGCACTATTTTAATAAGGACCTGAAAGTGAATGGTGCCAACCATTTCCACATTTTTTGGGACTGCCAAGTTATTTCTCAGTATTGGTCTGGAATTCATGAGCATATACAGAATGTCTTTGCATTTGTTTTTCCATTTACTTTTGAAACCCTATATCTAAGTAATATATCAACGGATAAATTGGACTCAAAGGACAAGAAACTTCTATACATCTTATTGGCAGCAAGTAAAAAGGCTCAAACGAGGAGATGGCTCAAACCAGAATAAACATTGTGCAAGAGATCTACACAATGGAAAATGTGTCCTTTTTACTCAAAGTGCAGAGGGACACTTTCTCTAGGATATGGTCCAAGTGGACGGAATACGTTAAGCCGGTTAGATCTGATTTTTTTTTGTAAACAATGCTGCTTCTTATTAATTGTATACAGATTTAAAAGTTTAAATGAATGACATAAATAATACGGAAGTAATTTGGTTACCCCGCCACCCACACCCGAGTTCTAAAGTTCCTGTAATAGAAAGTTAAAAATGGTAAAGCATGGTAATGTACTTCATGTGTCAAACAATTGTAAAATTCAACATGCTTTCTCAATAAAACGTTACATAAAAAAAAAAAAAAAAAAAAAAAAAACATTTCAATAGTTGACAGCATGCACTAATTTAAACATTGCATGCATCATGATGAAATCATAATACATTACCATAACGTGTTAACTATGCATGATTATGCAGTTACTATTAGGATCATTAGCATTTGCCACCTTTAAAAAATTGTGAAATCACAAATTACCTTCTCTACTCTACTCTACTCTACTCTACTCTACTCTACTCTACTCTACTCTACTCTACTCTACTCTAGTCTTAGATGTTTGTGTGCTATTCTGAAATAGAGGTTTAAAAACTTCTTTACTGGCAACGCTAACACTGTGGGCCAATCTGCTTGTTAATCGCAGTGTATTTTCTTTCAAATAAATTTCGATTATTTCGATTATTTTTTTAATTAGAAACCATGACTAGAATTGTAGTCGTGAATTTCAGTCATTTATGTTTACTTAGCTTACTTTATGTCATTTTGCAGTGTATGCTCAAAAAGTGGGATGACAGGAAAGAGTCTAGTTTATTGCACTTTTATATTGATTTGTTGTTTTGATCAAATTTAAACTGTAATTGAATATGCTATGTAACTTAACCCTCCTGTTACCCTCAAATCTGCTAAAAAAATTTACCCACTGGGGTCAAATTTTTTTTTTTTTTTTTACAAAGGTTTGTCTCGGGTAATTTATGTCTTTGTTGACTACTTAAGTAACCTTTTAAGGTGACTGATGCTACAAAATGTGTACAGGACATTGAAAAAATATCAGCAGGTTAATTTTATGTTTACAGAGTTGTCCCCATTAAATTAGGAAAAGTCATTAAATCTGAAGCAAAAAAAAACAAACAAAAAAATCATGTATTTACAGACGTTAAACATTGAATGACCCCAAAGATAATAGGAGGGTTAATATGCTATAAATTCATATCAGTAAATTGCAGTTCATATGAAATAGACATATTTATTTATTTGCATATTTATTTATTTGATCTAAAATCTCGCTTGGGGCTCTAGTAGATTCTGGGCCGGTCCTGTACAGGCTACTGAATATCCAATTATAACAATAATATTATTGTTGACATAAGTAAATATTTTTCTTTGTATTTTCTTGAAACAAATGTGTTGTAACCTGTAACATTGTGCCTTTTGTGAAGAATTTTATAAAGATGCTGATTCATGTTTTTGCTGCTGAGTTTATGAAATTTTTATGTATTTACAAAATAAGAATTTATCATTCTCTTACACACTTACATACACACAACAAAAAACCCTGTAGATTCATGTGTTGTATTATTCTTGAATAAATGGTTAGTAATTCAACGTTTAATAATTCAATTCGCTCCCGAGTGCTGGGAGGCTGGCTGGAAGACAGCAGCAGGGAGAACAGCTATCAGCGGCAAGTGGTGACAGGGAGACGTCCCTGTCACTGCTCCGCCACCAGGAGACGTTCCAGAATTAAAGGAGTGAAACGTCGGTGAACGGTGGTTTCTTGCTGACGACCCTGCAGCTGACCCATAGGCACTGGAGGAGGTGTGACAGGCAGCAATGCCCAGCAGGTGGTAACATCGTCCTGTGCAATTACTCAACACTGAACACCAGTGAAGCAGATAATGTTGAAGAGTGTGCAGAGTGTAAGTGATCAGGAATCAGTTTTAGTTTGACTCTGAGGATGAACTTAAGTAAAACTGCTACTGTGAGATGCAAACGGGTTTAAATATTTATTTTTGTTTTTCCATACACTGAGAATTTAATAAATATGCAAATAAACACAACAATTTAAAAATCACTTGAGTTACGCTCTATTTTACCATGAAATGTAGTTTATACACAATTCACACAATATTCTTCTACTTTTAGCCATTAAACAGTCAGACAGTTACAAAGAGCATTTTAAATGACAAAAATAAGTAATCCATTAAGAAGCGTTAAAGTCTTGATATGGGCCAGATGATCTATAACATTATATCATGCGCAAATACAATGTGAAACTGGGAAGGTCAAACTGTGTTGTGGGAGGATTCACATCAGATTGAGTGTTTTAGCACACAGTTTCATCACACACTGAACAACTGAAGAAAATGTTTCACGTGTTTGCTTTATGTTTGTGCTGGTGGAGACTGACAGGTAAGTAATAAATACATTTTTTGGTTTAATTTAGTGAAAAACCTGCTATTTTCGATGGCTATACCTGTACAAATGGATCACGAATATTGTGAGATCTGCTTACTTTGAATTCAGGTCTCTGAAAATGAAATTTTCAGCTCTAAAAATGTCATAAAAATAAAATGTTAAAAGTCATGGAAATCTCTAGTGAATGTAAATGTCTCAGTTTATGATCTGCATGGAGGCTTAGAAAGCCAAAACTTTGCTTTCAAATATCAGGTAATTTTTATCCTTTAAAAATATACATTTCTAAAAATACAAGTTTTTAAATATAGCTACAAAATTATTATTAGTCAAAATGTGCAGGAACCCCAAGCGCATGAGAGACAGTGATAATGAAGAGAGTTTGTGTTATACTCGTCTAAGTGTCTCATGAAATATCCAACACAAGTAAACCTCTTTATGTTCTACAGGTGTGTTTGGCACTAAGACAAATGAAATACAGTCAGTGTCAGTGATGGAGGGAGATTCTGTCACTCTAAACACTGATGTTACTGAAATACATGAAGACGATGACATACTGTGGAAATATGGAGCTGAAAACTCTTCGATAGCTAAAATCAGCAAAGAGAACCGAGTCTTCTCCACATATGATGATGTTCCTGATGGGAGATTCAGAGACAGACTGAAACTGGATCATCAAACTGGATCTCTGATCATCACAAACACCACAACTGAACATACTGGAGTTTATAAACTAGAGATAAGGGGAGCGCAAATAACATCAAAAACATTCAATGTTTCTGTCCATGGTGAGTAGAGATCATTTGTCGTGTCTTTTATGCTTGTTTTATATCAACATATTGAATTGTTGAATCATTTTAAAGTTTGAGGTAACAGACTGTAAAAACACTTACACTGGACTGAAAATTGTTTTGTAGATTTATTCATATATCTGTTTATTTTTCCATGTTTCTCAGCTCATCTGCCTGTTCCTGTCATCAGTAGAAACTGTTCATCATCATCATCATCATCATGTTCATTGGTGTGTTCATCAGTGTTGAGTGTGTGTGATGCGACTCTCTCCTGGTACAGAGGAATGAGTGTATTGTCCAGCATCAGTGTGTGTGATCTCAGCATCAGTCTCTCTCTACCTCTGGAGGTGGAATATCAGGATAAAAACACCTACAGCTGTGTGCTGAACAATCCCATCAGCAACCAGACCACACATCTGGACATCAACACACTCTGCCACACATGTCCAGGTACCACAGCACAGATGATATTAGTTGATGTCAGTGCTGATATTAACGTTTAATGACTGAGCTGATCTCAGTTTGATGTTTTTATTCCTCAGACTCTGTCCACTGTTGTGGATCTACTGAAGCTGTGATCCGATTGGTCCTCTCTGCTCTGGTGGGCGTGGCTACTGCCATTGTTCTACTTTATGACATCAGATCCAGAAGAGCTGAACAAGATCAGGCACATATTCACACATTGGGACAGTAAATGTTGATGTCATTTCTCATTCTATCTTAAAGGTGCAGTGTGTAACATTTTTGACTATTTATTAACAGAAATGCAATATGACATCCATAACTATGTGTTCAGTTGTGTATAAAGAACTTACTTAATAAACCGTAATGTTTTTATTACCTTAGAATTAGGCATTTATATCTACATAAGCGCGGGAATCCCCTTCTATGAAGGCCGCCATATTATGACGTCATATTTCTACCGTAGCCGACAGCGAACAAACACCGTTACAGAGCGCGTTTCGTCACTACATTGAAAGAGAAGCCGCAGAAAGCTAGAAGAAGCTAGTCATAAACACCGTGAGTGTTTTCCCTTGTCAGTGGTGTAAATATGTAGTTAGATTGTTTCATGTAACTTAATTCTTCTCCCTCGCTGTGTTATGGCTTTGCTATGTGGGGATAAATGTGCTGGTTACGTTCGTGAGACAGCTGATTAGTAGGCTACTCTTGTCATTGACCGTAAAACAGTTACAGGAATCACCAACCCGTCGATCTTGGAAGCATTTTAAGTCGATCGAGTTTCCGAAATCAGAGAAAAAAGGCTATTGTGTGTAATAAGTGGTGTCTATTGGGATGCGGAGGCACGCGTGCTGTTATTACAATCACATCATTTTTGCCGCACGCACCTTTGGGCTCATGCGGACGCGTCGAGTATAAACAAGGCTTTAACCAGCTCAGCCACAGTAACAGCTCATATTAGCCAGCTAAACTTTTACTACCCTGTTAGAAAAAATCTATAGTTGCATAGTTTCATGTGGTTCTACTCCCTCGCTGTATTATGGGTTTGCTATGTGGGGAGAATGTGCTGGTTACGTTCGTGAGACAATCAGCTGATTACTATTATTTACAACAACTGTGACGAGATCGGTCGTGTCGACAGCTCAGACCAATATTATTATATTATATATTAAGACCCTTGATCCTCACCTGACTATGGCTTTGTAAACTTTATCCATGATGTGGTTTATAATGGACTGTGGTACTCCATGTTAGCTGTGGCTTGTTTTACTCTGGCTCACTACGACGATGTTTGTCCCGTTTTAGCCACCGTAGCTTCTTCGAAAGGGAGGGGTGAGCAGTGGGCTGAGCCCTTAGTGTAAACTCGCAAACGAACCGCTAGATGTCGCCAAAAAGCTACACACTGCACCTTTAAACAATTCCTGAAACTATTTCAATCATATATTAATCTACATTTATTTGTATTGGCTTTATATGTGAATATGGTGTTATTGATGTTTATTCATTGGCATCTTTATCAATAACAAGTTCCCACATTGAGGTTCAAGAGTCTCACCATCTTACATTTCATTTCATTATGTTATTTTTCGGATCAGCAAGAAAAATAAATGGGGGGGGGGGGGGGTAACTTTTGCTTTCCATTTATTACTTAAAGCTCACTTTAAGCACTCTGATACCACAGCACATGTTTCATTTCATCATTTTTCTCCAATATGATTGGTGCTTCACATGTATAATTCTCTGTTAAAAGCAAGTTAGGATTCCTCTATACTTTCAGCTTGTTGTTAAGATCATGAGGTTAGATATAACAAAACTAGACAGCTCTCTAGTTCCGTTTCCACTTTTGTTATATTCAGACATACTAACTCTGGCCCAAGTGTCGGGGACTTAGTATTCAAAATCTTAGTATAAATGTTAATCCTGCAAGAAAGAGAAATGTTAGTTATGATTCATTTAAAAATTCCTGAACATTTGCAACAGGAAATAGAAACCCACCTGTGATGGCGGCGACACAAACACATTCACTCACAAACCTACATATATCATGTATGTCTAACTTTAATGCACACCATACAACATATTCCTAATTCATACCCTGCTCCCCATATATGTGTAGGTAAGTTATATAGAGCGAGAGCGCATCTACTGACTGTTAATGTATATTTCATACTACATTCGTGTTTTTTTTAATTTTGTGTTGCTTTATTATTTTCATTGAATGTATTATTCATTGCTATTCTTTATTTTAATGCAGAAACCACAAACATGTAAACAAACATCTAGATCAAACTAAAGGACTCCTGGATTCACTTGAATATATCAATGCTTGGGAAAGAATCTGCTGTTGAATCACTCTTTGTTCCGTCTTATATATGTTCAGATCGAGGTTGAGGACTAGCTTATACACACAAGTGCATCTATATACACGCACATCCATCTTTAACACCAGTTGATGTTCTCCAGTCTGTGCCAATTTCACTAGTAGTCCATTTCTAAGAGGGAACTGCTATTGATTTGTCTGTGGGTATTAATAATTTAGTTGAATCATAATAATAATAATAATAATTTAATTGGTTTGGTTTTTAAAGTGAAAGGGTTTGATAAAGAGGGGAATGAGCATTTATTAAGTTCCTTGAACCAATAGATTTTGTCTGAACTGTATGTATTGAAAGTATGCCTGGTTCAGAATGTTATATTTTAACTGGATTTGGTCAAAGGTCTTAAGCAGGCCAATTATTCAATAACATTTTGCAAAATAATAAAACAAGAACAGTAAATGACACAAGGGAGTACAGTAAAGGGTGTGATTAATATTTAATAATGGACAGCAGGTGAATAACTAAAAACTAAAAAAGTTTCTGTGCTATATGATATTGATAAATACATTTCAATTTAAACAACATTTTTTACATTGCAATAATACCAAAAGATGTGATACAAAAAGTAAAAACAGATGTATCCTATCAGAGAATTAACTCAAACCAAAAGTGAGAGAGAGGTATTGTGAACTCTAACATCAATTCCATAGATACAGTATTTGATCATCGTTTTTTGGGAACATTTTCATACACAGCCTCCATCTTTAATTTCTGAAAGGAAACAAAGACATGATCAGGAACCTGCAGATCCGACAGAAAAAATACTTCAGTAATATAGATATTAAACTACTATACAAAATAGATGCTAACATGAATATATGCTAACATGCTCAACAAGAGGAAGTGACATCAAACGCTCCTTTCATCACAAGCTCTGAAAGATTTTCATGATAGCCATGCTGTCATCTGAGCCGATTATGATTGTCTTTCACACAAAGACAACAGCTACGATTGTTGTAGCATGTCTACAAAGCAATCAATGGCTTTTAAAGCTGCATTTCAATTCAAAATAATGATATGTGTAGGTAATGATGAATAGGACACACTTCAACACAGCTAAGATGAGTTAACACTGCTTTCTTACTGCTTTTTAGTCAGAAAGCCAGTGTGGCTGCATACTTCCAATCTTATCAGCAGAAGTGGCGCACTGCAAAGAGGAAGCAAGACCTCAGGGAGATGAACACTCAGAGGCATTAGAAGAAACTTATTAAATGTTTATGAAGATTGGGGTTGGTAAATGATGCATGAAATGATATTTCACATTAGTTCCATTCCAGCATTTCAGCTGGGAGGTGCTGGAATCATTACACTTCCTTGTCGGGCTTGTGTTGGTTTTAGCAACCGTTTCTGAAAGACACATTTTTTTTTCAGAACTGTTCTCTGTCACGTGTTTCGGGTGCAGTGCTGTCTATATTATGCAAAAAGTAGTAAAGTGTGACCCCTGTGGGTGGTTGCTATAATCGACATGACGCTTTGTGAATGGGGTTGCATTGGGCAAATGCTTTTGTCCCACACTACTGTTAACAGCGTAGTGGGCATTGTGTTCCCCACAACGTCAACACCAAGACGCAGCAAAGAAGTTCCACTAGGAAATGTCTTAGTTGCATCTTGTTGCCATACTTTGGGACATGCCTGCACATCTCCTTCAGACACAAGTTCATGATGTGTAACTTGGGCACCCTTTTATTTGTATAAGTGGTTCATGTGTGATGTCATGGATTGCCATCTGCCAATAGATTTGCATGTGTTTACACATCCTTAGCCACTGGTCACTTCGAGGGCATTTACAATCGCATCAACACCAAGATGACCAACACCAAGGCTCATTCATATGGAACCTGGTTGATAAATCATTGCTTTTGATACATTTTTATTACTAATTCTTTTTTTAGGTCTGCAAAATTGAAATAGCCGTTTAAAAAGTGAAAACCAATACACAGCCCCCCTCGTCTGTTCACTGACCGTCTGATGCTGCACACAAAGCTTTGATAAGACTAGATGAATGAAACTTCTTGCAACAATGTCATAAACGGTTTTACCGTTTTTGGTGTTGTTGGTTTACTCAATGTTGGATCAGTTCTGTCTTCCTCCTGAGTCTGAACTGCATTAACAATAGTCACAGATATTTAAAAAAATCCGTGTTTAAAAAACATAATTATTTGTACAAATTAATTGCTTGCTCTCCTTACCTGTTTTTCTACATTTCTTGCAGATGCAGCAAATCACGACTACAGCAACAATCATCAGAGATCCAGCAGACACAGCAGAGATCAACACTATGAACAATAACGGTAGGCCTTTATCTGTAATGGACCAAATGGAATTTAATGTGTCTGATCTATAACAAAATCAGAGAACTCAGTAAATAAACACTAATATCAGCACTGTCTAATATCAGCAATGTACAATTTGATGATGATGATGATGATGATGATGATGATGATGATGATGATGAACAATTTCTGGTAATGATAGGAGTGACAGGATGAGCTGGAAAACATGAGAGAATAAACAGAAATATAAAATGAGTAAACATTTGTAAGGTATCTGGTCTGCGTCAGGATGACTCATTCAATTATACATTTGAAAACGCTTTTAACCATTGAGGTTTGTCTAATAATTAACAGCTCAGCTCCAGAAAGTCTGGGGCAGAGTGGGCTTTTGACACGTTTTATAGCTCCTCCGAGCAATACCAGAACACCCCACACATTCCCCCCAGCTCTGGGTCCCCAAGACTCAAAAAGAGATGACTTTCTCCTCCACCCCTCCTTTCTGTGGGGCAGGAAGGCCAGCTGGACGAAGAGCAGATTCCAACACAAACACACACACACATGAACCTTTCATTAACTTCCTTATATAAAGACTTTACCGAGATATATTTGACATGTTTTTATGTGTGTCTGCTTGCCCAAGTCATATTGGAATAGATATATTTCTATTGTGGTTCTAAATGGACTATAAGTGCCTAGATTATGCATTTTAATGTAACCTTGCAAGATTATCCTCTGTGCATGTTGTTTTTGATACCTACAGAATCCCCTGAGGCTGACCAAGCCATATACGTATATGAACATACCGAAAATTGTATTTTACTGTGTTGTACCATCTTTGCAGTGATTCTGACTAAATTCTGACACGGTCATAAAACATGCAAATTAGGTTGGACAAAGGAACACTTTTGCCGCACACTTTTCTCACAGGTGATTGATTCATTCACGCGAGAGAAGGCATGAACCAAATTGCTTTAAAGAGACCCCTCTCTCTCTCTCTCTCTCTCTCTCTCTCTCTCTCTCTCTCTCTCTCTCTCTCTCTCTCTCTCTCTCTCTCTCTCTCTCTCTCTCTCTCTCTCTCTCTCTGTTCGTGCTCTCTTGTTTCGTCTTCTTCCTGTATGTTTGGACGTCTCCAGTTGTCCTTCGCCTTTGCTTTTATTTTGTTGAGTTTTGTTTTTCCCTTTTCGTATTCTGCTGTGTTCCTTTCCACGGACGAGTGGAATGAACGTAGCCTGAATTGTTTCTAGGGCTGCCAACTATCACGCATTGAGTGTGAGACTCACGCAATTGACCCTTTTCACACGCTCTCACGCCACACATCCATTTTCTCACGCAGAGAAAAATCGCGGACAAAGAGGACACTGACACCGACAGACAAGACAGAGAAGGTTACTTCTGATATGGAACAAATCCACAGCTGTCAGATTCTGTCAATATTTTAATGAGATCCACACAATAAATAACGTTTTCGGCTCTTTGAAATGTGACAGATCGCTGTAGCGCGTCAGTTCAAACGGCACGTGATACAGCAGCCTACAAATCGGTATCGGTTTAAGTTGGAGAAAACAGCCGCAGGGGAACTTAACCTTCTAGGTGTAAGGGTAGCAGTTTGAATAAATAAATAAACATAGCAGTTTGAACTCTTCTCCACTTTATTATACCACACATCAGATCACTAACTCCAAAAACCCATAACACTCCAGTACCAAGTGCGCTGCGCACGACCCATTCCTATCTACTGCAAGCCCCGAGGGGAAAAATACATTGCATACACACATACAACGAGCGCCAGTACATCATTACCGGTATTATAGGAACAGACTTTGTTGGATTCTGTCATGTACAATCCAACAAAGTCTGTTACAATAATAATAATAAAAAAAGATTTTGAGGACAGTTACACTGTATTGAGACAGTTGAGAAATAATAATATTTCTACAGTTTTCAATAGGGCTGGGATAAACGATTATTTTTTAAACGATTAATCTAGCGATTATTTTTTCGATGCATCGATTAATCTAACGATTCATTTTTCCTGTCCGATTCGATTTCGATTCGATTATCTCCCCATTAATTGACTAATAGCAATTTATACATGTTGATTTACATATCTGAATGAAAAAACATGAATTCCTTAACATTGCAATATATGTTTATCGCTCTTAAAATTCCAAAATAAAATATACAAGTGCAAAGTAATGCATTCTTAGTCATAGGTAGCATTCAATAAAACTTTGAAGCCTTGAAAACACATAGGCCTAGCTTACTGAAAAAAGTGCATCTTGTAATTCTTCTTTTAGATGAAAATAACAACTTGATGTCTAGCATTCAATAAAAAAATCTATAAATATTTTTGAGTCTTCATTTTCTTTTCTGACATAGGCCTACCCTAATCCAGTTCTTGTTAAAACACACCAGACATGCAAATGATGTGCATTTTCAGAACTTTTTGGGTGAAATCATATTCATTTTGTCCATCAAAAGTGCTTTCACTTTAATTGAGCGTGAGCAGCAAAGGCTCTGCGCCGAAACCCGCGCTTCAGTTGCTCACGCGCTGCTCCTGCTCCCGGTGTGAATGCACTCAGTGATTAACATGCACGCCGAAAAAAAAAAAAAAAAAACCGCACTCAGACATCCCAAGTCTCCCCGAAGTTCCGGGAGTCTCCCGCATATTGATAGCGTCTCCCTGATGCCCGCAAATTAGTTAAAATCTCTCAGAATCTAGAGCACGCATGCGAGACATTACATACTGCTCGCATAACATACATAGCGCGAGCACAGAAGAGAGCGAGAGCCCGACCTTGCGTGTCTCTCGCTCTCTCCCTCTGCGCACGCTATGTATGTTATGCGCGCAGTATAGTCAATAATCCAGTCAGCTACTACCATGATTGATGTCTATGGCCGTTTCTCAATACCAAGTACGCAAACTTCAGACTTGCGTCCTTGGTAGTTCGGACTTGCAAGTTCGACTCGGGAGAACGAACTCCCCAAGGACGGGAGGACGCGAGTCCGGTGATTCTGCTAATGGAACAGTGCGTTCTTGCTCGCGTCAGTCAGCTCGCTCTGGCTACTCCGGTTATCTTTCTATGTATATTTGAGGCAACAATAAAACGAAATAAAACACCACTCTGCCTCTTTTCATTTGAAAAAATAAACATATTAATGGCCACACAAATCTGGTTCAGGCAACGTGTACATTGATTATCTTCACTGCATTTATAACACGAAATATAAAACACAACCCTTCTTTTTTTGTTTTCATTAAAAAAAAAATTAAAACGGACATTTAAAAAAACAGACAGGGTTTTTTCATTTTATTATACATGTTCATACAGTGAAGACAATGTAAAATAAATTACAAATATTCGAATTATTTTAAAAAATATTAAATAAAATTACACAACCCTGTTTCTTTTTGTTAAATGCAGTTTTAATGATCAATCCAGTATAAAAGTAGCCTAAAAGGTATAAGAAGCTATATAACGAGAAATAAAGCAAACGATTCAGTCAAACATAAGTCAGCTCTCTAATAGTGCTACAAAGTTGAATTTAGATAGCCTAAATATATAAAATTATGAAACTTCACTTTGCCCTCAGCCAAAACAAATTGCCATGGAACAAACTATAGATTACAAACTATATATTAATCTATATAGATGAATTGTTTAACTACTAGACTAGAGACATCAGAGCCAGCGGTACACATCAGAAGCACAAGCCGAGGAAAAGCTCTTCCAGTCGGGTTAAACAGCGCTGAACGCCCGCTGATTGCCTGGATCTCACAACTCCGAAAACGTCAGATAGATTTTTCAAATAGGCGCTCTCTTTATAAATAAACCACAGATTTGAGCTTTAAACAACTACATTCTCGACTGAAACACTCGTAAAATTGCATTTCGTGACACAATAACAGTAGTATTTTGATATTACGCGGGTTTTCTCCTCTGCTATTGACGCTTGCTGGTTGGTGCGAGATGCATTCTGGGATACCTGTCTGTCTCAAGTCCGCACAAGTCACCTCTCGATGCATCCTCGGTAAACGGGGCGGATCGAGAACACATCCGGGGATTTGAACTGTTCTTGGCTAGATGTGAACTTTGAATTGGAACAGTACTTGGGCAGCGACTGATGACGTTTCACAAGTCCACAAGAAAACAAGTACAGACAAGAACGCATATTGAGAAACGGCCTATGGCTACTACTCTCTGGCGCCGCCATCTTTGTTTTGGGTCTGACGAATCGACGCGCATATTTTGCGTCGACGTATTTTTTGCGTCGACTTCATCGATGACGTCGACGCGTTGTCCCAGCCCTAGTTTTCAACAATAATTGTTATTGTTGAACCCTTGCTCTCATTATTTTTCTGATTTCTCAGTTTTGTCATTATTTTAGCAAATAATTTGTTTTATATGTTTTGAGACAGTTTGATTTAAGAAGTTTCAAAGAGTTAGTAGCCTAAAAGAGTCAAGTAAAAGTTAAAACTTTTTTATTTGAGTAGGCATCTATTTGTATTAAGTATTTATTTTGTATTAATACATAACCTCACTGTATTCATTTATAATGTATCATTATTGCGTGACATTTGTGTCAATAATCGTCAAGCACAGGGGACTTCACGTAGTGGGAGGGGGCCCCCAAAAGGCTCGGACCAGCTCTGGAGACCAGACAGACTGTGTGAGTTTTTTGTGACAGGCCTATGCTGTTATATAGTTTATATAGAATTAAGTTAGCATTAGCAGAGTGGTTTGTTTTGCAGCACTGAGCAGTTCTTTTACATAACTTTATCATAAAAAAACAGTACAAAAGCATTTCAAGATGACAAATATCTGGACATGCCTAGTAGTTAATGTTAATTATTGTTTTCTAAGAACAGAATGTCAAATAAAATGTTAAATGTAAAATTAAATGTAATGTAAATCTCCCAAGAAATTCTGTAGATACCAAATACTTTGACAATCAATATATCCTTAATACACTTCTGCGAATGCAAGGATTTTGTGTTTGTATTTTTTCCCACACCAAGCCACGCACCTCAACAAGCCCCTCCCCCATAACCCAAGGCCCGCCCCCAAAATCTCACTCTAAGATGAACTCAAAAGTTGGCAGCCCTGTGTTTCTTTGGTAACTTTAAGTCAACGGACCTCCAAGCCTTTGTTGAAGCGCGCACCTCGGATGAACCGGCAGACCACGTGATCCTTCCCCGAAACACGCGCTTTCAGAGCATTAAGATTGTGTTTTCCGTGTTGTCTCTCAAGGGTTTATTGTCTATGATTTTGCCATTCAACTCTCCTTCGGGATTTCTCTCATTCTCTCCCTTTTCCTTTCACTTTCATTGTTTGTTGTGTTATCGTAACGTTATGTATACACATTTTATTCCATGTAATCTTTAGTTCACCTGTATGCGTAGTTACATTTATTAAATACTATATTTTAGCATTTTTCGCGTTCATATCTCAAACGATTTAGCTACAAGCTTTAAAAATTGTTGATACTGAAATAGTGATTTTTATAGAACAGTAAAGTGATATCCTCTTAGCCAGGGGAGCTTCTCTTGAAAGTCTATAAGGAGGATAAATTTGAGGAGGTTTGATAAGATAGGATGATCAGTTTTGCTGGACAAAGCAGATCAGTCGATGATAAATTGACCCCCCTTTGAGGTTATCCTTAGAATCAATATATTTTAGACAATTGACATATTAATATTTAATTATAATCCGTTTTGGTGCTAAATGTAACTTTTCTACTAAAATTAATCCTTTTTTTATTGCCTGTGTGTGAAGGGGTTGTAATCACACAATACAATGATCCACTTGTCGAGTTTTGCTATTACCTCTGAAGGCCAATATTCATATTTATATGTGAAGTCTCTGGGTCGGATTTACCGCGAAATCCAACGGATGTGACGTACATGCGCGCTCCCGCGCCTCTCTCCTTATATACAGTCTATTGTAGACGGTCAGGGAGTTACGTCCGGTTAAAGGCGCATGTTTCTCGGCTTATATCTCGGTCAATCTTTGTTCAATATTCCCAAGACTCTAATCGTTCCTAGTGCTGGACGGGGCCTTTCGAACGAGCCCACCCCCGAGGTCCAACTCGCCCGGCTCCCCGAGTTAAAGCCGTTCGAAATCGGGGGTCCCAGCGAACGGCGATCCAGTAGGGGGTGTCCCCGTGGCCCGCCACTCTAGCGTTCGGGCAAAGGTCCCCCTGGGACCTCCTCCCCCGAATTTGAGCTCTCTGGGTCTTTGCGTTACAGAGATACGAGTGATTTTCTTCTGAGATCGTGACGTCACCTGCGTCCGCAATTTTGCAGCGCGCCCGATGGTTTTCTGCTAATATCTCGACGAAAACACCACCAAAAACTATGGAACTTAAATGGTTCTTTTCAGCTCGACTAGATGGTCCCACAGAGCTCGGTACTCGCCGAATCCGTCTAGTATTCGCCGAGATATTTGCGTAATAGACGGTATTGTCTATGAGTTTGAGCACGAGCGCTCTTGTAAAAATTGGTTGCAATCTGAAACATCACCGCTAGAGGCCGCTAATAGTTACATAGAGCACCTTTAATTATTGATAATACAATTGATCTAGTTTTGTCTACTTGTATGGAGAACTAATTATAATTTGTTGTATTTGACCATACAGAGACCGTGGCAAATCATTCCCTTACAGGGAATTAATATTTTTGTAGGTGATTCATGTTTCATGATTCTTTATTAAAATCATATTCCCTGTATCTGAGCTAATGTCTCTCCTACACATTTCAATATGCAAACAGTTCAAGGAACATTCAGAGTTAACTCAGTAACTCAGATTGAGTTAAGCTCAATCAACAGCATTTGTGGCGCATGATATTGATGACTTGAAAAATATATATTTGCACTTACACCAGCAAAAATCTGGGTTATAGACTGAGACTTTTAAAATGGCATTAAAGTGAGTCAATCTGTACACGTTAAAATGCTCACAACACAAAACACTAAAAGGATTGTCGATTAAGCTTAACTTGTACCAAACCCCAAATATCCCTGTAATAATACTTGAAGGTTTTAACAAGAATCTCTACTCACCATATACAGAAACACTAAATGTTTTTGATGACAGTTTTGCTCCACTCATCTTTACTTCATAGAGCCCAGTATGTTCAGTTGTGGTGTTTGTGATGGTCAGAGATCCAGTTTGATTGTCCAGCTTCAGTCTGTCTCTGAATCTCCCATCAGGAACATCATCATATATGGAGAAGATTCCAGCAGATTTACTGATTTCAGCAATCAGAGACTTTTCAGCTCCAAATGTCCACAGTATATCATCATCTTCGTGTATTTTAACATCAGTGTTTAGAGTAACAGAATATCCTTCCATCACCGAAACGGAATCACAAAGCACATCTGGAGAACAAAGATGTTCCACAGATTAATGGTCAAGTTGGTTTACTAAGCATGAGATCAGCTGTTGTCAGTAACTTTTAAATGTGAACTGAAGAACAGGATCAGAGACGCAAAAGAGATTGAAAGATAGTGTCAAAAATAATTGTAATTTTCTTTCTAAAATAATATTTAATGTGTTTTAAAGTTATCTGCTTTTTATAGCAATTTGAAGGTAGATGAAAATGTAATTACAGTAAAACTAAGTTTAATTCATAATAACACACTCACAGAGACCAGAATCCAAAGATCTCACAATAATATGTGTTTGAATTAATTTATGTAACAAGAACAGCAAATCACTATTAGAAACTATTATAAACAGTAACAGCAGCATTATTACTGAGAAACGGATAGAAATTAGGCCATAACAATATATTTGTTACTTACTATTCAGACGGCTGCAACACAAGCAGAACAAAACAAGCAGGTGAAACATTTTCTTCAATTGTTCAGTGAAACGGCTGACCTAAAAACACTATCTGCTGATAACCATCATCTGGTATGTGAATACTCGCACGGTTTGACTTTTGTAGTTCACACACTCTGAATCTGTGTTAATAATCTATATATAAATCGTATAACTGTTATTCTGGCATTTGTTAAGACTTTAACTGTTCTTTATTTTGGAAAACAATCTTTATCAAATGGAAAACATTGTTATAATTTAACACTGATAGTTTCTGAAAGGTCGTTTCTGACAAAAGTAGATATTTGTAAACTTGTGCAAATATTGATTATTTAACATACGTTTTATGATACAATAAATCTTATAGATTTTAAAATGGTTTTATAATCATATAGACCATCTACCATCTCACATGGTTGCCAGTCATACTAAAGTATGCCACGAGCAGCTCAGTTTCAAACTGAAACCTGCAGAGGTTGTTCTTCAGAAATCTGGTGCGATATCTTTGACAAAGATCTTGTGCATCACAGGGGCCATTTTTTCAGTGTTTAGTTTGTATGTTAAGGTTGTCTTCTCGTGCTGCAGTTTTAAACCTGTTTTAAACCCAGTGACTTCAATCCTACACAGAACAGAAAAGAGAATGCATATAAAAAATCTGACTGTCACAAACACATTAGGAGTAGCTACTAAACAATTCACTTTTATGTTGTGACGTGGGATTGCAGTAAATCGCAAAATGATAGAAAATATAAAACAAACAAACTTTAATAAAATAAATCAAACAGTAAACACACAGGAGCTCACAAAGAAACAGCATAGAAAGAACTAAAACAACAATGACACCGAACAAAGAACTGTGGGGACAGAAGGCTTAAATACACAGGGAGAAATCAACAGAAATAGAAACAGGTGCATAACAATCAGTAACCATAGAAACTTATTAGGAAACCAGATGGACAGTAGCAGAGATGGACTCATTGTGAGGAAGGATTGAGGCAGAGATGTTAGGACCGGTCCGAGGACCAACGTGGGGTTGAAGGAAAGTGGGAGCCGACAGAGCCAAAGAAGTAGAGGGAAGAGCCGTAGCCAAAGGCCTGGAAGTCCGTGGCATAGGCAGAGCAACGACTGACCAAGGCGAGGTCGAAGGAACGAGGGAGCCCAGTTGACCCGTAAGGCGAATGTCCCAGGTGGAGCTGAGGGGGCAAGGAGCCAAGGTGGAGCCAATTGGTCGACCGGGCCACCTGGACAAAGAAAATGACATACTGGTCCGCTTAGCGTTCACATTGGCATTTTAAAGATACTGAACCTAAAGGTATAGGAGAAATGTTCACAACCTGGCTTGTTTTATTACATATATTTCACAACAGGCTAAAGGGGCTTGTTGTTTGTGCGTAGCCTATATTATAGTATTTTGATGAGCCAAGAACATGTGAAAATCTATAAAGGAGTCAAAACAGCAGCAGGAATCTGAGACGCGATCCTGATGCCTGTACCGAACTGTGATGAGCAAAATCGTCACTATGATATGAAAAAAAAAAACAGGTATGCTTGAGTATTCTGTCCTTTTTTGGGTTGAATATTAGTTTGTTTACATGTCTTTGGTCCATGTTGTGTTCAAACATCATTCAAACCACACCAGAGTTCATCTGGAAGCGGACCGATATACCTACGGTATTTTTTCAGCCGTCTCGGTCCACTTGTTTGGTGCACACCAGGTAGCAGCATTCACACTTATTCAAATGAACCGCGCAGAGTATCACCAGGGTTTGTTTTAATCTGACCAAACAAAGCCAATCTGACCATCAAGTGTGAACACACCCTAAGTGTAGGGGAGGGCAGGGCACAAACTTAGTGTATTTACTAGTTGCCATAACAACACTATATAAAGAAAAATGTGCACCAAAAATCAGAAATCTTGATTTCACTGAACATTTTTTTAACCATAGCAAAAGTACATTTCTTACTTATGTCAATTTTTTTATCTCTATTTTTGGTGTTTATTTTAAATTAGACAAACCTGATATTATTTTAATCTTCAATATGGTATTTAAAGATACAATATGTATCTTTTTTTGGCCACAAGAGGGCGCAGTTTCCAACAATAACAAAGGCGTATGCATCTCAAAAACACCCCGCTGATATTGATCCTCATTTTAGTTCTCCTTGTTTGTCCCAAAGTCTGCTTGCCATGGTTCATGTTTGAACGAAACAAGAACTTTGTACCGCTAAACGTCACGCATTACGCAGTTATCCATGTCTGTCGCCTTGGTTACATCATGACTATGGTATTTCGAGCGGAAACCGAGGACAGCACGGATATTGCGTCATTGACAGGCGACATTTTTTTTCCGGGACGGCCACTTATTTAAAATTGGAATTTCTCTGAAATAAAAAATCTTTGGAGACTTTTGGGATATTGTACACAACTACAGGAAATATATCACACTGTGCAAGTGATTTTTGGATATTTTATTGCAAAATTCTTACATATTGGACCTTTAACAGTTGATATGTTTCTTTAATGCTTTGCTAACTAGCAGAAGACATGACACTAACAGGGTTTAAATCCCAGTTGTGCAGGTGGGGCATGTTGTCAAAAATTGCTGTTAAAAAATGCCACTATTTTATATGAAAAAGTTAATAATTGAATTTATTGAGAAAATATTTTAGTTTGACTTGTATATTTTTTTGATTAGATCAGATAGCATTTTAAGCTGTCATTTGGTCATGTTGCAATGTACCTCACCTGCGGGGCATGTTGTCACATTTCACTTCCATTCTTTCGGGGTATATCAAGAAAAAAGTATACACTGTATTAATAAAACAAAACCACATAATTGTACTAGACATGTGAGAAATTAATGTGGGAAAAAATAAATACACATGTGTATTTGGGAATTTCAAAAAACAATGAACTCAGTAACTTTTTTTTTTTTTTGTGACCAACTAAAAAAGGATGGAAACCACTTCTTTCGGATGGGATTAACAAATGTAATTTGAATGTCTAGCTCATATTAATTTTCATATGAAAGTAACAGAACCTGAATTACATGAACCACGTTATATCCGCCTTTGATCTTGTCTGATACTGTATATTATTTCCTCCCCTCACCGACTCTCGGCCACATTTCGAGACGAGGCGCATCTAAACCAGCCACTGACAGCATACTTATAAATTAGAATCACCCAGTTACCGGCTTTCATGACGGAAATAGAAACACAAATGAAGCGATCGTGGCTGACTGTGTTGTTTCTGACCTACGCTTTGGTTATTCGGCGTCACACCAATTAAATAACTTTCACTTGGGCGCCGTGGTCACGAGTAAAAAACGCGTTTATTTCTAGAGAATCCGCATTCATTTCAGTGGAAAAGTGGTGAAAATGAATGGCTTTGTTTTGCTCACATTGAGTGTATTCATCGTTCCTGGTAAGACACTTTCTCTAAACAAATGGCGCTTGTCATGCATCATTTTCGTACGTTTTCAACACTGTAAATCTTGTCAGAAATGTACTATTTCTTAACTGTTTAGGATGACATTTTTATAGTTTTGCACATTTTAGTGCAGTGTTTTGTGCAGAGACACAGATTACAGCGTTTAAAACGGTCGTAGTTTAAAGTTTATAGGCAGCAATATTATCATGGATCTAAGTCTATGATCTTGAATATAGAATATGCACAAATATAGTATGTGTGAGGATATGAATCAGGATTGCTTGTATTATTTTAAGTTGAGATCCATGAGATAATGTTTGTTTTAGGAGTGAATGTGTGAATTAATGATGTTATTCTGCTGTTTGTTTGCATGTTACATTATGAATACAGACAAATTTCTTGATCATTTTCAAAACGTTTTCATAGCACTTTGTCCCATTAGCCTATCTCAGAAGTGACTTATAATGAACTGTTCATTTATTCTCTAGGTTCGTATGATGTTGATAAAGATGTGTCAGTGATCCCCACTAACACAGAACGTTTAGGGAACGTTAGGGAACGTTAGTTTATGGTTCTCTAAAGGTTAGTTCGAACCAAACCAAAAACTAACGTTTAGGGAACGTTCCCTCAGGGTTATAACGTTCCCTAAACGTTAAGGGAACCAACCAACTAAAACGTTCTCCTGTGGTTGCACCATACCTTCACACAACGTTCCCGTTTGGTTGTTTTTGGTTGTTCTGAGTGCGGGTTTGAAATGTTTATTTCAGCTCCATTTAATGACGTAGCATATAAAAGGTTTGCAGTCACTTGATTTAGATTCACTCAAAAATGGTTCGTCTTATGAAATATAAGTAAGATAAACAGCATAGTAAGAGAATATATTTATTTTTATGCTGATAATAAATTTAGCTAAAAACAATACTTTTTGCTTGATTTTGATTTTTTAACTGTATTAGTTAAAAATACTTAAAACAAGAATCTATCAATAGAACGATTTTTACAACTAAGAAAATTCACTTCTTTCATTCCACATTTCACTTCTAAGTGCGCAGTTCGGTCGGTGTACAAATCCAACCGTTACACCCCCACACCAGTAGGGGGAAAGGCCTCTGCTTTCAGGTGACCGGTTGTACTGGCTTCCGTGTTGTGCTAGATTTACATACACCAAAGTCCTTCTGGTCTGGATCGATACACAGAACATGCCTGGGAACCCGTCTTCTTTCAGGTAAATGGACACTCGAGATTAATTGGTGTGTTTGAGCACAGGTATATTAGCCCTAGACACGTTTTAGTTAGTGCTAACGTTAGCTCCCAACTTAACTGACCAGTTCATGTTGCCTAGTAGCCTACAAGCCATCTTGTGTAGGCTAGTTACATTTTTTCCCGTCTCTTTATAGAAATACACACGCACTCACACTGTTTGTGAGTTTCATGAAGGATTAAACAAATAATAATAGTTCGGTAAAATATTTGTATAATAGTTTTCTGCTATCACTGTTATAATACATTCAGAACATGTTTCATTTATTCCTGTACCGTTGGCATCCCTGTGCCGTCGAGCAAATAAAGGGTGTGTGATGTTACACACTGTAACGTTATCATTACACTTTACGTTTAAACAGTAAATAATAAGAAACTCTATCTAGTGGTTAAGTGTAGGAAAGAGTGGGTAACGTTAGTTAGTAGTACCAGTGTGTCGGAGAGAGCAACACACTCTATTTTAGTTTAAAATTACCCTCTAAAATGCTGATTGGCCAGGTTGCCTGACGTCAAGGCGTGTGACGCAACAAGGACGTTCCAGATTGGCTGGGAGAAATGGATACGTCTACGTAGAACCCCGTTCACTATCAGGAAGAATTGGAAAAACAACCAACGACCTACACAGCTTCACATTCTCACGAAAAAGTAAGTGAAATACGCTACAGTTTCATGATGTTGTGGTTGTAATACAAGTGTTTGGGGTTTAACCTTAAGCCTTTCCCTCGTAGGGCTTTGTTATATTCCGTCACTGCGCATGCTCATATGACTGTTTTGGGTCCTGTAGCTGTAATATGGATTTAGCTCCAGCTAATGGCTGTACTAATATATATCTGTAATGCATATATATTGGGCTTTGTATGCTGGTGCACAACGTGTATGCTTTGCCACATTGTATGTTTTGTGTCATGTTAACCTGCTTGCGTTCTTGTTACAAATAAGATATACTGGTTCTTTTAATTAATTAGCATTTCTATGGCTGCTGTGTCTCCCCATTAGAAAGTCTCTGGGCTACGACGCCCATGGACAAACCTATGGATGAGACCAGTGACTCCTGCAGCGAGGAACACCACCCATAAGGTTCACTCAGGTACTTCTGGGTCAAATATACAGTCAAGAAAATCTGGCTCTGTACAGGTGACCTATTGCTGCTATACTATATATAAATAAATAAATAGTTTTCTCTGTATGGAAATACTGCTTTGTTCTGCTACTGGCTCTCAAAAAAGTACAGAAGGAATTATTTACACCATTAAAATTTTCTTTTTGTAATCTGTACAAATTGTTTAGTCTTATTTCAGATGAAACTGTTCCACAAGCAAGAAAGCATTCCAGGACAGAGTGTGTGTCAGGAAGCCCTGTCCGTAAGTTAACATTTCTGCATGCATTTAAGAAACCAGAGTCATATTACCTACCATGGAACTACTGAGTACTGACATTCAACCTGGTGCATATCATGTGACTGTTCTGATGTGTTTGTCTCTTTCTGTCTTTTTACAGGCCTGCAGATGCCTCCACCACCTGCATGTAAGGTTTTTTTTTTGCCATGCGCAAGAAACCTGCCATAAATGAACACCAATATTCATATCTACTTTCTTTTTAGTCAACACCACACAGAAAACCAGCCAGTCACCCAGAATTGAATGGGTCTATTGTGACGCAAGCTCAGCCTGAAGGTACAGTGGCTTTGAATTTTCCAATTAAATACAATTTCATGACAAGGAACTTGAGAGTAACTTGATTCTTTTTGTTGTTGTAAACAGCAGAACTCATCACACAGAGGGAGGTGGCTCAACCATGGAGACGGAAATGAGAGGTAAGAAGACTCACTTAAGTTGTTCACATATGCAAGTATATAATGTATAGCAACTAAAACTAACACCAATAATTTTTTCCATAGCCGTGAGGACATCCATTACCCGCATGGCACAGCAGATGGATGCATTTGAGGAGAAGATGAAGCAGAAGATGGATGAGCTGCTCATGCTCTTAAGGAGCTCCCAGTCACCTCCCTCTGCTCCAGTCGATGACATGTTGCTGTCGCCATGCTCTACAGTCACAGAGTTCGACAGGAGTCTCGGTCAACAGGAGAGGAGGGACAACATGGTAATTAAGTGGCCATAGTCCTGCCCTAAGATTAACACTATATAATTGCATAACTTCAAATATCATTATAACTGAACTGACAGCTCTTACAAAATGAGATTGTACAAGCTCTCCACTTTGTTCTACATGTATAATTTGTATTTCTATATGTTTTACAGCAACTTTTCCTGACAACCCTTGGAGGTTCGACCAGAGGTACTGCCATGCGTCGCATGCTACGGCAAGTGGCAACCAATGACGTGCTGAAACAGTATAGTCTGCGGGGCAGAAAGGCAAAGAAGGCCTTCCAGGACCTGACAATCTGCAGGGTTATTACAGGTAGGTGTTATTTTATTGTTCACATCAGTATTATTCTTAGCTTGAAGGTTTTAATTTGACTTGTAACTATGTTTCATTTTGACTTCTACTCTAGCGACCTCCAAGAAAAACTTCCACGCGCTGCAGCAGACGCGGAAGACTTGATTGGGCAAGTGCTAAAGTTTGCCCCACACAGATGGTAAATTGAAATTCTTCTATGTGATGTTCATAATAATCAATGGAATGGGTAAACTATCAATATTTGTTATCATAAAAAACAGGGTTGTTAGTAAAGCAATTTGTCTTGCTTTTGTCAATGTGTTCATTCTTAGTATGACATATCAAACTTTTGTTTCTTTCTTTTTAGGCCAGCTGAGAAGGACTGGACCTTCAGAACCATGGAGCCCTATTTTTGTTATTATATTTTTGCCACTTTGGCCATTCACCTACACATTACATACTTTATGCATCTTGCACACTACATTTGCACTATTACTTTGCACTCTTCATCCCACTCCATTTGTACTTGTATTGATATTATGTCATAGTTGTAGGGCTGGGTAATAAATATCGATTTCTCGATATTAATCGATTCTCATTTTTACGAACCGATATCGATTCTTAAATCTCAAGAATCGATTAATCCTGTTTCATTTAAATTAATGTAACATTGTAGCACGCATCCAAAACATCGCAATAATCTTTGTCCTTTGTTACTATTGATATGAAACCGTGTGAATTTTCAAATTACGTTCATTTTCTTTTGAAATTCAAAAACACAAATACCGTTTTGGCGCTGTGGCGTGAGATCGCTCTGGCACAGCTCAAGAGAAGCAGCAGCGCGGAGCGCTTTGATCTCTTCCGGCTTAGTAATACCAATACAGCGCAAAATAAACATTTATGAGCATCTGAAAGTGTGTTAAAAGATAGAGTAAAACTTATAGAAATCCGTATCATGTCACATTGATTCGCTCAATCAGTGTTTCAACTGTGGAAAGACGTCAGTTAAACAGCTTGTAATCAATGTCATGAATCGTCATATTTACCTCAGAAAAACCACATGTGGCCATAAACTTGTTAGTCAGCTAGAAAAAATAACTCTAGAGAGGAGCATTTTGTTAAAATATAAGCACAATATTACATATGCATTATAATCTTAATGTTCTTCAATGTTTTATGCATATTTGAATAAATCTGGCAGCCACCATTTAAATGTTTATATTTCATATAATCTTATTATAAAAAATAAATAAAAGGGTAATTTAAAGTCCCTGTAAAGGTAATTAAAAAAAAAATCTAAAAACATTATAAATGTTTATTTATTGTAACATATCCAAAATAATCAATATTGTATCGAATCAGAATCAAAATCGAATTGAATTGCAAGCTTGTGAATCGAATTGTGAAATTTGTGTCAATACCCAGCCCTACATAGTTGTATACTAAAATTGTATAAATCTGACTCTGATTCTTGTATTATTTTTTTTAGGCCTTTTATATTTTTTGTATTTTCATTTTATATTAAAGTTTTAAATCCCATCAAGTTTGCCTGTTTGTTCATTCATTCATTCCTGCTAATATATAATAATTAATTCCTGCTCATGCACAGACAGTTTAAAGTAATAATAAAATTGGTACCATTGTTGTTAAAGTTATTTAAAGGTTAGGAGAATGTAAAAAAGAACGTTAGGGGAACGTTCCCTAAAGGTTGCCTAAAGGTTGCAATGTAACCAAAAACTAACGTTCCCTAAACGTTCAGAAAACTTTCCATGGGAACCAAAACCTAACCTAAACCATAACCTTCAGGGAACGTTCCCACAACCAAAAACTAACGTTCCCAGAACGTTCTGGGAACCATAAATTGTTAGCTGGGATGGAGGGAGATTCAGTCACTCTAAACACTGGATTTATAAAAGGCGAACAAGAACGAATTAAATGGTATTTTCAGGAAGGTCGCATCGCTGAAATCACTGGAGATCAGAGTAAGATCTGTACAGATGTTCAGTGTAAAGAGAGATTCAGAGACAGACTGAAGCTGGATCATCAGACTGGATCTCTGACCATCACAAACATCACAAACACAGACTCTGGAGTTTATAAACTACTGATCAACAGCCGCAACACAGAACAAATCTTCAATGTCACTGTTCGTGGTGAGTTGTTTTTTATTGCAGAGAAATTCAAGATAAATTAATTCATGTACAGTATATAGATGTCTTTAAAAACATAATTGCTGCAGAGTGGAATTTGTAGAGTTAAGGTCATTAAATGGTTCAGTTTGATTTAAAACGAAATCATTTCCATTGGTGAGTTTTTAGTGTCTTATGTTGGTTTATGTTGCAGGTGTTCGTGTTGCTGAACTAGATCAAATGAAGAGAAAGGAGGGAGAATCTGTGACTTTAGATCCTGGTGTAGTAACAAACCCAAATGATGTGACAATGTGGTATTTTAATGACACTCTCATCGCTGAAATCACTGGAGATCAGAGTAAGATCTGTACAGATGTTCAGTGTAAAGAGAGATTCAGAGACAGACTGAAGCTGGATCATCAGACTGGATCTCTGACCATCACAAACACCAGAAACACAGACTCTGGAGAATATCAACTACAGATCAGCAGCGGCAGCAGATACAGCATCATGAGGAGCTTCAGTGTTTCTGTCACTGGTGAGTATCATTTTATCATTCAATGCATTTTCCATTACACTTTAAAAAAACAGTTGTTTTGAGTTAGTATTACATTATAATTGAGATCATCTCTATCACCTTCACATGTGTGAAGTTACAAATGACCATCTTGTCACTTAGATGTGTTGTAGGGTTGCTTGCTTCTGACACGTGAGATCTAAACGAGACAAACTTCCAAACTTTATCACAAAGCTTGTAGATTTCATTTGAAACTCATATTTCCGATGGGCAAACACATAGTAAATGACACAAGCTTGTTTTCTCATGCACATGTCTTGACACGGTCATCAAAATGTGCTTCCCTCCATTACACACATTGCATGTAGCTTTAAAAAATACTAAATGAAAACACTTTAACTTGTGCAGAGTTTAAAAGGATGTTTGCCGATTCTATCTAACTTATAGCAGTGTCAACATTATATGTAAATGATCAATGTTTACACTTTCCTCATGTTACCTGTAACAAGATCTCGTATTACGGCATATTTTGCCAAACAGGCTCATCAAGCCCGGCAGTTTATGGGTTTTTAAGTTCCATGCATTTTGGCAAATGTGATACAGTCCTATTTTATCTGTATTTTCTAGTCATGTTTCACTTAAAAAATTAAATTAATTCACTATGGCTTGAACCACTTTTTGAACTCATATTTTTCTTTCCCTACACTCTTTTAAGACCTATAGAAAAACTTTTTTCACGGCACTTTCCTGTTGTATAATTTTGTGCTAATATGTCACTTTTTTCCTCAGGAGCTTCTGGTGCTGATGACGACCGAGTGTCGGTGATGGAGGGAGATTCAGTCACTCTAAACACTGGTGTTGAAATGAACCAACAAGACAGAATTAGATGGTATTTTAATAGTGATCGTATAGCTGAAATCATGAAAGATCAGATTAAGATCTGTACAGATGATCAGTGTAAAAAGAGATTCAGAGACAGACTGAAGCTGGATCATCAGACTGGTTCTCTGACCATCACAAACACCAGAAACACAGACTCTGGAGAATATCAGCTATCGTTGAACAGCCGAAACAGTGGCACGAACTTCAATGTTACTGTCAATGGTGAGTCCTTAAATATGTTTTATTCGTTTTATATTGTATTCATTTTTAATATTGACAGCCATAGTGACAAAAATCATGATTGAGTTTTCCTTTGGCTGATATTCATAATTAGAATTCACATTAAAACACCAGAAAAAAGTTAATGATGTCAGTGTAAATAGATGTTCATACTATTTGCGTCAGGTTTAAATAGCTACATTAGCATATTGTTACACTAAGTAAAAACAGTGAAAAAAGCTGTGCTTGCAACGTGTATAAATATACGTAATATGCTATTTATACTAAAGGTAAAACAATTTCAGCAATTTGGGGTGGAGTTAAAGGGACTATATGGAACTTTTTCCCCAAAATAAACGTAACAATAGCCTTTTTATTTTACCATTTATGACTCAAACATCTCCTGTTGAGCATACTGACACCTTGTCCGCTCACAGTGGGTGCACCTATAAGCCTGTATCCTATTTTTCCTATTTTCTGTCGGGTCGGATTTTTCCCGCGCTGTCTGCGGATGTGACGTCAAGCGCGTTCATGTTAAACGTTTCAGATCACTCTGCCACCACCGCTAGTCAGCAAGTAGCCTACACTCGCAAACTTATCTCAAACAATATATGTTTTTGACTGTTCTTACCTCTGTAAACATAATGTTGACCTCCTTGCAGGCAGCAGATGACTTGTGAAGTGTGCACGCACGTACGAGCGCTGCGAGCAGTGTTGCCAGGTCCGTATGCCTGCACTGTTTCCGCAGGTTGTTTGTGTAGTGCACGGGTTGACGCGATTGTTTTACTCACTGGAACATGATTGTTATCGGGGAAACACCTGGGAACGCTATTTGACTATTTTTGGCCGTGATTGGGTTAGTGTTGATGAGCAATTGGGCTGGTTTTCTTGTGCAGACCTGGCAACCCTGGCTGCGAGAGCGAGCAGAAATGAAGAGCAGTTCTGTTTTTTGGCCACAGGTGTCAGTCGCGAGTTTAAATTTCAGAAAAACGCATATAGCCTCTTTAAAGAACACCTAATCTGTTTTTTTTACAAGTTCAAATGTCTTTAGTGTGTAATTTTGCTGTCTGTGCATGAAAAACGTCTGCAAAGTCTCAAAGCACAAAGTCCCTCCAAAGAGTGACTGTAATAGACTTCTGCAAATGACTGCATCTCACCCAAACTTCACATGCTCCCCTTTCGTCCTAAACATTTTCCCCTTACCCCTCCCCGTAACTTCAGTCCACTTATCCTCCTGCAAAATCCATTTCAGCTTTTCAACTCATGGAAATCAGTGTCACTGTTTCTGAACTCCCTGAAACACCTCCATTGCAGTCTCGAGTTTTCTTCCGCGAACGATCACGTCACATATTCCTCATTTTAATAATTCGTGCAGAATAAAGGGGTGAGGTTTGGTTGAGTTAGTTCAGTTCGTAGTGTGTTGAAACTCATGGTTATGGTAAGGGGCGATGAATTTCCCAAACACGCTCGAAGCGCTTGACCAATCACAATACACTGGTCCAGCCGACCAATAAGAGTAGATTGTTCTTTTCAGAAGGAGGGGCTTCATAGAGACAGGAACTAAACGGGGATGCGTTTTTCATAAGAATCGTTAGCCAACTGTGGTCGCAAGTTCCATTAAACTCTATATCAATCATTGGCTTTGGGAAACACACTCCAGAGTGTTACTGACAGACTGGGAAGAGAGGAATAATGAGGTGTTTTTTGAACATTAAATCATTAAAACCTAAAACCCCGAAATTAATTTATATGTCAGTAAAACAAAACAATAGCATTGCTGTGGTGATAATTGGAATTTCATGAGTGTGTCATTGTTACGCCCCGTGGTTCAAAAGGGACGCAACAAAATTGGGACACAAGAGAAAACCAAACTTTTAAAGAAAGTTATTTATTAACACAAGGTACATTATACAAAATCTGTATCAAATCAAATCAAATAGGTCGCCCGCATCTGCCATCCGTCTTGCTTCTCTTAAAAGGGGAAAAGGGAAGTTGGCAGCAGGTGTCACCGATGCAATCAGGTAGAGCGTGGAGAAATCCATCCAATACTGGGGAAAACCCCATTAAAGACACAGGTCGTCACAGTCATGAAACAAGTATTCAGCAGATTTACTGTTGTCATTCTGGAATGAATCTATGCTACTGTTAACAATCAGCCATATGAAGGCATCTCAGATTACAAATATTTGATCCAGGTGTGCTTTGTTGTCTTGCTTCAGTATCCTGCCAACAAAGAGCATTTTTCAGCTTTTAGCCTTTGTTGTTTATAATGAGAGTCAGTGAACAAAACTCTTCTGTGCAGTTTAAACCAGTCTGGGGTGTGTTTTCCCATACAATGACATAAATCGCTGCTTTTGCCATTGTTGAAGAGATCAACTAGCTAGTCACGACTGTTCCCCGAAAGCATATTGTCACAAAGTGGTCGTTCAACCACGTTGGTTTAACGTCACGCACGTGGTGGATTAATAACTTCTTTTAATGAAACTGTTTGAGATCGAATTAATGCTAGATGTTTTAATATAAATTACAGACATGGTATATGAGGACTATTTCTCATATTTCTCTGTTATTTTCGATTTCCAGAATCAATCATAGGCTTGTTCTTACATAGTAGAGCACATTCTCATATGCGCTGTCTTCAAAAACGGTGCTTTAAATATCTTGACAAACTCAAATATATAAATGACATTTGTATGTATTCTAAATAAAAGACACGGGTTGTACTGAATGTCAGATTGCTTATTTTGCTCCAGATAAGGACTTATTCAGTCCACACGTAATGTAAACTATAAACTATGATTCTAACCACAGCTCGAGAGCCGTCGTTCCAACCACACAAGTTTGCGATGCTGTTTGCGAATGTTCGTTGGAACGATGGTTTTGGGAAACACCGACTCGTTGAACTGATAACAATAACGACGGAACTCGCGAACATAGTTAGATAACGATGCTTTCGGGAAACGCACCCAAGGTTAGCTGGTGTGATCTTGTCTGTGATTGGCTACACTGCTCAGCGCAACAAAAACTGTTGTTAATGAAATGCTTTAACACAACAGAAGAGCATCTAGTAAATAGCCGTAATCGTGACTGTTAATTTACATACACTATAAAGTCACTTTAAAAGCATACAGTATTTGCTGTTAACGTTAAATGTTTAGCGTTATCTCAGTTTACATCATTATAAACAGATTACAGAATCTAATGCTGTCTCAAATCACTTTTTAACCTCATGTATCATCTGTTTAAATGAGGATTTGATGTGAAATTACTATGTAAATGCAAAACCATGGATGAGTGTTGCTTTAAAGACTGATATGTTGCTTTGAAGTCAAGACCAACACACACACACACAAAGATATGTTGGTTTGTGTTTCAGGTGTTTCTGCTGCCGAACGAGATGAAAAGAGAAAGTCTGTGGAGGGAGAATCTGTCACTTTAGATCCTGGTGTAATAAAAAAACCAAATGATTTGATCACATGGTATTTTAATGAGATTCGCATCGCTGAAATCACTGGAGATCAGAGTAAGATCTGTACAGATGTTCAGTGTAAAGAGAGATTCAGAGACAGACTGAAGCTGGATCATCAGACTGGATCTCTGACCATCACAAACACCAGAAACACAGACTCTGGAGAATATAAACTACAGATCAGCAACAGCAGATTCAGCGTCATTAAGAGCTTCAGTGTTTCTGTCACTGGTGAGGATCATTTAATGTGTGTATTTTCCCTCCAGCAATATTAGAATACAGTTCATTATTTACATCAACCCAGTCAATGTTTTCTTTGTGACCTGTTTAAAAATATATATATATATAATTTGAGATCGTCTCTATCCCCTTCACAACAGACTTACAATTTTGTGTTTGTCTTTGTTTTGTCTATTGTTATTAACATAATATCATATGTTACATACATCATACATAATATCAGTCGACTCACAGTCATTGATGCTGTTTTATCGGCTCAAAAACTCGAAAAAATCAGAAGGCACATTTCATTGATTAAATCAGTATCTTAAAACTGATTACCAAAGCAGAAAGTTGTAATTGTCAGTCAACAGTATTGGTAGATTGGTTGATTATCAGTTGATCTCCAGTAATAATGTCTGTGTGTCTTTAGCTGTTCCAGATTCAGGTCCGTCTTCAGCTGTTAGAGAAGGAATAAGTGCTGCTGTTGCTGCTGTTATTCTGCTGGTGGCTGCTGCTGCTGCTGCTGGGATTTACTATCGCCACAGATCAAGACAAACAGGCAAGTATTATACACAGCTGATTGTACAAAATGGAAATTAGAGATTTATTGCACAAAACAAATCTTTAAAAATATGTAAAAGTATGTATTCTTATTCTAATTGACCAAGTAAGTGTTTGTTGTTGTTGTTTAAACAGGAAGCAGGACACCTCGAGATGATCATGATCAGGTGAGATACTGTGAGCTCTGAATCAATGTCTGCAAAACACTGACTTTACTACAGATTCAGATCTGCGAGATCTGTCATCATTGTGTATCTGTTTGAACTGAGTAATCATTACATAGAAACAATAATTACAGACTTGTTTAAGAGAGTGCTTCTCTTGTGTGGTTTTACTTCAGAATGAAGAACAGGGGTCTTTACATTCACAAAACTCAGAGAGAAAAACTGTGTTTAACTGAATCATCAATCCTGAACATTTATTTTACCTTCTGTGAATCTGCTTCTTTCTTTCAGGAGCATGATGGTACAGGAGCAGTGCCCCTTAATAGGAGGACTGAGACTCCACAGGTGGATGATGATAATGGGACGTCCCATAATGAGACTGAGACTACTGGGATTTCACAGTAACATCATTTGATTTATTATTTTAATATTTTCACTGAAAGGGACCATGATATGTAAAAAAAATTCATCACCAGGGGTCGCTAACCTCTTAAAATAACAAAGGCGTATATGACGTATATTCCGCTTTCAGCGTAAGTATGGATCTTGTCATCAAGCAGATGGATCTTTTATGGATGAGTGAATACACTGATGTTTTTAACATGACTGTGGTGAAGCACAGCGCGATTGCTAGACGTATACCAGCGCCACATGCAACGCGATTCCCGCGGATATAAAGGAATAAGGACATTTCATTCTACCGTACTACACGCAAGTGCTGAATTAATACTCACACAGGTCAGTTTATTAGAGGATTGAAACGTGAGGTAACGCAGCGCTGTTTCACTTGCTCTAACAGTTACACTATCACACTAAACTAAGTGTGTTGAATGTTGTTAGTTGGGTTGTTTGTTGGCTGTATGAGACCGAGTAAGCTAGATCCACATTAGAATAATATACAGATCATATTCTAACATTTCATCATGTTGAACTAAATAACATTGATTAGTTTTTGTACATTTGCTCACCTGTCTAATAAAGTACATGCAACACTCGCGTCTCTGTCAAGTCGAAGTTAGTCGCGCACTTGGAGCTCTCGAAAGATGTTGATCTTCGTTTTAGTCCTCTTTTTGTCTCAAAGTCTGCTTGCCATGGTCCATAATGTTTGAACAAATCCGAGAGCGTCCTGCTAGACATAACCCGGTTGGTTGTCCACGTCTGTCGCCATGGTTACTATAGCAGTGCGAGCGCAAACCTGGCGGTAACCAAGGGTAACTCGGATATTACGCCATTGAGTGGCGACTCCTCACCCCTGCTTCACACGCCCTGTTTCTTTGGTTAATATCGCAAGTTTTCCACGATTTACAAATAGTTGGAAACATTTGGGATATTGTAAGGAATCAACTAAACAAAATATATAACATTGGCCTAGTGGTTTTTCGATATTTTACTGCAAAATTCCTACATATTTTACCTTTAACTGAATCATCAATCCTGAACATTTGTTTGACCTTCTGTGAATCTGCTTCTTTCTTTCAGGAGAATGATGTCATAGAATCAGTGCCCCTTAATTAGAGGATTGGGATTGCACAGGTGGATGAAGATAATCCCATAATGAGACTGAGACTGTACAGGTGGATGAAGATAATGGGACACCTCAGTGAGAGTGAGAATACTGGGATTTCACAGTAACACCATTTATTATTTTAATATTTTCACTGAAAGGGACCATGAAGATAAGTTAGGGACGGGACAGGAAGTGGAAGGAGATCAGCTGAAATTATTATCGCTCATGGAGAAATAGTGTCAGGATACCAAAATATGAGTAGTAAACAATAGCAGTAAAATTTAACTTTTTAAAATATTTCTACTCAATACCAATTTTGAACAAAGCAACCAATAACCAGCATTGAAACCAATCGTGCTTGAGGATTTCCAGTGTGTAACTGAAGGGATTCTTAAGGCCATTGCACACTGAAGTCCGAAATTTTCGTATGCGTTTTTTCGTGCTCGTCAGCCTATAATTTCGTCACGCACAGAAACCTTGCACACTGAGTCCGATGCGTATTTATTAAACCTTTGCGGAAAAAAACGCAAAAAAATACAAAATGGATTCGTCAAGCAGTGAGAATAATTTTGTTGCCCTCTCTCTTCTTTAAAAGAGAAAAAGAAGAAAAAGAGGGTCCATCCAAATGTGCCGAGAGTTTCAGCTCGTCAAGGAGTCGCGCAATTATCCCGAGCGATTCAAAATTGACCTCAGAATGTCAATGGAACAGTTTGATGTTTTGCTAGCAATACTGGAGCCATATATTAAAAAGAACACCACCAAAAAAGACACACACACACACACACACACACACACACACACACACACCACACGGCCGGCAGAAACGCTGGGCATACAGAACAGCTGTATCATGGTTTGTTTATCATACAGTACTTTGTGCTGCGAGACGAAGTGTGTCAACTTGTCAGATGCCATTCTGGATTGTGTCGTTCGCTTGTACGGTGGGTCTGAATAGTCAAAAGACCTCTCAAAATGCTGGCTGTGGATGCGAAAAACGCAGAAAATCGAACCTGATCCGAATTTTTTTATGACGGACGAAAGTTTCGGAGGCAGTGTGCAAGCGTGATTGACATAACGTGAGGTCGATTTTTTTTTTTAACGTGCGAAAATTTCGGATGCGAATTTCGGACTCAGTGTGCAATGGCCTTTACAGCTGCAAAATGATCCAGACAGGATAAGTGCAGGATTATCTCTCTTTTTATATGTGTATTATCTTTTTGTCTCTTTCTGTTTGAGTTTGTTATATTTGTCTAATCGCAAGTATATTTGCCTTTTTGCCTTGATGACATATAAAAGTACACTGAAATGTATGTCAAGAGAGTCTCCTCCACTGACCAGTTCATAAGACATCAAATTAACATGCGTCGTAATCTCGTGAACATACACACATCACAGCACTGCACATGTACGCATTGTATTTGAATCTGATTGAAAAAGACTTGAGTGTTTACAAGTGTACAAAGTAAGTACTTTTTGTAAGTGGTTTGACCAGGTTATTTCAGAATCACACCATCAAATCGAAATGTCATTCGGATCCATTGAGGTGTTTACAGAAAGGTTTTACAATCCAGCTTAGCCATTAGTCCGGTTATTGATTATTCATGTATGTAAACAACATGATCTTGACATATCAAATGTTTTGTTTAAATTAATTTATAACTGTCTGTGTATCCAAGATGGATATTTCTAGACTGGACTATTGTCATTCCCTAATGAAACTACATTTCCGATAACTCTCTGCCTGGACTCATCAGTGAGTTTTCAACAAGGTAATGAGACACAGGCGGATGCAATCAGGGATGATGAGTCGAGGCAGAGAGTTATGGGAAATGTAGTTTCGTTAGGGAATGACAATAGCCCTCTGGTGGTAATGATGGGCACTCGCTGATTCGTGACAGTAAGAGCCAGTGAGCATCTGAAGGAAACTACTGAACTGCACTGAAAGACACTGTGGATTGAAGCAGCTACAAAATGCCAAATATGTGTTTTTGTAATTTGTTATAGCTTATATTCTATAACATTTCTATAGTTTCAGATGTTTGCTACTATGGAATGTCTTTGATGAAATGTTCGAAAGTGAATGTTTTTCTTTGTATTTTGTTGTACCAAAAGTATAGAAAAGAGAAACATTCTATCTTTTGTAAATCATTTGAGATGTTGATTGTTTTTTTTACTACCAAGTTCGTGCATTTCATGTGAAGAGGAAGACGGAAACTTCACATTATCTGTCTATTTCCCTCCATTTCTTGTCTGTTTTGGTTTAAACTGTGTTAGATTTGTTAAACTGGGCTGGTTTAGTGTCATTTTATATCATTTAATTGAATTATTGTGTTTTCCCGATGTATTTGTATTGTGTGATTGGAATTTGTTAAACTTGCACTTGAACAGGACACAGGCAGTATGTGTGACCCCAGTTTAAACAAAAAGAAAAGACCTGTATTGTGTAAATGTCTCTTTCTTTCTCATGTTTATTAGAGCTGTTTCCAGAGTCACTATTCAAAGAGCTCAGCTACTGAACAAGAAGAACAATAGGATTTAGAAATGTCATGGTGCTGATGTTTGTAGTACTAGTGTGCCAAACTCCTCAAAGTCCTGTAACACGACCTCAGTAAGAGACAATAATTGTGTTCCTTTGGCTCTGAGCGCAACATCTTCAGACTCTTTCTGTTTGCTTTAACTTTACATTAGCCAAGTAATATGTTTAGCCTATATAAACACAATTTCAACCGCATGCTTGTCATGCAGACAGACACACTACTGACACACAAACTGAAAACAACCACACCCTTCCAGTAATGCATGCAGAACCTTCTTTTGTCTACATTACAGTCCAGGCTTACAGCTAATTTTCACTTTAACTAGTGACAGACAGCAACATAGTGTCGGCCCAGATCCGGTCCACATCTGGAACACATGGGCTGAATCCGAAATTGCCCCCTATACCCTCAAATAAGGCTTTATTTGAAGGTACAGTCATTTTTAGTGGTGTCCGAATCCATAGTGGATGTTATCGAGTGCACTCATTCAATCCCACAATGCACCTCAATAACGTGTGTACAGCAGATGTACGCTCAAAGACTGTCCGAGTTCACTCACTGGTTTTCATTCACTTTCTTCAACTATATTGTATTACTGGACTAGCGTAGGGAATAGTGAATGAGGGTTTAGGGGGAGATTTGGGATTCTGCCATGGACTCCACACCTACCAGATATGTTTAAAATGTTATCTAACAGTAACATGACATTATACCATGATCTTTGACATCAGAACATAAACTGATGAACAGTCCTTGAATACACTGTCGCTTCAGTTTGTGATTTAGTAGAGATGTATTCGGTTTCGCAGTTTAAGATTTGAAATATATTGCATAAATTGTAATCGGCTGAAATGCATGTATTGACATATTTTACTTTCTACCACCCCAGGGGGTGGCAAGGTGGCTTGCCAAGGGAAGACACATGCTCAGAGAGGCTTACAGTGGGAATACACATGTGGGGGTAGCTCCGTAGAGGGACCATGCACACGGGAGGCACCTAGCCGACGCACAGGTACAAAGACACTGGGTCGACGTCAGGAGTGCAGGAGGAACTCAGGGCTTTCGGAGAAGCTCACCTGAGGAAGATATCGCACGTATCCAGTCCGTGGAGTGGAATGGCAAGCAAGCGAAGACACCTGAGCGGGTCCTAGTACCGGCTGGTTGAAGCGAGTACACGAGAGGACACAGGCTCTACTCGGAGATTATAAAATCTGGCGAAAGTGTTGGGTGTCGCCCAGCCTGCAGCTCTGCAGATGTCTGTTAGCGAGGCGCCATGCGCTAACGCCCAAGAGGATGCCACACTCCGGGTGGAGTGGGCCGTCACACCAAGGGGGCACGGTCGGCCTTGCTGCTGGTATGCCAAAGCAATGGTGTCCACTATCCAGTGAGACAACCTCTGCTTGGAGAAAGCTCTTCCCTTCAGCTTCCCACCATAACAGACAAAGAGCTGGTCTGAGGTCCTGAAACACTGCGTCCTGTCTACATAGGTGCGGAGAGCACGTACTGGACAGAGCAGTGCCAAGGCTGGGTCTGCCTCCTCCGGGGCAGCGCTTGCAGGTTCACCACCTGGTCCCGAAAGGGAGTGGTGGGAACCTTGGGCACATATCCAGGCCGGGGTCTCAGGATCTTACTGAGAGTAAGCCGGCCCGAATTCCAGGCACGCTTCGTCAACGGAGAATGCGTGCAGGTCCCCTACCCTCTTAATAGAGGCCAATGCAACCAGGAGCACTGTCTTCATTGACAGGAGCTTGAGCTCCACTGTTTGCAAAGGCTCAAAGGGAGCATGTTGCAGGGCAGTTAGAACCACTGCGAGGTCCCAAGAGGGAACGAGAGGGCGGCGAGGAGGATGTAATCTCCTGGCTCCTCTCAGGAACCTGATGACCAGGTCGTGCTTTCCCACAGACTTACCTTCTATGAAATCATGGTGTGCGGCAATAGCGGCAACATAGACTTTCAGGGTGGAGGGAGACAGCCTTCGCTCCAACCCAACTTGAAGGAAGGAAAGCACGACGCTGATCGGGCATTTCCGGGGGTCTTCTCGGTGAGAAGAGCACCAGCTGACGAAGAGGTTCCACTTCAACGCATAGAGGTGTCTCGTGGACGACGCTCTAGCGGAAGTGATGGTAGCCACCACCGGAGGTGGTAGGGTACTCAAACCTACCTGGTCCCGTCCAGGGGCCACACGTGGAGGCTCCACAGGTCGGGACGAGGGTGCCACAGGGTGCCCGTCCCTGAGAAAGAAGGTCCTTCCTCAGAGGTATGGGCCAAGGAGGTGCTGTCGCGAGGAGTATGAGTTCGGAGAACCAGGTCCGGGTGGGCCAATAGGGCGCAACCAGAAGGACCTGCTCCTCGTCCTCCTTGACTTTGCGCAAGAAATGCGCAAGAAGGCCCACTGGGGGGGGGGGGGGCCCACGGCCAGCTGTGCGCCAGTGCATCCGTGCCGACCTCGGTCAGGGAATAATACAGGGCGCAATGGGTCGAGTCGTGGGAGGCAAACAGATCTATCTGTGCGTCGCCGAACTGGTCCCAAATCAGCTGAACCGTCTGGGGATGGAGTCGCCATTCGCCAGGGAGGGGCTGAAACCGTGAGAGCTCGTCGGCTGCACAGTTCAGGGCTCCGGGAATGTAAATAGCATGAAGGGACCTCAGATGCTTCTGACTCCATAAGAGGAGGTGGCGAGCGAGTTGCGACATACGGCGCGAGCGTAGACCACCTTGATGGTTGATGTACGCTACTGTGGCGGTAATGTCTGATCGGACTAGTACGTGTTGACCCCTGAGCAGCGCTCGAAAGTGGTGCAGGGCAAGGCGTACGGCCAGCAACTCGAGGCAATGACATGCCATACTGCAACATTACATGCGAGTATCACCGGGCTTCAGGAGCAAGCTTGCTCAACACCTAAGTGTGAAGAAATTCACTGAACCTTCAGGGGCATTTCTGCTCAACACCTGAGTGTGATAATCTCACTGAATTTTTCAGGAGCATTTCTGCTCAACATGAGAGTGTGACAGCATGTCCATTGCACATGGCGCCCCAGCCTGTGGGGGCATCTGTTGAGACAACAACATGCCGGGAAGCTCGTTCTAGGGGCCCTTAGGCCCGTAGAGACTGAGGTTCGCCCACGGGTTGAGTAGTGACGGCAGGCCGGAGTAACTGGTACTCGACGGTGCCGCGAGCCATGTCCACCTCGGGACTCGGTCGCGAAGCCAAAGCTGAAGCGGTCTCATATGAGCAATCCGAGCGGCGTTGCCGCGGCTGCAGATGCCATATGCCCCAGGAGCCTCTGAAAAGTTTCAGTGGAACCGCACTCTTGTCCTGGAACTGTCTCAGACAAGTCAGCAGTGACTGCGCGCGATCGCTCGTAAGCTGCGCGGACATGGCGACCGAGTCGATGTCCATACCGAGAAAAGAGATCCTCTGCACGGGGCAAAGTTTGCTCTTTTCCCAGTTGACCTGAAGGCCCAAGCGAGCTAGGTGCCGGAGCACAAGGTCCCTGTGTTCGCAAACCTGGTCTCGAGAGTGAGCTGGGATCAGCCAGTCATCGAGATAGTTCAGGATGCGAACCCCGTGAACCCGAAGGGGAACAAGGGCTGCCTCGACGACCTTCGTGAAGACGCGAGGAGACAGGGCTAGCCCGAAGAGGAGAACCGCGTACTGGTATGCCCGCCCCTCGAAAGCAAACCGGAGGAACGGTCTGTGTCGAGGAAAAATGGAGACATGAAAGTAGGCGTCCTTCAGGTCGATAGCTGCAAACCAATACTGGAGCCGCACGCATTCGAAAATGCGTTTGGCAGAGAGCATCTTGAACGGCATCCTGTGTAAGGAGCGATTCAGCACGTGCAAGTCCAGGATCGGTCGTAACCCACCGGTTTTCTTGGGGACAATGAAGTAAGGGCTGTAGAAGCCGGACCTCATCTCGGCTGGAGGGACAGTCTCGATTGCACCCCTCGCCAGCAGGGTGGCAATCTCGGCTCTCATGATAGGGGCATTGCCACCGACCAGAGTGGAGCGGACTCCCCTGAAGCGGGGAGGAGACCGTGCGAACTGAATCGCATAGCCGAACCTGATGGTGCAGGCGACCCGGCGGACAGACGGGGAAGCTCTACCACAGGCGTCCCCCCGGAGGGGCAGCGAAGCGGAGTAACTGGCCCGGACGTGGGTGGCATAGCGGCCCGGTGTGGGGGCACAGTTAGGCTCCGCGCCCGGACAGAGGAGGCCAGGGAAGGACCAGCGTTCCACGGGGGCGTGCTCTGTCGGGGGTCTGGCGACAGAGGGGGACAGGGCTGAGGCGGTCCGTGGACGACCCGCCGTGTCAACCGCCTCTGGGACAGAGGGGGACGAGGAGAGCGTGGCTTGTGGGCGGCACTCTGTGTCGTCCGAGAACTCTGTATGCTCAGAGACGAGAAATCAGTTCTTGTTGAGTGAGGATTCTTCCCCAGCCCTCCACCGGGGAAAGGAGTGGCCCTGCTACCAACTCCTGGAAGAACTGAGACTTATCTCTGAGCAGCCCATCTCAAAAGCGCCGCTTAACCTGGCATTTAGCGGGGGGAGCGGGGCTGGAGAGGGCTGTGGCACCTTCCCTATGGTCTTCCAGAGCCAGCCCATTTCTGGTGAACGGGGGGGTTGGAACCATGGGAGGGCGCCTTCGGCGGTGGGCAAACTGAGGGATCTGAGCGGACGGCGGGGCCGTCGGGCAGAATAACGTCAGTCTGCTCATGGGCGGTTGAAAGCTGTTGGGCGAAAGCAATCAACCGCACCGCCGAGGAGGCCGACCTGGGATATAGAGGTGTCGAGGCAGACGGATCTGCCGACATCCTGTACATCAGACCGGTCAGCCCCCAAAGGTAAGCATCACCCGACACCGAGAGCGTACGGCCACTTCGTCGCTCGGAGAGCAAGGTCAGTGGCGGCGCGCGGCTCATTGAAGAGCCTCGGGTCAGTCCCGCCCTCGTGCATGTCCGTGAGCATCTGGGTCACGTAGACCAGCAGAATGGTGACGGACGCAGAGAGGCGGCTGCCTGTCCTATGGCGCTATAGCATTTCGCCACAGATTAGTGTAGACGAAAAAACTACAGGCTTCGGACGGGTGCTTAGGATTGCGCCGGGAAGCACTCTGAGGACACAGTAGCATCGCAACAGAGCGTTCAACCGGGGGGACCCCAGTGTACCCATGGGCAGCTGCCAGTGAGGGGAGGAAAGGCGGGTGAGACCAACGAGCGGTCCCGAGAAGACCAGGGGGTCTACCAGGACTTCGAGATCTCATCATGCACGTCCGGGAGGAAAGATATTGGGGTTTGCCGTGGACGCGGGTCGGCGGCCTCACCCAAAATCAATCGTCCCAGGAAAGCATGGCCGCCTAGTGATGCTGCTGCAGACACAGCATCATCCTCTGTAGCTTCAAATGAAAACGCACGGGCCACCCGAGGGTAGACTCGTGGAATCATCAGTTCACTAGCGGGCACCGTCATTGAAGAGGGGGGCTGGGGTCGTGGACTCTTTTTACAGAGTCGGCGTCCTTGTTCCAGACCAACACCCTCAGGTCACCCTGGCCACCAGCCGAAAAGACGGGGGGTGGAAGAGGGGACTCTCACTCTTGCGAGTTCACCGAGTCTCAACCTATATGACGCGATGATCACGTTCCCAGAGAGAACATGAGTCATCCACGAGCGCTGTTCAAGCATGATCAATAGCCCAACACACTAGACAGCGCTCGTGCCCATCAGAGTCCGATACCAGTCCGCTGCAACCTATTTTTAGAAATGCACGGGCGAACCGTCTTTAAAAAGACGTGCCGCGTGCGAGCTCTTTTGTGAGAGGAGAGAAAACTCTGCGATGTTGAAGCGGGCGGGGAGACACACACACACTGGCAGATCACTGCACAGAACAGCAGGCACTGTGAACTCGCCGCAGATCGCCGTCACACCAACACCGGAGAGAAAGGCTCGTCTCGTAGAGTGAAGTCAGAGATGACTGTGGAGTGAAGAAATACTCTTGGCTCCGAAGCGAAAACATATCTGCTTGCTGCAGGACTTCCTCCTTTTATACCCACGAGGTGGGGCGGAGTTACGTCATGCAAATTCCGCAGACCCATGGCATTTGCTTGCCATTGGCTCGTTTTGTATACTCGAAGTTGATAGGCTTTCTATGCGAAACCCCATTCGTCGTCATCCGACGGAACGTCTCCGTTCCCTCACTCAGGGAACGAGGGTTACATACGTAACCGAGACGTTTTCTTTTTTTTTTGAAAGTTGCGATTAGTGATTAGTTTGTGTGTAAATGTACGTTTTTTTAATCAACTTTTTCCACTTTTGATGTCATTATTTTCTGTCCAAGTTTGAATTTAAACTTACTTTGTGACTGTACATTCAAATAAGTACATTATGTATACTATGAATATGGAAAAGTGTCCATCATATGCACACCTCAGAATTTTTTGCTGGAAGTATAGGTCATCCAGGTACTTTTAGCCTACTGTTTTTCAAATACTATCACTGTGTCCCAATTCCGAGGCTGCATTTGAAGGCCGATTGTTGCATCGCGGTGCAACAAAGTCGGTCCCAATTGCATCATTTTTTCCTGTTAAATGAAGAATACAACAGATGGATCATTCGTGGCCTTGCCTACCCCAGAATTCATTGCGCGCCAGTGACAACAGTTTTTTTCTTTTCTTTTTCTTTTTTGGAAAAATTGACTAATTACGTTTTTAAAAGTATTGGGTTTGAACTGACTCTGATATCTAATGCTGCAAATGCTTTGAACTAAACTTTAAAGCAGTTGACATAATGTCAACTAAGATGTGTAAGGGGTATACAGTCAAAGACCCAGAACTGGATATGAAGAATGAAGTCAGAATTATAATAAATGAAAAAAGTTTTACTGAAGATAGTTTGCAGTTTCATCAGCAGAAGTCAGCTTCAATACTCACACAGGAGTTTGTAGGCCGCCCCGCTTACAGTTACAAAGATCACAGCAGTTATACCATTTTCAAGGTCTAAGCTACGTCATTGCTTACAGGTTGAATGATTCTCATTGGCTAAGAAATAGATAAACACAGTAATTTTCCACACATATATAGATAGACGGAAGCATATCTCCATGGATTATGCAGCTGACACTCGGACCCTGAAGTTAGGCATGTCATGACCTTCCAGGTCGCAGATTTGGGTTTGATGAGCGCCAGCATGTCTCGAACAACAACTCAGTCAATCTCCAATAATGCCAGTGGTTCCTTAACCTGTAACCAAGAAGACTAACACACACACTGACACACAGCTTTTCCAAGGTTGGATTTGGCCAGGCTCAAACTATAAACATGAGAGTCCTTTAAAAACATCAAGATAATGCGTTCTTTCTCTCAAGTCGAGGACACTAGAATTGTATTCTAACTGGAAAGTAAGGCTTTAACAAATAAATAATGTATTAAACTATTGTCTTCAATGACCCCTATATGTTTTAACATGTTGAAGACCTTTCTCAAACACAAAACAAGTCCCTATTTCATTTTATTAAGCCGGGATAAATAAGCAAGCGCTGTTACTGCATTTAGATATCAAATACAGACATTATCACACTGGTAACTTTTATAACAAAGTCAAATCTCACAAGCCAGTCATTCAACTCATGTGATATTTAGAAGGAAAAATATTGATTAATACCTTGATTAATTACATATCCATTGAAGCAGCAGTGGATTCCAATCCACCCCCTTCAGATGCGATTATTTTTAGTTTATACTCTTTATTATTTACAGAAATGGACCATGGTGAACATATTTAGACAGTTTTTTTTTAGACAGTTTAATATAACTTTTAAACTGGTTTTCCACAAAAGTGGTTTATTTGCCGTAGTGAAGCCTCTCAACTATTGAAATCCATTACATAAAGCAGCCTCTCCTCTCCTCCCCTGCATTCTGCAGTGTTACGCTTTTTTTTTAAGCTTGCACTCTAAAAAATGCTTGGTTGTTTCAACCCAACTTGGGGTCAAATATGGACAAACCCAGCCATTGGGTAAAATTTTTACATTACATTTTTAACCCAAAGTTTGGGTTTGTCCATATTTGGCCCAAAGTTGGGTTAAAACAACCCAGCATTTTTAGAGTGTGGAGGCTTGCCTCAAAGTGACTTTGTGATCACTGAGCAGGAAGCCCGTGTAGTATTGACATCACTCCCCACATGATTTATTGGCTAGGAAGAACTGTCAATCTAAAAAAGAGGCCCTATAGAAACGTTAAACCAGCCCTGCTCTGCATGAAACAAGGACAAAGAAAAACAATGTGTGAGTAGGGAGAAAACAAAAAAGTGCAATCAAAAAATGTCAGAGAGAGCAAGAACATTATTGCAGGAAAAGAATATGAATCTTTTTTTTTTTTTAGCTTTTTTTTATATTCCTCATGTGTTATTTTTATGATTCACGTATATTATTTTTAATTCTGCAATCACAATACATTTAACGTTATATTGACACCATAGACTGGTGTTATTTGTTGTTGTTCAATGATCAGCTGTCAGTCTGTGTATTGTATCAATAATGCATGATGGATAAAAACCCTGTTTGACCTCTGAACTGATTTTAAATATCAGTGTTGATTAATTATTTTTATTTCCCAATAAAGCTATTCTCTGTACAATGGTAGTCAGAGTGTGAGGTTCATAATAAAAGGACATGAAGAAACCCCTCACCTACAAACTAAATATACACGGAACAAACGGCCACTCTCATATAGAGATGTTTTTCCATCCAGCAGATCAAACCATGTTTCTAAAGAAAACCGACCACAGCAGGTTTCAGTTTGAGTCAGGTGAACTGCTAATGTCATAACTGGTAATGTGAGTTGTCTGCGTTCTTATTTATTTATTTATTTATTTATTTATTTATTTATTTATTTTTTAACCATTACACTGAAGTTGAGAGTGTTGTGGTTTCTCTCTTTTATAAAATCACTTCTCAAAGAGCTTTGATGGCAGAAATATTAGACTTTATTTTACAACAAAGCCAAGCATCTTCTGCAGAAAATAACTCCAGACATTTGCTCAGTTCACACATAAATACCATGCATCCTTTTCCAAAAATGGTAATACACCATATAGATATTTTTGGGTAAAGTTCTTGTACCATGTCAGTCAGACCACAGTCACACCCAGCGGAAATAATAGTGTATAAATATATATAGCTATTACTTATTTTCTAAATAATAAAATCTTCTATAAGAGTTACAACCATTTTTACATCAAACATATATTATTTTACAATGAAATTTGGAAGATTAATACAACATTCCATTTCTCTACTTTCACATATTTAAAACAACAACAGTTCAAACTATTGGTGGTAGATGATAAAACTGAAGAATGTTTTCCATTACTAAGAACAGTTCAAATCTTAATAAGGGCCAGAAGGGCATTTAAATATTATATATAGGCCTACTATAAATATATAACTATATGCCACGAATACAGTGTTGTGAGCATGTGCCATAGGAAGGTCAAACTCTGTCAGGGGGAGGATTCACACACCACTCGAGTGCTAACTTTTCTTTTCATTTAGAGGAAATGTTTCACATGTTTGTTTTCTTCTGGTTGTGCTGGTGGAGTATGATTGGTAAGTTACAATCTCCAGGAGAATTACATTTCTACTCTCAAGGTTTAATTAATGTAACTCCACACATTTATTTTGCTCTACAGCATATATATTTAAGACACAGTAAAGATGAAAGTATTTGCTCACTCATATATGTCTATTCATACAGTATAGCTCACTGTCTCTGCTGCTTTTCTGAATGTTCTTCAGTGAACATAAAAAAATTACAAACTTAAGCTAATTTCATGCTTTGTAAGCCAGATTCTTACAAAACCTTGCAGTTTGTGACAAAACCTGTTCATGTTCTCAGGTGTGTTTGGTGATTCAGTGTCAGTGATGGAGGGAGATTCTGTTACTCTAAACACTGATGTCAGTGATATAATAGAAGATGATGATATTCAGTGGAAATATGGAACTGAAAACTCTCTGATAGCTGAAATCAGTAAAACTGCTGGAATCTTCTCCACATATGATGATGATCCTGATGGGAGATTCAGAGACAGACTGAAGCTGGACGATCAAACTGGATCTCTGACCATCACAAACACCACAACTGAACATACTGGAGTTTATCAACTAGAGATAAATGGAGCAATACTGACATCAAAAACATTCAGTGTTTCTGTCTATGTTGAGTAGAGATGTAATTTATATTTGTAATATATATATATTAACAAATGGTTTAAAAAGATTATGTAAGATTATGTAAAGGCGCATCCTAAGAAAAATGTGCTTTTCACTACTGCCATGTTGTATGATATCAGAAAAGAAAATCAACTTTGCATTGATGTCGGCGATCACGTCAAGGATTAGAAGCGGTTGTTAAGAAAAGTGCTGAGCTGAATTTGTGCCAATACAGTCAAATGCGCCTTTTACCATGGTGCACATTTAGCCATTATCCATATGTGTGTTTATTCTCATGTTTTCCAGCTCGTCTGCCTGTTCCTGTCATAATCAGTAACTCTTCACACTGTTCTTCATCAAATTGTTCACTGGTGTGTTCATCAGTGTTGAGTGTGTGTGATGCGACTCTCTCCTGGTACGCAGGAATGAGTGTATTGTCCAGCATCAGTGTGTGTGATCTCAGCATCAGTCTCTCTCTACCTCTGGAGGTGGAATATCAGGATAAAAACACCTATAGCTGTGTGCTGAACAATCCCATCAGCAACCAGACCACACATCTGGACATCAACACACTCTGTCACACATGCGCAGGTACCACAACACTGATGATATGTACGGGATAATGTATAGTGTGGCGGTTGATATAGCGAATACCTCCTGACAGGCTGACTACGAGCCCGACGTGAAGTGGAGCCTGAAGGGTTTGTATTCGCTATAACAACCGCCTCGCTATACATTATCCCGCTTATTACATGACTACTTACCAAATAAATCAATAATTTGACTCAAAATATTGATTTAAAGAGGAGTTTATTGATTTAAAAACTATTGTATTGCTTCCACTAAAGAAAATAGTCCGTTCCGTCTCTGAACTGCGTCCATGGCAACGCTCTGTTTTTCATGGCAACGGTGTGTTGTTATACTTAGCAGTGTCTGTTATGTAAGGGTTAATGCCCGACGAGGTGTCCGTTGTAAGGTTTTAATGGACGACGGCGAGGTGTAAACCGGCCGACGCGCAGCGGAGGACGGTTGCCTCCGCCGAAGTCCATTAAAACCTTACAACGGACACCTCGAAGGGCATTAACCCGCTTATACCATGGTCACTTGCCAAATAAAACATTTTTAAAACATTAGTTTATATTTTAATTAGGCTAAATCTCTAGTTTTTACAAATAATAACTTGCCTGACGGTTTATTTAGCAACCGGAGATATTTATAGTCCGCTCAGCTTGTAGAACCCTTCTGTTATCTCTTTGTGTCGTTTCTCTCGTTTTATTTACATTTTTTCTTTCTTCAGCAGCATACCAGTCGTCAAAGTTGTCATATTCTCCATAAATATTAAAAGAAATAACGAAGTCACTCATTGTTGTATTAGTTTGTATTGTATTAGTGTATTGTATACTTTGACTGCCTGTTGCTATGGTTACTCACAGCTGTTGTAGGCAGCGCATTCATTTATTAATTTCGAACGGTAAACAGGCAGTTTCACCAGAACTACTTTACTAGGTGTCCTCTATCACTTTTTAACGGACACCCTGCAGCCAATCAGAATCGAGTATTCACCCAGACCATGGTATAACAAGAAATAACAGACCTCATTCTACATTGAAATTCTACCAAGCCATGTAATAATTGTGATTATTTACTGAGTTGATCTATCAGTGCTGATGTTTGATAGTGTATGTTGTATTTCAGACAGACAGATTCACAATGCCTCATTTTGTCCATTACAGATCAAGGTCTAGCCTGACTACGTCAGACTTCCTACTTCCGCTAATTTCATTTCGCTCCTGTAGTCAGTCTGAGATAGCAGCCTATCTTTCTGTTTTCCACCGGCCTGAAAACAGCCGGGCCAATCAGCGAACAGAAGGCGGGCTGAAAGCCGTGACGTAGTCGCTAAGCGCCGAGTTTAAGAGTTAGGTCAGAGAAATCGAAAATGACCGCGGATATGGAGACGCGGATGCAATTCGCTCTGTTGTGGAGAATATTCCCGGCATTAGCAAACTGAAGCCGAACAAGAAGAGTGTGTATTAAACATTTTGAATGGAGGTGATGTTGTGGCCCTACTCCCTTTGGGAAAAGTTTAATTTATCAACTATTGCCGATCGTCAGCGAGAAACTGGGGAGCCTTTTGACAGGTCAGTGTCTCCTTTCTTTTCCAGGTCTAAAACAGGGGCGGAGCCAGACGATGTAAACATTCGGGGCTTAGCCCAAACCAAGGGCATATATCTATTTTCATTATGTGAGGGTGCTGTCCCTAGGGGGGTACGGGGGCATGCCCCCCCGGAATTTTTTTTTTGAAAAAGAAACCATTAAATGGCATTTTCTGGAGAGTTTTGTGCAAAGAAATTGATAAATTGAGTATGATATGAAATGTGAAAAACTGTAAGGTTAAGAGCATATACTTTGCATTGTTGTAAAAGATTTAGCGTTTACATTACTGTTAATCAGTCATCACTTGATTACACATTGTATTACACAGTATTACCTTGTTATATAGTGACCCATACAATGTGCCAAACATAATGTGCCACATGAAGAGAGATACACACATACACACAGCCTACTCTGCGAGTCTTGGTCTAGCAAGTCTTATATTTCTGTAATTCACACAGATCAAACACAAATATGCTGACTGAATAGATTGCTAGTTTATCTTGAGTAGCCAGCTAGCCGTTCTCTTGGCAGTTTGCTGATAATCCGGTGTCTGAAGTAAAATGCTCAAAACATCTCTTGAGAAAAATCACAAGGACAACCTAATTTTGATTTAGTCTTATTTTCCTTACCTTGTCATTCAAGGCCAGGGCACTTTTTGTACATTTCTGGAACTTTTGCGCGCTTCCACATCCCGCGCAACAATCTCGCAGGAACATTAATTATGGCTGCGTACATTTATCCGTGTCACCTAGATGCGCATGCACAAGAATACGGTCGTGTTCCGATTGTTCTCATCTCAGCTCCGCAGAGACAAAATAGACATGCCATTTAAAGATCTTTCATTTATTGTCAGAAATATGTTTTCAAAAGCATCTCTTTCATCAAATTTTATGTGACATAATTTCCAGTAGGCAACTGACTGCAAACATGTGCCGTGGCTGAGCCAGTGAGCTCGCTACGACGCCGGCCGGTCACGGTGAAACATACAACAGCCCGCCAACGGCAAGCCCCTGATGACAACGACGACGAAGAAGACGATTTATAATCTTCTTCGTTAGTTTTTATTGACAGTTGGCATACAAGCTTGATGCGCGATGCAATGCATTACCGTCCGCCACCACGCACGGTGGTAGTACAGCTTTTGTTTGTTTTTTTGCCGCTCCAGTCAGAAAGAATTTAAAAAAAATTAATTTTAAAAAACCTAAAAGATTCGGGGCTTTTGCCAAAACATTCGGGGCTTAAGCCCCATTAGCCACCCCCCCGCTCCGCCCCTGGTCTAAAAGACCGTAAAACTTCAAATAATAGCCCAGGCTTTTATTTGCCCAAATCGTCTAACTGCACCGGCTTGTATTTGAGACAGGCGTCTATATGAAACAGGCCTTTATAGTGTTGAGATGTTGTTCATTGAGATGTTGTTCCTAGAGTCTCTAATCTCTAAAAATCTCCAAATGCTCCACGTGAAACTGCGGTCTTCCGATCTTTTACTATCTTGTCGATTGATTTTGATTAATATTTGCGAGGGAGAGAGAGCAAGATAGCGCTCGTGTTGTTTGAAGACCTGAGAGTGCGCGCGCGGCTATCTCTCTCTCTCTCTCTCTGCTAGTTTGCGCCCTGTCAAGTGCAGCAGTCATTCTATTACATCACTCACCGATCAAAAAAGTCATTCACAGCCATGTTCACTCTGGTATTTCGCTCGCATCATCAAGTGCTTACAGTAGGTTTACAGTGGAAGTTCGATCATAGATTTGAGTTCGATGCATGATGTCTGTGGTTCGATGCGGCTGTGTCAGCGCATAACATACGTCATAAATAAACTTATCTGATTGGCTTACGGTTAACCAATGATTTTAAACTTCAGAAATCGCCCCCCTAGCGAGAGAGAAAACACTTCTCTATTATGCTATGCCAGACTCTGTCTACGAAGCAAAGTGAAGTAGCAGAGTCTGGTATTACCAGGCTAATCAAGGTCTACCTTTATTTTACATAGTGTTGATCTCTGCTGCTGCTGGATCTCTGACTATTGTTTCTGCAGTTGGGATCTTCTGCATCTGTAGGAAACTAAGAAAAACAAACCAAGGCAAGTGTTACCCATTTGTTTTGAACAAGTATAACAGAAAATATTTAAATATATATTATTTTTCACCACACTTCATATACATTATTTCAGTCCTATGCATGGTCTTCAGATTATTTGGTAACACTAAGGTTCGTTAGTTAACATTAGTTAACTACATTAGTTAACATGAACTAATAATGAACTACACTTATACAGCATTTATTAATCTTTGTTCATGTTAATTTCAACATTTACTAATACTTTATTCAAATCTTGTTAACATTAGTTCATGCTCTGTGAACTAACATAAACAAACAATGAATAGCTCTATTTCTATTAACTAACGTTAACAAAGATTAACAAATACAGTAACAAATGTATTGCTCATGGTTAGTTCATGTTAGTTAATGCATTAACTAATGAACCTTATTGTAAAGTGTTACCATTTATTTCTATGAATGCTGCTTTTTCTTTTGTTGGTGATCTTTCACTGACTGAGCTTCAATAAAAAATACTTTTCAACATTTGACCACACTGTAACAAATACATTTACTTAAAAAAAGAAGGCAACCTATCACATTCAGGCCTGGTTTCACAAACAGGGCTTAGACTAAGGGTTAGTCCTTAGTTCAATTAGGACATTTAACTCAATCCTTAGAAAAATGAATGCAGTGTCTAATCATCTGTATGTACTTTTAATTTCTATTAAATATATTTATATTGTTAGAGGAGCTTATTTTCACCTTTTCAGAAAGGAGAGTTCCTGGTTAGGACACTAGATGACACTCTAGTGATAAACTATACACACACTTTAATAAAATAACAGGCAATTTATAAAAAGGGCAAAATTTGAGACTGATTTATTTTTCATTTTTTATCTAGTACACTTTATCTACTTAACAGAAGAATAACCAAGTAGCCTTAAAACTGCTGGCTTGTTTTACCTCGTTTTTTAGTTTTTTTTTTAATGTATTAATATTTGCATTTAATACAACTGCCTAACCAATCATAGCAAAGTTTTCAACAGTGCTCTATTACTTTAAAAATATAGCCTAAATGAAATACAGTTTTTGTCCGTCTCCTGGTGTGGGATGTTAGCCTAACATTTTGGGTGAAACAATATAGTGTTTTTTTTTTTTTTTATCATTTCAATTTGTGTAGGCTACAGTTTCTCAATGTGACATTTGAAAAAGCAAAACTGGGATTTAAAACCAACAGGAGAAATTTATATTTTTACACATTTACACCTTCATATTTAGGCTTATCTTTTATGTTTTCAAATGAAATAAATAATTTTAAAGACACAAAGAGGCTATGTATTGATTTAAAAACAGCTGTTTTTCAATTATCAAATGAAAACAAGAATGTTGACATTTACTTGCATAAAAGTGCTTTTTTGAGTTGACAAGTTACAACCTTCATTTCAGTCAGCCAGCTTGCCCAGTCCAGTCCATCCAGTCAGTTTGTACCATCTTAATTTAGGCTGAATTAACCATTGTCACATTAAAGGTTTAGTTCACTTCTAAATGAAAATTCTGTCATCATTGTATCACCCTCAAGTTGTTTCAAACCTGTTTGAATTTCTTCCTTCCGCTGAACACAAAAGAAGATGTTTTGAAGGATGTCGGTAACCAGACAGTTAATAGACCCCATTGACTTCCATAGTATTTTTTTCCTATGGAAGACAATGGAGTCCATCAACTGTCAAAAGACGCAGATACATCTGCCTTATATGTCTGTATGTCTGTGTAAAAGTGTTTTTATTGCGTTTGAACTTGTTTAGAGAACGGCTCACTTGACAACATGGCTCGAGGATCTTGCTGCACTTCTCTCATGTGTCATGTTTGCTAGAGTAATGAAAGAAATGAGTATGCGGAAAGGCTTTATATATATATATATATATATAGGTTCCTCTGATTTCATCGAGATTAAGAAGATGCGTTTACACACACGTTGTTGAATTAGGCAGAAACTTTAGTTTCGTGAGAAGTTCCAATGTGCCTAAAGAGCTATGTGCCTGGGGGGGGGGGGGGGGGGGGGGGGGGGGGGGGGGGGGGGGGGGGGGGGGGGGGGGGTTATAATAAAGCTATTATAGTGTAGGCTATAATCACAATAGCCTACACTTATCACAACTTGCATCATGATAAGTGTAGGCTATATTGTGATTGTCAAAACATTTACTAGCCTAACTAAACTATTTTATTAAATTTAGTGACAGCATATTATGGTGCAATGACTGGCAGGCTATTGGCTTTATGCCAAGCTGCACTACTTCCTGAACTTCCTGAATGGAGCTGGCTGAAGTTCAGGAAGTAGTGCAGCTGGGCATAAAGCCTATTAAATTATTATGGTTTGATTCCGATCTTGATTCAATATCGATTAATTTTGATAAATATTAGGTACAGTAGATAGCCTACATGTTAATTTTTAAATTACGAAAATTTCACCTAATGCTGTAATCATAGGCTAGCCTAGAGAGCCCTGTCAGCTGGTATTATTAAATGTTAAAATGCGATTTTTATTATAATAACAATATTTTAATGATATAAGTAAAAATATAATAAATGTATAATAGTGCACATAATTAGCAAAATACTCATTTAAAGTTGCTGTAGGTAACTTTAGTAAAAAATATTTTTTACATATTTGTTAAAACTGTCATTATGTCCTGAAAGTAGAATATGAGACAGATAATCTGTGAAAAAATCAAGCTCCTCTGACTCCTCCAAGTGGTCCTATTGCCATTTGCAGAAATACAACGCTCCCGGTCAGAAACAACCAATCAGAGGCAGGAGGAATGTCTTAGCAGTGTCAATCACGCTCGTGTACGCGCTGATCACACCCCTCTCTTGCACAGCGCGAGCGCATACCGTCGTTCAAACTCAAGATTGCCGGCGAGCTGCAGCTGTGCTTATGACGGAGAAACAACCTAAACTGCCAATTCTCGAGTGACACCTGCTCATAAAACAAAGAGGTAAAGGGAAAAAGACCGATGACGATAAACAATCTTGTCTAATTTGTCAGCCCATTGTCAAAACTCTAGCCGCATAACATGTAGATAAAATGTCACGCACTCTGCTAAGCAACAATTAAAACCTGCTAATTCACTGCTGGCTTGTCATGTTGCTGAAATAATGTACTAGCACACCTTATCTAGCATTATATATCGCTAGAATAATTACTTACATACTGTAACGTTAGTTACCTTTATATTAACGTTATCTTACTAGCTATTTATAACTTATAGAAAGAGTGCAACATAAAGTTACATCATGTATTGCAAAATACATAAGGATTTGAGGACCAAGTTTGTAGTCAAAGTATGGGCAGGCCATAGTCAATGTAAAGCATATTGTTGATGTTTAGTCCCTATCAGTGAATGTGCCATAACTCTTTATCTGCCGTCATCGGTGGCCCTGTTTACTAGCCTGCGCGTTCACGGCCGGTGTTGCTCTGCTGTGGGGGAGGAGCTGTGGAGGGAGCGCTGTAGCGCAGCAGAGAGCAAGGGGGTGGGACCTGTAAGTTGTGCTTGTTCAAATTTTTAGACTAAGTCAACGTTTTCTCAAAACTCCCCACTGCAGCTTTAATACTACATCTAAATATAGGCCCATTATAAAATACAAATTTTGTTTGATTATCCAGCTGTTTTATTGTAACCTGACTCCGCCAGATGGATTTGCTCCGCATATCCATCTGGAAACCTTCCGTTGAAGTAGTTTTGGTAAGGGGCGAAAATACTGGTTAGCTGATTGGCCTATGTTGGTGATAGACGGGCCAAATCAACCAATCAGATCAACGAAGCATATGAGAGCGACGACGAAAACACAACCACAAGCCAGGCTACTCTTGCTGCTGCAGGTAAAGGCTCGTTAGCTCTGTAATTCCGTAATAACTCTGTAATTCCGATAAAACTTGCTCGATAGCCACTCTGATGCTAGTTTCATCCGCTGAAGTTGCCATGTTCTTAAGACTGAACTGTCGCGCTTCTCGTTGCGTCACGCCTCAAAGCCAACGCTGATTGGACGTTCGTTTGGTGAACTGCTCCCAAATTTTCTTTAACGGAAAGTATCCAGACTGATCTGCGAGTGAAACCTTGAAAGCTCGCGAGATCAGGATGGTCTCACGAGGCTAGTTTTATTGACCCTTTTCCGTGGTTGAAAAACACTGATTTATCGATATTATCATATGTATGAGGTATATACATTTCGGTAAGTTGTACTGTATCTTTCAACATCGGCTACCTATTAATGTTCATTTGTGTTTATTTACTAGTAAAGAGAGATTGTGGTTCACTTGCCGGCAGGCGCTAGCTATCACGTCACATTTAAAAGCTCCAAAACGGTATTTATTGAATTTGAATTTCGTAATAAAATTGACAGAATTTAAGAGGTGAGAATTTGTTTCATATCAAAAGTAATCTGCTTTGTCTTGTCTGTCGGTGTCGTCTTTGCTTCACAATTTTTCTCTGCGTGAGAAAATGAATGTGTGGCGTGAGAGCGTGGCAAGTGTCAATTGCGTGAGTCTCACACTGAATGAGTGAGAGTTGGCAGCTCTGTTTTGTAGCCCTACCAGATGTCTTTTCTTGCAAGAGAATGCAAGCTTATGTTTTATTGCCCCATCACTGAACAACAAACCACAAAAACAAGCCAAAAGTTGAAATAACCTTAGAGCTATTGCGGAATTAAAGGGCCTATATGCAACTTTTCCCCAAAAATAAACGTAACAATAGCCTTTTTATTTTACCATTTATGACTCAAACATCTCCTGTTGAGCATACTGACACCTTGTCCGCTCACAGTGGGTGCACCTATAAGCCTGTATCCTATTTTTCCTATTTTCTGTCGGGTCTGATTTTTCCCGCGCTGTCTGCGGATGTGACGTCAAGCGTGTTCATGTTAAACGTTTCAGATCACTCTGCCACCACCGCTAGTCAGCAAGTAGCCTACACTCGCAAACTTATCTCAAACAATATTTGACTGTTCTTACCTCTGTAAACATAATGTTGACCTCCATGCAGCACATGACTTGTGAAGTGTGCACGTACGAGCGCTGCGAGAGCGAGCAGAAAGGAACAGCAATTCTGTTTTTTGGCCACAGGTGTCAGTCGCGAGTTTAAATTTCAGAAAAACGCATTTAAACAACATGCTGTTTAAAAAGCATTAAAGGACAAGGTTATACTTGAATATGTATCTTTAGATTATTAACCTGTGCTTCTCATAGTAAAAATGTCATATTTCACAGGAGGTGGGATCCAGTCTTGATTTATGGTTTAAATATATCCTCTAGTCTTATGAGAGAGTTTGTTTAATAAGGTTTAAATATGTAAGGTAGCCTATTTAAGTGTAAATAAGGTAAGGCATCTTGTTTGAACATTTATTCAATTTTCTTCTTTCTTTCTTTCACCTTTTTTCAGATTGATTTATTGGAGTGGTGAGCCATAATAATATGTTATTTCTTTCTTTCTTTCTTTCTTTCTTTCTTTCTTTCTTTCTTTCTTTCTTTCTTTCTTTCTTTTCTTTCTTTCTTTTTCTTTCTTTCTCTGTATTGTTCTCTTGTTCAATTTTAGGTTATGGTTGTAATGCTTGAAAATTAATAAACACATTTTTTTCAAACTGGCAACTACATTCCACTGTACCAGTTTGTGGAGTCAAGTTTTGGCAGGCCTAATGAAACACACAAGTGCCAGCAAATTCCCTTACATGATTGAAAACAATTGGATCCTCTACTACGCCGTTGGTTGTAAACTGCGCTGCTAGAGCCTCAGTGCCACCAGACTCAACTTATCGTCAGTATGAAGAGCCTTGTAATAATCTTTCTTTTCTCATCAGTTGTGAACGGTAAGTGCAACGCTGCAATGCTTTTTTTTTATTATTTACTGGTGAAAACGTGTTTTAGAACCCCTAGTGTGCTTATTTTACACTACTATTTAAAGTTTTAATCAGTACGATTTTTTTTTTAGTTTAATGTTACATTATTACGTTGTTTTATCAAGGTAATAACATTATTCTAATAGTAACTTTGAACTATTTAAACAGAAAGATTAATTGTGTCCTTGTCCTGCTGAAGCTTAAAACATTTTACCTAATAATTATCTTCTGCTCACCGAGACTGCATTTATTTGTACCAAAATACAGCAAAACAGTAATTTTGTGAAATATTTTTACAATTTAAAATAACTATTTTTCAATTTGAAAATATTTTAAATGTAATTATGATCAAAGCTGCATTTAAAAAAAATAAACCATTAAATGCTACTTTCTGGAGAGTTTTGAGCAAAGAAATGGAGAAATTGAGTATTACATGATACGTGAAAAACTGCAAGGTTAGAGCATACTTTGCATTGTTGTAGTATCAACGGGTATTAGGACATTTAGCATGTACATTACTGTTAATCAGTCATCACTTGATCACACATTGTATTACCTTGTTATGATATAGTAACCCATACAATGTGCCAAACATAATGTACATGAAGAGACACTAGTGCAGCATATACTGTACCTCTGGTTCCCTGGCCTGGTTCGTAGAAGCCTGGAAAGTGCTTCCGAACCGGTCCAGTTGGCTCCTCCGTACCACAGTAGCAACAGCTGAGAAGATGTGGGTCTGTGGTGACCTGGGGCCTCATTTATAAACGTTGCGTACGCACAAAACAGGCCCTGAAAGATGCGTACGCTACTTCCGACGCATAAGTTGTGATTTCCAAAAAAAAACTTGACGGGAAAATGTGCGCACCTGCACGCAAACTCTGACCCATGCGTACGAACGTTTTGGAGATGGAGCAGTTTGGCGACACTGGCGACACTACATTAATCCATAGCTGGATGGATAAATGTCTTTTTGGTCACTTTTAGACAGAAAATCTAAAGAAAATTATACATATACAGAAAGATAATACAAATATAATTTCACTCACCAAGAAATTTTACTCAAAGCAAATATCCATCCCTTCTTAAATGTCCGCGCCAGCGAGCGCGTTGGGCCGTTAGTGAAACTGACTGACGCATGTAGCCTATCTAACGGCATGATGAAGGACAACCGTAAATTTTCATTATGAGTCCTAATCATAAAAGTAGGTCTAGCAAGTCTTATATTTCTGTAATTCACACAGATCAAACACATAATATGTTGACTGAATAGATTGCTAGTTAATTTTGAGTAGCCAGCTAGCAGTTATCTTGGCAGTTTGCTGATAATCCGGTGTCTTAAAGGATAATTCCGGTATTTAGCACTTTGAGTCTATTTTATAGTTTGTTTTGGATAAACTAAAGTGGTGGACTTAGAAATTTTGACAATGGGTCCTGTCTCGACTTTTTGACAATTTTAGGATCGCCTCTGAGCACTTCAGAGAGGCTGTCTACGAGCATACTGAAACATGTGCCTAAAACAACACTTAATGTTCGTTTTCAAAACTGTGACACTCACCGAGTGGTTAGTGGTGTTCGTTGATGATTAAAAACAAATATATCGGCGCAATGTATGCTTTTAATCCGTGTTATTTACTATAGTGGAACTATATTTTCAGATACCTCACAACCGCGTATAAACATCCGCTCGATATTTGAGTCTGAAGCGTTAGCACACTCCCGACCACTTGATGGCCACAACCATTTTGCTGCAGTTGCTCTGCTCACGCTTGCCTACTGAGAGACAGAGAACCGAGCGAAAAGACTACAACCAAATGTTAACAGACCCCTTTCGGTATCCGGTAGCGCAGTAATACCAACGAGCACTGAGTCCTTCAACAGACATCAATGGAATTTTAAAAAATGGCAAATAAAACATGACAGAAACTGTATTTCGCTACGTCGACGAACACCACTAACCACTCGGTGAGTTGGACAGTTTTGAAAACTAATGTTAAGTTGTTTTAAGGACATGTTTCAGTATGCTCGTAGACAGCCACTCTGAAGCGCGATCCTAAAATTGTCAAGTCGAGACAGGACCCATTGTCAAAATTTCTAAGTCCACCACTCTAGTTCATCCAAAACAAAATATAAAATAGACTCAAAGTGCTAAATACCGGAATTATCCTTTAAGTAAAATGCTCAAAACATCTCCTGAGAAAAATCACATGGTCAACCTAGTCTTGGTTATTTAATTTTGATTTAGTCTTATTTTCCTTGCCTTGTCATTCAAGGCCAGAGCACTTTTTGTACATTTCTGGAACTAATATTAGCCTATAATCAGTGGCGTAGCAAGTCAGCCGCGGGCCCATATGCAAAATAAAATGGTAGTAGAACTTAACGTTCTAAAAAAGGCTGTAACGAAATGCGATATGAAACCGAAATCGCGATTGGTGACACTCAGATCCACGAACCTGCAGAATCGCGACACACCTCTTCCAACTCCCAGCGTTATCCATACCGTCCAGATCCAATGCTAGCCTACCACATCTTTAATTTATGATTAATATTATTTGAGGTTAACATAATAAAATACGTAGACCTACACCACAAAACTAGTTGACAATAAATTATTTAAAATTGGGGAATTCCAGCGATATGGACATGACATTTGCAGTCAAAACTTGAATTATAAATTCTCAGAAAAGCATTAATAGCCTTCAAATATATTGAAACAATTGTTTTTCCATGCTACTCCCTTAAAGGAGTCCAGACATTAGAAAAATATCAGTCTACACATTTCATATTTAATATTAGGAAATAGACACGCATTCATGTGTGACAAAACATCTTTAACTTTTAGTAGGCAAAATATATTTTTTTGTAATTCTGTGAATACTGCGAAAGGGTTGGCTCTCCACAGAACATAAAATATTCATTTTATTTTATTTTTCGTGTTCGCATTTATGAGGAAAAAACAATGTTACAGACGTGACAGTTCTCCGTTATACGGACGCGAGCGCTCTGAACTGGCACTTAAAGACTGCTTTAAAACTTTCACAGACCTCAAACAGAAAAGCACAAAGCCTTTAAAGTGAATTTCGTTTTGAATTAATTGTATCTTGATTTTAATCAATGTTTCATCAACCTGGATTTCATAAATAATAGTAGTTGGCTAAGTAAAACCAGACAATAGAGAATCACAAGGCGCCCACGCGTGAACTGGAGCGCATCTCATAACCGAAACTCAGCGTATAAGCATAGCCTACTCCACAGACCTGAAACATATATCTATATTGAAATGTCAACTTGTAAACAGAGCAAATTCAAAACGAAACTAAACAGATTGCTCTCTGCTTATGAAAGGAAATGTGCATTTCTCTCTGGCTGGCGCATTCACTAGATCGCGAGTCAGCATCGTCAACTTAATCTTTATTAATAAACAATTAAAATGTGTCCTCCTTGCTATATTTGACATATTCATAATCATTGCTTTTGCCGTTTTTTTGTGACAGCTTTTAGGTGCTTTAATTATCAGCTTTAATTATCGCCGCCTACTCTTACTTATGTTACAATTGCATCACCACATGATTGCGTGATAAAAACATGAAAAATACCACCTAAACATAGCCTAACTTTTTAGATAGAAAACACAGAACGAATAGCCTAATGCGCATACGTCCATCTCGCGAATGTTGACTTCTTCATGCCATATTCACCCATTAGCACTTTTCCACTGGCCAGCGCGAGAGGCCGAAATAATGACTCACCGCTCCTGTAAAAATAAAACGCTATAGAAATATATCATGACATGCATACAAAAAATATATTTATTGTGGCTACACTTTAAAAAAATATTAACCTGGTTTTAATTAAAAGTTCCCCATGGGCGGGCCCCCTATCGGCCCGGGCCCATTTGCACGTGCCCAGACGCTACGCCACTGCCTATAATATTATTTTTTTATTTCATCTCTGTTGATTATGAAAAGTGAACAGAATGAAAGCGAAATATGTCGGGGGAGACGGAGTGGTTCAGACATGATTTTGACCACTCCATTGAGATTTATTTTTTAGAAAGCATTTCTTTAAAGCTGCTGTCCGTAACTTTTTTGGGTTAAAAATGATCCAAAATCATAATAAAAAAACATAACCAGCCAGTGTTCATAATTATCTGCTTGCCTTTGCTTCATTCAAAACGGTTAGCTTGTAATAATAATTTTAATTCCAGTGGTAGCAGTTCCGCATCACAATCCGTACAGCGGCGCTTCCGTAACATGAATCCGTACGGTGACCGTTTGAATCAAATGTACAATGAATCACTTCCAGGTCAAATAAAGTTATATATACCTTTGGAAACTATGTTTTATCACCTTTGATCTTCTTCACGCATTGTCGAAGTTCACGCCCTTTGAAGACGACATTTCAGCGGTAAGTACAATGACACCCGAGTGACATTTAAAAATGGCGGTGGGCAGGGATCTCAGCGTAGACTCCTGTGAAGGAGGGAAGAGAGTCAGCAAATTAAATGACTTAATTTTTGGTCATGTGTGTAGTGCAGTGTTAAATACATTTGGTGTAACTGCATATTTACTCCACTAGAGGGCCACCTTGTTTCATATTATGGTGGTTACTGTGGAGCGGTGAAGGAGAGTGTTACTTTTGTCACATGCTGGTGTGCAGCACACGCTGCTAGTGTTCAGTAATAAACAACAAGTTCTGAGATATATCGTTATGTGTCGGTAGTTTTCTAAATGCACTACACGACAGAGATATAGGAACACTACATGGTGTCAGAAGAGAGTCGTTTCATGAACTCATGGACCTGCATTAAACAGCACGGACACGCGACGGAGAAAGCCAGCGCATCGTGACTGAAAGTGAGTCTGCCGAGTGAAAAATAAGCATGGATCAGTTCAGATTGCCACCCCCATTAGTCCTGTCTGGAAATACAGGTGAAAATTGGAGGAGATGGATACAGCGGTTCAAAATTTACATGACTGCTACAGGATCTGACTCAAAAAGTGAGAAGGTAAAAATAGCCATTCTACTACATGCATTAGGAGAGGAGGCCTTAGAAGTGTACAATTCACTGTCTGTTGAGCCCGAAGAGGAAGAGGAAACAATGCAAGATATTGTAACTGCACTTGAGAAGTATTGCTTGCCGAGAAAGAATGTTGTATTTGAAAGGCACCAGTTTTGGGCTTACCCCATGCCTGATTCAATAACCATCGATAAGTATGTCACAGAATTAAAACAAAAGAGTAAAGACTGTGAGTTTGGCTCAACAGAATCTGACATGTTAAGAGACAAGATCGTGTTTAGCATCGGTGATCAGCGTTTAAAAGAGAGGCTCTTAAGAGAAATAAACCTGACCCTCGAAAAAACTGTGGACATTTGCAGAGCAGCAGAGGCAGCAAAAACACAGATTCAAGCAATGGGAGAGCAGAATAAAACTGTTCACGCCATTAGAAAGAAGACGAAAGATACAAAACCGAACAAGAGATATGAAAGAGCGACATCTCAGCTGCAAAAAGTTAATGTGAACTCTTTCATCTGCAAAAAGTGTGGAAAATCCCACCTTCCACGACAGTGTCCAGCCTTTGGAGCTACATGTCATGCCTGTGGAAAACGTAATCACTTTGCCTCAGTGTGCATGTCTGAAAAAAAAGACACTCAGCCTAAACACAATAGAAATGTCACTGTTGATTCATTATTCATTGGGACAGTGGAATTAAAAGAGACCTCCACCTCTGCACAGAAAGCGTGGTACACAGATGTAGACATTGGAAATGTGACAGTGAAGTTTAAATTGGACTCAGGGGCTGAAGCCAATATTATACCACTCGACATTTATCAATCTCTGCATGAAACAGCGTTGTTGCAACCGACTTCGACTATGCTGGTGGCGTATGGTGGAACTAAATTAAGGCCAGAAGGTGTGGCCAAGCTGCAGTGCGTCACTCCGAAAGTGCAAGTTTGCTTACCCTTTTACATCACCAGACATTCATCCATTCCAATCCTTGGTAAGGACGCATGTGAAAGGATGCAACTGCTGAAAAGAGTGGACACTGTAGTAAAAAATCATCCTACCTCTAAGGAGGACCTGATAGCACAACATTCAGCAGTTTTTGAAGGTCTTGGTCAGTTTCCGGGTGAACATCATATACATGTCGATCCGAAAGCAGTCCCGGTCATACACGGCTGTAGAAAAATACCCTTAGCTGTGCTGGGCAAACTAAAGGATACACTGGATCAGCTGTTGCAAGCAGATGTTATAGCGCCAGTCACCCAGCCCACTCCATGGGTTAACAGTCTTGTCATCACTGAAAAAAAAAATGGGTCATTACGAGTATGCCTGGATCCTCGTGACCTTAATAAAGCTGTTCTTCGCCAACACTTCTCTATCCCAACAACCGAAGATGTACTATGCAGGCTTGCTGGAAAGAAAATTTTCTCCATCTTCGATGAAAAGGATGGCTACTGGCAAGTCAAACTTGACACAGACTCCTCCCTGCTATGCACATTCAACACACCGTGGGGTAGATACAGATTCAAACGTCTGCCATTTGGTGTCAAATCTCCTAGTGAAGTCTTCCAGCAGTACAATAATGAAGTGTTTGGTGACATAAAAGGTGTACACATCGTAGCTGATGACATGATTGTCGCCGCTGCTACAGAACAAGAACATGATGTCATAGTTGCTAACATTATGGAGAGAGCGAAAACACACAATGTGAAATTCAACCCTGACAAGATTCAGTATAAGGTGAACAAAGTTAATTTCATGGGACATGTGATAACTCCACAGGGTGTGAGAGCAGATGATGGCAAGATACAGGCAATAGTAAACATGCCAACACCCACAGACAGACAATCCCTACAGCGTCTTTTGGGCATGATCAGGTATCTCGCCCCATTCATCCCAGGTGAGGCATCACTTACAGCGCCTCTCAGGCAGCTGCTGAGAAAAGACATTGCATTCCAGTGGCAACCTGAACATGACACGGCATTGTCTGCACTCAAAACTGCACTGACCAACACACCAGTTCTCAGGTACTATGACCCCAACACAGCGCTCACCATACAAACAGATGCATCCAAAGATGGCTTAGGATCATGTCTGCTGCAGGAGGGGCAACCAATAGCGTATGCATCTAGGGCTTTAACGGATACAGAAAGGAACTATGCCCAGATCGAGAAGGAGCTACTGGCGATTGTTTTCTCGAGCAAAAAGTTCCATCAGTATGTATATGGACGCAGTGTGAATGTCCAGTCGGACCATAAGCCATTGGAGGCTATCTTCAAGAAGCCACTGAGCAAAGCACCAGCGAGACTCCAACGTATGCTCTTACAGCTACAGAGATATGACCTCATTGTCCAGTACACGCCAGGGAAGGACATGTTAATTGCTGATGCATTGTCACGTGCCGTTGCTGAAGGACAGCACTCAAGTACAGACGACCTCAGCGATGAAAGAGTTGTATATGCACTTGAAGCAACACAGGCTCTCAGTGACGACATGCTAAAGCAGCTTACGGATGCTACTGCAAGAGACAGTACTCTCCAGCGGCTTATGAAGATGCAAAAGACAGGATGGCCGACGCGTAGAAAACAACTTGATCTCTTAACTCAACAGTACTGGCCTGTTAGACACACTGTGGCTGTGCAAGATGGTGTTTTAATGGTATCTGACAGGATCCTGATTCCTGAGACAATGAGATCAGAGATGCTTAAGAACCTACATATCGCACATCAAGGGATGCAACGCACGAAAGCACATGCCAGAAAGTTCATGTATTGGCCTGGCATGACCAGACATATTGAACAGATGGTGGAAACATGTCCAACGTGTCAACAGTTTCAGCCCAGGAACCAGAAAGAGCCACTCATCTCTCATGAAGTATCAGAGCTCCCATGGTTAAAAGTTGCAGCCGACATCTTTGAGATCAGAGGTCAATCGTTTCTTCTAATTGTTGATTATATGTCAAAGTTTCCTGAGGTGATGAATATCAAGGACAAAACAGCATCCACAGTCATTGCAAAGATGAAAGCAGTGTATGCTAGGCACGGCATCCCTAAAGAGCTAGTGTGTGACCATGTACCATTCGCAAGTTACGAAATGAAGAAATTCGCAGCTGAGTGGGGCATCAAACTGACACACTCGAGTCCGGCCTACCCTCAGTCAAATGGGTTGGCGGAGAGGACCATCAAAACTGTCAAAAGTGTCCTGAAAAAAGCGGAACAATCAGGGACGGATCATCACCTTGCTTTGCTGTCGATAAGGAATACTCCTGTCACTGGCACGCCTTATTCACCAGCGCAAGTTTTGATGGGAAGAGTATTGAGGAGCACCTTACCAGCATCCAGTGAAGTCCTGCGACCAACTACTCCCAAAGGTGTTCATCAGGCGCTCCTAACCCTGCAAAAGAAGCAAGCATGTCACTACAATGTGGGAGCAAAAGCCCTGCCAGAATTGCATGCAGGTAATACCGTACACATTGAAACAGACAGAGGGTGGCAGCCGGGTCTCATCGTTTCTAAACGAGATGAGCCAAGGTCATACAATGTTGTCAATGCAGCAGGACGACAGTTTCGTCGCAACAGGCGCCACCTAAGGAAAACAACTCACAAGCACTCAGAAACATTTGATCCTGCAGATGAGCCTAATGACGGTGCACACTCTATCATTCCAGTGGCACACGAAGTGGGAGATCGGTCTTCAGAGGGTGTACCAGATAATTTTGTACACAAAAACAATACCACAATCACCAGGAGTGGTCGGGTTGTGAAAGCTCCTGTGAGGTTTCAGGACTACTGTATGAACTGACTATTTGCTTTGTATTTAAGGTTAGACATGTTAAGCGTTAAATTGCTTATCTGACAAAATGTTTGCTACATCTGAGAAAGACAATGTTCCTGTTACGTGGACGTTAAAAGCTATATTTAGTGTTTTGTATCCTATTTATAGCTAGTATTGTTTCCCTGAGAAAAAAGGGGGATGTAGTGCAGTGTTAAATACATTTGGTGTAACTGCATATTTACTCCACTAGAGGGCCACCTTGTTTCATATTATGGTGGTTACTGTGGAGCGGTGAAGGAGAGTGTTACTTTTGTCACATGCTGGTGTGCAGCACACGCTGCTAGTGTTCAGTAATAAACAACAAGTTCTGAGATATATCGTTATGTGTCGGTAGTTTTCTAAATGCACTACACGACAGAGATATAGGAACACTACAATGTGATCTATAGTATTGAAGTTAAACGTAATGATTATTGGTGTTGAACAATTTTAACCTAAAATGTGTGTTATAAGGTTAATAAAACCCCATTTTAAACGGCGGTTGTTCACGAGGTCTTGAAAACGACCTGCGGTGACTGAACGCACCATTTTTCGTAATGAACAATATTTTGCAGATCAGCGATATAAGTGACTTTAAAGTCAACCAAAGAGTGAAATGCGAAGTAAATTGTGTCATAATGAAATCAAACTACTAAGAGAGACACCCTCACGATGAGGCAGGGTGTCCATAAACGTTGTTCGGTTTCATGATACGCTCCCAACAATTAGGGCTGGGCGATATATCGATATAAAAAATATATCGATATATTTGTAAATGCGATATTGAATTAGACCATATCGCATATATCGATATAGTTCCAATTTGCGCTATGATCCTTGCTCCAAGCAAGCTGCTGACTGCTTTTGTAGAAATATGTATATCGTGCATTCTATCAGTTGCAGTTCTGGCGCCTCCGTCTAGCATTAGTGTACAACGCGACAGATACTCACATCAAATATTAACGCAGAGGAACGGGACACATCATTTCATTGAGTTCACAGAAGTTCATTATTTGCATGTGCTTTAAAGCCTTGCCGGTTAAACATGTCATTCACTGCTGATGCGCTGTTCTGAGCGCGAACACCCGACGCGCACATGCACTAAAAGCCTGTCTAACAGCGCCTGGTTACTGGACTAAGTTATCTTTCGAGTCTTATTTTGCTAATACTCTCAAATACACACAAGGTTTACATAAGGATAGTTGGTTATGTCTAAACTGAAAGCAAACTGAGAAAATTGAGAGAAATCTGCTTGTCAAATGTAGTAAATATAGACCTATGGTATAGACGCGTCACATACAGGTCTTAAAGTCCCCATGAAATCAAAATTGACCATACTTTATTTGTTTGCCTAAATTGATCGTTTAGTGGTGAAGAATTCATCCATGCAAGTCAATTTACACAAAAAAAAATTTTTGGCTTCGTAATCTTTAATCAAATTCTGAAAATGCCCCTCCCCTCTGCGTTGGAGGACCTTGCCCGATGACGTAGGCTTGACGGTTTAGGTGTCTGCTTAACATCCGTAATCACGCCCCTCCAACTGACAGGAGAGATGGCGAGGAGGTGCATTTTTCTAGATCCAATCAGGTGCTAGTTGGAAAAAAAACCACGCTCACTATTTTGCCTCATTTAGTATTCCGTTTCTCTCGGAAATACGTCACAGCACTGGAGAAAAGTTGTTTGCAACTTCCGGTTCACGGGGACTTTAAAGAGACAGTAGCCCTAATAGTAAACATGCAGCGCTTGTCCTTAAAGGGATAGTTCACCCAGAAATAAAAATGTTGTCATTATTTATTCACTGTAATATTGTTCAAAACCTGTATTAATTTATTTCTTGTGCTGAACACAAAATAAGATATTTTGAAGAATGTGGGTAACCAGACAGTTGCTGGTCCCCATTGACTTCCTTAGGGAAAAATATGAAAATCACTGGGGTACATCAACTGTTTGGTTACCCACATTCTTCCAAATAACTTCAACAGAAGAAAGAAACTTATTCAGGTTTAAAACAACTTGAGAGAGTAAATGATGACAATTAAATTTTTTGGGAGAACTATCTATTTAATGTTAATAAAACCACAAAACACAGGAAATCACTCACTGCTCTTGACTGATAACTTTAATAGTAGCTTTAATACAAATTATCAATGTATAATTTATACAGTGAAGACTATATTTGGCTTTGACTTCGACTGAACATTTGCTCTCACTTTGCGGAAAAAATATCGGGATATATATCGTATATCGATATGCAGCCAAAATATATCGGATATGACTTTTGGTCCATATCGCCCAGCCCTACCAACAATGACTGTACGGAATCTTGTGACGCGCAACATAGTTCCCCACCCAGCACAGCCTCAAGCAAATCGCCATTTATGAGCATTTCATAGGCCAAAAATAAACCAATCAAAGCTAAGAAATGAAGATAAGACCCTCCCCCAGTAAATGACACATCAAAAGATCATTGGTCTAATCCGGTAAGGATCGCACTGACGTTTTACTTGCCCGGAAGCGAGTTTTCGTGTACAGATTGTGATGCGGAACTGCTACTGGTGGAATTCCGCTGGAGATTCGAGAATGTCTTTGCGTCATTACGTCAGTCAAAGATCTGTACACATAAAGAAGGAGTCTCGGCTAGTAGGCTTGCGTGTGAGGATGTTGGAGGTGGACATTTTTAGCCTTTTCTCACAGCACTTTAAAGAATTAAACGTATGGCGGATCCAGAAAGGTTTAAACGACAATCACCAGTGACAACTGGAGATTCACCAGTAAAACCCAAAAGAATTCGGACTTCGGAATGGGTAGAGAAAAAAGAGACTGCAACCGGCCTACGCGAAAACAAGGATAAACATCGGCAGGGCTTTTGAACTCCGTGATTTGAAGGGGTTCAAAACAGACGTAGAGACGGCTTTTTTCTGTTGGACAGGTTCAATAGTTTAATCAGAATCAGAATCAGAATCAGAATCAGAATCAGCTTTATTGCCAAGTAGTGCTTTCACACACAAGGAATGTGCTTCGGTAGCAAGATGCTACCATGGCTGCTATAATCAGCGCCAATCTTGAGAAAAATACAGCATGACATGAGGAGAGGTGAGGTGAAAAAAAAGGCGACCCCCAGACTATGCTCCTGTAAGGAGTACAGTCTGGGAACAGGAAAAAAACACCTCAGCAACATTAGCACATAAACAGTACAACAACATGAACAAGACATTGCAACACGTGTGGGGAGTGGGGGATGGAATTGTCCAGCCCAGGCAAGCAGCATCCGGTCCTGCAGCCATTCTCGGCGCTGGTCACAGACCCGCCTGCCAGGCTGTAGGTACGAAGCGGCGAAGGCGTGGGATGGGGTGTGGGGGGATGCATGTGTATATGTGTATATGTAAGTTCATGTGTGTGTAGGCCTGGAGATAGTTGCTAAGCCAACCCTAATCTAGGTGCCTCAGTCCGCAGGATTGTCATAGCGATACACAGCAAGTTGCCATGGAGACAACCTTGATCAGGTCCATGCAAAGTCAACAATCCCAGGTGTCTTGGGAGTCGGGGAAGGAACGTAAGAGCGGCTCACTGCAGTGCTTCTCCGGGAGATTTGTTGTTCCAACAGCGGCCTTGGCCAAGGCCAGTGCTGGATGAGGGGAGCCGAAACAGATAAGATTGGGATTGTTTGGTCTTCGGGGAGTAGCCGCATTCAATTTACACAGGCTATTCTCCTGGTCCATTTTGGTCTCTGAAACGATACATTTGCCTTTGCAAAGCTGCAAGCTTCTCCAAGATGTTATCCACATTCTGGTTCATAGTCCCAGTCTGAGTGCCGACAGCTCTGCCCACCGCCTCAATCATGACGGGCAGCCTCGTGGGGCTTTGAACAGCTGTCACCGTCTTCTTAACTCCTCGATAAACCAGGGCAATGCCTAATCCAATCAGCAGAAAACCTGTTATCATGGTACCGAATAGGTAGATATCTTCAATGTCCTCCACGGAAAGAGCGGCCAGACACACGACCCGCCACCTCTCCCACGCGTCCATCGTGTAGCCAGCTGCGAACGTCCCGGCAGGGCAGTCAGGTTCCCCCGAACCCAAGCTTCTCGTAGAGAAGATGGTGTCAATTGCGTTGAGAGACCAGTTGATCAAATCCATAATTTCTTAGTTTGGAGAGCAGTGCTGCGAGAGTCTCTCAAAGTACAAGACAGTAGACGTGACAAGAGAAGCAAGCAGGAGAGGTAAGGGGAGGGAGAGGGAGAGAAAATGCGACCGCCTTCGTTGAGAGCCAAGAGGGAATCGTGTAACAGTAGCACCCCAGCTAACAATTTTTACGTTCTGGGAACGTTCTGGGAACATTAGTTTTTGGTTCCCAGAACGTTCCCAGAACGTAAAATTGTTAGCTGGGGTGCTACTGTTACACGATTGAAAATGCTGCCCGATCCACAGGATTGTAATTCACATACAACTGTTCCTTTAAGAAATATGGCCAAAAGCACCGAGAGGGAGGGGTTAACAACCGTCCAACATTTTTAAGGTGGAACGAATAGTTAGACGAATAAGGAGCTGGCGAAAAAGGAGCTGGAGTCAGCCTCGTGAAATACCTTTACTGTCAGTTTTGATTAATTTAATGCATCCTTGCTGAATAATCCCCCTCCCCCACACACACACAGACACATACATTTTTTTTGAATGGCAGTTTATGTTACAAAAGTTATTTCCTCATTTCTAGTGCATCTCATTTATCTAAATTGTATTTGAGACATTATGGTTAGGGTTAGGCGTATAAAGAATTGTTTTAGGCGATGGGTGATTTTATGTCTGCATTCATATTTAAGGTAATTCAACGTGAATAACAGTTTCTGTGTGTTCTGCAGATGTGTCTGGGGCTGAGACAGATGTTGTGGAGTCTGTATCAGTGATTGAGGGAGATTCTGTCACTCTACATACAGATGTTACTGAAATACAGAGAGATGATGTAATTGAGTGGAGGTTTGGAACACATCTCATTGCTAGAATCAATAGTGAATCTAATAAGAACATAGTACTCGTTAAACCTAGAGAACCTAGAGAACCACTGCAGCTGGACAATCAGACTGGAGATCTCAAGATCAGGAAAGTTAGAATCACAGAATTTGGACTTTATGAACTTGAGATCAACAGCGCCAGGGGGATATCATACAAGGCATTCAATGTCAGTGGTGAGTATGTCAGGTATTTAGATGAGGTGAAAGTGTTTGCTCTCTGACAGAAATATTTCTGTTCATTAGGTGTGAATAATCTGGTGTCAGATGGGGTGAAGCTTGTGCCGGTACTGGAGAGAGACTCTGTCATTCTATCGCCTGGTCTTGCTGAAATACAGAGAGATGATCAGATAACCTGGAAGTTTAAAGGCACAGTCATTGGTCAACTAAAAAATCAAAAAGCTAAAATCTTTCCTGATGTTCTTGATGGGAGATTTGAAGACAGACTGCATCTGAACCAGCAGAATGGATCGCTCATCATTACTAACATCAGACCCAACACCTCTGGACCTTATGAAGTAGACATCACCAAGAGCGGCAGCAGTTACACCACACACAAGACTTTCAAAGTTACTACAATTGGTGAGTCACTTTAATATTGAAAGGCTTTAAGGATCTCAGAGTCATTAACAAATCAATTAAAAATCTAGATGTAAACGCACATGCCAAGTTCTCAGAAATGTTTTATACCATTTTTCAGTGCTCTCAGGAGAGAATACCACACTTTTCTCTTTTTGAATGTGGCTCATGATCTGAGAACAGCCGTACCACCCTAAAATTATTGACTTAATGCCTCAAAAAATATAAAAAGAAATGGAATTCAGAAATTTAAAGAATGATCATCACAGAGAGGCATATTCAAGTCTAAGTATTCATCAGTGCAGTCATCAGTGTTTGAATGTGATTATTATGAGTTTGAGTTTGTTTGAATCATAGATGTTTTTCTAACACCAGATTCAATGTGATAAGATTCAGATGATAAGCATTTTTTACATAACAACATTAATCACAATCAGAAGAGCTCATGGGCGGGCTTGCTGTCTCACACTTGGAACAAATTGAATAAGTGAGCTACTACGGCCCTGTCCCAAATGTCACACTTCATGAACTTTTGGTCTTGTGGATTTGGCTGCCATATGCGCGTGTCCAGAGCGTGTCCCATTTAGTCATTTTAGGTTTCAGAAGGGTGTTCGCGAGTGTCCCCTTTGCAGTCGAGATACTGACGTGAGCTCCACAGAAGACATCTTCCCGACAGTCAAAGCGGAGTAGGAAGACCGCAAGTGCTTAGAGTACCATTTGGGACAGGGCCTACATCAGGTGTGCCCAACCCTGCTCCTGGCGATCGACTGTCCTGCACAGTTTATCTCTAACCCTGATCAAACACACCTGCCTTTAATTTTCAAGTAATCCTGAAGACCTTAATTGGTTGTTAAGACCTTAATTGAAGACCTTCAGGTGTGTTTGATTAGGGTTGGAGATGAACTGTGCAGGACAGTCGATCGCCAGGAGCAGGGTTGGGCACACCTGGCCTACATTATCAAATGAATAAAAAATTATCAATTTTGATATCATTAAAATTGCATACTTAAGGGTTGGTACAGTTTTTGTCATGGTATACACTTTTTTATTCATGGTTTGAGCATTCTTGTTTTCTTTATCCTTCAATAAAGTTATTTTCAAGATCTGAGGTAAATGATCCATTGTCGCTTATATTACAGATATAAAAGCCATGCAAAAATGTCAGCTACAGTGTCGCAGAAGTAAAAACCATTCAAAATATTGAATTCCCCTGTTCCTTTTCAAGATCGGTTCATTGACCTGGAAAGCTGAAGCCCAATTGCATAGACCAATGACGACCAAGCGCACATTCGATCTCAACAGCGTTCCAGTGAAGAAGAGAATGGCCCTCTCCTTTCAACATAAAACTACTGCTTCAGCAGTGCTACCTCCCCCGCTCCCGCAGAAGCCCGTTTCTCCGTATAACCCGACTTCACTAGCGCAGAAGCATTATCTCTCCTGTTCCCGCAAGAGCTCACCTACAGCTGACTAGCAGCGAGGCTGATGCCACTACCATCAAACTCATCTAACGCATGAAGCCTTTCCGATCCAATGACTAACCCCTCCCTACGATTGACACATCTTCAGTTTCGCACTCTGTACGTTTTTTGGGGGATTATCAACATAATTTTCTGGCTGCTGTCCCGCGTTAGTTGTGATTTTTTGGGGGGAGTACTCTGGGTTCGGCCTGAATACTCCGAATAGCTTTGGAGCCCTCTTCTCGGACAGCACACCAAATACACATACCATTTTGTAACACAGTTCGGATGTTATGGGAAGAAGGAGGTGGGAACCGGCGAACATTTACACAATTTAATAAAAAAATAAAACAAATACAAAACGAAAGTAAAAGACAGCAGCCCCTCACGGACGACTGCTGTCACATAAAACAAAACAAATACAAGTCCAGGCATCGCCTCTCTCGATCTCTACTGTTGTCGCTCCTCCTTTTATGCAATAACATCCGACTGCGGCCACAAATGGGTGTTCCCGTGCTGGTGGGGGTTCCCGTTTTCGCAGACTGAAACGCCCCCTTCTTCTTCGCCTCTTCTGCTGAACTGCAAACTGCCAACACCGTTAGTTTTTCTCAAACAGAAGTTTAATATAACAACATTCTCCAGTTATTATGTCCTAGTGATTCCGCGTGTATGTACACGCCGTCAAATGTCCGAGCGAAATGAAGCAAAATGTAGATCTACATCTGGCGAGCGATATTTTTTTTCCTAGGATGGTAGCTAGACTCATAAATGGTATTGACCCCAGTGACGGGTAGGTTTAGGGACGGGTTTGGGGTAGGTCATATATTTATATATACAGTAATGTGACGTTAAGTCAACGGCGTTCATAAACACGCTGAAAAGCGATTATGCGTGTTGATAGCACGCCAAAAATGGAAATACGAATTGGCGTGTCATACATACGCTATTTCATGAGATCAGTCCCAGCGTGCCTTGCGAAACTCTTCGTGATTGGACGATGAAACGCTATCAGGAACGCCCGATGGGCTTTCTTGTGTCATTACGGGAACGCCCAAGCCGCAGCTGGACCCTCCTCCTTTTATGCTTCCGCTCCTCTGTGAGAGATACGAGACCGGTCACCACTCTCTCACGGCCAGGGGTGGAGTGGGACCAAAAAATCTACCGGGAAATTTCGTTGACCATCGGTTTTTAATGACAACCATTGCAAAATTCTTTTAAATAGATTAAGAAAGCCAGCACTACTGGTCACATCTATGGTTAGATTGATTTGTTTAGATCCAGTGAAGTCATGTCCCACCACTTTTTCTCAGGGTCGATATTGTCCCCCACCACTTTTTGAAACTTTGAGGCACGGATGTACCTAATACAAATAAAATATCTCCAGTTAACTTGAAGAGCATTCATTTGGTTTGCTATCAAATAAGAGATCTATTGCTAAAATGTGTTGTTTTTGAAATCAAGCTGAGCGCTCATGTCAGCTGCTATGAGTGTCATGGATACAGTGTTGTGGCTCGCGCAGTCTTCACTCGGATGCGCTTTTCAATCTATCGCCGTTGCGGAGACTCTCTATTCATTCCGGTGAAATCTCAAAATAAAATGCACACAAACGTGTCCCTGCTTGATATAGACTGTAACCACTGATGAACATATTCAGTTTTGATGCGAGAAAAAATAACTATACAAGTGTGGATTAGAACCCATTGTCATGAACAACCAGAGACAGGTAGATCCAAGCGCAGCGTGAGTTTATTTACAGGGTGGTCAGACAGGCAATGGTCGCAGACAGCAGACACAGCATAGGAGACAAGGCAATACTCAGAGTCCGATAACCAGGCGGGAAGACAGAGGCAGGCGGCAGACGAAACGGAATCCAGGAAACAGGTGATAGGTCAGAAAAACAGACAGGACTAAACTGGGAAAAGCTTGGTGATGTCCACAACAGTAAAACAAGACTTCGCAATGAGTGATAGTGAGAGTGGTGTATAAATGAGTGTGGAGCTGCGTGAGGAACTTGATGCAGGTGTGAAAGTGATCAGTGGAAACAGGTGTGTGCGTAATCAGTTCAGGGTGTGTGCGAAAACAGTCCAAGGGAAGCCAGTGCAGAAGTGGAGCGCCCTCTCGTGACACTAGAGGGCAATCCAGCCGAACTTCATCACACCCGTAACCTCTGACACGCTTGGCAAAATATTGTAAGACTGGAACACTGGAAGAGCACTTTCAAGATGAACGCCTCAACCTCCTCATCCTAATCTACATCTCTTTCCCTCGACCCCCCTCCCTCCCACTCGTGGTGAGGTCTCCCAAACTCACACAAGAATCTAAATGGTTTAATGTGAATGATTATCATCGAGTTTTATACATGTTTGGTATTATTTGAAATGTCTCAGTGCGACTGGTACAAATGTCTCATTCCCAAAGAAGTAAACCAAAAGCTAATAAAGTTCTTAAGAGTTTGCAAATATCTTCCACAGGGGGATCTTTGAATTGATTATGAAATTGTAATGATACATTTACCTGACATGTTAAATTGTTATATTGATTATTCTAATTGAATTTGACATTATTTTTTTATTCAAGAGTTTACATAGAAAAGTAAAACATTCGCTCACATTTAATGATGCACATGCAGATATCATTCAAACCTTTTAACTTATGGAGTCAGATGAAATAACGAGTTAATACATATGAGAAAATGTATTGCATTTAACCAAAAATACTTTGCCGCGAGAAAAGACATTAACACGCAGAGAACTTCACCCACTGATCAGACGACCCCCATTGGCCTGATTGAGCACGACTTAGATCCAACACTAGACCATTTAAGAACTCAAACAAAATTTGCGGATTGATCCAATTATTTACGGGTTGAGCAGAGAGGCTGCACAATTTGACAAGCGGGCAGTGGATGGTGTTGCTAAGAACTTGCAATGTATTATCAAACCGGCCCTCGAAACACTACCGGCCCACTGGGAAAAGTCCAGACTCTCCCGATTGCCATTCCGTCCCCTGCTCACGGCCCCTGCCTTGTCCTTGCCCCACACATTTATTCTCTCTGACTTATTTGTAAGGGTAAATCGTGAATGCTTCGCCGCTGTGTCCTTTACACTTGTTGCAGGTTTACTTTGAACACTCAATCTAAATTCAGAGAGTCTGTCTCACTGTATTGTGGATTAGTTGCATGCCTTAATATGGGCTTATTTGCGGTTGGCTGATGCTGAGGATGTATTGTGTCATGTATTGGTCTTGAGCTTGATTGCTATTGGAATATTTGAGCCTGTCTTTGATATGCTGCTGTTTTGGTTAATTGTGACTTTTCCATTTCCGAGAAATGTATGAACATTGTAAAAAGGCAAATGCCTAATGCGTAAATTGTTAATGGATGGTTAATCTCTGTTTTTCTCCTGTGTTTTACTCTGTTGAGACAGATGGAGGGAATAGGCTGTCGGTGATGGAGGGAACTTCTGTCACTCTAGAATCTGGTGTTTCTAAAATACACAGAGATGATGTGATAAGATGGAGATGTGAATATGGAGACTTAGTCACAGCAAATATCAGCAATGGGAACATCTCATTTGAAGGCGCTGATGGGCGATTCAGAGGCAAACTGAAGCTGGACTACAAGACCGGATCTCTGACCATCAGGAACACAAGAACTAAACACGCTGGACTTTATCATCTCGATATCACCGGCAACCGACGCACCATATTCAAGAGATTCAATCTTTCTGTCTGTTGTGAGTATCTGAAGTCTTTTAATGTAGGCTAATAAAATAAAATAAAAACATATAAGATCAGCACTGTGAAAAGTTACATGCTCTGAAATAAACTAAGGTTAATTAAGTAAACTATTAATATTATAGTGTTACTGACAACCAAAGCAGAAAGGTCAGAAATGATGTTTAGATTGCTGATTGGCTGTTCTCTTTATCATTACAGCACGAGATTGGTCTCCAGTTGTTATAGCAGTAACTGGTGTTGCTGTTCTGCTTCTGGTCGTGTTTGGAGCTGCTGTTGTGATTTGCTGTCAAAACAGGGTCCCTTGTCAAACAAAAATTGGTAAATATTACAAACAGCTGATAAGTAAAGCATTTGAGAGTTTTTTTTTTTTTAAACCGGCATCAGGAGGAATCCTGAATTTTTTTTGCACTATTATTTGCAGCATATATAATACAATTACTAACAAAATATATTGTGTTTGTGCTGGCTTTGTTTTAGATGTGTTTAACTTTATTTTGTGGTTATTTTTATTTTCCGAACTGGATCCGTCATCTGTGCTCAGCTTCTCAGTGTAAAAAATAATGTAATATAAAATGTAGCAGGAAACATTTGGTAAATAACACCAGTCTTGTCATCCAAATCATTGCCTTGTTTACTTTGCAAATGTTAGTTTTGGGCACATTATTATTAATATTATCATTTTCTTTTTGTAAAGCATCCTCAAATATTGTTTTATTGGCTGGATTATAGTTAAACATCATGGAATTACATTTAAGAGAACTTCAGTTCAAACAGTGAAAAACTATTTTCTGCATGTTGCTGATCGTATCTCATCCTCTGAGATACATATCTCATATCTCATCTTATCTCATTTTCAGTTTCAGCTAATCTCTCTGATGTAATATGAGAGTGATAGTTTGCATTTTTGCGTGGCTTGATCAGATATGCAATCAAACTGGAGCTGATGCACTGGAATGAAAGTAAAAAAATGAAATTCAGCCAACCATATCTCAGGAAGTCTCAAGAAGCTTCATCAGGAGGAATCTTTTTTACTATGAGCTTTTCAACAGGAATCAATTAATTACAAACAGTTTTTCTTAATGCCCATATTGATCATTGTTCTTCAACCCCTGTTACTTTGCGGTTTTATTGCTTTGTTTGACAATACAATGGTACTGTACAATTTCTACACACATTAAAACATGGTGCAAGCAACATTAATGAAAATATAATGCAATCTTTGGGATTTGGGGTCATATCTAAAATGCTGTCAGATTCTCTGACTCCTCACAAGTTTTTCTTTAGCAACCAAGGAAAAGAGTGTTTTAAAGTCAGGTTTATGGAAGATCTTTGTATGTTCATTGTATTTAATCACAACAGCTGTTAATTTGTTTGTTAAAATTATATATGAGTTTATTATCATAAAGTAGTTGTATTCAGAACTATCACTGAATAATGTAAGACCTTCCCCTTTAACATTTCAGGCTTCTGGTCCAAGGATTGATTCAACGTGTGGCTTCAATATAGCAAACGTACATCTGTGTTACGTTGATTACATTTTTTTATTGCTTTTTATGTTTGCTCATTTCATTTTATATGATTTTATATTTTTCCGTCAAATCGTTTTTGTGCACCGCATCTTCACAACTGACTTGGGGATAAGGGAAAGGGAAACATATGCTTTTGCTGTGATATAATATAATACTTGTTGCATCTGGTCAAAAATCTTTATATGTAAGGCAAGTTTGAGTTTCATTTTATTTTTAATATAAATACCATAAATACTTTGCAGTTCCTTATTCTAAAACAATGAAATCAACTTAAAAGTTCTTCATGTGTTTGTGATAAATCTCAATAAAAACGATTTTTCCATAATGACTAGAATGTGACAGTTTATCATGGAATTATTGAGACAATTGACAAATGTTATTTATATTTTTATATTTATTTTATTAAATATTATATAATTGTTGAAATAACTCGAGTGACTGAGCCTTATCAACTGTAATTTTAGTAATTATTAATATAATTATTGGATGGTGGCACTAATATTGGATTGGTGATTTCCTGGTTAAGCCAAGTTCACAGTACATGATTTTAAGCACGATTTAAGCCCGATTTGCAAATCGTTGAGCTCGCCGACAGGTCAGGGTGTTATCGCGTGCAAATCGCGGGGGATTAGCGGACGATGAAAGAGTAGTATGAAAGAGCCAACAACAACCCACCAAAGACGCTCGCAGACGCCTCGCAGACGCGTCGCTGAGCCCAGAAAAATATCTAGCATGCTAGATATCCAGAGCTGTCGCGCGACTCAATCTCAGTGATGTCATGAGCTAGAGCCAATCAAAGCAAGGCATGGGTTGAGGTCACCGGGTAAATACCATGGTAAATACCGGTAAATACGCGAAATGCGCGATTTTCAAACAAACACAAGACGAGTTTACAGAAAGATGAGCAACATGTCGTCAAGAAAGCAATGGACTCAACAGCAAATTTTAGGAGCAAAATTTTATCGAACTGTGGCAGGAGCATGAATGCCTTTATGATGTTGGACATGAGATGTGAGAAAGAGAAAAGGTGGACGGAAATTACAAACGCCCTCAAACTAGGGTTGCCACCTGTCCCGGTTTTACCGGGATTGTCCTTCTTTTTAATAACCTGTCCCGGGAAATTTATGCACTCTCCCGGGACACTGAATGTCCCGGTTTTTGAAAGCTACGTGAATATGTATGTTCAAAACGTGTTGCGCGCCACGCGCACGGCAAATGAGAGGCCTTGCGTGTGTGTGCTAGTGTGCGTGTCTCAAGAAGCGCGCGCCCCTAAAAGACTTGCATGCGAATGTAAACATGGGCTCTGACGTGTAATGACGTAGAGTTGGCTCATTGGTCGCACGTCAGAGGCGCCCGCGCTATTGGATGTCAGTGTCCGCAGAGCAGCCTATGAGCGAGCCAGACGCTCTGCAGCATAGATATACACACGGCTGTGCAGCTGCAAATGCGTTTGTTTTACAGGCTTCAGTAAATCGAGTAAACTGAGACATTTGTAGGCTATGATAAGAAAAACTACTACATTAAAAATATAATTTTTTTGCACTGGAAAGAACATTCTAGAAGTCTAATTCTATTGAATGAGTTTGCACAAGGCTACAGAAAACTGATGTGTTTATTTTTCTTCAAATGCAGTAAGCCGATGATTTTTGAATGTTATATGTTGTAATTGTTTAAGTTAAAAATAAAACGTATTATGAACTAAACAAATACATGGTTAATGTTTGGCAAAATGATCATGATAGCCTTTATATATCTGAGTGGTAAAAGTCTTGTATATTGATTAAGCCTACTTTGCTATTAATTTATGTGCAACTTGTAAAAATATATATAATGCAACTTTGCCTAAAAAGTTGCATTATAATGTGCTATAAAATGTAAGAATTTCAGGGGTTATGTTTCAAAATTTTCTTCCGTGGGGGCGCATTGCCAACAACACCCCCCCCCCCCCCCACCCCCCCCACCGGTCATCGATGTCCCGGTTTTTTATCAGACATATGTGGCAACCCTACCTCAAACACCCAGGTGAGCAAAATGTTATAGGTTGAAATGTACATTAAATCTTACTGTAATTCTGTTTATTGTCATTTCCGGTTCGTTTTATCGCGTGATTTTTCGTGACAAAACGTGGTTTGTAGACGAGATAGAATCGTTGGGTGACAGAGTTGTTGTCAACTCCTGTAGTGCGTTACCTCCTGTTGCGGATCAATCACGATGTGTCGTTTGGTGTGAACAGCTCAACAACTTGAACACTCCTGATTTCACAGAGAGCAAGTCATGTAGTGTGAACTGCACAGTTCAGCCTAACGTTTTAAAATCATGTATTGTGAACAAGGCATAGCGCACTAATAGTATAATATCCATAGAGCTTGTAGTATACTATTTTTAAATGAGTTACCAGTTAGACAGTCACAAAAGCACGCGGTATGGGATGCTGTTCCCAATCGAAGGAAAAATCGTACACTAGTATATATATTTTAAAAAAACTATTCTGCAACATAGATCTCTGTGTAAGTTATCTGAGCTATGAACAGACAGAATCTTTGATATGGAACTCTCATAGGCTAAATTTGATGTGGGAATCACGAAACAAAGTGGCAAATTAATATTATTATTATTATATAATATTATTATTATTGATAATTATTATTAAATTATTAAAATGTTGGAAGAAAAAAAAATATGTGGACGACGTTGAAGATCTCAAAAATTAAGTGTATTACAGCATAGCAAGAACAAACTCCACGAAGCACCTTTAGTTCACCGGTGTCAGAATGAACCCAGAACATCCAAATCTCAAACCTTTTATACTGTTACAGTTTACCACTCTTAATGTAAATTAAGTTTGTCAGCATGTTAATGAAGTTGAGACACATCATAGTCTGAGAAGGTTCTCTGTGTCTCACATCCAGACGGGTTAGCAATACAATGTGATTTAGGCAGATAAACAATAGTTTTGAGCATGGTTTCCAAGGCCTATGAGATACCTTCCAGCAAGTTCAGCTCTAACCCTAATCAAACCACCTGAACCAACTCATTTATGCCGGTTCACACTATTCCATTTTGAACTTTGCAGGAAAGTGGATCTCCAGGAACTGGATTACCAGTTTTTAGGTAAACTGGTAAATCACCCCTGATTAAGAGTGTCCAGTGAACGGTCAGCACTGTCATTTACAAATGTTTATTACTGTGACTTTGGCTGTGAGATTTGTTTATACCACACTCTGTATTTATTTTGAACACTAGATGGCGCTCACTATGGTATGCAGAAGTGTCAAAAGTATTCACATTCATTACTCAAGTAGAAGTATAGATTTTTAATTTGAAGTATCAACTCAAGCTTTTTACTCAAGTAAATGTGTAAAAGTAATGGTTTGAAAACTACTTAAAGTATAAAAATAAAAGTAATGTAAGGAAACAATTATTTTTTACAACGATTATTTTTGCCACTTATCCTGCAATTGTCATACAGTATATTGTAAAAACGTCTGTCCCCAAATCAATATTTGACGTGATTTGCCCCGTATTCTTGAGCAGAAAACTGTTGATCTATTAACCATGTGTGTTATTGGTCTTTTTTTTTGAACGATGACAAGCCCCGAAATTACAGTTTTTCTCAATTGCTTAAACACTATAACCAGGCTTTTGAACTAAAATTTCAAAACCATAATGCCATTTATCGAAAAGCACACCCATTTCACTAAACTATAAACACTATTCCCTGTTTTGACACATGAGTCAGAATTGTTGAACTGTCACTGCAAAACTCTACACACAAATCCCTTAATATTTCATTGCCTAGACCATGTGGTCATTTAGAAAGCACTAGCATTCAATATTGTTCACTCAAGTCAGCATAGTTTCAGCTCAATTAGCACACAATTACCCAGGTGAAAACACTAAGAGTCACAATTTAACACACATCAATCAGAACTTTCAGGATACATAAAAGTGCCAGAGTCAGTTCATTTGAGTTTTGGAATACAGTTTTTCTCGATTGCTTAAACACATTTGCCCACTCTGACATCACATTTTCAAAACAGTTAACACATAGGATAAAACTAAAGCTCAATGGCCAAAATGACTAATTTTGTTAGCAAAATGGTCTAACACTCACAAAACATTAAAAACATGTAACATAAGCAAATATTTCCATCAAACAACACAACTTGTGGTCAAATTAATTTATTCTTTTAATCAATCATTACACAATGGACAACAAAATACAAAATACAGCCATCAATATCAAATGATACTTTACAAACTCAAATGGATACTGGAAAAGAAAAGCTACCAAATGAAACTTATGGGTGGAAATACCTTAAAAAAAATAATAATTATATATAATATAAAATGTCATGTTTTCAAATTTCATTTGAAACTTCTGCTCGATTTCGTCCTCTTGCTGCTGCAGCTCCTCCACCACGCATACAAACTCCTCTTCCTCTGGCCCCTCTGCCATGGCCTCTTACTCCTCTTGCTCCTCTTCCTCCTCCTCCTCCTCCTCCCTTCCTCTGGCCCTCTTGCCATGGCCTCTTCCTCTACTTCCGTGCCTATGGCCTCTTTGATCCATGCTTGCAAATAGCAACACAGAGGTGGCATCTTTTATAGATGGATGAGGACTGATTGCTGATTGAAGAGTTGTGCAAATGAGTTTGACACAACTGCATAGAGATTTATAATTATGCAAGTACTTTCTATCAGCTGTTTATAGATGTTTTCCTTTTGTTCAACACAGTGAATCCAATAGAGTTTGGGGTCTTTCAATGAGATCTGTGGTAACTGTTTTGAAAAAGGGTGTGAAAAATGTGTGCAGCAAATGAAAAAGTGTTAAAGCATTTGCAAGAGAAGACTTCTGCTGTGCTAATAATACGATGATGAAGATCAAACGGATCCCAGTTTCATTTAGCGAGCCTTAGCAAATGAGAAAAACTGTAATGGATCCACAAAGAAATGAAGGAAGAGGTCGAGGTGGGAGCGGAAGAGGACGTGGTGAAGGAGGAGGAAGAGGATGTGGTGAAGGAGGAGGAAGAGTATGTGGTGAAGGAGGAGGGAGAGGAGGAGGAAGAAGAGGAGGACGTGGTGAAGGAGGAGGTAGACGAGGTGGAGGTGGAGGTGGAGAGGAGGAGGAGGAGGAGGAGGAGGAGGAGGAAGGGCAAGGAGACAAGCAGTCTCGGATGAAATTAGAGCCACTTTAGTTGACCATGTCCTTGTCCATGGCATGACTATGAGGGAGGCTGGGCAACGAGTACAGCCTAATTTGGGTCGCTTCACCGTCGCCTCCATCATCAGAACTTTCAGGGAGGAAAACAGGTAGGTGTACTTACAGTAAGACTGCTCTGTACAGTAACTTGTGCTGTACTCTGTGCTTTGACATCACATATACTGTTGCACTATGTAATATGTACTACTCTAATAGAAATGCATCAAATTGCCTCGCATACAGATATTTTCAGTATGTTTCCATTTTTTCCTGTAAAAAGGATGTGAGAGAGTTACAGTAAAAAAGTATCTTTTTTATAATTTTTTTTTTTTTTTTTTTTTTGTACTGTGTAGTACATGAATGAATAAAAATGTGCATCCATTTGTTGTATATTTTGTTCATCATGTGAAAAGGTTTGTGAGGAGGGGAACCACAAGTAACATAACTTACCAGTTTTGGAAATGTTGTTTTGAATTTATTGCACCAGTGTGTTAGACTATGTTGTAGTGTGTGTTATTTTGAGGGCTTGTGTGTCCTGTCTGAGGGCAAAGTTTGGTTTTTCAGCAAGAGTGAATTTTTTTTTGAGTGTAGAGCTTCATTTTGACCTGAAAATAGGTTGTTTGGGAAACTGGGTGAGACGTTATGGATTTGTGTTTACTGTTTTGAGAATACGAGGCATAGTTTCAAGAAACGTGTTTAAGCAATCGAGAAAAACTGTAAATAGGAGTAACGAGGCTATTTTTAAAATGTAAGGAGTAGAAAGTACAGATAATTGCATGAAAATGTAAGGAGTACAAGTAAAAAGTCAGCTGAAAAATAATTACTCCAGTAAAGTAAAGTATAGATAGGCTACTAATTTCTACTTAAGTAAGGTAACAAAGTATTTGTACTTTGTTACTTGACACCTCTGATGGTATGCACACTTTGTCAAACCCAGTTCCTGAGGGAAACTGTCCAGCAGAGAATAGGTCTCGTCATGTCCTCATTAATATAATTACAAGATTTCAACTTGTAAAATTTTAATTCTAATTTTCTAGTAGAGCTTGTAATTACAGCTTGTAATTTGAGAAATTCCTAGCCCCTACTTGTACAACATGACTGATTCATTTAGGGATTTATAGTGTTTCCATATAAATGCATAATTCCCAGTTTGAGAACATGAACAGCTCTGAATGGGACATCACGTGTTGTCATCTCAATTACTATTGTAATTACGACATGACATGAACGCAGAGTTTAGCTCCAACCCTGATGAAACACTCCTGAACCAGCTTATCTGCAGGATTACTAAACATCCAGGCAGGAGGTTTGGCGCTGGTTAGAGCTACACTTTACAGGACAGTGGCCCTCCAGGAGCGAAGTTTGACACATCATGTGATCTAAATCAGGGGTCAATGTTTGTCTGGTTTATATGGTATGTTCACCCTTGCTTATGTTTTAATGACACCATTATGTGGGCGAAATGACCTTTTATACACACAGCCATTCATTCATAGTATTTTTATAGTTTCAAATTCACAAACTTAAAACATTTTAAAAGAGACTCTAAGGGAGTTGTAGCCAATATTTAAAGTGATCAGTCACATGGTATTATGAGTCAAGTGTCAAGATACAAGCACACAAAGACAAAAGCTGACAAAAAAAAATTTGAAATTGTAAATGCCACTTTTTCATTTAATTCAGCTTTGTTTTCTGAATATGAGCATATTTTAGGCAAACTCAAATGAGAAAACGCAATTACAAATAACAAGACACACTTAGGCTATATTGTTTTGACAAAGTGGGACCTGCTCCTTTCAGGATCCTCTCTTAGGTTCTGGAAGCTCATGGGCGTAGGAACTACACATTGATAGTGTTATTATAGGAAAAGGGACGAGACCTCTATAATATTATTAAGTGTAGACCGTAGACGCTTTGGTCTTGATTGGAGTAGCCCCAGGTAAGTTTAAGTCAAGTGCAAATTGAAAGAAGAATAAATCTTCCACAGTGCCCTTTACAGGATAGGACTTTAAACTGACATGTATGGTATCAGAGACTACAGTGGACGAAATTGTAATCCTAGTTCCCAGGAGAATGTAACTGCAGTGACCACTTTGTTACCAAGGTGAATGTTCAATTTCTAATGTTTTTCCGGAGTTTTTCCTCTTGCGATTAAAAAAAAATCCCATCCACACATGCTCGCTCTCCGTCTACATAAAAAAATGCAAAAACACGCTAAAAACTGCGGTCAAGAGCATGCCACAGCAGGCGGCGATATAACCATAACCGTAAAGCCACGTTGGCCAATCAGAAGCGGTAGGCGCAAATCTGACGTCAAACACAGCGGATAACGGCGCACACTCTGACGTCGCAAGGCAAAAACCCCGGTTTCACTGTCTACACGACAACACTGTAACCAGCGTTTCTGAAAATCCTCACCCTAGCAGGGGTTTTCAAAAATGTTCGGTTTCAGTGACCTGATACTGCGTTTCCGAACGGCCGAATGTTAAACCGGGCTCGGGCTCATAATTACAGTTAATGTGTCGGGCCGGACCGGGCTTGGACACAGCAGACTCGGGTAGGGTCTTGCTTGATATTTTTGGGCCGATCTAAGCTCTACCTCGGGTAAGAGTGCTAACACTTGCAGGCACAAATCAGCCGTTTGTCATGGGAGAACTTGTGGAGCCTCTCCCCCGTTTTTGATGTATTCGTACATCCCGCAAAAACACAATAGTTAACAATTTTTGCTAGCTATGTCTCCACTATAACGTTACTCTAGGCTTGGAGCATAGACAGTAAAAGCTTGGAGTCCCTTTTATGACGTCACGCCCAGCCTAGTGGAAGGGAGAGAGAGTGCTTAAAACCACTGTAAAACGTACAAACTTTTCATATTATATTCAGCATTTTGGTATGAAAAAAAAAAAAAAAACAATGGTGGGCGGTTCTTATCTTTATGTTTAGTAAGCACATTGCATTATCTGCGTGAAAATTTTTACCTACAATTTATACTTTAAATCAGGCAAGAGGAGCAAGTGATTTTCTCTTTGTCTATTGTTGTTTGATTAACATTAACAACATAGAGAGCAGCACGTTTATTTATCTGCTTTCACTTTATGACCTAGCGCACATACACATTTGTTTCTTTCTGAACTGTTTACGTTCATGTGAATATTCAGCAAAAAGGACATTGTGACATTATCTTTTGGTAAATGTGACCGTTTAAGCGTGTTTGGCACTCGCAAACTGTTATGTGCACACTTTGGATGTGAGCAGGGGAATGAAAATTAGGAGCAAATCCTGGAGCAAATCCCGAAATCCTGCTGTAAAAATTGGTATATGGTAGTATTCGCTGTGGGAACGCCCCTGCGTTGTGCGTCATGAAGCACGTATCGAATCAGCCCAATGGAAAGATGGAACGTCATAGGCGGGTGTAGCGACAATTACTATTTTTGGGGAAATATTAGCTTAAATGGGGAATAATATTCATCAGCTGATGAATGTGCATTACGACTACACAAATTAAACTATACCAAATAAGGAATAGGCTAGACCTCACCGTATATGAATAATTAACACGATTTTTCGTAGTAATTATTAATATAGGTCGGCAAAAATATTATCAGTTATCAGTAGGGATGCACCGATACCACTTTTTCCAGACCGAGTCCGATACCGATACTTTCCTTTTTGGTACTCGCCGATACCGATACCGTAACCGATACCTGTATTTTTAATTTTCAATTAATTTTCAATTCATGCATTTGTAATTTTTAAATGTATTGGTAGAGAAACCAAAATAATATCAATCATATTAGTTGTTTATTAAATTTAAACTTAATTAGTTCAACAAATATATATTTCATGCACTGCATATTCATTACTGTATAAACTAAATATATATGGATCTTTTTGTAAAGTTGATAGAGGTAGCCTATTTAGCCAAGAGCAGAGAGTAATTTATTTGTCCTTTGTTTGATTAACATTAAAACACAGCAGCAGATTTATTAACCCTCTGAGGTCTGAGCTGTTTTGGGGCTCTTTCGGTGTTTTGATATGCCCTGACATTTGTGCTTATTTCAGCTACTTAAAACATACCATTTGCCAACATATAAATTTGCTGTATTCAGCACAAACTCTGCTACAATAATATGTGAGCAAAATTGATGTACTTGTTTGCATTTTATAGAAAAAAAATAATATGCGTGGTTAGTACGTTTTGGAAAAAAAAATGTCACTGCAATAAGGCCATTTAACACATAATGAATAGTTGAAAACAATACTGTTGAGTTACTATTCTTGTAGGCTAGAATTTTTACTTCAAAATGAAGTGAAAATCATTCTGACCACTCTTTCAGAAACATCAATATAACGATTTGAATTTCTTACATCAGTTTTTGGGTCAGCAGTGCTGTATGCGTGGGAGTGTTAATGCCCATGAATATTAATGTGATTTACACCTGGGAAGACTAAAGACACTCCCCCAATGGCTAATGGGCCATCAAGGTGCTTTGAGGCAGCCTGAACAAAGAATGATTCTCTGGTGAACAAAAAGTTAAAAAGAACAGCATTTATTCAAAATAGAATTTACGTTCTTTCCTAAGAATGTAAAGACTTAAAGTCATTACTATCACTTAACACATCCTTTCAAAAAAACAAACATAAAAATACCAAACTTGTTTTTTTTATAAAAAAAAATATTTTTATTCAAAGAATACTAAAAAAAAACTACCGCAGGTTTAAAAAACTGTTTGAATAGACTCATGGGCGAATGCGAGTCTACAGAGCTCAGTTGCGGTCCAGTTTCCCGTGCAGGAAGAAATCGTTGACATGGAACCATGTCAACATCGGTCTCTGTTTTCCATGACAGCGTGGACTGCATGTTGCTCGTCTGCTTGTTTGCCTTGGCTCTCTTCGGAACTGGTGCTTGGACATTGTCACATCTGTTATAAAAAAAGAAGAAAGAAAAAGTGTGAGCATGCTGATAAGACAATCAAAGAAACTGTATTATTATCATTATCAATCACTAATTACCATGGATTTAAAAAAGACATATTTGTAATTTCACACAAGAATGGGAACTTTTACATTATGACGATGTAAACACAATTAGGCTACATTTCATCTGTAAAATATTACGTCTATGCACTTACTCAGTATTATTCTCGATCGCACTGAGAACTGAACGACACCTGCGTGTCCCTCTGCGAGGTGCTGGAGAAGGAGAACGTGATGCAGCCAATTTCCTAAAAAACAAAACAAAATAACTGTTAGCATACATTATGTATACAACAGAGTTATTGAATATTCTGTACTGAATATGCATCTGTTACTGAATATTCTATATAGGTATTATTGTTTTTTTTGTATTATGTTTTGTTATTGAGTGTTAAAGCTGCCGTGACAATATAATTTCCTGCAAAGGATCAATAAAGTATCAACAACAACAACAACATCTGTTGATGGCCCATATAGAATGCATGCTGATAACACAATCAAAGAAACTGTATTATTATTACGCTTATCAATCACTAATTACCATGGATTAATTTCACACAATAATAGGAACTTTTACATTATGACGATGTAAACGATATTACGTCTATGCACTTACTCAGTATTATTCTCGATCGCACTGAGAACTGAACGAGACCTGCGTGTCCCTCTGCGAGGTGCTGGAGAAGGAGAGCATGATGCCACATTCCTAAAAACAAAACAAAATAACTGTTAGCATACATTATGTATACAACAGAGTATCTGTTGATGGCCCATATAGAACGCACGCATTTATTATGTACACTCAATGAACGGATCGTTCGCGATCGACACATCGCTACATTTCAAACATTTACACCTGTATTCACAGTGCATAAGGCAGTAAGCATGATAATTAGTGTCATAGGCTAACTAAAACTGAACATTTGCGAGTATCTATGGCCCATATAGACAGCACGCATTTAGGGATAGGCTACACAATGAACGGATTGTTCGCAAAAAAAGCACATTAGTAAAACACACTGATCTAAAGACAGAGACTTGGACAGTCACACAGCTTTGTGCCATTCCTAAAACATATAGGTTACATACCTGTCATCTCCAATGTGTTTGATTTTTCACCATGTTCATGTACAGAGACTCACGTGAATGTCAGCTGGACTCATCAGTGCTGGTCCCTGTAAAAACCTTTTTTAGAAAACAAAAAAACAGCTGTGAACATGCTGATATTAGGAGAAACTATTTTAGATTTGTCTGGTTCAAATTATGAAATTTACTAAATACATACATATACTACATATATGAACTCCCAATATATGTTGTGCCTTGTAGTTGTAGGCATATGTAGGGCTGCATGAAATAATAACAATAGCCTGTAGCAGCTAGGCAGCCTATAAATCACTAAAAAGTTCAGTAACACTACATTAGAGAAAACTATATGGATTATCATGTTACTTAAAACGTTTCCATTCGTTACAACGTTATGAGATGAGATTGCTGGAGTAAAACCATAAAGCCTAATGATTGGTTTGTTTTGCTTTTCAAACCCACAGCGCGCGTGACTCAAACTCAGCGCGTGCAAACATTTACTGAATGCGATCGAGCCGGACCAAACTATGAAACGTTATATTATATAACGTTTCATAGTTTTTTGGTCCGGCTCGATCGCATATTCTTACATAATTATACATACCTTCGTGTGAGCAGATATCCACAAACACAATAAACACAAGTCTAAACATAATATTCACAATCATACGAGCCTTCTGTATCGTGCTGTTTAATTATCAAACATATGTTTTTATGTATATACATTTAGCATTAGGCTTCATGTTTTACTCCAATCACATTTCATAACGTACATTTTAGTCTGGCACCAGTTTAACTAGTAGCTACAAGTTTATGCAACAATAACATGCTGCTAACATGCTACTAACAAAGACATGTCTTACCTTATAAATCCTTCTTATAATCAAATTGTGTTCTTCTAACTCGTCTGATGTAAATCCAAGATAAACAGCACAGCACACGTGAAGAGCAGGACTGAAGACTGAAGTCGCGGATTATCTGTTTTGAGGTCGTTAACAGTTTGCGTTCCTCCACATGGCTCATTAGTATGCGAGCAGCTGTTGCGCGCGGGCGTGGTCACATTAACTTTAATTAGCTCAGGCTGGAGAAACTGTACGTCCTTGCTTTCATACGAATTACTTAAACAGAGAATATTTGTTTTTGATATGATTTACATCATTTAAAAATAGAGACTCAAAGTGTTGTAAAGACATATGTTTCATGTCACAGTGACAAGTATTAGCTGAGTTACAGGTCATGTTCTGTCGCGTTTCAGAATGAGCTTTACATTTAGAGAGACGGCAGAACGCGCATCATGTTCATTTTCTTTATTTTACGAAAAACACAACATTTTGTTTTTATTATGAGTGTACACAAATAAAAGAAGACATTTAACAGTTTTGAATGATGTATAACACTTACATGTAAGATCAAAATCAACAGAGTAATTTGAGTCTCTTTTGCACTGATGAGAAAAAAAGTGAGCAGATCACGGCCGCGTGACGGCCGACCCCAGAGGGTTAAAGTGCCGCCCCTTTAAGGCCGAACGCACAAACGCACTGACGCCATTTGAGTTATACTGTCTACGTTCACTTGAGATATATAACAGACTTTTACTAGGATACTCGCCAAGACACGTGTTTTACATAGTTTTGTGTGAATTCGTCCGTACAAGCGCAATGCGTGAAAGACTTCCATTCAGTATTTGCGCGCTGTCTGGTGGTTTTCGTGGCCCGCGCTGTGGATGTTTGAAGTTCATGGAAATTCTTGACCTGCAAATGTCCTGTAATAATGTAGGTAACCACTCGTTAAACATAAGTAAGGTAACAGTTCATGTTTTACTTACATATACGATTTAGTTTTAATCCAAATAACACGTGCTGAGTGAACGCTCCGCAATCAACAGCATTCAACAGAAGTGCACTCTCTCTCTCTCTCTCTCTCTCTCTCTCTCTCTCTCTCTCTCTCTCTCTCTGGTCAGTTAACGTTATTAATAAGCTACATGCCTCGTTTTACTTGATTTGCCATTGACATCCAAGTGAACTACAAACTTTCCACTGACGTCTGTGAAAAAGGGATGCGCTCGACCAGCTCGCGCGTCTGTGTTGTAGCGCGCTCAATCCACTGCGTGTTTTTCTCTTATCAGCTTGCGCACCATATAGTTATATAGGCGACGCATTCATATATTCTGTTTAATATTCCACTGATAAGATACATTTATTTCATATACAGCCTTCTTTTTTATCCCCATTATAATTTCTGACACTGTACACATGCTGCCTGGTATCGGTTGTTGGTATCGGGGCATTTTTACGAGTACGAGTACAAGTACATGAGCTCAGTATCGGGCCCGATACCGATACTGGTATCGGTATCGGTGCATCCCTAGTTATCAGGATAAATTTTCAAGTGATTCAAATTTAATTGTTATGCACTGTCCGTTTACCTGGCCTATAAACATCGAAATTATCCTTCCTGTGGCCACCAGACATGATATTTTCGTGTAAGGCACTTTAGATATTTTAATATAAATCAAGTAGAGCTTTGTAACATAAGATCGACAATTTTCATTGACTTCAAGTGGAACAATATGAGACAGATTCAATTCAAAAGATTATAGAGTTTAATAAAAACAAACTAAAGATTACATAAACTACTTAAAATCACGCAGGAGTAAATACATAGCAAAACACACAATTAACGAAACGATTGCAATACGAAATATTAGAGAGAGAGAGAGAGAGAGAGAGAGAGAGAGAGAGAGAGAGAGAGAGAGAGAGAGAGAGAGAGAGAGAGAGAGAGAGAGAGAGAGAGAGAGATGGAGATGGAGATGAGATAGATGAATCTTCTCAGGACAGTTCGTACAGTTCAAATCATGAGACCCCAAAGGCTTAAACAGAAGTTATAGACAACCTTAAAACAGCATTCCTGCTAGATTTTATACTTGCTTTGACAAGGCCCGTTTGTGCGGTTGTTTGAAAAAGCGTCAGCTGAATGTGTCCGGAGTTTCGTTCGGACGCAGGTAGGCTAGATGTGTTATCTGTCAGCTCGAACAAACGATAATTAAGTCTTCAACATGACATCATGACTTTTGCGTAAACATACACGCCACTTTCAAGTCAAGTGGCGTGTTATTTATACGCATTTTGAGCTATCCGCGTGTATGCGTGTATATCTACGCCGTTATGTCCGAGTGATTCCGCGTGTATGTACACGCTGTTAAAAATCCGAGCGAAATAAACCCAAATTTTGATATACATTCTGGGGAGCGATATTTTTCTTACTAGGATGGTAGGGAAAGACTCATAAATGGTATTAACCAGTGACGGGTAGGTTTAGGGACGGGGTTGGGGTAGGTCATATATTTATATATACAGTAATGTAACGTTAAGTCAACGGCGTTCATAAACACGCTGAAAAGCGATTATGCGTGTTGATAGCACGCCAAAAATGGAAATACGAATTGGCGTGTCATACATACGCAGTTTCATGAGATCAGTCTGAAGTCTTAGAGTCGTTCCGTTCGTGAATATACTTAACGAAGGAAAACTATCAACTGAGTTAGATCACTAGAAAGAAAAACTTAGGTTAAAACGAAAGTTAGAAAGAAAACGAAGAACTCCGGTTGAGTTCTTTTGGAGACGGGTGAACTTCTCTCTGGCGTAGAACTGCAATGAAACGAAGTGGCGCTTCAGTTTTTGAAGAAGCTAGAGGCACACCTTTCTTACGTGCCTGACCAATCGTTTGGGAGGAGGAGTGGCAGCAAACTTCTGTGTTTGCAAAAATACACACCCTCCGGGTCATGTGCGGAGAGGATAAAACTTTAGTAAAAATACACTTCTAAATTGGTATTAATAAAAACATGCATCATATCGCACTTTGGGTTAGTTATTCGATCTTATTCGATTTCGCTGGTTACAATCATACCAAGCGCAGCATTCCTGCGAGCTGGTAGGATGACGATACCTGATTCTTCGTGATTAAAGCATATCAATTTGATTACATATCATGAAAGCTTATAGTTATAGCAGTTTGTCACAATAGAATCATGCAACATCACAAGAAAAGCATTTCACACATTTACAACAGTATTTTGATCACACATCAGGAAACTGAGGGTTTCTATGTGTGTGTGTGTGTGTGTGTGTGTGTGTGTGTGTGTGTGTGTGTGTGTGTGTGTGTGTGTGTGTGTGTGTGTGTGTGTGTGTGTGTGTGTGTGTCTGTGTGTGTGGTGCGTGTGTGTGTGTGTGTGGTGGGGAGTTCATCTAGCGTTCGTCGGACGTGGTGGACTCTTGCCCACCCCGCCTCTGGGGAAGTAGATGTGTAAGGTATTGATAAATTTGATGAGTTTAAAACGGGGTACAATGTCTGTTTTGTTTGAAAAGCGTCTATCCTTCTCATGCGGGGATCATGAGATTCCCTCACGGGATCTCCAGATCGGTTGGTGGCCATTGTCACATGTCCATGCGACAGAACCTTCTTTATCTTAACGAGAAAATTATTAACTGTCCCGTGATATCTTCCATCAATGGCAGTCTCTGAATGGAAGAACTGGGCTTTGTTTTGACACATTTAAGCTACTGTCTCGGTAATGTAATCAAAAGACTGACGTGATCAGTTTGGAGGAGTGGAGGGATGTTAACTACCTAGAATATAATTAATGTTATCAGATGACCATCTCGGTGCCGTTACACAGGTGACGTCATCGACCAGGAAACTATAAAGCACCCCAAACAACACAAGCACATCAGCTTCTGATAAGCCTGAAGGAAGCGCTAACGGGAGTGCCGGGAGTATGGCAGAACGACGCAGCGTCTTGTTCCCTACTCAGGGAACTAGGGTTACATACGTAACCGAGACGTTCCCTTATCATAGGGAACTTCGAGCTGCGTCATCGCTGTGGGAACGCGAATACCCACGTCGCCATAGGAGCAAGTGACCGTCATGTGAGAACTAGCGCACAGAGGACGAGAGCACCTGTGCCCCAGGGGCAGAAATTAAGTCTAGATCATAGAACTTAATAAAAGTATGCGGTGAAGACCATCCAGCCGCATCACAAACATCACTTAGGGAAACTCCTGACAATAGAGCTTTAGAAGCAGCCATACTCCTAGTAGAGTGCGCTCGTACAGCCAAAGGTGAAGGCTGACCAGCTGACTCATAAGCAAGTGAGATAGCCTCGACCACCCACTTGCTCATTCTTTGTTTAGACGCGGGACACCCTTTCCTGGGTGGCCCAAAACACACAAATAGTTGTTCTGATTTTATCCACAGGGCAGATCTGTGGACATAAGCGTCTAACGCCCTAACAGGGCAGAGTAAATTAAGTTTCTCCTGGTCTGACGACTGAAATGGAGGAGGACAGAAAGCCTGCAGAACTGTAGGTCTAACAACATTAGTAGGGACCTTGGGAACGTAACCTGGTCTAGGATACAGAAAAGCCTTAACCATGCCAGGCGAAAATTCCAGGCACGAGTTTAAAACCGACAGAGCCTGCAAATCTCCGATTCTTTTTAGGGAGGAGATAGCAAGAAGAAAGACAGTTTTAAAGGTGAGAAACTTCTCAGGAACTTCTTCGATAGGTTAAAAAGGAGCTAGGGAAAGATCTACTAATACAATGGCCAGATCCCAGGAAGGCACCCTCGTGCGAACTGCTGGCCTCAGCCTCAAAGTGCCACGAAGGAAACGAGTTATAAGCGGGTGTTTCCCAAGAGAAACTCCACTGAAAGGGACATGGTAAGCAGCTAGTGCCACCACATACACCTTTAGTGTGGAGGGGGATAACCCTGCGGAGAAGCGCTCCTGCAAGAATTCCAGCACTGCACCCACTGGGCAGATAACTGGGTCCTGCAGGTGTTCTCCACACCAAGAAGTGAAAAGCTTCCACTTCAAGGCATAAAGCTTCCTCGTGGATGGAGCTCTGGAGTGAAGAATGGTGTCAACAACCTCGGTTGAGAGACCGGAATCTAAGAGCTGGGCCCCCTCAGAAGCCAAGCCCACAGTTTCCATAACTCTGGGCGGGGGAGAAATATCGCCCACCTGAGAGAGTAGATCCCTCCTGACCGGGAGCTAGCTCCAAAGGAGACCCGTCCAGGAGAGAAATCAGGTCCGCAAACCGTACTCGGGCCGGCCAGAACGGGGCTACTAATAGTAGGCTGACCCCGTCCCGGCAAACCCCCTCCAGAACCCCTGGTAGCAGAGCAATCGGGGGAAAAGCGTGCAGACGTGACCTCGGCCACGGCTGCACCATAGCGTCCAACCCCAGAGGGGCTGGATGAATAATGGAGAACCACAGACGATAGTGCGATATCTCCGTGGAAGCGAATAGGTCCGCCTCGACGTGACCGAAACTCAACCAAAGGAGCTCCACCACCTCGGGGGTGGAGTCTCCATTCCCCCGGCCTCGGCCCCTGCCTCGACAGGGAGTCCGCTACCATATTCAAATACCCAGGAAGATACATTGCTCTGAGTGACAGTAACCTCCCTTGGGGCCACAGGAGGATCTGACGGGCCAACTTGTAAAGCCGGTGTGACCGCAGGCCACCCTGATGATTTATATAAGAGACCACCGACGTGTTATCAGACTGAACTAACACATGATGACCTCTCAGGTCTGCTAGGAAGTGTTTCAGAGCCTGAAACACTGCCAACATCTCTAGACAATTTATATGCCATGATAGATGATGGTCCTGCCACAGACCTTGGGCTGGACGACCACTCATGACTGCCCTCCACCCTGTGAGGGAAGCATCCGTCGTTAGCGTTACGCGACGACTAAGAGCCCCCAGCACAGGATCTTTGGATAGGAACCAAGTTTCTTTCCACAAGACCAGAGCACGAAGGCAGCGCCACGTGACTTTGATCGTGCGGAGTGGATTTCCCCTCGGGGAGAATCCCTTGGTCCTGAGCCATCACCGCAGCGGTCTTATGTACAACAGGCCAAGGTATAACGTTGGACACTGCTGCCATCAAACCCAACAGTTACTGAAACTGCTTTACAGTGAGTAGCTGGCCTAGCTTTACTGTTTCAAGGCTGAAGAATCGAAGCGATGCGGGTGACCGAATCTCAAACGATGCCCAGAAAAGGGGTCTCCTGAGAAGGAAATAAAACTCTTTTCTTCACGGTTCAGCCTCAACCCCAACTTCCTGACATGCGCGAGGACGACATCTCGATGCCGAACCGCCATCTGCTCTGTCTGAGCTAAAATCAACCAATCGTCGATGTAATTGAGGATACAAATGCCCTGAAGCCTCAGAGGCAGTAAAGCTGCATCCATGCATTTTGTGAAAGTGCGAGGAGATAAAGTTAGGCCAAATGGAAGAACCCTGTACTGGTACGCCTCGCCCCCGAAGGCGAGAAAAGACCGGGAAAGCGCTCGCTGGGACCGTCTGCGCCCCGGCATAAAGGCGGGGTTGGCAGAACGGGCCCCTGAGGGCACAGAGGAAGAATGGGCACCGTAAAAAGAGGTGAACACCTTTCTCCCTCGGTGGGGACCGCCCTCAGCATAGCCAATATAACTGTCCTCAAATCAGTTCTATTGTTTTTTATTTATTTATTTTTTAAAGCTTTTGGCTGTGAGTATCGCGTCTGGTCCCACTGACCAGCAGGGGAGCGCGAGACGCAATACTCTGCTTTGCTGCGCCTATGCAATGAGCTCGTAGACGGCCGGGGCTGCACCCGCCCAGCAGCCCCGGGATGTGAACTTTTAGTGGAAGAAACCCTTTAAAAGCTGCTGCCTGCTATATTCTTCCTGGAATTATTAATGACAGTATTAACTAAGTCACTGAATAACCCCGAGAGAGAGGAACATCAAGATTAGAAGAAAGCTTTTTCTTTCTCTTTCATGTTGGAAAAATTAATTTTACCATAAATCGGCAACCTGACGCAGTTCTCGAACCACGTCAGTACTGCCTCCTCACTCACGTTCACGTCCATTAGCAAATCAGCCCGGTATGCCTGCAATATAGATTGTGCAGACACGACGCAGCCTGACCTGCCGCCGAAAACACTTTACAAAGCCGAAATGTTTCATAATGGCTTGGAAAGTATGCCGGTGCTTTAAATGACAATGCAGCCTCGGAAGAGAGATAGCTCGCAAGCGTCTCTACTACCCGTGGCAAAGCGCCGCCTTTTATTTTCAAAAAGCCTAAATCAGAATATGATAAATATTCTTAGACTAATAGAAGCCGGCTTCTTCCCCTCAGGCATATCCTGCACGTCCTGAAGAGCTGCAACTGCAGGACCAATCGGAGAATAATCTTCCACATCAACCTGCAGTTCGCCCTCGTCAGCCGTCGAATCATCTGAGAGGTTAACAACCCTCTCGAGGTGATCGACAAGGTCCATCTGAGAACCCCATGATGCTAGCCGCCGCTCAGCCTCAGCTCGAGCGGGACCCGCACCACGAGGACTGAGCCCCCTTCACTCGAGAAGAGGGCTAGACGAGAGCAGAGCGTTTTAAGAGAAAACTGCTCGCAGTTCGCACAGAGGGTTCCCTCGAGAACCTCCCGTGCGTGCTCTTCTCCCAGGCAGAAAACGCTCAGCTCGTGTGTGTCAGTCGGTGTCAAAAACCTAGGACACGGGTCGGCACATTTACGAAAACAATCTACCTTAGCCGTGCGTTTCATACTCATACTTGCGTTTCCTTTGAGTAGCGATTCAAACAAACAGTCCCTGAAGACGAAAAGATGATTTGTCATGTTTGCAAGGCGCCCTTATATGCTTCCAGGTCGCATGTTAATCATTCACAATAATGATTCACGGCTGTCGCTGGTCAATGTGATTGACGTGATTTGATAGTGATTTCAGACACCTGTCACGCCTGAGGCGTTTCCCATAACGTCGATGACGTATTGTTGAGTTCCCTACGAAAGGGAACGACAGTCAGTCTGCTGTAAATTGAGTTTTTTTTTTTTTTTTTTTTTTCAGATAGATTTAGTGCTCACAGTATCTCACCTGATCATAATTTCCTGGTGTCTCTTCTGCTGTTAGAAAAACACAAACTCTTACTTTGGTCAATTAAAAAACAAATACATACTTTGACAAATTTCAATCCCACAATAAATCCCATATTTACATTTTGTATAATCAGCTTTATGTTATACTTGCCATTTTGTCCTGCTTGTGTGTGTCTCCTGTGACGGTAGTAAATCCCAGCAGCGACTGCTACAGTCACAAACAGCAAAACAACAGCAGCACTTATTCCTGCTATAACAGCTGAAGATAAACCTGAATCTGGAACAGATAAAGATTTATCGAGATCATCTGATAATTGATTTTCGCAATACTGTCGACTGATATTTAGATATTTCTATTTGCAGTAGTAAGCTCCATGATATTGATTTAACTTGTCAATTGTGCCCTCTGGTGTGTTTTTGAGCAACAGCAGATAAAACCAATAATAACCAGCTGCAGAACCGCAGAACCATACGTCATAACAGTGTGAGGATGCCGGAAGTGGGCGTGGCAAGGCATTGCGCTACTTTTGTGTTTTAGAACGTTTCAAAGTTTAAAAGAACATTATTATAAATATATTTTTTAAACGATTTAATTAAAGATACATTTAAGATGTGTGTATAACAAGTGAAACTCGAAAAATTTAAATATTGTGCAAAAGTTCATGTATTTCAGTAATTCAAATTTAAAGGTGAAACTAATATATTTAGAATAACTATATACATATGCATGATTATACTTTTCAGAGGGCCGACATTTCTGTATTTAAAATCCTTTTTTTGTATTGATTTGAGGTAATATTCAAATTCTCTGAGATTTTAAATTTGGGGTTTTCATTATCTGTAAGCCATAATCATCAAAATTATAACTTTTGCACAATATTCAAATTTTTGAATATATATATATATATATATATATATATATATATATATATATATATATATATATATATCCTATATATATATATATATATATATATATATATATATATATATATATAGTATATATATATATATATATATATATATATATATATATATATATATATATATATATATTCAAAAATTTGAATATTGTGCAAAAGTAATAATAATAATAATTATTATTATATATAATTATTATATATAATAATTATTTGTCCTATTAACAAAATACAATATACTAAATGCTTTTCAATTCAATAAAATGTTCAAGCTTTGCTTTCATTTATTATTTTTTTTTTGTTTGTTTAAAGCTTTGTTCAATTTATATTGTTAATCATTTGACACAACAAATGGATAAAATATAATTGTAACTCTTAAAAAACTATTAACGTTTGTTAATACTCAACCATTTCACAACTAATCATTTTTCTTTCATAGACCAAACACAACATAATTATATGGTGGACTGAAACAAAAATCATTAATTAAATAAAATTAGTTTTTTCCTCTGAAATGGCAAAAGCATCACACACACTAGCTGTACCTGCTCTAAATAAATAATAGTAATTAAATAAAAATACAAAATCGAACTAAACAAAATAAATTATAAAAAACAAAATCAAAAGCAAAGAAAATAAATCTTATTAAAGCGAGTGTCATGATGAAAGGCGCCTCAGGAATCGTCAGGATTAACTCCATGTGTATGGAGCTTTGATTTATTTAGTTTATTTGTCACTTGAGAATTATTGTTAAATGTGTGTCTGTGTCACAGAGCTTTCAGCAGCGCCTCCCTCTGGCCTCATCCGTTCCCTATCTCCGGAATATTAAAGTAACACCAAGTAAAATTTCCTCTTCGGTCGCCCTACTGGTTGGAAACGAAATTGTTCATTGCCGCTGTCGTAAATAATATAGCCTACCGTCTCACGCACGCTCGCTGTTTACCCAGCACCGGCTTTAGAATGAACGATGTCCACAGACAAGGTAAAGTATGTTACATGATTTCATGAAAGGATGATGTATATTGTGACATCAGAAACGAAGAAAAACGAAATAATGACTATTGTAGCGCTTGACGTAAAGCAGTCGAGTTTTGTAGTTCTTTTTTGTGGTCGGGTTACTACCCGAAACCCAAAGTTACATAATGCCAGTAAAAGCGATACAGACCACGTCAGGCTATGGAAGACGAGTCATTTAACTTATTTTAAGTCGATGTACCATCACAAGGGTCTTGGAAATATATTATGAAGGTTGAAAAACTACTTAGTGTTACTTTAAGATTGCATTTCCCATCTCTCCCTCCGAGCATTATCCATCCCCATCCATGCCTGGGGCACGTTCAAGATCACAACGGTGCGCAACGTTTTGCTACGGTCTCCGGGTTGAACGTCATGTTTCCTGGAAACGGCTTGCACCGGTGTGCAACGGGGTTTGAGATGTGTTTTCTCTTGTTTGGTGGGCGTGTCAGAACTGCAGTCCAATCGGCAGCAACATCTATATACAGCATGCGGTATTAAAGTGAACGCGCAATGGAAGTAATTTACAAATGTGTTCGATACGCAACAACTGAGGATATTAGAAAACATGTTTGTCGTAAGTATTATTGTAAAAATATAGGATATCAACATAATGATGTAGTTGTTTATATTTTTAGCTTCATTGCAAGTGTATGACATTTGGTATAGAAATAAACAATGCATGTAAAGTGCTTTTCCTAAAAATGAGAAAGAAAATATAGGGTATTAATAAAACAGTATGAACAACAAATAAAGTCAGTATGTGAGGCTAAATAGATGTGTTTTAGTCTTTATTAGGTAAGATGTGCTTCCATTTCAGTTTCCACAAATCCCTTCACTCGATTGGGATGTTCTCTTGTGTTCTGGGCGGCAAGTGCAGTAACTGTAACATCGGCATATTATTTTGTAGTATTAAACACATATTTATACCAACTTCATCAGGCTCCGAAAATTCTTCACAAAGAACACAAAAAGTCTTCTCAGCTGCCGTAGTTGCGTCATCACAACAGTGCGTTCAACGCGTCACTGTTTCTGTTTAAAAAACGTTCTGCAACGTTTTGTCGGCGCTGAACGCAGCCCAGGTCTATCTAATTATCCCTATCACCGTCACCTGTTCATCTTTATCTTCCCTTTATATGGACTCTGTCTTTGACTGTGACTTTGCGAAGTCTTGATTTGCTCTGCTGTCAGTTCCAAGCGTTATTCTCCTGTCTCTTGTTATCTGGTACTTTGATCTCTGCCTGGACTCTAGTTTTGTGAACCTTTGCTGCCTACCCTGACCCTAGCCTGTATATCGTTACGAACTTTGGATTGCCCCTTTACCTGCACAGTTTATGTCTGCCTATCTCTGCTTCATTGCATGTGTAAATAAAATACTGCGAATGGATCTCAACGCCTCTGACTCAACATTACAGTCTGCATAACTTTAATAAGATTTGTTTTCTTTGGTTTGATTTTGTTTTATATAATTTATTTATTTTATTTATTTAGATTTTGTATTTTTATTTAATTACTGATATTTATTTGGAGCAGGTAGGTTTTGCTATTTCAGAGGGGAAAAAAACATTTTATTTAAAAAATGCTATTCAATTAAATCAAATGTTTAAATGCTCAAGCTTTGTTTTCGTTGTATTATTTTGTTTGTTTTAAGCTTTGTTTTAAGCTTTGTTCAATTTATATTGTTAATCATTTGACACAAAACAAATGAATAAAGTATAATTTTAACTTTTAAAAAACTATTAACATTTGTTAATAGTACATTGCCTGTCTTTAGTTAGTTTGTAGAACAAAACATAGTTATTATATTTTATAATATTTGATATATCAGTGACGTGCGGTCTGGGTAGGCAAACTAGGCACTGCCTACCCTGCCAAAATGCAAAAATAAATGTTTATTAAATAATAAACTTGTATTTGTATTTTTACTGTTTATTCTTGCGATTTAGCTATATATGCAATATGTGTGTTATTCCAATTGTTTAGACGTTACGATGACAAATGTAGAAGTTACGCATACTCAAATAAAAAACAATCGGCTGAATAAGCAGTGCTTATGCGGCCCATTAGCCGCCTTTCCACTGCCGGGCCAGGGCCGGGCCGTGCTAGTGCGTGCCAGGGCCAGTCGCGTTTCCACTGTCACTTCCGGGGCTTGAGCAGGGCTTACTCGGGGCCAACGGCCAGGATTTCTGGCCCGTCGAATACCTTGGGCCAAAGCAGGCCAGCTCGGGCTAGAGGCGTGGTCAAGGTAAAAGGCGGAGTTTATCGGTGTTAGGGAAAGGTATGGTCTGCGGCAAGATGCACTATGTCACTTTTTTATATCGCGCAAAATCATCGCTGCTCGAAATGGAGAATCGCCTGTACTGGTCTGTCGAGGATACCAAAGCTCTTCTGAGCATTTGGGCAGAAGAAAGAGTACAACGTCAATTTGACGGCGTGTGCAGAAACGAGGATGTTATCAAGTACATCGTTGCTGAACTTGCTAAGCTAAGTATTAGCCGAACAACGCTTCAAGTTCGGGAAAAAATAAAAAAGTTGCGGGCGCAATACAAGGTGATTAAAACGCACAATGGAAAAAGCGGAGCCCAGAGAAGGAACTTTCCATGGTTCGATTTGATGGACGGTGTGCTGGGTCACCGTCCCTCTGTTAGTGGCGAGACAAGTCGGGACACTATGGCAGCCACGGCCGGTGAGTTAATATACATGCTATCTTCCTAACTTTAAAATAAATAAATATTGTATAAGTGGCTCATGTGCTTGTTTATGTTTTGTGTGCTAGAATCGTCATCCCAGAGTGTTTTATTTGACTCAGAAGTGGAGCAGGGACCGTCTACACTTCCACTGCTAACGTCGACACCCGTATGCAAAAAATATACAAAATACACCACAGAAGTATTCAATTTTTTGTTAGTTTCTTTGTCAGTATGTAATTAACGTCATGTGTATATATGTTTATTACAGAGAGACATGACGACCCTGAAGATCTAACCATAATAAGAGGAGGATCACATCACATTCCACAAAGGACTAGACCAGGTATTTATGCGTTTAATGTACCTGCTAAATATATGTAACAGACTTTACAGTTTGGTATACTGTATGTGCTATACCACAATCTATAATCTATCAGAAGACATCTCAAATATCCTGCTTATTTGTGTGTCTGCTTTTACAGAGAGTCGCAAACGCAAAGCTGTAAATTTGGCAACAGGGGAGTTTTTGCAGTGTATGCGGGACATAACACAGCAACAGATGGAAGAAGAGCGTGAGCTAAGAAGAGAAGAAATGAAGAAAGAAATGATGATGAGACGAGAGGAATTGGACTATGATGCACAACTCAGACGGGAGGAGATGTCACAAAGGCAGAAAGAATCAGAGTCTTTTGCATCAGTCTTCAGTCATTTGACCGCAGCCCTTCTCCAGAGGAAGTAACTTAGATGGACAACACATCTATCTTTCTGTTTTCCTTAATGCCTTAATTTTTTTGTGTAAATAGTAGGCTACTTCTTAAAATCACCTGCTGTTTTGTTTGTAATGTATGCACATTTGTAAGTAGTACTTCTCAAAAGCACCTGTTTTGTTTCATTTGTATGTATGCACATTTTATAAGCACCTTTGTATTTTTGCACTCTGATGTAAACTTAATATATAAATAAAGTAATAGCTGTGCTATTATAACTGAGTCAAATGGAAATCATGCTTATTAAGGGGCACATTATTAAAAGCAAAATACACATTATTATAGTAAAAATTATACACCTATTATAAGGCATATTATGTAAAATGAATGTTACTTAAATACATTCTTTATTAGTAATTCATTGTTGGTTCATGTTAGTTCACACTGCATATACGTTTGCAAAAAAAAACTTTAGATTTAAATACTTAGTAATATTTGGCATTTGCTTTAACTAAGATGAATACATACTGTGTAGTAAATGCTCACTATTAGTTTATATTATATAAAGTATTTAACTAATGTTAACTTATGAAAACCTATTGTAAAAGTTACCTACATGATAATGTACTAAAATATAAAGACTTTGTGACTCAGATAAGCCATTATTGCAGGTATTCGTATAGACTTCTAGGCATACTGATGGACAGATTTTTTAAACGGCTGTCTGATGGGCACCTTTTGTATTCTATAATGCAAATACGGTCCTAGTCAGTAGAACGATAATTAGGCTAAGCATTTATTGGTATAGACTACTATCCATACTGATGGGAAACATTATCTAAACGGCTGTCTGATGGGCACCTTTTGTATTCTGTAATGCAAATATGGTCCTAGTCAGTAGAATGATAATTAGGCTAAGCATTTATTGGTATAGACTACTATCCATACTGATGGGCACATTATTTAAACGGCTGTCTGATGGGCACCTTTTGTATTCTGTAATACTGTAAACAGTGTAAGCAGATTAACATTTTAAAGTACCATTAACAGAAGTGACCATATCTAAATAAATTTCAACAGACATATAGTTACAACTGCAATTTAAAAAAAAAACTGTAGAGCTGAATATGTTTGATTTTATTTAAAAAATAGTGAGAAGATTGTTAAATTGTATGTTATTAAAACATTTTTGCAGTATTCACTCTGTATGCTTAAATGTGCTATTGATCTGATATTGTCTGTTGTAACCATGTACCATTTAGGATAAAGAAGTGTATTCAAGTCACAAAACAGGGTTATGCCAAATCTGAATTTCAAATAGTTTATTTGTAACAAACACAATATAACAACAACTTACAATTATTGCTGCTGCATGAACAACTGTTGCAGAGCACTTCTTGCATCTGAACGCTCATCACCAACATTGCAAAGTGAACGTTCAGCATCTTTATCACGATCACACCACTCTGGTATAAATCTGTCCATGTACAATTCGCACAAGTTGTGCAGTGTACAGCACGTCTCAACCATATCAACAACAACATTTACATTGCAGTCATTTCGCTTACTGAGACACTTCCATCTTCCTTTCAACCTCCCAAACGCATGTTCAACCACACAACGGGCTCGACTTGTTCGCATTTTGTATAGTTCTTGGCCCTCTGTTAGCCTGCCAGTATCAGGATATGGTTTTAGCAACCATTTCTGCAATGGGTAAGCAGAATCACCAAGAATGAAGTATCCAACATCAGTTCCACATATGTTTTTCACTCTGCCAGAAAAACCATTACTGTCTGTGGCCCAAGCCCATAGGCGTGACTTTCTGAGGACACTAGCGTCGTGTTCTCTCCCTGGCTGTCCAACATTCAGGTCCCAGAACATCCCTTTGCCATCCACAGTTGCTTGTAAAATGATGGAGTGCCAACCTTTTCTGTTGTGGAAATCTGATTGGTATTGTGGAGGTTTTAATATAGGGATGTGAGAACCATCAATAGCACCCACGCACTGTGGAATTCCATACCTCTCTTCGAAGTAATCTGCCATCTCAGATAGTTTGTCCTGGTCTGGTGTTTTGATGAACTTGGGCCGAAGTATTGCAATCACAGCCTTACAAAAGTCATGCACACAGCGGCAAACAGAAGTCTGACTGACAGCAAACAGGTTGGCTACTGTCCTGTACTCTGTTGTTGATGCTAGTTTATACAATGCAATGGCTACCCGTTTCTCCAGAGGAATGCATAATCGATAATTTGTATCTTGTCGCTGTAGTGCAGGCTTCAGAGTTGTACAAATGTATGTGAATGTTTCTCGGGAAATTCTGAAGTCGCCCAGCCACTGCTCATCTGTGAATCTTTGAGCAGTGTTCTCCCACCAGTCACTTGTTCGCTGATAGGCCCACACCTCAGCGGTCCGCATTATATTGGTGTAGTAGTGATGCATCATCTGAAAAATAATAGAATGAAGTGTAAACATTAATTACATAATTATGTTACAGATCTGTACATGTACATAAATGAAAGGCACTTCTACAGCATTTATAAATATTTGCTAACCCATTTATTAATACATTACACTCCAATGTTTTAATTGTTACAATCGGTTAACGCACTGTGAACAAATTAACAAACCAACAGCTGATTTTATTTGAAAATCTAGCGTTAACAAAGATAAACAAATACAGTAACAAATGTATTGCTAAAGTTTCGTTCATGTTAACCCATAACTTACATTACATACTTTACTTTCTTGCAAAGTGGTACTGTAAATATTACTTCCCTAATTATGCGAAATGTAAATGCATACCGTATATTCATAATCATGGGTATAAATAGATGTACGGTATTAAACGAATAATACAATGACAGTTTAACATTGACACCTAACTTTAATTATATTAATATAGCAAGCAAGATATGATAAGCTAACAAAATACGTGTGTCTTTTCAGCAGATAGTAAAGACAGTGAAAAGCTCAGAAAAACAACTCCGTGCAATATGATTTGAAGTTATGCTAACATCGACTACAGGATACGAATTAACTATACTATAAAATAAAATATTTACCGTTTCCATCCATTGCTGGCGACTCTGCATTCGCCGTAACCGAATCGCACATCGTTGGATCGCCCTCTTTCGCCTTGCAGCCAACATAAGCTTTCGGCGTTGTCGCCGCTGAACCTCCATCTTCTTATCTTGGCTTTGCTGCCTCATCTTCCACCAAGCAAATACCAAAAAGAGCAAACAAACAGACGCTTCGGTCCTCTCCATCTCGATCGTCGTGTGATTTTAGCAAGCTAGTGTGTCCTGCCTGAATGAACTTCATAATTCCCGCTGAAATGGGTGGGGTTGTATGACGTTCGATCCAGGAAAGCGTGTTAAGGGCGGGGTTTATGGCAGCGCTGCGGGGCTACTGGCCCTGCAGTGGAAACGCAAGCACGGTGCTTGAGGTCCGAGGCCAGTGGCCCGGCTCGGCTCGCTGTTAGCCCTGGCCCGGCCCTGGCCCGGCAGTGGAAAGGCGGCTATTCACTGCAGACAACAAGCGAAAAAAAATGTTGCGCATGCGCACTTCGATCCTGTATTCTTCAACATGTACGGCAAAAAGCACAAATCTACTGTGCCTTTAATGTGGTATGCCCGTAATCATCTCCGTTACGTATCAGACATGGACCAATTAAAATCGAGATATTCCTGGACATTTGCGCAGCTAATGTACACCACAGCTAGCCTACGCCTAATCCCCGCCGAATTCAAAGTCAAAATGACAGCACCGGCCGTGATCACAGAAATTATTCCAAGCTTGATTTTAATTCAAAATCTGAGTTAATAGCAAGAGGGAGGTCTACGCCAGCCTTAGATGGACTACTGCAGCAAAAGGGCCCAAAAATTGTTCGGTCGTTTCAAACAGACTGGTATGGAAGAAAAGATTGGCTATGTTGTCTTCGAGGAAAGAGCGGCGGATGGGTTACACATAATCTACCGATTGGTGAGTCAAAGACTATTTTGGGCTTAATATTGAATTGATAAATGTGGTTGAATTAATGCAAGCCATTTGCCTTCATATTCAATTGAGCAGTGTGTGTTTTTACTTTTGCTGACTGACAAAATTGGCCGCTGTGCAACAATTAATGATTAAGAATGGTTGCATTCTGATGCTGAAGTGGACATTAACTACCAGTGTGCCTGTGCCGCGCTTGTGTGTGTGTGTGTGTGTGTGTGTGTGTGCGCGTGCGAGATAGCAACCAGAGAGAACCTGATTTGCATATTTCTTGATATGCCGCGCTTGTGTGTAACGTTTACTGTTATTACGTATTATTAGCCTGAACAATAAATCAGGTGGCTTTCATAACTCAGTGCCTAGCCTCTTTAAGACATCACCCCACGTCACTGAGATATATATATATATCATTAAAAAATCATTAAAAATATATATAATAGCATTCTTTTAAACTTTGAAACGTTCTAAAACACAAAAGTAGCGCAATGCCTTGCCACGCACGCACACATCCGGCATCAGACTGTTAGGCTGGCGCTGTTGTCCTCACACTGTTATGACGTATGGTTCTGCGGTTCTGCAGCTGGACCTATGTCGATAAAACAGCATCAGCACTGTGAGCTCAACAGAGAACAACATTCACAGGAAAACTGACTAATATTATACATTTTTATTTGTATTTACAATAGACTTCGAAATTATAAGTGTGTTATCTCAATTATATTTTAATGTTGAGTCAAAAGGCTCACTTTTTCAAACAGGCCACTGAAAACATTTACTGAGTCAATTTAAATAGAAATGCTCAACGGAAAATGCACTGAATGAATAAATGAGACTCACCAGTGACAGAAACACTGAAGCTCCTCATGATGCTGAATCTGCTGCTGATGATCTGTAGTTTATATTCTCCAGAGTCTGTGTTTCTGGTGTTTGTGATGGTCAGAGATCCAGTCTGATGACCCAGCTTCAGTCTGTCTCTGAATCTCTCTTTACACTGAACATCTGTACAGATTTTACTCTGATCTCCAGTGATTTCAGCGATGAGAGTGTCATTAAAATACCATGTCATAACATCATTTGTGTTTTTTATAACACCAGTATATAAAGTGACAGGTTCTCCCTCCTTTCTCTCCACTTCTTCTCGTCCAGCAGCAGAAACACCTGAAACACAAACTAACAGCTGAAGAAAGTGTTGTTTTGAGGGACAGACACACAACATGAGAGAACGCATTAGGCTATATGAAAGAGATAAAACACACTCTCTTGACTTTCAGTCTGAAAAGCAACATTTATTCACGTTTTGTGCTAATAAACCTATTTTACATCTAATCCTCTATTCCTGGTGAACTAATAACACTAAGTATGAAGTAAATGCAGATGATTATAAAAGATGAACCGAGATGATATGATGAGAAACCAACTGTCAAAACTAACAACCAATGGAAAAACTAAACGTTTTCAATACTGATTAAAATATAGACGTAAATATACAAAGTTAACTTGTGTTTTGAAGATATTTTCTTTATACTGCATGTGAATTAGTATACAGGTAAAGAAAAAAGAAAAATATCACAGAACACATTAATGATGTGATTTAAATGTACAAGACTTGCTTTTAAACATAATAACTCACCATGAACAGAAACAATAAAGATCTTTTCACTGTCACTCCTGCCACTGATGATCCGTAGTTTATAAACTCCAGAGTCTGTGTTTCTGGTGTTTGTGATGGTCAGAGATCCAGTCTGATGATCCAGCTTCAGTCTGTCTCTGAATCTCTCAGTGTCATTATTACACTGAACGTCTGTACAGATCTTACTGAGATCTCTATTGATTTGAGCGATGCGAATGTCATTATAATACCATCTAATCTTCTCTTGTTGGTTTGTTTGAACACCAGTGTTTAGAGTGACTGAATCTCCCTCCATTACTGACACTCTGACTGTATCAACACCAGACGCTCCTGTAGAAGAAAATAACTATTCATTATGAGCCAAACAACATTATACAACAGGAAAGTAATGTGAAAATGTTCATAAAGTTTGTGTGTAAAATATGTCTGGATTCATAATGTAACACAAGCAAACAAAAAGCAGAATAACATCATTGATTTACAGCAGGAATGCCCAATCCTGTTCCTGGAGATCTACATTCCTGCAGAGTTCAGATCTAATTCTGATCCAAAACTCCTGTCTGTAATTATCAAGTGCTCCTGAATATCTTAATTTTCTGCTTCAGTTGTTTTTGATCATGGTTGGAGCTGAAATTTACAAGAAGTTAGATCTCCATGAACAGAATTTGGGTCTACAGGATGAGATCCAATTTCACGAGTTCACACTTAAAAATAAGTCAGATAGAATAAATGGTATGCATATTTGGCGTGCTGTCCGAGGAGAGGGCTCCGGGCTCAGTATTCGCCCCAAACCCAGAGTACTCGCCCCGTATTCCTGGCTGTGGAAGGAACAAGCCAAGAGTGAGGTGTCGGGGTGGTGGAGGGATGCTGAAAAACTGTCAAGGAATGTAGGTAAGTTGACTGAGTGCCTATATATCAAAGGGAACGAATGATATATCCTGCCTTCAAAAATCAATCAGATGAAGGAATCTCAGGAGACAGGAAGTGAAACTAACATTGCATTCAGACGTGCCTTGATACCTTCAGCCTTGAAATGTGTCCTCCGAATGCAGTATTTATCAGTTGTCAGACGCAGCCCATCTCGTCGAGAAACGTGATGCCTGTAAGCTATAAATTCTCCTACCCCTTCATATCTGTCACATTAATTTTAATTTGTTTTACATTTGCAGTTTAAATAAACCACACATTTTATATATTTAGCAGGGCATCTTGATTTATTATTAATTTCTTAAATAACCAAATTTCAACTATATGGTCAGATCCTTTGAGTGCAGCTGATGATGCTGTGAAGTGATGCTCTGTAGTGATCAAGTATATTCCAATACACAAATAAGATGTCCGTCTTCATTTTCTTTCCATAAACCTTCCCTCGCATCCTAATGGCGGTGGAGCTGAGACGCGAGGAAAGGAAGCGAGGGCGCACAAATAATAAATGAGAAGCACTAATGACTTCTGTACTGTGCTAGTACCCAGCATGCACTGCAGCATGAAGCTTTTCATTTCATGTCATCATTGTTGAGATTCATACGCTGATACTTGAACTGTGTGTCTGTATACCCCTCCCTTTTAAAGGGTGGGATTTCTGCAAACCTAAATGTATTACAATGGTCAAATAAAAGCACACCATGCAAAATACAGATGATACATCCATTTCTGTCGAATAGCCTATAATAAAATTAGATAAGAGAGACAATAACATTGCTTAATGTCTTACCATGATTGATTAAACACAAGAGCAATAAAGGCAACATAGACAGAAGCTTAATTTTCCCCACTTTTCCTCCCAAAAAAATCATTGCATCTTTTGATACACAATAGCGCTGTTATCCTCATCTGCATCCACGTCGACGACAAAGAGAAACTAGGCTTGTTTGAGATGCGCATTGCCTCGCCTGAAATGTATGCGAGAGTAGGCGGCTGCAGTGAGAGGAGGAGTGAAAAAAGCGCAGGCAAGTGTAATACCACTGAAGAAGAAGTATAAAGGATAGATAAAGATTGAACACAAGCGTTGCAGTGATGGCTTTGTCGTATTTACTCTGAATGAATTAATAAAAGCATATGTATAACAAATACTCAATACATTATATTATCAGTGCATGTATCCCTTTTCTTTCAGAGTAATGACTGGTTGTAAATGTAACCCAGATACAGTAGCAATTACATCTGGCCCGGATCCGTTTTAAGCCCCTTGCCTCCGTTTCTATCTTAGAGACGTTTTCTGATTGTGAACCAGATCCGTGCCAGATAGAAGTTCCAGCTTAAACATTCTAACTGCCATCAGTTCAGTATTTATATAATTTTACAGATCTGGCCCAGATCACTTTTCCCATATGTAACAGGATTAGGTGATTGACATCGAGATGGGCCTATCAGCAAGTGGTTCTGTCCATTTAAAGGCTGATTGTCACCTGGGATGCGTCACGTCAGTTTTCCCTGTTTGTTTGCTCGTGTCGACGGTGGCAGTAGGTAAGCACGCTATGTGGTAATAGGTGATGATTTTGGGAAATTGTTGTGATGTGCATAACATGAAATTGTCTGTTCATAGCTTTATGTGTTGGGGCGTTGCTCCTGCGCGCTGTTTGGCGGATATGATGATTTGCCGTGCAGATATGTTTCATTGTTAAGCGCTCGCTAATATAGTGCTGTTATGACCATGTGAGGTTAACACTCTTCTCGCATACTAACTAGGCGTGATTCCCGGTGTTGTGCCGATTTTCGAATCCCTGCCAGAATCTGACTCCCCCTCGCAGTCGGTCAATTACTTTACTGCGGTCAATTACTTTACTGCTCATATGTTTGCTTTGTAAATGCTTAAGCATGAAAGTTTACTTTTCTGAATAATATGTATTTTTTTATTTTGATATACAAAGATTAACCCCAAATGTGGCCTTTACTGTTAATGTTTGTTTGATTATAGGGAAATACCATAAACAAAAATGGGCTAAATGAGATGTCACCAGGTGACGAAGGATGGAACCATTATATCGGTGTTGTTTCCACGGGGAGCTAATTTAATGTAGAGATGGGCGGAGATTGAATCATGGCGTTCACGAGGGGGATCATAAAACCGGATGTTTAAGTGAAGAAAGCACACAGAGCTGGAAGGATAGAGCAGGAAGGGGCGATCCACGGCAGAGCAGGAGTTTAAAAACGGCGATTCAACCTGGATGGGGAAAGAGAGACAACATTAACAGAGAAGTGAGGCAGTGGTTTCATGTTACCTCATCAAACAGTTAAGTGCCATCGGAAATCCGATGCATCAATGCTTGTGCTGTATACAAACGTTTGGCGAGTTTGGAGCCTATTAAAATCTGATGTCTGATGCTGTGGAAGCCTATAATGTCAGTGGTGTTTGCGTAGTACATTTCCCATACAGTCTGGATGTGCTGTTTCATCAACTCAGGAGGAGGGAGTCGGCTGGGATAACGAGTGGAAACCTTATTCACTGCGAGTTGGTGTGAGTTGCAGTGCTTAGTGTGAAGTGAACACATGTTACTATTTGAAGTGATTGATGTATGCACCGGTGTGAGGATTGTCACCTTATGTCTGTCCGTGTTCCCAGCCGTTACACTCATTGTCCTGGAGTGCTGGGTCAGAAGTAACCATTTACTCTGTGTTGAGTGTGCACTGTACAGGATTGTAGCTCCAGTCTGTCCAGTGTGAAGAGGATTCGAGAAATGTTCATGCATTGCTGTTGATACTCTTGTTCTAAATAAGAACTAGTATCTGTCCATTGAGTTTCTCACACTGAAGCAAGCCCCTGCTGTGAGTATTTGAATACTGTTGACTTGAAGAGGATTCGTGAAATGTTCATGCATTGCTGTTTGATTCTCCTGTTCTAAATGAGAACCAGTATCTGCCCATTGAGCTTCTCACACTGAAGAAAGCCCTCTCGTGAGTATTTGAATACTGATGACTTGAAGAGGATTTGTGAAACATTCATGTATTGCTGTTTGATTCTCCTGCTCTAAAGAAGAACCAGTATCTGCCCATTGAGCTTCTCACACTGAAGAAAGCCCCTGCCATGAGTAATTGTCTACTGTTGATTTGAAGAGGAATGGTGAAATATTCATGCACTGCTGTTTGATTCATCTGCTCCATTACTTACCTCTGGCTGCCCGAAGAGGAACGGTCGTGTGAACTCCAGATCAGCATCTGCTCCATCGCTTACCCCTGGCTGCCCGAAGAGGAATTGCCGTGTGAATTCTAGATCCGCATCTGCTCCATCGCTTACCCCTGGTGGAGTGAAGAGGAACTGTCGGGTGAACTCCTGAGAAGCATCTGCTCATTTACTGGCCTCTGGCTGGGAGAAGAGCGACGATGTGAATTCCCTACAAGAGTCTGTTCCGTGACTCACCTCTGGCCGCCCGAAGAGGCCCCGCTGTGTGTATCCACTGTTAGCGCCTGCTCCATCGCAGGTTACAAACTCCCAAATCATGGCTCCTCAGCCATCTGGAATGCCTTGGGCTCAGGATCCATCTATCCAATAGTGTACTGTCCCCCAGCCAGCGTATAACCTTCCTGGGAACAGTTCTCTACTCTGTTCAGAGGATAAAGGAAGGTCTAAACTAATTTGTTCTAATATAAAAAACGAATGTCATAGCAGAGGGGTTGAAACTTATGGGAAGAACATTTTTCACTTTTTACTGTTATATAATTTTGTTTGGCTTAAATTTCACTCTTCAATTCTTCTTCAGGGGTATTTGCTTCTGAAAGAGTCTTCGTGTCAGTGATGTGGGGAGATTCAGTCACCCTGCATACTGGTGTTCAAACAAACCAACAAGACAAAATTAGATGGTATTTAAATGTCATACGTTTTGCTCAAATAAGTGGAGATTAGAGTAAGCTCTGTACAGATGTTCAGTGTAATGAAGATAGTGAGAAATTCAGAGACAGACTGAAGCTGGATCATCAGACTGGATCTCTGACCATCATGAACATCACAATCACATACTTTGCAGTTTTTAAGCTAGAGGATCATCAGCGGTGCCGGTAACAACACTGGCAGTGTTATTTTTAATTTTTTTGGTGAGTTGTTGAGTGAAAACCAGGTCATTTACTAGTACATTTACAGCTTGCATAATTTAACACAAGAAACTATTCAGTGTTATTTAAAATGTAATACAGTAGTTTAAATTCTCATTTTGTAATTCATTAAACTGCATTATGCATGTATTATAGTACATATGTGGGTCAGTAATACTTTTTTGTTTCAAATTATTTTGCTGCTTATAAAATTAGAAAGTCAGTGAAGGAGGGAGATTCTGTTATTTTTCATACTGATGTAGCAAGTGGCTTGATTTTAACGACTACGCCACCCCAAGTTAACGGGGAAAACAACCCAAATAAAGCTACAAATCCGTTTCACCTAGAAAAGGCAAGAGGCATGGGCTTCCGTACAAAAAAAACGTTTTATTAACACTAAAAGTTGATCAACAATGATTTAAAATGAGTAATTCACATGGGTCATGATTGAATTAACATGGGTCATGATTGGATTAATAAAGCAAAGGAAACAATACACAAAAGAAATAAACAAGATTTACAATAAACCTTCACAATATTCACAATAACCCGTCACAGGGGCTGAGGCTTCCAGTCAGGAGCAGGCTAGTGTGCCAGCAGCAGGTCTACCATAAGAAGCACGCCAACCCAACGTACACCCACCAAATTCACTGCAAAATAACCAAAGGTAGTGACACGGCAATAATGAAACTGCAATAACACTCTTAGTGAGACACCTGCAGTGAGACAAACAACCAGCCCGCCCCAGGAAGTCCTCAGCTCCTAAAGGAAAGAATAGAGAGAAGTAATGAACTAAACAATTTAAGTAAACAAAAAACAAAACATTCACAGTCAATTTATTGACTTAAACGTGATAACCAACCAAAAAAAACAATATACAATGCACCCCAAAATAAACAAAATATAAATACTATAAACAAATTAAAGACAAACAATAAACAAATACACTGACCGCTGTAAGAACGTCACACAGAATTAACTGCGGTACGCCCGGAAGTTATTGCAGGCAGACCGGCTAATCAGGATCAAAATAATAAATGCACGATAAACAGGACAATTTAATTTAACAAGAGAAAATAAACAAACAAAACACATTCAAGGTCGGTCCGTTGACTTAACAGTCCAACGTGACTGACACAAAAAAAAGAAAACAATTCACCTTAACCCAAAATATAAATACTCTAAACACTCGCATTCACACTCAAGAAAAAAACAATAAACAAATACACTGTGACCACGGCAGAAACTCACACCAAATACAGAGTTAACTGCAATAACGTTATGCCTGGACGCGATTCCAGGCAGACACGGTCACTCAGAAATCAAATAATAATGAGAAAACAAATCTACCAAAAACAAAAGTAAAGAAATACCAACTAATAACCAAGAAAAGCAGAATAACCCTTCAAGCCCGCATAGACATGCTCGACTTAAATGTAACGATGTGGAGAAAGCAGCAACGTGGCTTTAAGGAGCGAGTGGCGAAGAGAGAGAGAGAGCGCGCTGTTTAATGCGACTGCTCACTTAACCCACTTTAGCGTCCACGACGACCTTCAAAACAGTAAACAAGGGTTACGACTAACAAAGTGATCGACCAGTTACCCGCCCGATAATGCAATGGAATACTATCCCATTCAGTTTACCTACCAGAGAATACGATCGAGTTACACTTCAACATCAAAGCATCAATTAACAGCCTTGTTGACTGCAACAGCTGGTGTTCCGACCAGATAAGCTGCGATGCCACACCGATGGAAGCCCTGAAGGCACACAGTACTGAAACAAATTGCCACACCCTAAGTTAGGACAAAAAGAAAAGAAACTTCACTATGCCTCAAGATGATACCAAGCATACCTGGGAGTAAGCAGCAACCCACGCCCACAAACCCTCAGCAACCCAGCGGCACACTCAGTCTGCAGTTGCGACAGGAAGGGGCGGGCTTTCAACCATGACACACCCCAGGAGGCCTGAATAAACGGTTTATATACCCCAAATGGGCGATTGCTCATTGGCCACCTACCAAATAGTACTCACGTCACACGACTTCACTACACTGAGTTAAAACTAAATGATATGGTGACTTGGTATTTTAACGACACTCTCGATCTCAGTAAGATCTGTACAGATGTTCAGTGTAATAATGGCACTGAGAGATTCAGAGACAGACTGAAGCTGGATCATCTGACTGGATCTCTGACCATCACAAACACCAGAAACACAGACTCTGGAGAATATCAACTACTGATCAACAACAGCAGATTCAGCATCATTAGACACTTCAGTGTTTCTGTCACTGGTGAGTGATTTAATAATTATAGCAATTTCCCTTGAGCAGTTTTAGAAAACAGTTTTTTTTTAAATTAACCCAATACATTTTTTATTTTGTACATACTGTATGTGAAGTGAATAGTCATGCATGTCAAAGTGGCACACATTGTGTCACTATCACAGCAATCACATGTTTACTAATGTTATTAACATGAAAATGCCTTAAGTCAGATTTACTGTGCTGTTTCCTGTTGAGTTCTCAGTGCTCTGATGCTGTTTTACCTGCTGTTGCTCAAAATCACACCAGATGGAGCCATTAATCATACAATATGATACAATTGATGACCAAAGTAAAGAAAAAATAATAATCAAAGAGACCAGTAAAATCAGTTGCTCTTTTGAGAAATGATGACTCTCTGTCTTTATCTGTTCCCGATCCAGGTGTGTCTCCAGCTGCTGTAGTAGGAATAGTTGTTGGAGTTTTCATGACGGCTGCTTGTGTGTTTGCCTGTTGCAGGAGCCAGAAAGGTAAATATTAGAAATAGACAATTTAACTTTTTTATTGTGATTTATTGTGGTGAAAAAAATCTCTAAACTATACAAAAAGAAAATATTTCCTTCTAATTCACCAACAAAATGATGTGTTTAATTGAGTATGTTGTTATTGTTCAAACAGACATCAGGATGCGGCGCAATGATCAGTACTATGTGCCCTAAATCTGTCTCAGATCTCTAAAATCTGTAAGTGCCCTTTAAGTTTCATCTGTGTGTGTGGTTTCAATTCAGATATCATTACATATAGAAAAGTGCACTGCCCTTATATGTTTTAAGTTTAAAATGAAGAACAGTGACATTGATACAGTTCATAATATCGATCTAGACACACAGGTTACAGCTCAGTCTGACAGCATTATGAATTATTATGAATTTTCTAGTCATCGGCACTTGTCAAGGAAAACTATGCAGTCACTTAAAAGTACAGTATGTAAGTTTCGTACGTTTAACTCAAGGATAGAGCAGAGAGAATACAACTTTGGCATCCATTTCCAGGCCTCCCCGTTTAGGTCTCTCCAGACCTGGAAAGCTTTTCTAATATTAAAGTGGGTCCTAAAGCTCTTGCCTCACCATAACTCTTTATTTATTTATTTATTTATTTATTTATTTATTTATTTATTTATTTTCTCTTTTGTAATGTCACTCAGCCATCTCTCTTTCTACAGTCTTTCTTCAAATCTCCCTCTCTCTCATCCTCCATCATAAGTGGACACACCCCCAACTGCTGATTGGCTCATTCTCATCTCTACCATTTTTATATGCAGTTTATGCTGTAGTTTATATATAAAATTAAAACTAATTGTATTGTACTTTTTTTTACTATGTATATGCAGTGAGGTCCAAGGTTTTAAAAAATGACCATTTTGTAGAAAAGTACTTTATGATGGTCCTGAGAAATATGATGAATTGTTTTTTTTTTTTGTAATCATATACATCGTATCCACCTTATTTTGTAAAATGTATGTAAACTGTAACAGGATAAAAGGTTTGAGATTTGGATGTTCGGGGTTAATTTTGATGCCGATGTACTTTGTAACTGCTATGCTGCAATAAACTTCATCTTTGAGATCATCATCCTCATTTTTTTTCTTATGGTATCATTCAGAATATTTATATATTTATTTATTTTTTTCAGTTCTACTTAGAACATGTATAGGAGAGCGGGGCACAACGTAATGCTTTTTGACTTTCTCAGTTTGTATAAACCTAATTGTTTCATTAATACACTGTATACTTTTTTCTTGATTTATCTCGAAAAAATGGAAGTGAAATGTGACAACATGCCCCATAGGTGGAGTGCATTGTATCATGACCATATGACTAAAATGTTATCTGATCTAATCCAAAAATATACAAGACGAAATAAAATATTTTCTCAACAAAAAAAAAAGTGTTTGACAACAAACACGCAGGAAAACACAGCTACAGCTAGTTCAAAACATAATAATAAATCATTTCTGAACATGGACTCTCAGTCTTTTTTCACCATTTTCGCATGGTTTCTCATTTGGCGCTTTTCCACTGCATGGTACGGTACGGTTCGGTTCGGTACGGCACGCTTTGGCGCTTTTCCACTGCATGGTACGGTATGGTTCGGTTCGGTACGGCACGCTTTGGCGCTTTTCCACTGCATGGTACGGTACGGTACGGCTCGCTTCGGCGCGCTTTAAATGGTACCTGATCTGTTGAGGTTCCAAGCGTACCGTACCGGTACTAAAATGTGATGTGAAACACTGCAGATCACTGATTGGTCACAGACAGAATCGTCACTACCAGCGTCATTGGATTTGCGACACGAGACACTAAACCCGCTATACAGAGTCATATAACCAGTAGACAACAGCCAACGCGGTAGCACCTGTGTTTTACTTTCTTGAAAAAAAAAGAGATCAAAACTTTAAAAGAAATGGCTGAATCGTGGTCGAGGTGCAGACGTTCCTCTCGTTGGTTGCCGAGGAGCGGGGGCAAAACGGAATGAAAAGGTGTTCCAAGTAGCTCAGCTCTTAGCCGCACACGGCTAACACCGGACCTACAAACAGTGTAACGATCAGTCCCACCCACTTTGAAGGGGTACTAACTGCAGTGGAAAAGCAACCGAGCTAAAGCGAACCGAACCGTGCCGTACCGAGCAGAGTCGTACCACGCAGTGGAAAAGCAAAGCGAGCCGAACCGTTCCGCGCCGAGTCGAACCGTACCGAGCCGAACCGAGCCGTACCTGCAGTGGAAAAGCGCCAATTGTAACGCAATGTGACAACATGCCCCACCTGCACAACTGGGATTTAAACCTGACGAGTGTCTTTTGCTAGTTAGCTAAGCATTAAAGAACTATATCAACTGTTAAATAACATAATGGAGATTCAAATAATATCAGATTTGTCTCATTTTAAATAAACACAAAAAAACAGAGATAAAAAATAACCATAAGTGATACATTTCTTAATAAGTTTGATATAATATTTTTTGTTTTATATGATGAAAGTCCTTTTCCACCTTAATTAATGTAAATGCAGTTGTGTTAACACATTTTAGTTGGTTTAGGTCAAATAAGTTCACACTAGTATTTTTAACCTTATTACATTTAGTCAAAAAAATTATGTTGGGCCAAACTGATTTTTAACCCTCTACTGCAGAAATGTAGATGGTATGTGAAAAAAGGATTACACATAATTTATCGGTTCATTTGGGAACATTTTATAGAAAAACCTAAACCAAAATATTCACACACATGTCAAGCTCCACTCATGTCTTGCAAAAGAAAAAGGTGATGCATTCAGGCAAAATTTTGTTGTGTTTTGGTATTTTGCACAGTTAATGTCATGTCCACAAATAGATGTTGGATAGCACTGTGTGCACAACTGACTTTTGAGGCACAGACAAGCAGAAGTGGTAATGAACAGTATTTTGCTACTGTTTTACTACTGTTGATGTGCTGAGCAGCCATATTGGATTCGGTCGGGGTTGTTGCGCTTCTGGGTTGTTGACTGTTTTCTGTCCAGAAACCATTAACGCACACAAAAAAAACATGTTTTTTCAATGTCTTCATCGTCAGGATGTGGGATCTAGGTTTGATAGCAACGGTAATTTCTCAGAAGCTAGATAAGTTCTACTGAAATATCGCACTGCAAGATCAAGTCTGGAACAATAACACCAATCTTAATCCAAAGTATATGGCCTTTGAATGTGTCACGTTCAAACAATAAGAAGAACGCTTTAGTATGTCAAACATCAGCATTAATAGTATTATATTTTTATAGAAAAACTGTTCTGTGAGCATCATATCAGCAGTAATGGGGGACAAAAATGCCACTATTGCACAAGCTGTTTGTCCAATACAATCAGTTACCACATCCAACCACATTTCTTTCCAGATCAGCAAGTTTCATTTTGACTCCCAAACACAGATTAATTGTTGAATGCGTCAATCACAGTCACAGCAAAAACACAGTAAGACTTTGTTCTTTAAAAAATGGCATTTGTTTGTGACTTGATTTTATTGGATTTATTATCACATTAAAGGACCATTTACACTACACCATTTTCAACTAAAAACTGAAAACTTATGCCTTTTGGACATTAATTTACACAACAATGGCATTTTGAGGACCTGAAAACACAAAGTTTTGAAATCGATACCATTATTGTCTATCTTTATCGTGTAAGCTACAAATCGAATTAGTGAAAATGGTGAGCGTATGTTTCTTTATAAAGTGTAAAGACCATCTACTGGCCTGGTGGCAGAATACAGTGTTTTTAGTCGTTTTCTCTGATCCGTGTGAACAGGAATCGTTTTGACAACATTGTCGTCTGTACTTGAAAAATGGAAAGGAAAAACGTTTCAGTTTTTAGTACATCGCTGTCGTGGAAACGTACCCTAAAACTGGAAATCTAATTAATATTCCTACATTTAACTTTATTAAACTGCAGCTTTTATTGTAAAAAGCAACAACAATGAATCTTCCTAGACAGCAACATAATATCGGCCGAGATCCGGCCCACATCTGGTATGAATGTGATCCACACGGATCGGGGCCGACACTATGTTGCTGTCTGGGTTTAGTTCAGTGTGAAATAAATCACATTATCATGACAATTAGCAGTCGTCCTGTTTTCTGTAGGCTCACAAGCATCATTGATCTAGTTTGAGCACATGGCACATTGTTGCAACAATACAACAATAAACAGTCCAGATGCAAAGTTGTTCATTTGTGGGGGATTGCGCTTTGCAAACATCTTCATTGAATTCACAGTGACTTGTAATTGAAATCAATTCTGACAAGGTTTCTTTTTTGCAGGAAACTCTCTTACATGTCCACCATTTTAATAATAATAATAATTCATTACATTTATATAGCGCTTTTCTGGACACTCAAAGCGCTTTACATAGAAGGGGGGGAATCTCCTCAACCACCACCAGTGTGCAGCATCCACTTGGATGATGCGACGGCAGCCATATTGCACCAGAACGCTCACCACACACCAGCTTACTGGTGGAGAGGAGACAGCCAATGAAGCCAATCAGTATATATGGGGATGATTAGGAGGCCATGATGGACAGAGGCCAATTGGCAAATTTGGCCAGGATGCCGGGGTTACACCCCTACTCTTTCGAAAGACATCCTGGGATTTTTTGTGACCACAGAGAGTCAGGGCCTCGGTTTAACATCTCATCCGAAGGACGGTGCTCTTTTGACAGTATAGTGTCCCCATCACTATACTGGGGTGTTAGGACACACACAGACCACAGGGATAGCACCCCCTGCTGGCCACAATAACACCTCTTCCAGCAGCAACCTGGTTTTCTCAGAAGGTCTCCCATCCAGGTACTGACCAGGCTCAGCCCTGCTTAGCTTCAGTGGGCAACCAGTCTTGGGCTACAGGGTGATATGGCTGCTGGTCATTTTGCTTGATCAGGTTTGCTGTGGTATCTGTGGAGGGAGGAGAAAGAAGACGCGCAGCGTTATTAGAAAAGATGTGCAGAGGAGGAGATCGGGCTTGATTTCATCGACTGCAAACCACAGCGCTTTCAGAGTTTTAAGCTTGAGCACTTTGAGTGATAGTTCAGATCCCTGAACTGCTGAGGAAAATGTTTGACAAATTTGTTTTGTTCTGTTTGTGTTGTTGCCGTCTGGTTGGTAAGTTACAAACATATGAAGATGCGTCTCTGAGATCTATTTATTTTACTGCTGCTAAAAGGATCTAATTTGAAAGCCAACATTTGACTTTCCAGAGTTTGCAATAGTTTCAATACCATAAGTTTCAATTAAAGCTTAATTTAGATACCTTTAAGAACCTTAATCTGCACAGTTGACTTGTTTTTTTCTTTGTTTTTCAGGAGTGTTTGCTGACACAGATGCAATGACGTCAGTGTCAGTGATGGAGGGAGATTCAGTCACTCTACAGGCTGATGCTGAACTACAGACGGATGATCTGATCATGTGGAACTTTAAAACGAACGGGCCTCTTTTAGCAAAATTCAACCTCGCGACCAACGACATCTCAGTAAAGGATAATGTTACTGATGGGAGATTCAGAAACAGACTGAAGGTGGACTCTCAAACTGGATCTCTGACCATCATGAACACCAGAATCACAGACTCTGAAGATTATCAAATAACCATCAGCAACGAAAAAAAGACCACTAAACATAAATTCAGTGTTACTGTCTACGGTGAGTAGAGATTTAAAGGTTGCTCTGTGTTTTGTATGCTATATGGACAGTTGCAGGAAAGCTACATTTCTCTTTATTCTTTCATGTTTTAAGCTCGTCTGCCCATTCCTGTTATTATCAATGAATTCCCACCAAATTCATCATCAGGATCTTCAGTGTCCAAATGTTCACTGCTGTGTTCAGTGTTGAATGTGAGTGATGTGACTCTCTCCTGGTACAAAGGAATCAGTGTATTGTCCAGCATCAGTGTGTCTGATCTCAACAGAAGCCTCTCTTTACATCTGGAGTGTGTGGATGATTCCTACAGCTGTGTGCTGAACAATCCCATCAGCAACCAGACCACACATCTCAACAACACTGAGCTCTGTCAGCCATGTCCAGGTATGTTAGTTATATCATTGACATAATTATCTTGGATGCCTTGTTGTTTTGTACTGTCTGTTGTTGGTCTTTCACGAGTGTATCATGTTGTTTTTGTATTTCCTCAGATTGTGCTTTCTGCTGTGATGCTTCTGAAGTGTTCGCCCGATTGGTCCTCTGTGTTCTGGTGGGCGCGGCCACTGTTTTTATTTTAGTTTATGACATCATCACATCCAGGAAAGGTGAAAAAGAGATATTGTCACGTTCAGGGATGAGGTGTCCATGATGTTTCCTTCTATTGTAGAGTGTACGTAACAAACAAGACAATACAATTAATCTAATTAGCTCACTAAAAAATAAAGATTACTTCAGTCTGTGGGTCTATTCTTGGTTTCACAACTTCACTTAGGGGCCGTTTACACTTCACCTTTTTGAACTAAAAACTGAAAACCTTTTATCCGTTTTGGCCGTTCATTTACAATAACAGTTTTTGGGTGCCTGAAAACATACTTTTGAAAACGGGTTTCAATGGCAAGTTTTATTTAAACTATACTGTTCTCTGTGTCATCTCTGTGTAAACTATAAAAACACGAATTTGTGAAAATTGTGACATCATGCACATGCTTATTACATGTTTGGTCTATATGCACATTGTAAGGACTGGATCGAAGAGTGAATCTGAATAATTAACTATATCTGGATAACTAAAATCCCAAGAGCCTTCAAAGGCCTAGAACTTGCTTCCAAACCAGCGTCCTCCCCAGGACTTAAACAGACAAGACACACACACACACACACACACACACACACACACACACACACACACACACACACACACACACACACACACACACACACACACACACACACACACACACACACACACACACACACACACACACACACACACATTCCACCACAAGCCCCTCACCCACACACACATGAGAGAGGCTCCTGTTACACAGAATTCCACAGGAAGTGGATCCTAAGGAGAAAAGAAACTTCTCTTTGTTTAAAGACATTTAAACAAATATATTCAATGTGTTCTTTGTTTGTTTGTTTGTCCATGTTCAGTGTTGGGCAAGTTACTTTAAAAAAGTAATTAGTTATAGTTACTAGTTACTTCTGACAAAAAGTAACTGAGTTAGTAACTGAGTTACATTACAAAAGTAACTAATTACCTGGGAAAGTAACTACTGCGTTCCTTTATAAAACATTTTTTTTAAAAATATGTGAAATAACTTGGATACCCCCAATATTAAATATGTTACATGAATGAAATGGACAAAAAAAATATATATTATTTTAAAACATTGTACACTAATCTACACTATTTTAATGTTGCTGTGGGACAATGTGAGAAACACCTATTAACTTAAATATTAAAATAGTATCATTACTATAGTGGAACAACAAAACACAATAGATGGTTTAGAACTTTTAATATTATTGCACATCACAACTGGCCAACAAGGATTAACTAAGGATTCTTAAGAAATTTACCAAAAATAAATAAATAGTAATAAAAAATATACATACACATAAACTCTTAGATTATAAAACACACACACCTTTACAACTGGAGGACATACTGTATATCCTATTGAAGTATTTTCTTCCTCACAAAAGTAAAGAGTTTAACAAAAAGTGCTCTCAATATAATACTGAACAATGTACCAACATAAATAATAATACTAAAATATTATATTTTTGGGTTTTATTGTTATAACCTACAGAGAACGTCATCATCAGAGGTTATTTATAAGCCAAATTCTAGTCGTGTCTGCCGCACGTGTTCACAACCGGTCAAACAAAGATGTTTTCTGGGAGCGTTTCCTGCAGGTTATTCTTATGTTTTATTTTATAACCATGCAAACAAATTAAAACGTTGCAGATGACCAATATGCTACAGCGATTATTCTAATGCTGAAATGTGTAGCCTACTTTATAAACAATTAAGCTCAGACACACCCGGTCTCTCTCGCGCACTATCGAGCGCGCTCTCGGACAAGGTCTCTCTCGCGCACTATCAAGCGCGCTCTCGGACACGGTCTCTCTCGCGCACTATCAAGCGCACTGTCGGACACGGTCTCTCTCGCGCACTATCAAGCGCGCTCTCGGACACGGTCTCTCTCGCGCACTATCAAGCGCGCCCGCAGCGTTCGCCTCGCTTTAGTCCAGTCCGGCGCCTCATAAACACACGCACACCACCAGAGAAAAAACGTTGCAGGTCCTATGGCGGAGAGAGAGCCTACTCGGATGAAAACCGCTTCAGTGAGCTCAATTATAGTAACGGCATATTTTATTGTCAGTAACGGTAACGGCGTTGTAACGGAGGAAACAGTAATTAGTTTGATTACTCGTTACTGAACAAAATAACGCCGTTAGTAACGCCGTTTATTTATAACGCCGTTATTACCATCACTGTCCATGTTACATTGGAATAACTGACTATCATTATGTATTTCACATTTAACTGCCGATTCTCAGAAGTTAACTAGGAAGGAGAAATGTATCCTGCCTTCGTGCATATATATTCTGGTATATATGACCCGTTGAGAATTGTATGAACAATCTAATCTCCTTATCAAACGATGTGCCTTCTATTTTGTGTTTGATCTATGTTGTTGGGAAACTAATGGAATAAGGTTTAAAACTCTATAAACTATTATTAACCAACAGAATGTGTGGCATATTTGGTATCTACAACCTGGTACCCGGGAAGATTAAGATGACTGAGTAAATTATATGTCGATAACAACAACATATGAATAGTACCAGGATGTTTTCATAGTTTTCTTCATCGTTTCTTCAAAGTTTCTCGCATTTCCCCCCTCCTTTCAAATGCCTTTCTACAAACAAAAGGTCATAAAAACCCAAACTACAGCTCGTGATTCCCTCTCTCTTATTGGCCGAGGCAACGGGAAGAGGCCGGACTTCGCCGAGGTGATAAAGGTTTCTTCCCAGCTCCGCCCACTCTCTTCCGTCCATGTCCGCGTGTCATGATGTAACGTCTCGCCTCCTGGCGAGCCTTTCGCCTTTCTTTTATGTGTTCTAGTTTAGTTTGTGTTTTTCAGTCTTAAGATAAGTCCCCGGGTTTAATTCCGATCGACGAGTGAAAAGAACCCCGCGTGACATATCTCTTCAGCAAATCCAACTACAAGGGACACTCAAACAAACGCGTGCTCTCTCTGAAGAAGAAGCACGCGCACGTAACCACGTGACGCGTCGTACTGAGAGATGCCCACGCGCTTCTGGGATCTCCCTTCGGAGATTTTTCGTTCCTGTTAGTCAAAGTTTTGTTTTCGTAGTCGACTCTGTTCACTTCCACAAAGTGAAACGGACTCAGTCAAACTATTTTCCGTTGGTAATGTTAACTAAAAGACTTCCAACCGCTGTTCAAAGACTCGCGCCGCATCACGTGACTATCCAAGGAACCAAGGATTCAGCTCACGCACGCGCACGGAGAACAAAAGACCTGCCGTCCAAAACGTGGCTATGCAGGCCGCTCAAGGAACACAACAACGCATGAGAGAATCATTCCACATGCAAGTAAAATTAGGTTACCCTGTTTTCAGAGCATTAAAGGGTCATTCCACCCATTTCAACATTAATCTTTATTGAAAGTGGCTCATATATGTAGTCGAAATGTAAAAGAAATTTTGAATTTGGTGCCATCTTGACCGAGAAAAGACAGAAAATAACTGAAGGGCGCATTTGTATGTAAGACAACAACTCCCACAATGCACCACACTGCACAGCTCCTCAAGCCACTCCCACTAATCCAGAACAGCGCAAACATCAGAGAAATCACTCTTCCTTCTACAAGGCTAACGTTAGCTGCCAAAAGAGTTTGAAATTCATTTCACACAAAATGTCTAGTCATACTTGCCAACCTTGAGACCTCAGAATTCGGGAGATATTCAGGGGGGGGGGGGGGGGGGGAGGTCGTATATCACAAACGCAACTTTTTTTTGTACAATATTTTTTGTATCTACATATATTTTGTATAATAGAGAGCAATTTTCACTGACAGCAGCCACGAATTATATATATCACAATCATATACCACGAACGCAAATTTTTTTGTACAATATTTTTTTGTGTGTGTGTGTATATATATATATATATATATATATATATATATATATATATATATATATATATATATATATATATATATATATATATTGTATAATAGAGAGCTATTTTCACTGACAGGAGCCACGAATTACTTACAAGAGAAGTGTAAATACAAAATGCCTACTTTATCCGTGTTTCTGCTTGTGCTTTCATCACACATCAGTCAGGGCTCTCAAGTGTCACGCATTGAGCGTGACGCGTGACAGTCACTCATTTCGGTCTTTTGTCACGCTCTCCCGCCACACATTGTATTTCTCACGCTGAAAAACTATTTGTAATATATTTAATATGCCGCAGCGCACAAAAAAACTCTGGCCGCGCCGCTCTCACTGTGGAACCGGCAGGAATCAAGCGCGTCTTCTCTGGTGTTGTTCGTGTTGTTAGCCAATCAAAAAATGTCACTCTCGCACCCGCACTCGGAAATCGGGAGAAATTCGGGAGAAAGGTCGGTCCGGGAGATTTTCGGGAGGGGCTTTGTAATTCGGGAGTCTCCCGGAAAAATCGGGAGGGTTGGCATGTATGTGTCTAGTTAGTTGGCTGTGGCGAGCAGGACGAGGGACATGAGAGGACGGCGCGAGTCATAATGAATGACACCTGTGAGACGCAGCGGTCTTATATCTCTCACGGAGGAGCGGAGGCATAAAAGGAACAGGCCTGATGTTATGTTATGTTTTGTTTCTGTTGTGTGTGGCCAGCTGGCTTAAACTTTTGTTTTGTATTTGTTTATTTGACTATTTAAATGTTCGCCGGTTCCCGCCTCCTCTTACCACAACAACGAACCCGTTACATTGGCAAACTCATTAGCGAATTACTCCTCGTTTGTATTTCTTTCTATATGGTGAATTATTGCATGATACCTGGATGTTCAGTCAGAACATATGCGGTGCGAAACTAGGACGGTTCACATCACAACACAAACGTCCGTGTGCTCGTCTGATTTAGAAATTTTGTCCAGGAGAAATTGCCATCGTTGAAATTCTCTGCAGCAGAGCAGACGGACTCTTATCTGTGTCCGAAGCGCACAGCGACAGCACAGGCACCAGCAGTCCGCCTCAGCTCGAGCCAGCCCGGGCTCAGTCCGCGACAGGCAGCCGCCTCCTGTTCCTCAGTCAGCCTCAGCTGCTCTTCACTATACTGCGGCTCGTAAAGATAGCCACGAACATCGGATTCGAGCAGCAGAATTTCAAAATCCTCTTCTTCCATATTATGTTTAGTTTATTCCGTCATTGTCGTAACTTCCTATCTCCACAGCGCTTGTTAGCTTAGCTTATAAACAAGATGGCTGATATTGATTTCAGTATCTGCAAGTGAAGTCCCACCCACTGATCTGTGATAGGTCTGTTAGTGCATTAGGTCCAACCCCCTATGGGCGGGTTTGAAATGGTGCTTGTAGTCTTTACAGAAATTCCCCCCTCTTACACTTCCTCCTACAATGACGTAAAATGATGATTTTTGCGTCATTGTAGGAGGAAGTGAAAAAGGTAAATAGTGGATTTCTCTCGTCTCAGGGGAAAATGAGAGAGTGTTGCACGACCATTCAATAGTATGACTGGGTTTCTAACAATGGAAAGCTTAATGCAAATGGGTGGAGTGTCCCTTTAAGAATGTGTTTTGTGTTGTTTCAGAGAGGTTGTCTGTCTAGGTGAATGTAACTCCCTTTCTCTCTCTCTTACTCGCTCACGCGTGTAAGTTATCCATTGTCCAAACTTTACCATTTCTCGTTCATTAATGTCTTATTGTTTTGTGTACTTCTATGTGTTTGTAAATACATATATATATCCCGTGTGAACGTAGTAAATATATAAGTAGACATGCCTTTATTAAATCATTATATTCACTTGACTGATTGATTCATTTATTTTGCTCAATTTCAAGTCTCTTAAGTGCCAAAAAGATCTTATGCTACAAACTTTATAACTTAAAGATAGCTTTACATATTTGTTTATAGGGCAGAAAACCCAATTCTTCTGGCCAGAGAATTGCGTTTCCTGAAACCCTATAAAGTAAGATGATATTGGGGATCCCCTCAATATTATTCTGACAATTGAGCTAAATTAATTTTGCCTGTTTGTAAAACGTGATCTACTGAAATTAACCAGAACCGGTTGGTTCGTTGTCAAGATACACAGTTATGCATGCAGGTAAAATGACAGATTCTCCCTTAGAGGGAGATTAAATTTAATGTAAGACTGATCTAATCCAAACATGTATGAATAATTATTAATTACCAATTATTAATTATGATATGCAAATTCCCCAAGGATTAGATCCGCCCAAGAATCTTTACAACATAGTGTTTTTTTTTTGTGTGTTTTTTTTTTTTTACAAAATTACATCTCTGTCTACTGGCCTGACAGCAAAATACAGTGTTTTTGCTGATCCGTGTGAACGGGGACCGCTTTGAAAATGTTGTGGTCTGTGCGCGGAAAATGCAAATGGAAACCTTTCCGTTTATAGCACATCGTTGTCGTGTGAAAATACCTTTTATTTTATATACATTTTTCTGCCTTGCTTTACCTTGTTTTTTTTACTGATATACATGGAGCTTCTTTATTCATTATTATTTTACATTTAATAAAACTTACAATTTCAAACACTGCTCTATTACTTCCATAAAACAGTAATGATTTAAATATATATTTGAAAAATAGTTTTTTTGGTCCTCTACTTACTGGTCTGTGATGTTAAACATTTGTGGAAAAATATGAAGTGTTTTTATTCATTTCATTTTGTGCTGTTTCTTAATGTAAAATTTGAAAAAGAAAAACTGGGATTAAAATTTCATAATATTTACATAGGCTTATATTTCATGTTTTCAAATGGCAAATTAAATGAAATAAATCATTTTAAAGACAGGGAGAGGCTATGTATGAAAACGCGTCACTGTGTTTGAACTTGTTTAGAGAACACTTCTCTCATGCGTCATGTTTGCTGAGAGCGATGGAAGAAAACGGTGTGCCGAAAGACTTTTTATTTATGGACATGGTTTGGGCATGTTTTATGTAAATTACTTGGCATCTCATTTAGAGTATGCTTCTCTGAAATCATCAACATTAGAAGAAGGTGAAGAAGAAATGCATTGTGCACACGCACAGTGGTTTACGTGGGATTTGGCGTGGGGGGAACCCTCAAATTTTGTGTTGGTGCAACAGGGAGAAATGACTCACCGTGGGACAACATATAGAATATCGTGGTAAGCAATACTTTTTGGGAAAAGAGTGTCACTGCGGCACCAAATATCACAAAACTTACTTGGATTTCTCTGACCTATGTGCAAAAAAAAAGGGATAATGAATAGCTTTCAAACCATGTCATCTCCTTATCTCCATCTTTCTTTGATCTCAGTCTCCTTATCCTGCCCTATTTCTTCCCCTCCTAAAGCTGAACTATGACTGATAGTCTTTTTTCATTTTCGTCTGTGTCAAGAAAGTAAACATAGGCTCAACTGACATGTTTTATTAATCATTTTCTTAGATAAGTTAAATTAGGCCTACTCAAGGCTACTAGGTCAGTATTGCCAATAGGAACCTCCTACAAGCTTCGGAATTTGAAAAGTAAATTTAAATAATACAAATTATAGGCTACGTTTAACGCAGGTTGTGGAATTCCGTGATACCGTGAAACTGCCACGGATTTTGAGTTAAGGGTCTGTGTTCATTTCACGGAATTCTGTGAGATCAGGTTGTTCCCTTAGGGAGCATGCGTTGAAACGCGTCAAAGCATTCTCAGGTATGCATTTAAGCCCACCAGCAACTATAGTTGCCGCAGTGTATAGTTGTCATTTTCCTTTTGTAAGTATAGGTGTTTATCCATGTTGTATGTCTCAATGCCATGAAAGGAAAAAAAAACAAATAAAAGATTTCAAGAAAAAAAAAAGGTATTTACTTCCTTCCTGTTGACAGTCTGAGACTGTCAACTTCCTAGCCCTACTTCCAGGAAGCATGGCGAAGGCAAACCCTCCCAAAGAAAGCTCATTTTCATGTTACTAAATTATTTTTTGTATATATATAATCATGAAGGTCTCTAGAATCATCCAAACAAAACAAATCTTACAATAGATCTATAGTTTTTTGTATACTTAGTCAAAAGTCCAAGCGGCAACTATAGTTGCCGGTGGGCAAATGCCTTGTAAGTACATATATCATGGGGAAATGGGGTATACTGTGTTAATAGGTTAATAATTCAAGGTTATTGGACTTGTTTAGTGCATAAACATATCTTTACCCTTTAAATGACATCTGGTAACACTTTATTTGAAGGGGTGTGCATAAGACTGACATGACACTGTCATAAACATGACATAACACCTGTCATGAACATGAAGGAGTCTTTATGAATGTGTATGACTGTTGTCATTAAGTGTCATTCGGTAAATTATGACACTTTTAATGCAAAGTTGACATTGTTTAAAATGTCTTTGTTATGACAACTTGACATTACCCAAGACAAAAATATCTTTGTTATGACAACTTGACATTAACAAAGAAAAAAAATGTCTTGATTATGACATTCAATGTATCTCTATAAAGACTCACCTCTCCCAGTCATTCTCTGTCTGGTCTCGTTACTACTACGATTACAGACTCCCGCTTGAAAGCTGCTCTGCACTATCGCTACTTACCTTCTGTGTTCCAGTTCTCCACGACTCGTCTCCAGCTCCAATCTCCGGACTCCTTCCATTCCGCTCTCCTCAGCTGCCCGCGGATCCTTCGACCACTCCTGCCAGATAAAGAGACTTTATTCAGACTGTTATCCTGTTACCCTTGGTTTCATTAAAACTGGTTTACATTTACCCGTCTGTGTCCTTCCGATTTGTGACAGTTATACTTGATGTATCTTTAGATTATTTAACCTGTGCTTCTCATATTTGACAGGAGGTGGGATCCAGTTGATAAATGGGTTTAAATATATCCTCTATTCTTAGGGTTTGTTTAATGAGGTTTAAATATGTAAGGTATATTTAAGTGTCAATATGGAACGCATCTTGTTTAATTTTCTTTCTTTCTTTCTTTCTTTCTTTTCTTTCTTTCTTTCTTTCTTTCTTTCTTTCTTTCTTCTTTCTTTCTTTCTTTCTTCTTTCTTCTTTCTTTCTTTCTTTCTTTCTTTCTTTCTTTTCTTTTCTTTCTTTCTCTTCTTTCTTTCTTTCACCCACCTTTTTCCAGATTGATATATTGAAGTGGTGAGCCATAATAATATTTTTTTTTTTCTTTCTCTGTGTTGTTCTCTTGTTCGATTTTAGGTTATGTTTGTAATTCTTGAAAATAAATAAACTCAACAACAACAAAAAAGCATTAAAGCTCTACTACACTCGACTGTACCAGTTTTTGGGTCAAGTTTTGACACGCCTAATGAAACACGCAAGTGCCAGCAAACACGTGACTTCTGAAAACAATAAGATCTTCAACGCCCTTGCTTTTAAATTGTGCTGTTGGATCCATGCTGGAGCCTAAGTGCCACCAGACTCAACTTATCATCAGTATGAAGAGCCTTATAATCTTTCTTTTCTCATTAGTTGTGAACGGTAAGTGCAACGCTGCAATGCTTTGGTTTTATTTACTGGTGGAAACGTGTTTGAGAACCCCTAGTGTGTGTTTCCCCTTTCTTATTTTACACTACTATTCAAAGGTTTAATCAGAAATATTTTTTTTTAATGTTTTTTAAAATAATTTTCTTCTGCTCACCGAGGCTGTATTTATTTGTACCAAAATATAGCAAAACATATTTTAAATGTAATTTGTTCCTGTGTTTAAAGCTGTATTTTCAGCATCATTACTCCAGTTTTCAGTATCACATCTTTTAGATTATTTTAATATGCTGATTTGCTGCTCATGAAACATTTTATTATTACAGTATCAATATTTAGAACAGTTTTTCATGATTATTTGATGAATAGAAAGATCAAAAGAACAGCATTTATCTGAGAGAGAAAGTTTTTTAACTAGAATGTCTAGAATGGTAGTTTATGCTGTTACAAAAGCCAATTCATCTAATTTTTAGCGCATCTCATTTCTCTGATCGTCTTCTAGACATTAAATGGAGTAAATCTGTCATAGGGCCTATATATTGTTTAGGCGATGGTGATTTTATTTCTGCTTTCATATTTTATGTGAAATTCAAAGTAAATAACTAACTGTTTCTGTGTGTTCTGCAGATGTGTCTGGTGCTGAGACAGATGTTGTGGAGTCTGTATCAGTGATTGAGGGAGATACTGTCACTCTACATACAGATGTTACTGAAATACAGAGAGATGTGTAATTGAGTGGAGGTTTGGAACACATCTCATTGCTAGAATCAATAGTGAATCTAATAAGAATATAGTATTTGTTGACTCTAATAGAGAGACACTGCAGCTGGACAATCAGACTGGAGATCTCAAGATCAGGAAAGTTAGAATCACAGACTTTGGACTTTATAAACTTGAGATCAACAGCGACACAGGGATATCATCAAAGACTTTCAATGTCACTGGTGAGTATGTCAGGTATTTAGATAATGTTTGAGACTCAAGGTGAAAGTGTTTGCTCTCTGACAGAAATATTTCTGTTCATTAGGTGTGAATAATCTGGTGTCAGATGGAGTGACAATCGTGCCGGTACTGGAGAGAGACTCAGTCATTCTATCGCCTGGACTTACTGAAATACAGAGAGATGATCAGATAACCTGGAAGTTTAAAGGCACAGTCATTGGTCAACTAAAAAATCAAACAGCTGAAATCTTTGCTGATGTTCTTGATGGGAGATTTGAAGACAGATTACAGCTGAACCAGCTGAATGGATCGCTCATCATTACTAACATCAGACCCAACACCTCTGGACCTTATGAAGTAGACATCACCAAGAGCGGCAGCAGTTACACCACACACAAGACTTTCAGAGTTACTATCATTGGTGAGTCACTTTAATTTTGAAATGCTTGAAGAGTCATTAACAAATCAATTAAAAATCTAGATGTTGTAAACGCACGTGCCAATTTCTCAGAAATGTTTCTTACCATTTTTCAGTGCTTTCAGGAGAGAATACCACACTTTTCTCTTTTTGAATGTCTCGTGATGAGAACAGCCGTACCACCCTAAAATTTCACTTAATGCCTCAAAAAATATACGGAACATATTTATGTTATGTCCGAACATAAAGAACTATATGACAAACTTGCTCTCTTCTTCTGAGTGACAAGCGAGTGTCGGAAGCGTAAAGTTGCGCAGCGCCACTTTGTGTACCGGGGTATTTCTGTTTTACATTAAGCGCCATCTAATGTCGAAATGTAGAATAGCCTGTACTGGTCTGTCGAGAAGAGCTTTGGTATCTTCGACAGACCAGTACAGGCGATTCTACATTTCGAGCAGCGATTATTTTGTGCGATATAAAAAAGTGAAATGTGACCATAACTTTCCCTAACACCAATAAACCTCTAGCCTGAGCTGGCCTGCTTTGGCCCAAGGTATTCGCCAGAAATCCGAGTAAGCCCCAATCAAGCCCCGGAAGTGATAGTGGAAACGCGACTGGCCCTGGCACGCACTAGCACGGCTCGGCCCTGGCCCGGCAGGGGAAACGCGGCTATTGAAGAAGCTTTTGCAGCCCAGCTCTGCCCTTCAGCTATAAATAAATGTTATACATATACAATCGAATCACCTACAGTCCTCAACCGTTTTCAGCATACATCCACTGTCGTGGCAGGGCTACCTCCTCCGCTCCAGCAGGAGCTCCCTCCAACTTATCCATTTGAGAATTGGGAAATGCTTACTGAAAAGCATGTTTGGTTCTACTGCTGCATCAGTGTCATCTTCTCTTCTCCTACAGGATCCTCCTTTCTCATTTCAACATAAAACCACTGCTGCAGCAGTGCTACCTCCTCCGCTCCCGCAGAAGCTCAGCTTCTCCATATAACATGACTTCACTGCCGCAGAAGCGTTATCACTCCTGTTCCCGCAAGAGCTCCCCTATGAGCGACTTTCCACTGCTGACTACCAGCGAGTCTCACCCTCTGATGCCACGACCATCAATATCTCATCTGACTCAAGAAGCCTTTCTGATCCAATGACTAACCCCTCCCTACGATTGGCACACCTTCATATTCGTACTTTGCAACTTTTTTTGGGGGTTGTCAACTGTTACGTGCCACATGCACTAACATAGAAAGAAACACCTATTAAAAGGTGAAGCCCGGAGTTCCGTCTTCTGCTCCCGTAAACACTCCACAACGCAACAAATTATTCAAGAAAAAGTCAATGTTTATTTTTACATGTAGGGGTAAGATTTCATTCGTTTGTAAAATAAAACATAGTTTGAATTGAGAGGGTTAAATCGGCCACAAAATGGGTCTTCTGACTTTATTTTTAGATCGTCTTTCCTGGATTTAGAAATAAACAAAAGATTCTTACCTCCCCGCTAAACAGTAAACAGGAGAAAAAAGTCAAACAGAGGGCTTGAAAAGTAAAACAAAGGGCCTCTGACCTCTCAAACACTGAATAAAAGGGTTGCAGGATATCACATTTTCCGGCCTATACCGTTAACAGTAAGAATGCTGCTCACAAGCAGCTTACACTACAAAAAAAGAAGCATACGACAGTCAACTGGCTGTAACACGGGATTTTAAGCAAAGCCCGTACACACACGTGCTCTACAACACCATGAAGCATAAGGGGGGAACTCGATGAACAAGCCTTCCACACAGCTTGTATCCATGCGATGAGTCCAATCAGCCCCGCCATTTTAATAACCGCTGCACCTGTTACTCTCAAATGAGGGTGAAGTGACAGGGAGAGAGAGAAAGAGAGAAAACAAAGAGAAACACATGCGCACATTCACTTGTTCTACACAATATTAAATAAAACAGCATTAATGTTCCGACACGTAACATCAACATCATTTTTTGGCTGCTGTCCCATGTTAGTTTTGACTTTCTGGCAGGAGTACTCTAGCCTGGTCCCACCAGACTCTCTCTCGTACATTTAATTTGTACATAGAATCTGGCACCACTCCATTGACAAGCGTTAATCTTCCTTTGTCATATTTTTTGTCATATTTATTTATAGAGCACATTTAAAAACAACAGCTGTTGGCCAAAGTGTTGTACAAAGTGTAAACATGTATCCATAAAACATGAAAGAACAAATAATCAATGCACAAAACAATGCAATACCACTACAGCTGCTTATGACCATAATCAGCAGTAAATAAGTGGGTTTTAAGCAACGATTTAAAATCAATGTATGTAGGTGCAGTCTTTAAATAAGATGGCAGATTGTTCTAAAGCTGTGGAGCGGCCACTGAAAAGGCACGATCTCCTTTTAATTTTAGATGAGTCCTCGGAACAGTCAGCTGTAGACAACTGGTTGACCTGAGATTTCTAAAAACATTATGGTGGGCTGAAAGGAGATACATCCTACATTCCTTGTAGGCGGGTACTCTACTGAAGTCAAAAACTATTGGATCTGCCCAGAGTCACTCTATCTGCCATAACCAATCGCTAATGTTTGGTTGTGACGTATGTCTTTTCCTGAACCCCGTGGGAGGATGGCCATAAACACAAAACTAAGCAAAGATTGTTCTTGCTCCGACTTTAACTTCTGGATATTCGGCAGCGTTGCCACAACGGACAACTCACAATAACGCACAACATCATTGTCATTGTTCTCACCCACTCCCTCTGTTCGCTGATTTGCCTGGTAAAAATTGACCGGAGAAAAACAAAGTCTACAGCACAATCCCAGACGTAGTACTGAAGGAAAATGAAAATTGAGCGGAAGTACGTAGGAGGGCGGAGCCAGGCTAGGAGTAGGCCTACTCTGGGTTTGGGCCGAATAGAAAATACCCCCAAAATAAAATAGAGCTCTTTCATTTAGTAAAAAAATAGAAAAACAAAATAAATTATCCTTGGGAAAATAGAAAGTCAATCTACCCGGGTTGTAAACCAAAACACATTCCAGGATCTGGAATCCATGGAATCCAATAGCTGACGTCTGGATAGCCTACAAATCAGTTAAATCATTTTGCAGAAATAAAATCCTACACAGCTGGCCACACTGCGTCCAAACGTCCCTTCTGTAGAATCTCACTCACTAGGACAGGCTCGCCATTAAAGTCGGTATGGTTTGGAACCAAACAAAATCTAGGATAAAACCCAATCTGAGGTTTCGGCAGAAAACACTGTGGAGAATAACAGAAAACGTCTCCCACAATGCAGTCCTCGGGTTATTAGTAAAAGATTATCTTATCCAAACCACGCCTCATTAGAATTGATTATAAATTGACATAGAATTGATTCAATGTTGCTGCATGTTCCTAGTTTGCCCTCTAATGGCAGCATGTAATTCGACACTCCACTAATTAACCATTTAGTGACAGCATATTGTATGGGTTACAGGAGCTCAGAGCCCTCATCTCAGACAACACGCCAAATACTCATACCATTTATTCTATCTGACTTATTTGCAAGTGTAAATCATGAATGCTTCACCGCTGTGTCCTGTACACTCGTTGCACGTTTACATTGAATGCTTAATCGAATTTCAGAGAGACTGTCTCAATGGATTGTGGATTAGTTACATGCCTCAATATGGGTTTATTTGTGGTTGGCTGATGCTGAGGATGTTTTGTGTGATGTATTACTCTAGAGCGTGATTGCTATTGGAATATTTGAGCCTGTCTTTGACATGCTGCTGTTCCGGCTTTTTGTGACTTTTCCATTTCCGAGAAATGGATGAACTTTGTAAAAAGCATATGCCAAATGTGTAAATGTTTTACTGTATGCTTAATCTCTGTCTGTGAAAGTTTTCCTGTGTTTTACTGTATGTCGAGACAGATGAAGGGAATAGGCTGTCGGTGATGGAGGGAACTTCTGTCACTCTACAATCTGGTGTTTCTAAAATACACAGAGATGATGTGATAATATGGAGGTGTGAATATGGAGACTCGGTCATTGCAAAAGTGAGCTTTGGGATCTTCGCTACATTTGATGGTGCAGATGGGCGATTCAGAGGCAAACTTAAGCTGGACAACAAGACCGGATCTCTGACCATCAGGAACACAAGAACTAAACACGCTGGACTTTATCATCTCGATATCACCGGCAACCAACGCACCATATTCAAGAGAATCAATCTTTCTGTCTATTGTGAGTATCTGAAGTCTTTTAATGTAGGCTAATAATAAAAACCACAATAAGATCAGCACTGTGAAAATAAGTTCTGAAATTGCTCTGAAATGAACTAAGGTTAATTAAGTAAACTATTAATATTATAGTGTAACTGACAACCAAAACAGAAAGGTGCAAACCAATCAGAAAAGACTGTCAGATTGCTGATTGGCTGTTCTCTTTATCATTACAGCAAAAGATTGGTCTCCATTTATTATAACAGTAACTGGTGTTGCTGTTCTGCTTCTGGTCGTGGTTGGAGCTGCTGTTGTGATTTGCTGTCGAAACAGGGTCTCTCGTAAAACAGAAAATGCAAAAAACAAAATGCAGCTGGTATAACAAATGAAGCATTTGAGATTTAAGATTTTTTTTAAAACGGGCATATGGAGGAATCATACATATACTGTTTGCGCTATTATTTGCAGTACATATAAAGAAAATTGCTAACAAAATATGTTGTCCATGTGCTGGCTTTGTTTTTTTTTTTGTTTTGTTTTTTTGTTTTTTTGTGTGGCTTTTTTATTGTCCATACTGATGCCGTCATCAGTGGTCAGCTTGACAGTTTAAAAAAGACCGTAATGTAAAATGTAGCAGGAAACTTTTGGCAAAAAACACCAGTCTTGAAATCTAAATCATTGCTTTCACTTTGCAAATGTTAGTTTTGGACACATATTAGTTTTGTGTTTAAGCAGCCTCTTATTTTGTTCTATTGCTGGGTTATTTGTTAAACATCATGGAATTATGTTTAATAAAACTTTTTCAGTTTAAACAGTGAAAGATTATTTTCTGCATGTTGCTGTCATATCTCATGATCTGATCTTATCTCATCTCTATAAGTATTTGAGTTTCAGTTAACATCTCTTATGTAATATGTGAGTGATGGTTTGATTTGTGCTTCGGTTAAGTAACATGTAGTTTTTCAACCTTCATAATATATTTCCAAGACCCTTGTGATGGTACACCGACTTAAAATAAGTTAAATTACACGTCTACCATAGCCTGACGGGGTCTGTATCGCTTTTACTGGCACTGTGTAACTTCGGGGGTTCGGGTAGGAACCCGTGCACAAAAAGAACTACAAAATTTGACTGCTTTACGTCAAGCGTTACAATAGTCATTATTTCGTTTTTCTTCGTTTCTGATGTCGCAATACATCCTCCTTTCATGAAATCATGTAACATACTCTACCTTGTCTGTGGACATCGTTCATTCTAAAGCCGATGCTGGATAAACAGCGAGCGTGCGTGCAACGGTAGGCTAAATTATTTACGACAGCGGCAATGGACAATTTCGTTTCCAACCAGTAGGGTGACCGGTGTTACTTTAAGGTCTGTGATGTAATATGAGAGTGATGGTTTGCATTTTTGCGTGGGGTTATCAGATATGTGCAATCACACAGGAGCTGATTTACAATAACGGATGTAAAAGATGAAATTCAGCCAAAAAAAAAAAGATTTAACAAGTTTCAGAAAGCTTTATTTGGAGGAATCACCCTTACTAGCTTTTCGAATCATTTAATGAATTAAAACTGTTGTTCTGATGTCCATTTTGATCATTGTTCAAGCACTGATGCTTTGCGGATTTATTTGTTTTTGTTTTTGACAATAGAATGTTACTCTATGATTTATATACATTATCAAAACATGCTAACAACATTAATGCAACCAAGGAAAATAGTGCTTTAAATTCAAGATTTTGGAAGATCTTTGTATGTTCATGTGAATTCAGTGTCATAAAAAACAAATTGTGTTTCATCACAACCGCTGTGAATTTGCTTGTTATGAAATGATGTATGAGTTTATTATAAATAATGTGTACTGAATTATCATTTAAGACCTTCACCTTTAACATTTTAGGAATGTTAGCATGTGTGGCTTCAAGATAGCAAATGTGTTACACTGTTTATCTCTTTTATATTGCTTTTTATATTTGCTTTTCATTTTTATATGATTTTATATTTTTATGTTAAAGTCAAACCATATGTTGTTGTGCACCACATTATCCTCACAATTGACTTGGAAAATGTGTGCTTTCACTGTGATATAATAATACTTGTTGCATCTGGTCAAAATCTTTATATGTAAGGCAAGTTTGAGTTTCATTGTATTTTTATATAAATACTATGAATACTTTGCATCTCCTTTTTCTGAAACAATGAAAACAACTTAAAAGTTCTTCATATGTTCATGTGATAATGTCAATAAAAATTATTTTTCCATAATGACTAGAATCTGACAGTTTGTCATGAAATGATTGAGATTGTAATCAGAAATAACTGACTGTAAGTCACATTAAGTGACTGAGTCTAATCAACTGTAATTTTAGTAATTATTAATATTATTATTGGATGGTGGCACTTATCTTGGAATGTTGAAGTCCTGGCTAGGACACTAGGTGGCGCACTAGTATAATGTGCATCCTGTTTGTAGTACAGACTATTTATTACTAAGTTACAGTCAGTCACAAAAGTACAATGTGTGGGATGATGTTCCCAAGCTAAGGAAAATCCTACACTCTGAACATCACATATTAAATAATAATGTTTAAGCGAGAACAAAAACTGTATTTAAAGGGGCGTTTAGGGATGAAACTATTGTTACTATGGTAAATTACTTTGTGGTTTATAAGTAAATACTTTTCTTTGTGGTGAAGTGGTGAACATTTTCAATAATACACATGTTGCCATTTTAGAGTTTAGCTCCAACCCTGATTAAACACTCCTGAACCAGCTTATCAAGGTAAAGACACATGTGATCTAAATCAAGGGTCAAGGTCTAGTTTATATGGTCTATTCACCCTTGCTCAACAGTAGATGTTTTAACTGCTATTATGTGGGCGAAATTACCTTTTATACACTCACTCAGTCATTCCTTCATAGTATTTTTATCGTTTCAAAGTCACAGACTTAAAACCTCTTAAAAGAGGAGTTGTAATATTTAAAGTGATCAGTCACATGGTATTTACAGTATGAGTCAAGGTGATACACGTGACGCACACAAAGACAAAAGCTGTAACTAACAACTGAGAAAAATGGCATTAAACTTGTTGTAAATGCCACGTTTTCATTGAATTTAGCTTGATTAGATTGATTTTTTTTCTGAATATGAGTATATTTGAGGCAAACTCAAATGAGAAAAATATTAAAACCCCACCAACCAGATCCCAAGACTATTGTGTGCAGGTGCTTTGGGACAAAACTCTAAAATGTCAGGCTCAGTGGTACCAAGATTGTCCCAGATCAGGCCGTGAGTGCAGAGACGCTCTGTGTGAGTGGTATATTTATGACAGTAACGATAAAGGGATACTCTACCCAAAAATGAAAATTCTGTCATCATTTACTCACCCTCAAGTTGTTGCAAATCTGTATGAGTTTCTTTCTTCTGCTGAACACAAAGCATGATATTTTGAAGAACGATTGAAACTTTGGCACCATTGACTTCCACAGTATTTTTTTTTCTACTATGGAAGTCAATGGTGCCAAACAACTTTTTGGTTCCAATCGTTCTTCAAAATATCTTCCTTTGTGTTCAGTAGAAGAAAGAAACTCATACAGGTTTGCAACAACTTAAGAGTGAGTAAATTATGACAGAATTTTCATTTTTGGGTGGAGTATCCCTTTAAATACAAGTAGGCTACTCCACAGCGACTCTAGGGAGATGGTCCTCACTGGATCCAACTCCTCCCACCTTACATATACCTAAACCTACCCATCTCCACCCCTGATCCCTAAACCCACCCCTAATCCTACCCATCTCCACCCCTTAGATTTGGATCCAACACCACCCCCTGGATCTCGTGTACTGATATGAGGTGCTACTGGCTCTAGGGGTTTTTTTATTCCTTTCAGTGGCATTTGTACAACCTGGGATTTAAAACCAACAGGCGAAATTCCTTACAATTCAGCCAACATATATGTTGTTTGTTTTTTATCAGATGGCAAATTAAATATGTTTTACTAACACAGTCTCATCCCAAGAAGTCATATATTGACGTCTTGGGACGTCTTTTGACCATACGTCAATATCCGCCTTTTTAGGGTACCCTTAAACGTCGGTAAATGACGATCCTGGGGCGTCATACAACTGACGCTTTACCTTTAACGTCAGTAGGCCTAGGTGACGGGGTAGGTTTAGGTCTGGGGTAGAGTTAGGATCCGATAACGTCATCTAACCGACGTTTAAGGGTACCCTAAAAAGGCGGATATTGACGTATGGTCAAAAGACGTCCCAAGACGTCAGTATATGACTTCTTGGGATGAGACTGCGCTGGTTTTACAATAATCTTAAAAAAAATTCCAGTCAGATTGTATCAATTTATTTTATGCTGAAATGAAGCCCCATGCACCCCCTGAAGCTTTACTCTACAGCATTCGAAAAATGTAATTGGAAATAATATGTATAGACCATATTACTGAATGACATCTGATGTCATTCTTGCAGAATAATTTTTTTCGTTATCCCTCACTGAACACCAAACCACAGAAAAACAACCAAAATTAGCCAAAAAGTAGTTTTAGTAAATTAATAGTAGTAAATTCAACAACATGCTGCTTAGAAATCCTTAAAGGTCAACTACACTCGACTGTACCGGTTTTTGGAGTCAAGTTTAAACACGCCTAACGAAACACTCAAGTGCCGGCAGATAATCCTTAACGTCCCTCACGTGACTTTCTGAAAACAATATCCTTGACGCGCTCCGTTGGAGATTGCGCTGCTGGATCATGCTGGAGCCTCAGTATCACCAGACTCAAATTATCACCAGTATGAAGAACCTTGTAATAATCTTTCTTTTCTCATTAGTTGTGAACGGTAAGTGTTGGGTTGTTGTTTTGTTTTTTTAATGCTCCAATGCGTTTAGTTTAAGTTGCTAGTGGAAACGTGTTTTAGGGAGATTAAAGGCTTCCGGGGCTAAAACCCCTAATGATTTTCACCCTTTTTATTCTATACACTACCATTAAAAAGTTTTAGATTAGTACGATTTTTTGAGACTCTGCTCACCAAGACTGCCTTTATTTTGTACCAAAATAAGGAAAGACAGCAACATATATATTTTTTGTAGAACATTTTTATCAGTGTAAAAAAAACAAAAGTTTTCTCATGATTCTTTTGATGAATAGAAAGTTCAAAGAACAACATATATCTGAAATAGAAAGCTTTTGTAACATTATGAATGTATTTATATTAGGCTAGTTTCAGTTTTGATGAATTTAATGATTTCTTGCTGTATAATTTCTTTCAAAAACTTTTACATTTTTAATGTCACAAAAGCTATTTCCTCTCATTTCTAGTGCATCTCATTTTCTCTGAATTGTCTTCAAGAGACATTAATTAACGAGTAAATCTGTCATATTGTTTAGGTGATGTCTTTTTGGGCTCTTTAAATTTTGTAATTTTTACTGATTGTATACTGTTTTATTTTGTGGTTGCACTTTGCGATTTTATCTGTGAAAAGCGCTATATAAATAAACTACTTACTTTTTAATTTCTGCTTTTATTTCTTTATTTCTGCTGAAATTCAACGTGAGTAAATGTTTCTGTGTGTTTTGCAGATGTGTCTGGTGCTGAGACAGTTGTTGTTGAGTCTGTATCAGTGATTGAGGGAGATTTTATCACTCTACATACAGATGTTACTGAAATACAGAGAGATGGTGTAATTGAGTGGAGGTTTGGAACAGATCTCATTGCTAGAATCAATAGTGAATCTAATAAGAACATAGTATTTGTAGACTCTAAAAGAAAGACACTGCAGCTGGACAATCAGACTGGAGATCTCAAGATCAGGAAAGTTAGAATCACAGACTTTGGACTTTATTCACTTGATATCAACAGCGACCCAGGGATATCATCAAAGACTTTCAATGTCACTGGTGAGTATGTCAGGTATTTAGATGAGGTTTGAGACTCAAGGTGAAAGTGTTTGCTCTCTGACAGAAATATTTCTGTTCATTAGGTGTGAATAATCTGGTGTCAGATGGAGTGACAATCGTGCCGGTACTGGAGAGAGACTCAGTCATTCTATCGCCTGGTCTTGCTGAAATACAGAGAGATGATCAGATAACCTGGAAGTTTAAAGGCACAGTCATTGGTCAAGTAAAAAATCAAACAGCTGAAATCTTTGCTGATGTTCTTAATAGGAGCTTTGAATACAGACTGCATCTGAACCAGCTGAATGGATCGCTCATCATTACTAACATCAGACCCAACACCTCTGGACCTTATGAAGTAGACATCACCAAGAGCGGCAGCAGTTACACCACACACAAGACTTTCAAAGTTACTATCATTGGTGAGTCACTTTGATATTGAAATGCTTGAATCAATGCTTCATCCCAGGGTCATTTACAAATTTCAAAATCTAGATGTAAACGCACATGCCAAGTTCTCCGAAATGTCCATACTTTTTTCTTTTTTTAAATGTGACTCATAATCCGAGAACAGCCATACCCTAAAATTTCACTTGAAAAAAATATTTTAAAAAATAAGAATGAACATCAAAGAAGAGGCATATTCAAGTCTAAGTATTCATCAGTGCAGTCATTAGTGTTGGAATGTGATTATTATGAGTTTGAGTTTGTTTGAATCATATGCTTAGTTTCTTTTTTCCATTGTTCAGACAAATTGTGTTTTTTTAAACGCCAGATGCAATGTGATAAGATTCCAGTGATAAGCATTTTTTCCCTGTCCACCATACGTGACAATATTAATCACAAATCACAGCCAATCAGAAGAGCTCATGGGCGGGCTTACCGTCTCAAACTTGCAACAAATTGGATACGTGGGCTGCCTACAACATAATCAAATAAATAAAAATTAAACAATTTTGACATCATTCAAAATATATACTTCAGGGCTGGTACAATATCTGTCATGGAACACACTTGTTTGTTCAGGGTTTAAACATTCTTGTTTCCTTTATCATTCAATATGATATGAGGTAAATTATCCATTGCCGCTTATGTTACAGATATAAAAGCCATGCAAAAATGTCACGCACAGTGTTGCAGAAGTAAAAATCATTCAATAAATAGAATTCCCCTGTTCCTTTTCAAAATCGGTTAATTGACATTGCATTAGCTGACGCAATGGGATATTGAAGCCCAATTGCATTGGCCAATGATGATCAAGCGCATATGCGATGGTCAGAGCCATCATTTATTAAACATGACACTGGCCATCATTGCCTCAGATTATTTCTCCTTCAAGCTATTGGAATATGACTCTCACCATAGATGTATGCTCTCAAGAGGACAACACTCTCTTCACCAATCTGTTCCAGCGAAGAAGAGGATGTCCCCTTAAGGAATGCAACATGTGTGGGAGCCTGATTCGGCTCCCAAATGGATTTGAGGCTTGGACATACTGCCTGGACCACTACGAGCTGGCGTTTGATAGGCCAGGCTGTCAGCACTTTGAAGATGTAACTGTTGGGATGCTGCGCACAAGGCTCTCTATCATGATGAACGCTATCTCTGCTGCCCTTCCGCTTCCACCATTGAGCCATGGGACGGGAACCAGCGGGAGCCACGCTCAGGAGGCTCTTTAAGCTATCTCAGGCTGGCCCAACACTCGCATTTGTTGCGATCAGTGGAATCTCCGGTCTTTTGTGCTGAGGTCAATCTTCGCCCCTCCAACGGAGTCCGCAAATTGATCTCATTTGGCGCCTCAGACTAGGACACGATGTCAACAACGGCCTCGGAAGTCGGCGCCGATAGCCTCGTGGGCAAGTGCGCCGACATGTAGCACCGTTGTGCTTCAGGCGACCCGAGTTTGAGTCCTGGCTCGTGGACCTTTCCCGATCCTGCCCCCCCCTCTCTCTCTCATTCCCACCTCACTTCCTGTCTAACTACTGTCCTATCCTAATAAAAGGTTAAAACGCCAAAAATAAATCTTTAAAAAAAAAAAAAAAACTCTGAAAAAGACTCCAGGAAGAGGACGCTTCACACTGCAAAGTGAGTGAGCCGAACGGTTAGCCCGCCAATGCTGATTTACTGAGGACCCTCACAAAAGCAGTGGATTAGGTAAGACTGGACTGGTCAGCTCTCAAGCAGCCATCAAGGAACTGCCTGGATTAGTGGTTTCTTCAGTCTCCAGAGACAGGCATCCTTCTTTCCAGAGGTGCACGATGAGACCTCCTGTCATGGTGCACCCCCCATTTGGCATGGGCCCATGCCAGAAGGTGCTCGCTACTCTCATCTGTTGATGGAGCTGACCGCTGAGGCTATGCCAAGCAGCCGCCTGCCGAGGAAGCATTCGAGGCCCACCTCTGTCCTTCGTCTAGAGGCTGGAAGTCCAAGGCATTGTTTCCTTCCAAGCCATGTCGAACGGCAGCCAACAAAACAGAGAAGGCCTTCTTTGAGACAGGACACTTCTCCCCTTCACCCAATGTCAGTGTAGCAGGCCAAGCTAATGAAGAATATGGACGAAGAGGGCCCAGACCCAGAGACATTCAAGGAGCTTGGCACAGTGATGGACTTAATTCTCCGGAATACTAAGAGGATAGCCTAAGCCATGGGTCGCAACATGGGGCACTTGGTGGTGTTGAACCACCATCTATGGCTCAACTTCACTGAGATGAAGGACTTTAGAGAAGACAAATCTGCCTAACAACTCCTGTCAGTTTGTATTTCCCTAACACGCTCTACCTTGGCAGGGGATGCACTGTAGAGCCGCTGGCCCAGAAAGCGCAAATATGCGTTTTGTCCAGTCATAGCCTAGTTATTTTTGTTAAACAAGATCTAGGAAGGTCTCGGGATACATTGCTTTTAGTTGCGCAGAAATGGCCCAATCATCTGTGGTTCCTGATACAGCTCCAGTAAAAGTAGCTCTTAATAATTCAACATTTTGGAAATCTTCATCCTCACAACTTTGTGGGAACAGTTGGGGGATGGCCCCTTCCTGTTCCAAAATGACTGCGCACCAGTGCACAAAGCAAGGTCCATAAAGACATGGGCTGCGTTCCAGTCCACTTTTAGACACGCACTTGCGAACTTCCCAAAGCACTTCCCCTCGGGGGAATCCCTGCCGCCATTTTGAAGTGTGTTCCACTTCGTGAAGTGGACGAGGGAAGTTTATATGGACAGACACTTGTTCCCTCAAATTTAGACCGAGGGAGCGAGTCTACTTCATATGTACACTTCAGGCACCGATATGTCCCACAATGCAGTACGATTGTGACGTCACCACAGATCTCGTCTAATCACATCCACAACAAACAACTGTATGATATATTAAATATATTTTTTTAATGTAAAACAACCCAAACACACCTATATACATTTGAATGCTGCATTAAACAAATTCTTAAAGTGAACATTTTTTTAAATAATAAATCAACTCCATAGCTGATTCCAAGTGATCAAGGGCTTAGGACGTTCCAGTTCAGCCCATTGCAGTTTCCGCCAGTAGTGGGCACTCGTGCAACGTAAAGCAATGATATACATCCGAGTGAACGAGACGGAGGGAAGTTAGAGAGTGAAGGGCATGTCAATTTTGGACTGGAACGCAGCCAAGGATGAGTGAGTTTGGTGTGGATTAACTTTGACTGGCCTGTATGACCCCTGACCTCAACCCGATACAGTACTCTGGGTTCGGGCCGAATTCCGAGCTTGGAGCCCTCCCCCCGGACAGCATGTCAAATACGCATTAAACTTTACTCCCTTTAATTGTAAGTGTGAACTTGTGAATGGCAATATGGTGAATGTGGTGCTATCACATCGTTTCATGCCCAAGTAAACCAATGCTCTGTTGGGAGGCATAAGTTGGTGACATGTTGTTTTACAGGGAGCGAGGCAGCTAAACCATCCTGCCTGTCTGGGATTTGGTATTAGTTCTAAAGGCACTTTCTAAACCAACATTTGAGCCGCTTCGCTCTAGTCAGTTGTGACTGATTTCATTTAAGACGTTAACCCGCTTGTCTGGAGTTTGGACGGGATGATTGTGTTTTAAGCTGCCATTTACCCCAAAGTAGTTAGTTATGGTTTACAGATGCCACTTATGCTTCGCGCTGTGTCCTGTACACTTGTTTCAGGTTTACATTGAATGCTCAATCCAATTTCAAAGAGACTGTGAGATTTTGAATTAGTTACATGCCTTAATATGGGTTTATTTGCGGTTGGTTGGCTGATGTTGAGGATGTATTGTGTGATGTATTGCTCTAGAGCTTGATTGCTATTGGAATATTTGAGCCTGTCTTTGATATGCTGCTGTTTTGGCTTATTGTGACTTTTCCATTTTCCGAGAATGAAGGAACTTTGTAAAAAGGCAAATGCCTAAAGCGTAAATGTTTTACTGTATGCTTAATCTCTGTCTGTGAAAGTTTTCCTGTGTTTTACTGTATGTCGAGACAGATGAAGGGAATAGGCTGTCGGTGATGGAGGGAACTTCTGTCACTCTAGAATCTGGTATTTCTAAAATACACAGAGATGATGTGATAATATGGAGGTGTGAATATGGAGACTCTGCGATAGCAAAAATGAGCTATGGGATCTTCGCTACATTTGATGGTGCTGATGGGAGATTCAGAGGCAAACTTAAGCTGGACGACGAGACCGGATCTCTGACCATCAAGAACACAAGAACTAAACACGCTGGACTATATCATCTCGATATCACCGGCAACCGGAGCACCACATTCAGGAGATTCAATATTTCTGTCTGTTGTGAGTATCTGAAGTCTTTTAATGCAACTACAACAACCATATTTAGATCAGCATGTTTTCAAATTACCTGAGGTTAATTGAGTAATCTATTAATCTTATAGTATAACTGACAACCAGATCAGAAAGGTGCAAACGCCAGTCAGAAATGATACTCAGATTGCTGATTGGTTGATCTTTTATCATCACAGCACAAGATTGGTCTCCATTTATTATAGCAGTAATTGGTGTTGCTGTTCTGCTTCTGGTCGTGGTTGTTGTGACTTGCTGTCGAAACAGGGTCTCTCGTCAAAAAAAATTTGGTAAGTATTACAAAGAGCTGACATTACAAGTGAAATAGTGACTTTAAAGACATGAAAATGTTTTTTCCAGAAAAAAACATTTTATATCTGTTTAATGTTTTTAAAACAGACAACTGGAGGAATCCGGAACATCAGGTAAGATCCTGTTTGCTCTATTATTTGCATATAATAAAATTGGTAACAAAATACATTTTGTTTGTGCTGCCTTCGTTTTTGAGGTATTGTTCTTTATTTTCTGACTTTTTTATTGTCAGAACTGGTGCAGTCATCTGTTGTCAGCTTGTCAGTTTAAAAAAAGAATACATTTTGGGATAAATGATACCAGTCTTGCCATCCAAATCGCTGTCTTATTTACTTACTAATTTTGTTTTATTGTCTGGAATAATAGTTAAACATCATGGAATTATTTTAGTTTAAACAGTGAAAGACTAATTTCTGCATGTTGCTGATCGTATCTCATGATCTGATCGTATCTCATCTCTATAAGTATTTGAGTTTCAGTTAACATCTCTTATGTAATATGAGAGTGATGGTTTGCATTTTTGCGTGGTTTTATCAGATTTGTGCAATCGCACTGGAGCTGATTTACTGGAATGAAGGTGGAAATCAAATTCAGCCAAACAATATTCAGAAAGCCTCAGGCAGCTTAATCAGAAACGCTGATCTCAAACGTTTTGTACTAGTGTTTCTGGTTGTTTTGTGGAGTTAAACACAGGACAGCAGGCGGCAGTTTCGCTGGATCTTTTATTCCTCTCCTGATATAAAGGAAAACATCCACAGCCTCTTTGAGTGAATTGCCCTTAACGTTCTCTCTCCTATTCAGTTAAATTGTGAAAAGGAGGAGACAGAACATGAAATTATGTTCACTCGGGACTACACACCACAAAAAGGGAAAGTCACTCAAATTTCATTCAGGGAGCTACATCAGGTATATGTGAATGAACAATTTTGTGTGAATTCTACTTAATCATACATACATTTAACAGTATAGTTTTTATACCTGTTACTCTAGGAACTTGTTACAAAGGCTATTGTTTGCTGTCACTCTAACCTCTCTATCAAATCTCTCCCTCTGTACTTTCAGGAACACTCGTACAGAGCACATTTCCAGAGTGAATCATTCTCCGCAAACATTAACCGCATGATCTACCCCAGCCTCTCAGAGATGGAAGATCAGTTCAGTGGAACACGGAGACGCCCGCTAAAGAATGTGATGTGAAGTGCAGCAAAGTCCCATTCTCGGATTTTCTGATCTGCATTTCACCCTTCCAGGTGCACACAGACACACACACACACACACACACACACACACACACACACACACACACACACACACACACACACACACACACACACACACACACACACACACACACACACACACACACACACACACACACAGCAGTAGGCAGCCATTTTTGCTGTTGCGCCCGTGGAGTGATTTGGGGTTAGGAGACTTGCTCACTCCCCTTCCTCATTTCTCTGCTGATACTGAGAGTCAAACCTGCGACAATCTGACATTCTAAAAATTAGGCCACAACTGCCCCTGTAAAGTTACAGCATCATAATAAATAAGTGTTTATATTTCACCTGATTTACGGGGTGCAGTGCGTAAATGCAAAAGTAAGTTTGCAATCTTTCATTTTATACATGATGAGTTCTATTTCTCTATTTTATATGAGGATTATACAGGGATACACTGCATAAAATATAAAGCTTACAGCTCGCCTTATATTTGCTTTCAATCATTTGTTGATAATGTTCATGTTTACAGTTTTTTTCAATTGCTAACAAGCGCTTACCCATACTTCAGATACTTTTTCTAAACTCTTAACACAGACTCACACATATAAAACACAATTGGCCAAATGGATAATTTTCTTCTCAAAAACACATTTTGTTAAATATATACTAACTCTTCATTTCAAAACAGAACACATCTTTCTCTGCACACACTAACTTTACCAAAACACTGGAAATCTGACTCAAAATGAAATTATTCTGTCAAAGAATAACACTTGTTTTCACTTCACAAAGTACATGCAGTCAATCAAAGTACACCAGGTTTCAAAATACTGGCTATTGTTGACATTACAAAAACTGCATAGACTTTTATGTTTCGGTTTTATAGGTATTTGCATGCAAAACATGCAATCCACGGTTTTTACACAAAATTTCTTGGTTGGGAATTGTATGTCCACATGTACAGTAATGTTCACATTCAAAAGCAATCTTTTAAAGCAAAAGCAATCTCACCTCCTTTACTGTTTACTACAGGAGGTGCAGTAGAAACTCGGTATGATAGAACAGAATTTTTTTACAGTATTGCTTACAATGGTATGATAGAACAGAATTTTTTACAGTATTGCTTACAATGAACAAAATATCCATGAAACACACAAAAGCATTCTGAACAAAAAAGCAACAGCAAAAAGCCCAGATAAAAAGGGGGGGGGGGGGGGACTAAAAAAAGCACAAAATTACTGTATCTAATCTCTGTGATTTTCAGGGTTAGGCCACATGTTTTCATCAACATCACATCTGGTATTATCCAAGGCGATGCACCTGGGATAAAACCGCTTGGTATTGCACCTCACTACACCTCTCACTGCACCTCTCACTGCACCTCTCACTGCTCCTGCATCTCTCACTGCACCTCTCACTGCATCTCTCACTGCTCCTGCATCTCTCACTGCATCTCTCACTGCTCCTGCATCTCTTACTGCATCTCTCACTGCTCCTGCATCTCTCACTGCATCTCTCACTGCATCTCTCACTGCTCCTGCATCTCTCACTGCATCTCTCACTGCTCCTGCATCTCTCACTGCATCTCTCACTGCTCCTGCATCTCTTACTGCATCTCTCACTGCATCTCTCACTGCTCCTGCATCTCTCACTGCATCTCTCACTGCTCCTGCATCTCTCACTGCATCTCTCACTGCTCCTCGTCTCTCACTGCTCTTGCATCTCTCACTGCATCTCTCACTGCATCTCTCACTGCTCCTGCATCTCTCACTGCATCTCTCACTGCATCTCTCACTGCATCTCTCACTGCATCTCTCACTGCATCTCTCACTGCTCCTGCATCTCTCACTGCATCTCTCACTGCATCTCTCACTGCATCTCTCACTGCTCCTGCATCTCTCACTGCATCTCTCACTGCTCCTGCATCTCTCACTGCATCTCTCACTGCATCTCTCACTGCATCTCTCACTGCTCCTGCATCTCTCACAGCATCTCTCACTGCATCTCTCACTGCTCCTGCATCTCTCACTGCATCTCTCACTGCTCCTGCATCTCTCACTGCATCTCTCACTGCTCCTGCATCTCTTACTGCATCTCTCACTGCATCTCTCACTGCTCCTGCATCTCTCACTGCATCTCTCACTGCTCCTGCATCTCTCACTGCATCTCTCACTGCTCCTCGTCTCTCACTGCTCTTGCATCTCTCACTGCATCTCTCACTGCATCTCTCACTGCTCCTGCATCTCTCACTGCATCTCTCACTGCATCTCTCACTGCATCTCTCACTGCATATCTCACTGCTCCTGCATCTCTCACTGCATCTCTCACTGGATCTCTCACTGGATCTCTCACTGGATCTCTCACTGGATCTCTCACTGCATCTCTCACTGGGCCTGCTCTTCTCCCTGGACCCCTTGCTCTTATTCTTCCTCGTCCATACATTACAGTGTTTGTCTTTTTCTGTTTCTGTTTCCAAAAACATCGCTCCTCAAAGTCCTCCTTTTACTGTATAAGTGTCAATGTAATAGAAAAAATAACCCCTGCCACTGAGACTGAGCCAGACTGGAATCAGTTGTGGTTGGCCCAGTTTACCCAACATAAATCAGCTGTGTGTCAATAATTCAATTGTTTGTTTATTTTCAGCTGAAATATATAAATATATTGTTTTTGAACTGATATCATTGCAGAACAAGAAGTTTTTATACTGTATCTAAGGTTTGGAATATTGTTTTTGCTATTGTGGGATGGTGTGTGTTAACATTTGTAAATACTACAAAAACAATCCATTATTTTGTTGGGAGGTATAGCTTGTCTGTTAAGAAAATGTAAGCATTGTGGAAATGTGTTCACTGACTGCATATTGTGTGAAAACGACATGAAATGTGTGAATGGTATGGTCACAAAAGACCGATGCTGTGCTAACTGTGTTTAGAGTTTTGAAAATGTGACAACTGATTGGACAAATGCTTGTTAGCGAATGAAAAAAACTGTAATTATTCATCTTATTTTATGTATGCTGTATTAGTGTCCCTATCTTTAATTATCACTATTATTATGTATACTCATGTTTATGTCACTATTTCTATTTTACAGAAAACCACAACCACTCATAAACACCCTCATCTATACCATCTGATATTTCTGAAAACCAATCCGTTGAAAACGAGTGCTGACAATAAATGGGTAATTCCCAGAAAACAAGTTATGTCTTCGTTCTGTCATGGGCCGGCAACTTGTCTTTGGTAAAGAGCTACTAAGAACCAACATTTTTTTCATAGCTTTTCAACAGGAATAATTTCATTTATTCTGTTGTTTTGATATCCATATTGAACAATGATCAAGCACTGATGCTTGGTGGTTTTAGTTTGTTTGAAAGAATGTTACTGTACGATTTCCACACATTTTTATACAGTATATATTATTAGAACATGGTGCTAACCTCATGAATGAAAATATAATGCAATCTGAGTCATTTTGTGTCATATCTAATATACTGTCAGATTCTCTGACTCCTCACACCTGCTAAAAACATTTTATTTAGCAACCAAGGAAAAGACTTTAAAGTCATGTGGGTTTTTGGAAGATATTTTGTGTTCAAAAACAAATTGTATTTAATTACAACAGCTGTGAATTTGTTTGTTATGAAAGTTGTTACGTCATTTATGCTGTTTATCTCTTTTAAATTGCCTTTTATTTGATTTTATATTTTTCTGTTACTGTCAAATCTTATCTTATCTTGTGTGCTGCATGATCTTCACAATTGACTTTGACTTGATAAGGGAAAGTCTCCATTTCAACGAATGCTTTCACTGTGATATAATGATACTTGTTGCATCTGCTCAAAGTCTGTATGTATAAAGCAAGTTTGAGTTTGACTTTCATTTGATTTTTTATATAAATACTTTGTAGCTCATTTTTTTTTAAACAAGGAAATTAATTATAAATGTGATTAATGCCAATAAAAACAGATCTGATTGTCCCATATTGACTAGAATCTTTCAGTTTGTCATGCAATTATTGAGTTTGTAATCAGAAATAACTCCAGTGAAATATAACTCAACTTGGTAAATATAGGACAGAAAATGTTGGGTTATACATGATTACGGATTAACTTCAGTCCTCCAAACTTTTTTAAATACTCCACGCAAATACTGATTTGCATGATAATTCCTTTATTTTCGATCATTTTTTTACAGTATTGCATATTTCATATAGTTTTAATACATATTGCCTACATTTCAGCTCGTTTAACAAATAATATAAGTAAAAAATAATAATTTATAAGTAATTCAAGTGTAATCGACCAATCTCACAGTTGCACTATGTTCTATAATCTTTTAACTTTTATTTTGGCCCCGCCTCAACTTCTGTGGTGTGTGTTGCAGCCATCGAAATCAAAATTTGTCTATTTACAGAATACAATTAATTTGGTCAGTGGAAACATTGAAAATATTTTCTTTGTAACGTTGTCATTTAAATAAAGGTTTAAGAAAATCAACAAATCACAGATTCTTTTTATTTTATTCCACTTCACAAAATGTCCCAACTTTTCTGGAAATGGGCTTGTAATTTATTACTAGTCAAATTACAATTGTAGATATCTTGAATTATTCATGTCATTTAAAGATATCTGCAATTATTTATGGATATCTCAAACTGATTTTTGACTAGGAGACCTTTCTTTGGAGATATCTACATTGTGACTAGAAAGAATTTCAATGTAGATATCGGGAATTAACATTATGACTATAGTCAAAATTCCTTTATAGATATCTGAAACATGCATGCAAATACACCTTTACTAAGCCCACCTTAAAAATTGTATTAACATATCCAACCTTGGAAACTATTGTCATCCGCAGTTTTGTCATTGTATAATTAAATTGTATAATAAAGGTCCGCGTCTTTGGGTCATCTTAAACTGTTTATACAGACGTAATTCAAAAGTAAGAAAATACAAATGTAGCTGGGGCACATGTAAAGGTGACATAAGGTATGCAGAGAAGACTCAAGAAGTTTTTTTAAACACTCTCTCTTTCTTAGTGTTAATCCGTTCATTTGCAGGGTCCGTTTCACATACATGATTTAGCACAGGTTTTATGTCGGATGCCCTTCCTGACACAAACTCTACAACAATTTTGACATATCCAATCCCAACTAAACTGCATGGGAGAATTCCACACTGACAAACTCCATGCAAGGGCAAACCTGAAGCCCTCTGATCTTCTAGCTGGAGGAGACAGTGCTGCCCACAGCCCATACATAACTACTGTACGTAATGTACTAATCAATGTCATTAATGTCAGTTAAACTTCTATTAACTTGTAAACTTTATCAAATCAACTTCACCTTTTTTCACTTGATCTGCCATGATTCTGAAACTTTCTTGTACGCCACATATTTATTTGTAAAATTTTTCACGATTCTGTATAATTTCATTCTCCTTCACTCATGTTTTTTTTTTTTTTTCAAAATATATAATAAATTACAGACGAGCAGTTTACGGTTCTCTGTCTTTATTGAACATTGCACTTCAGTTGGTTCATTTTGTAACATGATTAAATTAAAATCACAGGGCTATACACATATAGCATGCTGGAGACCTTTTACCATATGATGTGTAGAAATTAGCTCTAAAGAAATATAAATAATGAATCATAACTTATTAATTGTGAATATTTAATCAGTTAATAGAATTAACTTAATATAAAATAAATTTTACAATCAATTAACCTGTTTGTCCCGTGAACATTCTGTGTTAATTGTTTATTAATTTTAAGAAATTTACATTTCTGGGTTATGGGAAATGTCTTTCTAACTGTACAGTACTACTCGGCAAGTAGTCAAAATCTGCATGAGTTTGAGACACGGACAACTTTACGTGTGATATGAACAAGACTTTATTAACTAGACTAAACACTCAAACTTAACATACACATATATCATGAATACATGTTTGCCAAAGGAAAGAGAGCTGAAGCAGAATACAGGACAGCAAGAAGTTATAGCATTGTATGAAATTCAGATCAACAGCCTGAGCAAACCATCAGTTTAGTTCTAACACGCCCTTCTTTAAGGATACATGTATCAAATAATGAGACTAAGTTTGATACTTGCATGTCTCGCCCATTTGAATTAAACTGTCCAGATGCATCCAAATGCATCCAGATAGTATTAAGTAATCTCTGAAGTAATTCATCTAGTAGGGCCTTTTCTCTGTGACAACCAAAGCAGACTTTTTGTGTTAGAAGTTAGCTCTGGTGACGGGGATGAGTTAAATAAATGTAGTTTCACGTTAGGTTAAAATATAATTGTGACTCTAAACTGAATTAGATATCTCTAATTACCTTTGCTTACGTGTGACATGTTGATTGAAGATATCTATGACGTAATACAGATTAAATTGGGTTTTGACTAGGGGTGTGCCATTTCATACCGTCCACGATAACACCAATATAAATTCTTACATGATAAAAAAAAATGTCGCGATATCAATGATATAGTGACGCAATGACGTATGATGCATTTACACAACAACACCTTTCTGAGCGTGAGAGCAGCATGTCAGCCTCCGATGACGATTTAGTACCTAAAAAGGGAGCTACTTTAAAGTATTTTAATACCACTTATAATGCTGGAAATTCCCCCGCAAACATTGACAGCAAAATATTAAAAAATCCTATGTATTTAATTTAGTCAGGACTCAGGACTAAAAGACTATCATTGTTATTCTACATTTGATTACCTTATTCAGTTTCTGTAGTATTTCTGAATACTAGTGTTAGACCTACCCAAAACTACTCTTTATTTGTATCTTTATTATTTAGTATACATTTTTGCTACTTTTTTTCAATTTAATATAAAGATTGAAATCAAGTTTCCTTGTGCTGTGTAAACTCTTCACAAAATGACCCAATTGAAAACGTGAGCAAACATTTAGGTGAGATAATAAAAATGTAAAAAAAAAAAAAAATTCTATAGGCCTATTTCGTCATTATATCATTATCGCAAATGTTCTTGAAATATGGTGATATAATTTTGAAGCCATCGCCCAGCCCTAGTTTTGACTAATCATAAAGTAATTAAATATCTCAAATCAGATTTCTTAGTGCAATTATTTTGCAGATATCTCGAATTATCATTCTGATTCAAATTAGAATTAGCCTATGATTTGTCAAAATAAAACTGTGAAACAATCCGAAATATATTCATGGATAGTCAAAACATAGTTGTGTATATGCCAAAATGGCTTGCCATAGCTTTGCAGATGTTCGTTGTCAAACACAAATGTCTCCTACTACCTATGGAGAAACTCTGCTAGTGCTATCATTAGTGTTGTCTGTGTACCGTTCAGAGTGAACACAATTCCGAAAACGTTAACTGACACTGAAAGGTTTTAGCCTAATAATTAGTGCCATTTTCGATAAAGTCCATTTATTTAAAAGAAAGTGTAGCATGTGTTTTTTTTTCACATCTCGCCGCGTGCCCATGTTAGCTTGACGTCACACGCATCTCGGCAACAAAAGTTATGGACTTTGTCAAAGTTATGGACTTTGTAAATCCGATTTAAGAGACTTTTCTTAGCAGAAGTTGGAAAGTATCACTGTTTTTAGGTGGACTAATTAAGATTTAATCTTAAAAAATAATATTGCACAGTTACAATTTGCAAGTAGCCTACAAAGTGATATTTACGATGTTCACATAATGGATGATAAACAGATGGAAAATTCCCACAGACTTGGAACGAACGAATGAAGGATCCGAGCAGATTCATGGTTGATTCGACACTTTAGCCTAGTAAACAAGCACTATAAACCACACGGAACACCCGACCTCATAGCAATCTCTGAAGTGTGAGTTGCAAAGCTGAAGATAGGTGCAGATCTTCATCAGTCCCTCAGAAGTCTGGAGTTTGACGCCATCATGATCTCAAGGTGAGATTTTGTATCTTTTGGAGTTGCAAAACTTGCATAAATCGTTTGTAAAGGTTCTTACTTAGGCTAAATCCACTAAGGGAAATATAAAAATATAAATATATTAATATATAAATATAAAAAAAATAGGGTTATGGACCGTTATTTTGAAAGAGGTAGGTTTATGTTAGGTTTGTAAAGTGATTTAAACTGTACCGCAAATCAAACTCACTTTCTCTGTCGCCATTAAAATAGTATTTAGCCCTATAGCTATATAAATATAATAGACAATTCCTTTCTCCAGTAATGTGTCCGGTATTTTCTGTCGGCTGAATTGGAACCAATCAGATTCGTGAATGAATCGTTCTTTTGATTCGGTTCTTTTCTATGAGTTGAACAAACGGGTCAGCAGAACTGTTTTATTCTATTTGCGATTCAGTCTGAATGATTCATTAAAGGGATAGTTCACGCAAAAATAAAAATTCTGTAATTTACTCCTCCCTCGTGTTGTTCCAAACCTGTATGAATTGCATTCTTCTGCTGAACACAAAACATCTTTATTTTGAAGAATGTGGGTAACCATTTGATGGCAAGTAAATGATTACAAATGATTAAAAGATTTTTTTTTTTTTACTGTCCCTTTAATGTCTGACCATGAATCTTTTGGAGCATATTTTCACTATCACTATCAGAGAACCAAAAGAGCCCTGTATGAACCTTTACTGACAGTCATTTGAAACCAAACTAAATGCATTGTCTGTCAGTGTTGAAGGTCTTTATGAAGCTGAACTTATTTGTGAACGACTCTTTACTCCAGATAAAACCATTTTAGACCTGAATTTGGCAAATAAAATAATGAAATCTGCGACTTTTTGGTACATTTTTTTATACATTTTCCTAAAATTAGATTCAAACTTGATTTGTTGCTCTACTGTGAGATCTATTTGTATTGCCTCATCTTTGAATAGTACAGTTACAGTATTCTTGAACACTAGAGAGCGCCAGTCTAATAGTGTAAACACGTGGTATTATGGCCCTCTAACTCCAGGGGCCAGTTGTTCAAAAAGTAGATCAGATTTCAGCTATTGGATTGGATCAAATCTTGAAAATGGGTTGTTCAGAAGGGGAAAAAAAGATTCAGAAATAAGATTAAATCACAAAATCCAATCTTGGTTTTGATCTGGATCAAATCATCATTTTGTGTTCAAAACTTTTTAGTAAGATTGGGATACCTTTAATCAAAAAAAAAAAAAAAAAAAAAATCAGGATTATACTGATCCCAGCAGAGGGGTGGATTTCAAGAACAAAAATATAATTAAACTTTAAAACTGGTCAAAAATACAACATTTGTATCATGTAATATACACACACATTTTTATTTTGTTTTTGATTAGTTTAACTGTTAAAGTAATACATTATAAGTATACATTAGGCTATATATTAGGCCTTTCGGTAGCCTACTGTAAAGTAAAAAAGAGATTTTGGCGCTATGAAATAATCCCCAAACAGCTGTAAAAATCAAACAAAAAATATAGCTGCGAGCAGCGATTACGGGCCCAAGCCGGTGGCACCGCAACCCTGGTGCACCAGGGTGGCGGTACCGCCGGCTTTGGCCCTTCATCGCTGCTCGCAGCTATATTTATTTATATATATATATATATATATATATATATATATATATATATATATATATATATATATATATATATATATATATATATATATATATATATATAAATAAAGCCGGTGGCATCACCACCCTGGTGCCTTTAGGGTTATTGTGCACGACGTGACACAAAATATCTGCTCGCTATCTGCCGAACGGCTCTGGTAGTCCCGCTTCAGCACTGATGATGTTGTAGAAATAGTGTGCTCTGGTTGGTCTGGATTATTCGGGATTTTTTATTTTATACAGAAATAAGTTATTTATAATTCAGATGAGAATAAAGTTAGTGTTGATTAAAATGAAGGAAAACAAATATATTGATCTGAAATATAGCACATTCATTTTACATTTATTTAGGTTCAATTACCAAACATACAATCTTAATTTAATTTAAAGCAAACTATACATTAAAAATACATGGGTTGTATGCACATTTTTTTTTTATAAAAAATATATATATATCCAAAAAGACAAGGCTTAAAAACTCTTGTCACTGTAACAGACACAATCTCTCTCTCAAACACACACACACACACACACACACACACACACACACACACACACACACACACACACACACACACACACACACACACACACACACACACACACACACACACACACACACACACACACACACACACACACACGTCAAGTCACTTTTTAGATGCAATATTGAATAAGCAGAAAAATCTGATTTTCTGCTCTGAAAATATAAATAAGCATACAAATTGAATAAGCACTTTGAATATTCTAAACAGAATAAGCATTAGTCGCTAATGAATAAGTGCTAGTACTTAATGGAATAGATACTAATATCTAAAAAATAAGTACTAGTAGCATGAAAATAGAGACTAGTATGTTAAAATGATTAAATGTTAAAACGGCTTGCCATATTGGCTCAGAGAGAGAGAGAGAGAAAATGACATTTTAGATAATAGTACCTATTAATAGATACTAGTATTTATTCAATAAATACTAGTTCTAAGTCATTACATACTAGTACCTATTAAATATATACCAGTACTTATTCATTAGCTACTAATACGTATTCAAAAGAATATCTAAAGAATAAGCACTACTATCTAAGGAATAGGCACTAGTACTAAAGAATAAGCACTAGTCGCTAATGAATAAGTACTATTACTTAATGGAATAGATACTAGTATCTAAAAAATAAGTACTAGTAGCATGAAAAAAGAGACTAGTAGGTTAAAATGATTAAATGTTAAAACGGCTTGCCATATTGACTCAGAGCATCAAAAGCATCAAACAAGAATATTAAAGTTTGATGCGTTGCCACTGCAACAGTTTCAAAGATATCAAGAATCCCTTCACAGGTCTTCATCTGCAGTGTATTTACATTATACAGATGAAGTTTGAAGCAAATCGGGTAAAAATAAGAGGGTGATTTCAAAGCCTTTATGAAGTGACACACTTCCTGCTGCCAGTTGGTGGCGCTATAACTTTGACTCACAATAGTCACATCCATGTGATCGGACTCTTACAGCGAACACACTGCTGAAGTTTCATCAAGATCAGTTAATGTATGCTGAAGTTATAACACACTTCCTGTTTCCATTATTCGCCATAAATTCGTTTCCTCGCCACGGCCAAACCGTTCGAGATATCAAAAATCCCCTGGCAATTTTTCATCCTCAATGTCTTGACTTCGTGCACACCGAGTTTCGTGGCGATTGGTTGAATTCTCTAGGATTAGTATATCGAATTCCAGGGGCATACGCTTCCAAACAAACGATAATAGCCGACTTCCTGTTGGGCTGGGGTAAAAAGTAAAAGTACAAAGGATATATGAACCGATGAGATCTATATGTGTAGCGAGTTTCATATTATTACATGCAAGCGTGTTTGATTTATGGACCAAGTTTTCGGACCCCGTTCCAGGGGCGCTGTCGAGCCCCCCTGCCACGCCTGGGTACCAGCTTCAGCCCGGCCCTGATGGCCGCGTTTTCTGACCCGTGTGCAAAGTTTCAAGAGTTTTTGAGCATGTTAAGGGCCCCAAAAGTGCGCTAAGAATCTCAAAAGTATCCAAAAAGAATATTAAAGTTTGATGCGTTGTCACGGCAACAGCATCTAAGATATCAACAATCCTTTCACAGGTCTACATCTGGCGTGTGTCTACATTATACACATCAAGTTTGAAGCAAATCAGGTAAAGCCTGTTTGATTTATGGACCAAGTTTTCGGACCCCGTTCCAGGGGGCGCTGTCGAGCCCCCCTGCCACGCCCGGGTACCAGCTTCAGCCCGGCCCTGATGGCCGCGGTTTCTGACCCGTGTGCAAAGTTTCAAGAGTTTTTGAGCATGTTAAGGGCCCCAAAAGTGCGCTAAGAATCTCAAAAGTATCCAAAAAGAATATTAAAGTTTGATGCGTTGTCACGGCAACAGCATCTAAGATATCAACAATCCTTTCACAGTCTACATCTGGCTTGTGTCTACATTATACACATCAAGTTTGAAGCAAATAGGGTCAAGCGTGTTGGATATATGGACCAAATTGTCGGACCCGTTCAAGGGGGCGCTGTCGAGCCCCCCTGCCACGCCCGGGTACCAGCTTCAGCCTGGCCCTGATGGCCGCGGGTTTTGTCCTGTGTGCAAAGTTTCAAGAGTTTTCGAGCACGTTAAGAACCCCAAAAGTGCCCGAAAGCATAAAAAAGCATGAAAAAGCTTAAAAAAAGGAATATTAATGTTTGATGCATTGCCATGGCAACAGTGTCTAAGATATCAATAATCCTTTCACAGGTCTACATCTGGCATGTGTCTACATTATGCACATGAAGTTTGAAGCAAATCGGGTAAAAATAAGAGGGTGATTTAAAAGCATTTTGGAAGTGACACACTTCCTGCTGCCAGTTGGTGGCGCTATAACTTTGACTCACAATAGTCACATCCATGTGATCGGGCTCTTACAACGAACACACTGCTGAAGTTTCATCAAGATTAGTTAATGTATGCAGTAGTTATAACACACTTCCTGTTTCACGTTTCTCGCCATAATTTCGTTTCCTCGCCACGGCCAAACCGTTCGAGATATCAAAAATCCCTGGCAATTTTTCATCCTCAGTGTCTTGACTTCACGCTGACCGAGTTTCGTGCCGTGTGTTTGAATTCTCTAGGAGGAGTGTTTCACATTCCTTTGCATGCGTTTTCCAAACAAGCCTACATAGCCGACTTCCTGTTGGGCTGGGGTAAAAAGTTAGAGTGCGAAGTATATATGAAACGATGAGATCTACATGTGTACCGAGTTTCATATTATTACATGCAAGCGTGTTTGATTTATGGACCATGTTTTCGGACCCCGTTCCAGGGGCGCTGTCGAGCCCCCCTGCCACGCCCGGGTACCATCTTCAGCCCGGCCCTGATGGCCGCGGGTTCTGACATGTGTGCAAAGTTTCAGGAGTTTTTGAGCATGTTAAGGCCTCCAAAAGTGTCCAAAAGGTAGAAGAAAAAAAAATAATAATAATAATAATAATAATAATAATAAATATAGCTGCGAGCAGCGATTACGGGCCCAAGCCGGTGGCACCGCAACCCTGGTGCACCAGGGTGGCGGTACCGCCGGCTTTGGCCCTTCATCGCTGCTCGCAGCTATATTTATATATATATATATATATATATATATATATATATATATATATATATATATATATATATATATATATATATATATATAATATATATATATATATATATAAAGCCGGTGGCATCGCCACCCTGGTGCCTTTAGGGTTATTGTGCACGATGTGACACAAAATATCTGCTCGCTATCTGCCGAACGGCTCTGGTAGTTCCGCTTCAGCACTGATGATGTTGTAGAAATAGTGTGCTCTGGTTGGTCTGGATTATTCGGGATTTTTTATTTTATACAGAAATAAGTTATTTATAATTCAGATGAGAATAAAGTTAGTGTTGATTAAAATGAAGGAAAACAAATGTATTGATCTGAAATATAGCACATTCATTTTACATTTATTTAGGTTCAATTACCAAACATACAATCTTAATTTAATTTAAAGCAAACAATACATTTGAAATACATGGGTTGTATGCACATTTTTTTTTTATAAAAAATATATATATATCCAAAAAGACAAGGCTTAAAAACTCTTGTCACTGTAACAGACACAATCTCTCTCACACACACACAAACACACACACACGCACACACACACACACACACACACACACACACACACACACACACACACACACACACACACACACACACACACACACACACACACACACACACGTCAAGTCACATTTTAGATGCAATATTGAATAAGCAGAAAAATCGGATTTTCTGCTCTGAAAATATAAATAAGCATACAAATTGAATAAGCACTTTGAATATTCTAAACAGAATAAGCATTAGTCGCTAATGAATAAGTACTAGTACTTAATGGAATAGATACTAATATCTAAAAAATAAGTACTAGTAGCATGAAAATAGAGACTAGTATGTTAAAATGATTAAATGTTAAAACGGCTTGCCATATTGGCTCAGAGAGAGAGAGAGAGAAAATGACATTTTAGATAATAGCACCTATTAATAGATACTAGTATTTATTCAATAAATACTAGTTCTAAGTCATTACATACTAGTACCTATTAAATAGATACCAGTACTTATTCATTAGCTACTAATACGTATTCAAAAGAATATCTAAAGAATAAGCACTACTATCTAAAGAATAGGCACTAGTACTACAGAATAAGCACTAGTCGCTAATGAATAAGTACTATTACTTAATGGAATAGATACTAGTATCTAAAAAATAAGTACTAGTAGCATGAAAAAAGAGACTACTAGGTTAAAATGATTAAATGTTAAAACGGCTTGCCATATTGACTCAGAGCATCAAAAGCATCAAACAAGAATATTAAAGTTTGATGCGTTGCCACAGCAACAGTTTCAAAGATATCAAGAATCCCTTCACAGGTCTTCATCTGCAGTGTATTTACATTATACAGATGAAGTTTGAAGCAAATCGGGTAAAAATAAGAGGGTGATTTCAAAGCCTTTAGGAAGTGACACACTTCCTGCTGCCAGTTGGTGGCGCTATAACTTTGACTCACAATAGTCACATCCATGTGATCGGACTCTTACAGCGAACACACTGCTGAAGTTTCATCAAGATCAGTTAATGTATGCAGAAGTTATAACACACTTCCTGTTTCCATTATTCGCCATAAATTCGTTTCCTCGCCACGGCCAAACCGTTCGAGATATCAAAAATCCCCTGGCAATTTTTCATCCTCAATGTCTTGACTTCATGCTGACTGAGTTTCGTGGCGATTGGTTGAATTCTCTAGGAGTAGTATATCGAATTCCAGGGCATACGCTTTCAAACAAACCATAATAGCCGACTTCCTGTTGGGCTGGGGTAAAAAGTAAAAGTACAAAGGATATATGAATCGATGAGATCTATATGTGTACCAAGTTTCATATTATTACATGCAAGCGTGTTTGATTTATGGACCAAGTTTTCGGACCCCGTTCCAGGGGGCGCTGTCGAGCCCCCCTGCCACGCCCGGGTACCAGCTTCAGCCCGGCCCTGATGGCCGCGGTTTCTGACCCGTGTGCAAAGTTTCAAGAGTTTTTGAGCATGTTAAGGGCCCCAAAAGTGTGCTAAGAATCTCAAAAGTATCCAAAAAGAATATTAAAGTTTGATGCGTTGTCACGGCAACAGCATCTAAGATATCAACAATCCTTTCACAGGTCTACATCTGGCATGTGTCTACATTATACACATCAAGTTTGAAGCAAATCGGGTAAAGCCTGTTTGATTTATGGACCAAGTTTTCGGACCAAGTTTTCGGACCCCGTTCCAGGGGCGCTGTCGAGCCCCCCTGCCACGCCCGGGTACCAGCTTCAGCCCGGCCCTGATGGCCGCAGTTTCTGACCCGTGTGCAAAGTTTCAAGAGTTTTTGAGCATGTTAAGGGCTCCAAAAGTGCGCTAAGAATCTCAAAAGTATCCAAAAAGAATATTAAAGTTTGATGCGTTGTCACGGCAACAGCATCTAAGATATCAACAATCCTTTCACATGTCTACATCTGGCTTGTGTCTACATTATACACATCAAGTTTGAAGCAAATAGGGTAAAGCGTGTTGGATATATGGACCAAATTGTCGGACCCGTTCAAGGGGGCGCTGTCGAGCCCCCCTGCCACGCCCGGGTACCAGCTTCAGCCTGGCCCTGATGGCCGCGGGTTTTGTCCTGTGTGCAAAGTTTCAAGAGTTTTCGAGCACGTTAAGAACCCCAAAAGTGCCCGAAAGCATAAAAAAGCATGAAAAAGCTTAAAAAAAGGAATATTAATGTTTGATGCATTGCCATGGCAACAGTGTCTAAGATATCAATAATCCTTTCACAGGTCTACATCTGGCATGTGTCTACATTATGCACATGAAGTTTGAAGCAAATCGGGTAAAAATAAGAGGGTGATTTAAAAGCATTTTGGAAGTGACACACTTCCTGCTGCCAGTTGGTGTCGCTATAACTTTGACTCACAATAGTCACATCCATGTGATCGGGCTCTTACAACGAACACACTGCTGAAGTTTCATCAAGATTAGTTAATGTATGCAGTAGTTATAACACACTTCCTGTTTCACGTTTCTCGCCATAATTTCGTTTCCTCGCCACGGCCAAACCGTTCGAGATATCAAAAATCCCCTGGCAATTTTTCATCCTCAGTGTCTTGACTTCATGCACACCGAGTTTCGTGCCGTGTGTTTGAATTCTCTAGGAGGAGTGTTTCACATTCCATTGCATGCGTTTTCCAAACAACCCTTAATAGCCGACTTCCTGTTGGGCTGGGGTAAAAAGTTAGAGTGCGAAGTATATATGAAACGATGAGATCTACATGTGTACCGAGTTTCATATTATTACATGCAAGCGTGTTTGATTTATGGACCATGTTTTCGGACCCCGTTCCAGGGGGCGCTGTCGAGCCCCCCTGCCACGCCCGGGTACCATCTTCAGCCCGGCCCTGATGGCCGCGGGTTCTGACATGTGTGCAAAGTTTCAGGAGTTTTTGAGCATGTTAAGGCCTCCAAAAGTGTCCAAAAGGTAGAAGAAAAATAATAATAAATATAGCTGCGAGCAGCGATTACGGGCCCAAGCCGGTGGCACCGCAACCCTGGTGCACCAGGGTGGCGGTACCGCCGGCTTTGGCCCTTCATCGCTGCTCGCAGCTATATATATATAAAGCCGGTGGCATCGCCACCCTGGTGCCTTTAGGGTTATTGTGCACGACGTGACACAAAATATCTGCTCGCTATCTGCCGAACGGCTCTGGTAGTCCCGCTTCAGCACTGATGATGTTGTAGAAATAGCGTGCTCTGGTTGGTCTGGATTATTCGGGATTTTTTATTTTATACAGAAATAAGTTATTTATAATTCAGATGAGAATAAAGTTAGTGTTGATTAAAATGAAGGAAAACAAATATATTGATCTGAAATATAGCACATTCATTTTACATTTATTTAGGTTCAATTACCAAACATACAATCTTAATTTAATTTAAAGCAAACAATACATTTGAAATACATGGGTTGTATGCACATTTTTTTTAAATAAAAAATATATATATATCCAAAAAGACAAGGCTTAAAAACTCTTGTCACTGTAACAGACACAATCTCTCTCTCACACACACACACACACACACACACACACACACACACACACACACACACACACACACACACACACACACACACACACACACACACACACACACACACACACACACACACACGTCAAGTCACATTTTAGATGCAATATTGAATAAGCAGAAAAATCGGATTTTCTGCTCTGAAAATATAAATAAGCATACAAATTGAATAAGCACTTTGAATATTCTAAACAGAATAAGCATTAGTCGCTAATGAATAAGTACTAGTACTTAATGGAATAGATACTAATATCTAAAAAATAAGTACTAGTAGCATGAAAATAGAGACTAGTATGTTAAAATGGTTAAATGTTAAAACGGCTTGCCATATTGGCTCAGAGAGAGAGAGAGAGAAAATGACATTTTAGATAATAGCACCTATTAATAGATACTAGTATTTATTCAATAAATACTAGTTCTAAGTCATTACATACTAGTACCTATTAAATAGATACCAGTACTTATTCATTAGCTACTAATACGTATTCAAAAGAATATCTAAAGAATAAGCACTACTATCTAAAGAATAGGCACTAGTACTAAAGAATAAGCACTAGTCGCTAATGAATAAGTACTATTACTTAATGGAATAGATACTAGTATCTAAAAAATAAGTACTAGTAGCATGAAAAAGAGACTACTAGGTTAAAATGATTAAATGTTAAAACGGCTTGCCATATTGACTCAGAGCATCAAAAGCATCAAACAAGAATATTAAGGTTTGATGCGTTGCCACAGCAACAGTTTCAAAGATATCAAGAATCCCTTCACAGGTCTTCATCTGCAGTGTATTTACATTATACAGATGAAGTTTGAAGCAAATCGGGTAAAAATAAGAAGGTGATTTCAAAGCCTTTAGGAAGTGACACACTTCCTGCTGCCAGTTGGTGGCGCTATAACTTTGACTCACAATAGTCACATCCATGTGATCGGACTCTTACAGCGAACACACTGCTGAAGTTTCATCAAGATCAGTTAATGTATGCAGAAGTTATAACACACTTCCTGTTTCCATTATTCGCCATAAATTCGTTTCCTCGCCACGGCCAAACCGTTCGAGATATCAAAAATCCCCTGGCAATTTTTCATCCTCAATGTCTTGACTTCATGCTGACTGAGTTTCGTGGCGATTGGTTGAATTCTCTAGGAGTAGTATATCGAATTCCAGGGGCATACGCTTTCAAACAAACCATAATAGCCGACTTCCTGTTGGGCTGGGGTAAAAAGTAAAAGTACAAAGGATATATGAATCGATGAGATCTATATGTGTACCAAGTTTCATATTATTACATGCAAGCGTGTTTGATTTATGGACCAAGTTTTCGGACCCCGTTCCAGGGGGCGCTGTCGAGCCCCCCTGCCACGCCCGGGTACCAGCTTCAGCCCGGCCCTGATGGCCGCGGTTTCTGACCCGTGTGCAAAGTTTCAAGAGTTTTTGAGCATGTTAAGGGCCCCAAAAGTGTGCTAAGAATCTCAAAAGTATCCAAAAAGAATATTAAAGTTTGATGCGTTGTCACGGCAACAGCATCTAAGATATCAACAATCCTTTCACAGGTCTACATCTGGCATGTGTCTACATTATACACATCAAGTTTGAAGCAAATCGGGTAAAGCCTGTTTGATTTATGGACCAAGTTTTCGGACCCCGTTCCAGGGGCGCTGTCGAGCCCCCCTGCCACGCCCGGGTACCAGCTTCAGCCCGGCCCTGATGGCCGCGGTTTCTGACCCGTGTGCAAAGTTTCAAGAGTTTTTGAGCATGTTAAGGGCCCCAAAAGTGCGCTAAGAATCTCAAAAGTATCCAAAAAGAATATTAAAGTTTGATGCGTTGTCACGGCAACAGCATCTAAGATATCAACAATCCTTTCACAGGTCTACATCTGGCTTGTGTCTACATTATACACATCAAGTTTGAAGCAAATCGGGTAAAGCGTGTTGGATATATGGACCAAATTGTCGGACCCGTTCAAGGGGGCGCTGTCGAGCCCCCCTGCCACGCCCGGGTACCAGCTTCAGCCTGGCCCTGATGGCCGCGGGTTTTGTCCTGTGTGCAAAGTTTTAAGAGTTTTCGAGCACGTTAAGAACCCCAAAAGTGCCCGAAAGCATAAAAAAGCATGAAAAAGCTTAAAAAAAGGAATATTAATGTTTGATGCATTGCCATGGCAACAGTGTCTAAGATATCAATAATCCTTTCACAGGTCTACATCTGGCATGTGTCTACATTATGCACATGAAGTTTGAAGCAAATCGGGTAAAAATAAGAGGGTGATTTAAAAGCATTTTGAAAGTGACACACTTCCTTCTGCCAGTTGGTGGCGCTATAACTTTGACTCACAATAGTCACATCCATGTGATCGGGCTCTTACAACGAACACACTGCTGAAGTTTCATCAAGATTAGTTAATGTATGCAGTAGTTATAACACACTTCCTGTTTCACGTTTCTCGCCATAATTTCGTTTCCTCGCCACGGCCAAACCGTTCGAGATATCAAAAATCCCCTCGCAAACTTTCATCCTCAATGTCTTGACTTCATGCACACCGAGTTTCGTGCCGTGTGTTTCAATTCTCTAGGAGGAGTGTTTCACATTCCATTGCATGCGTTTTCCAAACAACCCTTAATAGCCGACTTCCTGTTGGGCTGGGTAAAAAATTAGAGTGCGAAGTATATATGAAACGATGAGATCTACATGTGTACCGAGTTTCATATTATTACATGCAAGCGTGTTTGATTTATGGACCATGTTTTCGGACCCCGTTCCAGGGGGCGCTGTCGAGCCCCCCTGCCACGCCCGGGTACCATCTTCAGCCCGGCCCTGATGGCCGCGGGTTCTGACATGTTTGCAAAGTTTCCTGAGTTTTTGAGCATGTTAAGGCCTCCAAAAGTGTCCAAAAGGTAGTAAAAAAATAATTAGAAGAAGAATAATAATAATAAAATATAGCTGCGAGCAGCGATTACGGGCCCAAGCCGGTGGCACCGCAACCCTGGTGCACCAGGGTGGCGGTACCGCCGGCTTTGGCCCTTCATCGCTGCTCGCAGCTATATTTATTTATATATATAATATATATATAATATATATATATATATATATATATATATATATATATATATATAAGCCGGTGGCATCGCCACCCTGGTGCCTTTAGGGTTATTGTGCACGACGTGACACAAAATATCTGCTCGCTATCTGCCGAACGTCTCTGGTAGTCCCGCTTCAGCACTGATGATGTTGTAGAAATAGTGCGCTCTGGTTGGTCTGGATTATTCGGGATTTTTTATTTTATACAGAAATAAGTTATTTATAATTCAGATGAGAATAAAGTTAGTGTTGATTAAAATGAAGGAAAACAAATATATTGATCTGAAATATAGCACATTCATTTTACATTTATTTAGGTTCAATTACCAAACATACAATCTTAATTTAATTTAAAGCAAACTATACATTAAAAATACATGGGTTGTATGCACATTTTTTTTAAATAAAAAATATATATATATCCAAAAAGACAAGGCTTAAAAACTCTTGTCACTGTAACAGACACAATCTCTCTCACACACACACACACACACACACACACACACACACACCAAACACACACACACACACACACACACACACACACACACACACACACACACACACACACACACACACACACACACACACACACACACACACACACACACACACACACAACGTCAAGTCACATTTTAGATGCAATATTGAATAAGCAGAAAAATCGGATTTTCTGCTCTGAAAATATAAATAAGCATACAAATTGAATAAGCACTTTGAATATTCTAAACAGAATAAGCATTAGTCGCTAATGAATAAGTACTAGTAGCATGAAAATAGAGACTAGTATGTTAAAATGATTAAATGTTAAAACGGCTTGCCATATTGGCTCAGAGAGAGAGAGAGAGAGAAAATGACATTTTAGATAATAGTACCTATTAATAGATACTAGTATTTATTCAATAAATACTAGTTCTAAGTCATTACATACTAGTACCTATTAAATAGATACCAGTACTTATTCATTAGCTACTAATACGTATTCAAAAGAATATCTAAAGAATAAGCACTACTATCTAAAGAATAGGCACTAGTACTAAAGAATAAGCACTAATCGCTAATGAATAAGTACTATTACTTAATGGAATAGATACTAGTATCTAAAAAATAAGTACTAGTAGCATGAAAAAAGAGACTAGTAGGTTAAAATGATTAAATGTTAAAACGGCTTGCCATATTGACTCAGAGCATCAAAAGCATCAAACAAGAATATTAAAGTTTGATGCGTTGCCACAGCAACAGTTTCAAAGATATCAAGAATCCCTTCACAGGTCTTCATCTGCAGTGTATTTACATTATACAGATGAACTTTGAAGCAAATCGGGTAAAAATAAGAGGGTGATTTCAAAGCCTTTAGGAAGTGACACACTTCCTGCTGCCAGTTGGTGGTGCTATAACTTTGACTCACAATAGTCACATCCATGTGATCGGACTCTTACAGCGAACACACTGCTGAAGTTTCATCAAGATCAGTTAATGTATGCAGAAGTTATAACACACTTCCTGTTTCCATTATTCGCCATAAATTCGTTTCCTCGCCACGGCCAAACCGTTCGAGATATCAAAAATCCCCTGGCAATTTTTCATCCTCAATGTCTTGACTTTATGCTGACTGAGTTTCGTGGCGATTGGTTGAATTCTCTAGGAGTAGTATATCGAATTCCAGGGGCATACGCTTTCAAACAAACCATAATAGCCGACTTCCTGTTGGGCTGGGGTAAAAAGTAAAAGTACAAAGGATATATGAATCGATGAGATCTATATGTGTACCAAGTTTCATATTATTACATGCAAGCGTGTTTGATTTATGGACCAAGTTTTCGGACCCCGTTCCAGGGGGCGCTGTCGAGCCCCCCTGCCACGCCCGGGTACCAGCTTCAGCCCGGCCCTGATGGCCGCGGTTTCTGACCCGTGTGCAAAGTTTCAAGAGTTTTTGAGCATGTTAAGGGCCCCAAAAGTGTGCTAAGAATCTCAAAAGTATCCAAAAAGAATATTAAAGTTTGATGCGTTGTCACGGCAACAGCATCTAAGATATCAACAATCCTTTCACAGGTCTACATCTGGCATGTGTCTACATTATACACATCAAGTTTGAAGCAAATCGGGTAAAGCCTGTTTGATTTATGGACCAAGTTTTCGGACCCCGTTCCAGGGGGCGCTGTCGAGCCCCCCTGCCACGCCCGGGTACCAGCTTCAGCCCGGCCCTGATGGCCGCGGTTTCTGACCCGTGTGCAAAGTTTCAAGAGTTTTTGAGCATGTTAAGGGCCCCAAAAGTGCGCTAAGAATCTCAAAAGTATCCAAAAAGAATATTAAAGTTTGATGCATTGTCACGGCAACAGCATCTAAGATATCAACAATCCTTTCACAGGTCTACATCTGGCTTGTGTCTACATTATACACATCAAGTTTGAAGCAAATAGGGTAAAGCGTGTTGGATATATGGACCAAATTGTCGGACCCGTTCAAGGGGGCGCTGTCGAGCCCCCTGCCACGCCCGGGTACCAGCTTCAGCCTGGCCCTGATGGCCGCGGGTTTTGTCCTGTGTGCAAAGTTTCAAGAGTTTTCGAGCACGTTAAGAACCCCAAAAGTGCCCGAAAGCATAAAAAAGCATGAAAAAGCTTAAAAAAAGGAATATTAATGTTTGATGCATTGCCATGGCAACAGTGTCTAAGATATCAATAATCCTTTCACAGGTCTACATCTGGCATGTGTCTACATTATGCACATGAAGTTTGAAGCAAATCGGGTAAAAATAAGAGGGTGATTTAAAAGCATTTTGAAAGTGACACACTTCCTGCTGCCAGTTGGTGGCGCTATAACTTTGACTCACAATAGTCACATCCATGTGATCGGGCTCTTACAACGAACACACTGCTGAAGTTTCATCAAGATTAGTTAATGTATGCAGTAGTTATGACACACTTCCTGTTTCACGTTTCTCGCCATAATTTCGTTTCCTCGCCACGGCCAAACCGTTCGAGATATCAAAAATCCCCTCGCAAACTTTCATCCTCAATGTCTTGACTTCACGCTGACCGAGTTTCGTGCCGTGTGTTTGAATTCTCTAGGAGGAGTGTTTCACATTCCTTTGCATGCGTTTTCCAAACAAGCCTAAATAGCCGACTTCCTGTTGGGCTGGGGTAAAAAGTTAGAGTGCGAAGTATATATGAAACGATGAGATCTACATGTGTACCGAGTTTCATATTATTACATGCAAGCGTGTTTGATTTATGGACCATGTTTTCGGACCCCGTTCCAGGGGGCGCTGTCGAGCCCCCCTGCCACGCCCGGGTACCATCTTCAGCCCGGCCCTGATGGCCGCGGGTTCTGAGATGTGTGCAAAGTTTCAGGAGTTTTTGAGCATGTTAAGGCCTCCAAAAGTGTCCAAAAGGTAGTAAAAAAATAATTAGAAGAATAATAATAATAAATAATCCTTAGGAAAACAATAGGGCCTTCGCCCTTAGGGCTTGGGCCCTAATAATAAATAATCCTTAGGAAAACAATAGGGCCTTCGCCCTTTGGGCTTGGCCCTAATAATAATAAATAATCCTTAGGAAAACAATAGGGCCTTCGCCCTTTGGGCTTGGGCCCTAAATATATTGTTAGTTCAAAGTGTGTTTTTTATCAGTGTTTCTAATCGACATTGGCACAATCTTAAGAGTTGAACCAGTCAAAAGATCTTTGCAAGCGAACACAAGTGAAACAGTGCTTTAAACAGTGTAAAATAGACTTGTTTTTCACGGTCTGCTGAAAAAAGGCGATAATAATTCAGGTGATTGGCGTCTGTATTGCTACATTGCTAGTGAGTGAAAAAGTGTTTTAATGTTTAAAACAATTATGCTAATGAAAAATGACTTCTTAAATCACTTTAAGAAAGAAACTCCCCAAAATTTATACAAAATAAATCACTTATGCATGATGCACTGAAAATATTGCAAACACAATCAATATTGCAACTGGCAGTAAGGCATTGCATTTATTTTTTAAAATGATTCACTTGTTTGTTAAAAAGATAGATGAACAGGCTTGATGATAATCTTCTTAAAAACAATGACGTGTTGCTGGAGCTGCAAATAACACTGAAACTAACACTTATTATCTGCAGGATCACAGCAGGAGTATGAGGTCATGGATATAGAGAGATGCAAATGCTGCTAAATATCAATCTTATTTTTCACATGCACAGTGTGATGACACATTTTAGTATTTCTCATTCACACAGACACAGAAAAATCACAGAGAATATTTTTATCAAACATTTTCCATTCTGTACTTTATTTTGCAGTAAAACATTGTTTTGCATAAAGAGGAAGTAAAACTGTTGAAGGATTCACAGAAACACACTCACATTATTCACACCTCAAGACGAGCAAACACTGATGCACATTAACCACAAACGTCCATTAATAACTCATGTTCTCATGCTCTCGTCTCAACAGATGAAACCACATTTCTTTCCAGATCTAAATCTGAGGCCTTCTGTGGTTTGAGTCTGTTGAACGCAATACTGTAAAATACACCAAAAACGTCTGTTTGCTGCTAATATTTAGCATGAAATTAAACATGTACTGTTATTCTGATTTATGTATATCGATCAGTGCCTTTTAATCTGAATGCATTGAGAATGTGCTGCTAAAACACAAAATGGCTGTTTAACGTCAGCTGGGATTTCCTGAACAAACACAGAGTAAAACTGAAAATACACAGCTTAAAATAAATATGTGTGAACAAATATCTGAGCCGTTCCCATGTGAGCTTTAACATCAGTCCCATAGAGATGGTGTTATCTATGTAACTTTGCACTCTCCCCATCAATTTGTGTATTCAGTTAATGTATGATAAATGTATGATAAATGTGGAGGAGTTTTGGGCTTCAGGATCCAAAGTAAATGTTAAAGCTAGAAACTCTGGAATAAAATCTGGTCAATGTCCCATGATGCTCAACTATCTCTATGTAATTCTTTGAGCTTTTAACCTTTACTATAACTGACACACAGTAACATGCAGGATCACAATAAACAGAAACGCTTTTGAATATTAAACAGCTTTGTTGCAATAATCTTTCTAGTGTGCATGAAAACCTTATTGATAAGAACATTAATAATGAAGAAAAAGCCTCACAGAGAGTTTATTTAACGTCTGGTGACGACACCTGCGTATATCACCTCATCCTCCTGTTTAACACCCTGAAAGAAAACACACACAGAACATACAAAGAGACAAATTGTCAATATTCATAGTTTGCAATGCTAAGTTTAGTCAAAAAAATAAATAATTTCTAGAATTAAAACGCTGGAAAGAAGAGAAAGAGAGGGTTTTTCATAGTTAGTGTATATAGTTAGTTCAAATTTTGCAGTTTATGGTTATGGATTAAGTCAGTGTTGGATTTAGGCATAGACAGCACAGGCACATGCTAAGGCTGCTCGATTAGGGCAAAAATCATAGTCATGATAATTTTGGTAAATATTACAAATCACGATTATGGGTGGGCTATTTGACCAAAACCGTATGTGAGTAATTTATTTAACAATAGCGATAAATATTAAGCATGTATTTGCTGGAAATAACGTTGCTATGATATCTAAATTTTGGAAACCAGGGAAATTTCACAATTCTCTATACTAATTTCGATAATATGTTACTATCCACACAAAAAAGCAATACAAACAATAGGACTCATAAAATAGAAAAGAGATACAAATGAAGCAAACAGTGCTTTAAGATTTTCATGCAAGTATCAACAGGCTACTAAATGATTTGAATAATCAAATGTAAAATAAAACAGCGTAGTCTTCTATTGAAGTAAAATAATGCCAAATGCTTTTGAAACAAAAAGCTTGTTGAATTGTACTACTTGAAAAAATATGCATTGCATTAACCTGCTTGTATTTTAATGCATTGTATTTTTAGGGTTTGCATTTTTATGGGCTGAAATTTAGGTTGAATATTTAAGATGTGAATATTTAAATTCAAAACATTTCAAACACATTTTCATTAGTAAAATTTACTAATGAAAAAAGTTCATTAGTAAAAAAAAATTTCCAGGGTTAATGCAATGCATGTTTTTTTCCAAGTAGTACAATTCAACAGGCTTTTTGTTTCAAAAACATTTGGCATTATTTTACTTCCATACAGTAGTCTTCTCTATAAGAATAAACCTTTGTTTTATTCCTATTAAAGCTTTAAATCATTCGGTCAAGAGCAGTAAATGATTTTCTCTGTCATTTGTTGTTTGATTAGCATAAATGGCATGGGCGGCATCAGGTTTATTAGGCTGCTGTCACTTTAAGACTGAATTCACGGATGCAATATACTATTTACACAATTATTTCCCCCAATGTTTTACATTTAATGATGTCCTAAATACTACCTTTATGGGGCTTGAAAGTGGTAGTTGCGTAGACGGTCAGTGAAATCTCTCAGATTGTCGTTTCGAAGATGAATGAACGTTTTACGCGTTTGGAATGACATGAGGGTGAGTAATTAATGACAAATAAAAATTGGGTGAACTATCCCTAACGTTGTGAAGCGTCGGAACCCACCCGTCAGAACGTGGGCTCATTATTGGCCAGGGCATGCGTGTGTGCTCGCGTGACCAGCGTCAACGGCTCTGGCCACACTTTTCTGGAAACACTTCTGGAGTTTCTGAGTCGTGATGAGACGTGTGTGGGTCTCATTTTTTTAACGGTCCACCTAGAAACAAATGCTGAGAACGCCGTCGTGTTTACAACTGTGACAATGAGTGCTAACCAGGATCAAATAAACGCTGGATTTTCAAAAGTATGTGAAGTTGATAAACAGTAAACTTGCACAACATTCTTGAATGAATAATTAATTAGATGCACACCAGTCTGTTATTCTAGGGACATCGACTTTACATTTCCACGCCCCGAAACATGACACGGAACAAAATAAACTGTGGTTCCATTACATGTCAGTCAAACGCCCTCTTGGACGGCCCTTGACCAATGAAAGCTGGAGTCCAGACCAGCAAGTGCTTGACACAGCTCTGCGGGGATTAATAAAGGCCTTCTGAAGTGAATCAATGTGTTCGTGTGAGAAAAATCCATATTTAACCCTCTTATTATCTTTGGGGTCTTTTAGTACCCCAAATGACTTTTGGTCAATTTAAAAAAAATGTTCTCTTTGTCCAAATGGTATGAAACTTTCTACGCCTCTTAAAACTGTCTAGATCTACCAAAAAAAATATATTTTGGAATGATATCTGTTTTTATGTTAGCGTGAAAAAAATGCCGACACTTGTTATCCTCGGGGTCCCTGGAGACCCCGAATAGTAAATATACAAAATTCATCATCAAAATCAGAAACAACGAAGAAAAAACGCAGATCACATAGACAGAAATAAAGTGGCACACTTCCAACAGTGCAAAAAAAAATCCACAAGGCACACTCACACACACACACACACACACACACACACACACACACACACACACACACACACACACACACACACACACACACACACACACACACACACACACACACACACACACACACACACACACACACACATTTGTAAGGCTATGCATACTGCCTGCAGTGCACTGACGCATAAACACCTGCAGTGCACTGTAAATGAGACTGTATGAGATGACCACCAATTATTGTTCCTAGTTGTTCAATTTTTTCCCCATTCGCTGTTTTTTTAACTAAATTTAATTTTTTTACTGCTTTATTTGCTCATTTTTTATTGCTGTTCAGATCATTGCATTTTGATGTTCATGTCATGTATTTTTACTCAATATGTAATATAACTAAATTTCTGTAATTTTTTGTTTTATTACAGTTAGTAAAATTGTAGAATTAAAATTGTAGAATTATGTTAAAAACAGATGATTGAAATAAATGATAAAATCTAAAGACTCCAACATTTGGAGTCTTGTTCAGGTTTGATTCTAAGCATAATGTAACATTATTGAAAAACTTTTGTCAGTACAAAAAATTCTTAACTTTGACAATTTTTTTTTTGTTATAATTGTGATTTTAAAATATTTAGATATTAATCCAACTGGAAAAACTTGTGAAAAGATATATAGTTTGGTTAGTCACATAGCAAATACCTTATAGTGGAGGTCTATGACCATCTAGTGGTTAAAGTGATATTTTTTATTTTAAAACTGCATTTTCCAAAAAAAAAAAAAAAATCTAAAATCTTACATTAAACCATGTAAAATGATCCATGTTATCTCCATGAATGAAAATTAGAAATCTGGGTCTTTTATAAAGTTAGGTTTACATACAATGGCGTTTTTTTGTAAAAAGCCTATTTAAAATAAATATTTATTTATGTATTTATAGAAATTTAAAAGATATCAAAAATCCTCCAAAAACTGCACAAATGTTGAGTAAAAACATTAATAAACAGAGTAAAATTACATTTGTAAAAAAAAATATATATATTATACTGTTACAAAATTAAATGTTATTGTCGGGGGTCCCTGGAGACCCCAAAGATAATGAGTGTAGACACAAATGAAGATAATAGAAGGGTTAAACTAGAAAAGCTAGCTTCCGTCAGACGGCCGTACACGTATTAGTCAGGTCGACTTACGCCACAAGAGTAACCAGTGACGCATGTATGACGTAGGAGTAGTAAAAGTTTAGACTCCTCTCGCAATTCAATCGTATATGACATCCTAGGTGTCATACACCTAGGATGACTTGAGGGTGAGTAAATCATGGGCTATTTTTCATTTTTGGGTAAATATCCCTTTTAGAGTAGCCTGGGTTTCCCCATACTGCCTTACCGCAGCGCGATTCAATTCACGCTGAAAGGCAGTCTGGATACCATGGCCAGATTTTTCACCTCATTTAGGGAACCAATCACAGAACGGGGAGGGAGCAGCTAGACGATGACGACATCTATGCGACACACGGAAACAGTTTGTTTATATCGATTTAACATGGCTGAAGACGCGAAGCTACTCTTTGATAAAAAACTTAACGTCATTGTTTACAAAAAAGATCTTCCCATCGTCTTCTTCCTTGTCTAATTTCTGTCGCTCTACATACGTCATCTATAATCGAAACGATTGGCTATGAGCTACGTACAGGCATATTTGATAGACATTCTTAGCACCCAATAAACTGCGACGGGGATTCTGAAACCACGCCTCAAATACGAGAAATTGCGCATGTGGTTCCCAGACCCAATTCTCAACGAGATTGGGTCTGGCGTTAGCCAGGCTACTTTTAGAGCACATTCGCTCACTTAATGAAGCTGGTGGCTGTAGCATATCCGACTTAAGCATGGGTCCTTTGTTTTAATTGTAGCTGGGTAGTTGACGTGACGTGGCTTTTTCACCGACACAGAAGATAAAAAATAATTTATTTCACATTTTCATAATTTAGAATACTGTAAATGGTTAAACATTTTCCTCTTTTACATAACTTTGTTATTTTAATACCAGAGTTATTTTTTATTTTTTTTTACAACTTTGAGCCAAATCTCAAAATTATCCTATGGTGTGACGGGGGACAACATTATTTCATAATTATTAACTTTTTTATAAATAAAGAAAATAATGTTAAAAAATCTTAATGGACACTCCTGGCATATTTGTGCAAGTGTCTATTTCACTAAGTGGCCATCACTTTTCTTATACATACATTTCTAATAGTATGGGATTTTCATAAAGTTTGTCTCAGAAAAAAATGTCCTGATATTAAAAATGTCCTGAAATAACCTGATATTATGTTGGGCAATATCATGGCCAACTAAATTTAGTTGAAAGACCTCATTCAAGGTCATGTGACTGAAGACCCCTATGAAGCCCATGAGCAGTGCACATAGTAAGTATTTCTCTCAGAATTGTTCAAATATTTAACTATGTTTTCAGATCACTGAAGTTGTTAAGTTTTTTTTTTCCTTTGGTGTGACACCCCTAAATTAAAATTTTTAATTTTAAATTTGTATTTTTAACAGCAGGACTATGTAATATTATGCAAATGTATCATGCCAATTGCTAATGACAGTTAAGCTAGTGTCAGGGTTGTGTCACTTCTGTAGTCTATTTCTTGGTTTTGTGACAGAGCCATGACACTCCTGTTTTGTATTTGTTTTGTGTGCTTTCATTTCTTGTCTTGTGCTGCACACAGCTTGTGTTTTACACTAGCTGTGTGCTTTCATGTTGTCATGTTTTGTGTGAACACGTGGCTTATGAGTGTTTTCATTGGCTGCGTGTTCATGTCTCGTTTTGTGTGAGCACATGGCTGTTTATTGGTTTTACTGGCCATGTGCTTGTGTTCTAGTCATGTTTGGTGTGAGCACATGGCTTGTCAAGTTTCCTTGTGCCATGTGCTCTCCTGTTGATTGCCTAGCCCCTCCCTTCTTGTTACCTGATTATTGATTCATTTGCCCCACCTGTCCTCCCTCGTTACCTCCTTTGTTTGGTCTCCCTATTTATTCTCCCTGTGTTTGCAGTCCTGTGCTGTTTCGTTGTCGTATGTACCTGGTGTGTTACCCCTTGTGTCAAGTCAAGTCAGCCAAGTCAAGTAATTTGTTTTCCCCTACGGGGTAGTTTTGTTTGTGTTTGTTTTATTTTTAATAGTTAATAAAGACCCATTTTTCCTGCAATTGAGTCCTCGCTTCATCTCCTCAACCCCACACCTGACAGATAGCATTAGCATGGTTATTAATATGCCACAAAAGCTCAAATAGATAAAGTTTGTTAACATACTTTTCATTCTTTTTTTTTTTACCAGTTTTGATGATTTTAAATTCAATAATGACTTACATTTGAATGTTTATTGCCATTTTTGGACATTACATAAAATGTTCTGAAGTGTTACTAAAACAACTATAATGTATAATGTAACAACTATAAACAAACATAAAGTACATAAATACAGTGCTACTACTTTATAATGCTACTTAACTTGTTTTAGAACAGAAAGAACTGAGGGAGAGTTGAGTGCAAAAGAGAGGACCAGACAGTATAGGGAGCGAATTAAAAAGGATCCACAGAGAGAGGAGGCGATCCTAAGAGAACGACGGAGAAAGTTAATCAAACTGAAATGTTGCCATATACATCATATCCATCTTAAAATAATTCAGGGATTTTGCTGAGTGACTGAACGACTGCTTATTGTTCAGTATCAGAATAGACCTGTGTGAGGTTCAGGTTCAACAAAAGTTACATAATAAGCTTGTTATTACAGAATAATAATCTATATTGTGTTTTATAAGAAATTGAAAACATTTGTAGGGAAAACACAGTAGGTCATGAGTTCATAATTGAGTATACATTACATTAATTTCTCATAAAATCTCATAAAATTAATTTACATAAAATTACATAAAAAGTTATGTTTTCCAAAAAAAGTACTTTTTCTTGGTCATTTGTCAACTACCCAGCTGTTGTTTGAATGGTAGTTAAGTAAATTTGTTTGCAAATATTTAATCTCTCTACTCTCCATAGTTACATCAGTGGTAGCGGTTCAAACTAAAATCACGTAATTTAGGCTACGCCTCATCAATGATTGGTTGATATACCAAGGAAAGCTAGCCTCCTCTGCCATGTTACTTTTCTCAGCACTCCTAATCGCTGAAATTGAATCATCTTACCGAATTCTGTGTGTTTCTTTTGTAGAATGTTGGCTCAGCGTAGGTTATCTCTTCATCAGGAGTCTCAACTGTAAACAATAATAATAGATTCATTAAATCAACAAAGTGGAATCACTAAACCAGTTTTCATCCTAAAAATATATTATTTAAAATTGTGAGGGCCAGGATTTGTGCATACTTAATTCTTATACATTCATCTTTGCATTGATCAATAAATAAAAGGACTATATTTGTTTGGTTTAAGATCATTATTTGTCATTGTACTGAGTTATTTGGCTTCAGGTTAAAATATTAAAACTGTTTAAAATTCCTCTTCGGCTAAAATGTGATTTTTAAAAACACATCTAAAATTGTTAAAGTTCATTTTGTGTTTTAGGCGAGACACTACAGGTGAATAGGGTAAAAATTTTAACTTATAGATATCACCATAAAACTTTACCAGTTGATTACTCGCATGAATAGGAGAAAAAAATGTATTGCAAGTTTTCTGTAATTTTATGTTTATATATGCTAATCAGGCTATATCAAATTAAATATGCACTAATTTGCATATATTTTGAAATGACGTTTTTTGGAGATGAAAAAACAAGTTTCAAAATTATTTTTGCATTTTGTTGATTATATTCAATTAAAAGACATTTACAGAGGTGATTATGAATATCTCCTTTTGTTACCCTGTAAATCAGAAAATACTGCCAATAGCCTTAAATTGATTTCCGCCCTATTTTTAGGCATAAAATGTCATAAATCAGGCCAAGAATGATATATATCAACAAATCCCTCTGAACAAACCTTCACAATATAGTTAGGAATAGGACTGTAAAGTTTGGTTTATGTAGGTGCTACAGAAGTGGAAAATCGTCACTAGAAGTGTGAGAAAAAAATCATTTTGAGAAAACAGCCTTTAAAGATTTTTATGGCAAAATTCCACTAATTTCAATTGAAAGCCATGAATTACAGACAAAATATGCTTTAGGTCCAAGTAAAATCAATGTATCACACTGTTTAACATCCAAAACTCATCATTGCTTCATCCATCACTGATCATAACATCCAAAACAACACATCAACAGTTAGTCACACAGCTGAATATGTTTCTGCCAGCATGGCTCTACATTTAGTTACATGTATTTTGTTCATTCCATTGTTTGTGTTGTTACTGTTGTGAGAATTTGTATGGTTTTGTTTCTTTTTTTCATGGTGTTGGCCACCTCCTGTAAATTCAGTGTATGTATTATCTAGAGTTAGGGTTATTTTGGTCCTCTGTCAGTTTGAGAGGCTCAAGCATGATTACCGTATGTCCCTTTTGAATACTTGCTACTGTATTTCCTGTTATGTAACCTGATTGGAATATGACTTTTGGATTTTTTTTAACTGTTAGCAGTGGTGTAACGAGCCAACACCGGGCCCTTATGCGGGATTATCAAGGCGGGCCCCCTACCACAGCACGTGATGACGCAATGTCCACGAGTAGGCTACCAAGAATAGGACAGGATAGGGTCATAGAGACACAGCATATAAGGGATGTGGATGACTGACAAAATCAAAGGGGAGCCTACGTGCACTACAAAAAAACAAAAAAACACACTGGTGAATGCGCACCATAACACAAGAAAAAACACTGCTGGTGACGGCGCACCATAACACATTGTTACTCACTGCTATGACTACACACACGCCTGGGTCCAAAAACATTAAAAAAGATGCTCACTTACATTTTAGCTGCATTTTCTGGGCTTTCCTCTGTGAGAATATGCATGTTCACTTACAGACCCGGGGATTCCCCAGTCCCAATTCGAAACAAATTACACCAAAATCCATCATTGTTTGTTCCACACATGTATTCAATGATCAGTAAAATATGTTGTTGTCATTATTTATTCAAATAAATTTGATAAATGCGATCAGACTAAAAGTTGTAAAAACGCGATTAAAACGCAGGCCCCTGATTGGTCCGGGCCAGTAAGCAACCGCGTACCCTGCTTACCGATAGTTACGCCTGTTACAGTTTTTGCCTTTTTTCTCTCTAATGAGGCTTGATCACTTTTTCATGCATAAGAAAGATTCAATAAACACCACTTAGCTCCTTTGTGGTGCTAGACTCGTGTTTTTTTGTTGTTATTTGCTAAGACTCATGGCAGATCCATCACAGAGATGTATTATAAAAGTTTATAATTATTCATTGATATAATATATTTCATTTTTATCGGTAGTAGGAAACACTTGCCTTGATCAGTTTTTCTCTGTTTCCTGCAGATCCAGATCATCCCAAATGCAGCAACAATCAACAGAAATCCAGATGCAGCAGCAGAAATCGACACTATCAGAGATGAGGGACCTGAAGGAGAACATGAAGGAGAACACGAAGTAGGACCTGAAGGAGGAGGTAAAGGAGAATGTGAGTGGTTTGTGCATCTGGTGTTGTAATGGCTAAAAAGACTTCTTCGTTAGTAGGGAAAAGTGTCCGATCTGTGTAATGTAGCTGACATGGAATCAAACCAAGACAATAGTGCAGAGGACACAGGTGCAGTTTATTACAAGTTTAATAATCAAAGAAAGATAGTGATGGCAATTTCAAAACACTGCTTCATGAAGCTTCGAAACCTTTACGAATCTTTTGTTCCGAATCAATGGTTCGGGGTGTGTATCAAACTGCCAGAGTCACGTGATTTCAGTAAACGAGGCTTCATTACGTGATAACTGGTTTAATAAATGTTTTCAAGTGAGGTTTTGAGGTATGAAATGTAAAGTATGTTTTTATTATACAATGGCCTCTTACATGTCAAATGATCAAACACAATTTCAGGTGAACGTTCAGGTCCTAGCTAAAATGGTCACAGTTACCGAAAGGATACGACAGGACTCTACAGTTATAATCAGAAGATGTTTGAATGGAAGTCAATGGAGGAGAGGTTTCAGTATACAAAAATAAAAAGCTTTTCTGTAGAGACGGTTCATCATATAAAATGGCTGTAACGTGGTGCGGTTGAGGCAGAGAGGAGGCGAAGATCCAAATGAGCTAATGTTATTAGAATAATACAACCCACGCAGAACAACAACTCAGGCATTAACAGAACTACAAAGGATAAATGTTAAATAATCAGACAAGAAATACTAATCGAACATTTGATATTCTGTGACAAAATAAACCACTTCTGTAATAATAAATGAGTAGCTTATGTTTTATAAGAAATAACAGTAACATTGAATCTTATGACAAGTCAAATCAAGAGATCATGCTGCGTGTGCTGATATTAAATTCATAAACTCAGTATGATAATTTGATTTCATAAATGATCAGAGAATGCCAGTCTTATTGTCAGCTATGAGTCTGTTTATCTACTCATCAAGACAGTACAGAATCTGTATTTAAGATCGCGTTAGTCATGCAATATTAACTTCATAAACTATATGATAAGTTGTGATTGTTCATGAACTGATATAGAATCATCTTATTGTACCATAGCACTTCAGTCAAGTTCTCTTCGAATTCTCATCAAATCATCAGGTATTTCAAGTTTAGATAAGACTCTGTTTAGTACCAATCTCAGATTCTCTTCATCTTTCTGTATTTCAGTGAGACTAAGTTTAGAAGACTGAATCTCTCCATCACTGACACTGAACTTCAGTTCATCAGCAAACACTCCTGAAGAACACACAGAAACAGTCTCTCAGTCACACATTCAACTTTAAGTTGTTCTAATGAAGCTTTAACTGAAGTTTAAAGTGGTTTTAAAAATGATTACAAACTTTGAGAAAGTAGAAAGATAGAAACAGCATCATGGGAATAAATGGCAGGATGGAAAACACAGATATCTGAGTTCACACAACTTCACATAGTTTACATTTCACGTTTTGATTTAGTGTTATAAGTTTCATAAGTAACAGTAGGAAACTTCTCATAGTCACATCTACATCTCAGTAATATCTGTCAATGAGAGCAAGAGAATCTTCTGACTGATTTAAATGGTTTACTGTTGATCTGAACTAACTTCTACCAGAACACCAAAACAAGTTTGTAACTCACCATACAGACGGCAAAAGCACAGCTTCCATATAGCTCAGTCCAAATATAATTTGGACTGAGCTATATGGATGTTTATAAGAAAAATTATAACAGTGTGATGGAGGAATTATTTATGACACTATACCCTGTCAGGATCAAGAGACTCATGGCAGTTTTCAGTGTTTAGAAGCATATGGATTAATATTTTAAATGGAATTGAAGTGTCATAGAGAATTTATTTTATTTTGTAGTATTGAAGAGGAATTATAACAATAAAATGGCACTTCTGTAATATTTAATAGAGTGAGCTGTATTTCTCTACTCACCACAGACAGTAACATTGAATCTGTATGTAGTCGATGAGCTGCTGCTGTTGCTGATATTAACTTCATAAACTCCAGTATGATTAGTTGTGATGTTCATGATGATCAGAGATCCAGTCTTATTGTCCAGCTTCAGTCTGTCTCTGAATCTCTCATCAAGATCATCAGGGATCGTATTTCTCACTCCATCAGTTTTAGCTATAAGACTCCTGTTAGTTCCAAATCTCCAGAATATCTCTTCATCTTTCTGTATTTCAGTGAGACTAGAGTTTAGAGAGACTGAATCTCCCTCCTTCACTGACACTGACTTCAGTTCATCAGCAAACACTACTGAAGAACACACAGAAACAGTCTCTCAGTCACACATTCAACTTTAAGTTGTTCTAATGAAGCTTTAACTGAAGTTTGAAGTGGTTTTAAAAATGATTACAAACTTTGAGAAAGTAGAAAGATAGATACAGCATCATGGGAATAAATGTCAGGATGGAAAACACAGATATCTAAGTTCACACAACTTCACATAGTTTACATTTCACATTTTGATTTAGTGTTTCATAAGTTTCATAAGTAACAGTAGGAAACTTCTCATAGTCACATCTACATCTCAGTAATATCTGTCAATAAGAGCAAGAGCATCTTCTGGCTGATTTAAATGGTTTACTGTTGATCTGAACTAACTTCTACCAGAACACCAAAACAAGTTTGTAACTTACCATACAGACGGCAAAAGTACAGCCAGAAAAAAAAAAATTTTCCTTGAAACATTTTCTGCGGTATGAGCCCTGAGGTATGAAATAGGGGTTTATAAAGATTATCTGAGAGCGATGTGGACTCCAGGTTAGTCGTGTAGGAAAACTCTTACTTCTGCTTCTGTCTCTGTGTCTCGGCTGAGTGAGCATGCGTCTAGCGAGTCGAGGCTGCAACAGTGATATTTTTTCACATTTGCATTGGGCCATGTGTCATTGAGCTAATGATGCTGTATTGATTCAGAAAACACAATCTTTGACTTGTAAGTCCAAAAATAACTGGATGATATGTCTTCAAGAGCACATGATTATTGAGGGTTTAAATGTTTTCCCTAAATATAAAATTAATCTGTTACTCTTCTAAACGTGTGGGTGAAACTGGAAACGTTTTTTCTTGTTTTTTTTCTTTTGAAGAAGTACAAAATTATGGCAAAACTGATGGACTGGTGATCCCACATGAATTCAGGGTTTAATTTGTCGTCTTATGATCTTTTGTAGCGACTGTGTACCCTTTCTACCCGAGTCTCTCCTCTCATGTTTACTTCTGCCCTGTTGCTGGTTTTCACCTTTCCTGTTTTTGAGGATTGTCTCTTCCATTACTATATTTAGACTGAACTGGTTTCTGATTCAGATTTTTGAGAACAGTTTTGAATTGACTGTTTATGAACCGTAATATATTCTTAGTCAGTTTGAGTCCATACTTGAAAACGTACACAATCGTACACAAAACACTGACATTATCTGATGACACTTTGATTCATAGGCTACTTATTTAAATAATGGATGTGTGTAAAAGACCGTAAATGATCCATCTATAATCTGGGTTGGGATTTCAGCATAACACTTGGTACACATTACATTACATTACATATTTCACAGTTGCGTAGGGCACTAAATGATATGGGGAACCACACAGGAGGATTTTGTTGTTGTTTTTGCTCAGAAGTCTGCCCTCTCATGGTGACTATGTGCCAGAAGAAAAGAAAAACAGATATTATAAATTTAAATTATTTAAAAAGTACAGTATGTGCAAAACATTGTCAAATCCAACTCTATATTTTCAGCTATGTATACTGTAGAGTTATGAATATTTCTGCACTGTGAGGCTGGGCTGGCTCTGGGTAGTGTGGCAAAGTTAAAGAGTGCTCAAATTTATGCAAATGAGCAGAGACAAGATGTGATGATTACAAGTGGGAGTGCAGAAAGAGATCTTAGAAACTTAGAAACAACAGCGTTGTCAGTGAATGATCCTTAAAGCATGTAATATATGAGATTAAGATACTTTTTAAATCATTTTCTTTGAAATAACACATACGTTGTATATACTAGCCAGCTATCACTGAAATGGGCTCTATGCACGGCGGTATTTCCGGTGAAGGTCTGAGGATGCTCGATAACTTCGATGACTTCCGCCGATCGTAGAGTCCAATGCAATACTGAGAATTTATATTGAATTTTATACTCCATGGTTATACTAAAGAAACGTTAGTCACAAAAACAGACAAAACAGACACCCCTCGTTGTGTTTATGCTTCTTTTTAAAATTATATTAAATAAACATAACTATATATAAAATTACATCTAAACATATGAAAGTTTCGTTTCAAAGACGGGAGGACAGTAAATTTTGAAGACTCTGCCATAATCCCGTTTTCCTCGGTTTTCCTCCGCTTTAATCTATATATATATATATATATATATATATATATATATATATATATATATACAACCGGAAACGGAAGAGCATCCTTGCGTCAAATGCGGAACTTATGCGTGCATATAGCCTATTGATGTCCTGACAACTGTCTTTATGACAGCCTTTGAATAGCAAAAAATTATAATTTAAATGTGAGCGACTTTAATCAGAAAACATGAAGGCTCTCTTACCTGCCAATCATTTTGTGCATTCTGATTGGCTGACAGGTCTTGAGGGTTTTGGAGAGGGGGCGTGTGTTTGGAGTCAGGAGGGGGCGTGGCTTATTTCAGTTTTAAGGAAGTTAACAGAACAGTTTAAAATGTTAACAGCTTGTTATCTACACATCTTCACAGCAGACACTCTCAGGTTTTCAAACTTAAGTGCATCTATTTCAGACCACTGAACTGTTGAAGAATATGTTTTACACGTTTGCTTTTTGCTGTCTTTGCTGTCTGCTTGGTGAGTTATAAACATGTTTTATGATTTATAGTTGCGTTGTTTGTGTGGATCTCTAATGAACTTCAGTTCCACCATCAATGAATAAAAATTTAGATATTTTGTTATAACTGTTTTCTTATGAAACTTATAACACTAAACCAAAAAGTGAAATGTAAACTATGTGAAGGTGTCTGAACTCAGATATCTGTGTTTTCCATCCTGCCATTTATTTCCCATGATACTTTTTCTATCTTTCTACTTTCTCAAAGTTTGTAATCATTTTTAAAACCACTTCAAACTTCAGTTAAAGCTTCATTATTACAACTTAAAGTTGAATGTGTGACTGAGAGACTGTTTCTGTGTGTTCTTCAGGAGTGTTTGCTGATGAACTGAAGTCAGTGTCAATGAAGGAGGGAGATTCAGTCTCTCTAAACTCTAGTCTCACTGAAATACAGGAAGATGAAGAGATATTCTGGAGATTTGGAACTAACAGGAATCTTATAGCTAAAACTGATGGAGTGAAAAATACGATCTATGATGTTCCTGATGGGAGATTCAGAGACAGACTGAAGCTGGACGAGAAGACTGGATCTCTGACCATCATGAACATCACAAGACATACACTTGCATTAGACATAGCACACATGATGCAGTTTGTTAAAATGCCTTCAGTGATGATCAGTAACTGGAGGGGATATGAACTATTTTTGGTCTCTAGAAGTAAAGACACATTTGTGCATTTTTATTATATGAGACTCTCAACTGCATATGCCCGTTTTAAAAGTTGTGTCTGCTTATACTAGGCTCTAAAAGTACTTTATGCTACTTTTGAGTGTTTAGCAGAAAAGTACAAAAGCTTTGGGACATACTATCACATCATAAAATAACGTCTTGAACTGTTGCTCTCTGTCACATCCTGTCACAATAAACTGGCCTGTCAATCATCTTGATTGATTGAAGATAAAATCCTCCACATTTCATTTAATTTCATTTCCTACCGTATCATCATCGTTGCAACCCTGTATCACATGAAATACGTTCTGAGGAAACTATTTTGCAAATCGAAATTACGTTACATGCCAACATATAAGCAGTGCTATTACGTTGGTCCTTAACCTAATATAGCATTATTGATTACGTTGGTCCTTAACCTAATATAGCAGCCTGGTCTCATTGTTAATATGTAGGTATTAATACGTTATTTTCAAAGACAGAAAACAGAATATAAAAAGGATAAAACACTTGGACAGAGATGTACGTAAATGGCAGTTTTATTAACAATATCATTAAAATATATTTTGAGCCACTAACCTGCTCCTACCCCTAAACCTACCCATAACCATTCCTTAAAACTACGTAGGCTAACACAATTATGAAGAAAAAAAACATAACAGACAGACAAGTTATACATTTCACAATATTTTATTTATTGCGAAAATATCAAAACCGGTAACGTTAACATTACCAAAAGTCCACATGATGATGCGTTGCAGTCGCAGTCCTCTCTGGCAGTATTATAGTAGTTGTGTATGATATGAGGTACAGATCAGAATTTAAGTTATTAACGTTAATCCATGAAAATGTTAATCCGATTTCGGTTCGCTCGGTTCGGTTCGCTCTCTGAAGACGCGCGCGCTTCTCCATTTCAAATGTACTACACCGACTGAAACACGGCATGTCGCAATCTGTGACGAAGCAGGCGAGAGCCAATTAGCGTTTGATATCACGGCCGTAAAACATGTCGTAACGCTTCTTGAAGGCGCAATTTTTGAATTTGAATTCATCACCAGCGCAGGATAGATTTGACGTTTGCGGTCGCTGCTGAGAAATGAAGATGAAGATCGCTGGATAAAAGGCTGAATTTGGATCTGTTTCTTGCAAACAACGTATGGATTCTAGGATTTGGATTACATCAAGCTAATAAAATGTATGTCTTTTGTGAATGTATCAGTATGTTGTTTTTTATTGGAGAAAATGCTTTTTGTGTAAATACACTATAAATACTACAAAATTGTTAAACGATTAAACAAGGTATTTTTAAGATTAAAAGTGTATTCCTTTTTAATCACGCAGGCTAGTCCTCAGAAACGAGTTTGCTGCAGAAGGCACAGAGCGAAATGTTAATATTTATAAGTAACGTAGGCCTATTATATTAATAAATGCGAATGAAAACTTAATTGACAAGACAGTTGAATGCAATAGTCAAAACATTAATACCACGATTATGCATAAATAGTAATACGTACAAATTTCTACGTCGGTAGATTTGTTCATACGTAAATAATTACGTTGTGCTGCTACGTGTGAAAAGAAACCTGCTTTGGATGTATTATGTTCAGGACAAACGTAATAGCACTGCAATAGATTAGGTTAAGGACCAACGTAATAGCACTGCTTATATGTTGGCATGTAACGTAATTTCGATTTGCAAAATAGTTTCCTCAGAACGTATTTCATGTGATACACGGTTGCATCATCATCGACGGTACACCATTGTCGATAACAATGTAAAAATGTTTGATATAGGCTCGACATTTTAATTAAAATGTTCCCGCTTTGCCCGTAGATCTTAAACAGCCTATCAGATGTTTTGATAAATCCGTGTGCTACCATAGACAAGCAAACAACCAATACAATCTAAACAGCCAGGTTGCGTTGCTCTCATGTTCGGTTGCGTCACCACATTGACAGCACAATATCTCTTACAGTTTTAGAGGTTTGTATTGTCCTTGGAGTGTAATGATACACTTACTTATTCATATTGAACCGTTCGGTACGAGGCTTTCGGTTTGGCACACATTACAAACCGATTCGTTAAATCAAATCAAATTTCTCTGCCATTCCTTTCTTTTTGCTGTATCGAAAACATACTGAACTGTGAGGTGTCGTATCGAACAGACCGTGAACTTTGTGAACATTACACCCCTACTTAATACAGATGTTGATCTACCTCAGTTTGCCTTGATTGTTCTACGTTTACAATTTTTACTTTGCACTCATTTTGTAACATTTTATTTAAGTTCAAGAGTTTCAAGAGTCACTTACTTTTTTATCTTAATATATAAAGAATATATTTGGTTACATTTTATTTTTGACTTCTAAAACTAATATAATTAGTTTTTTGCCTTAATAATGTGAAAAAAAATAGTGGTTTAATTTAAAACTTTTCTACTTGCTAAAAAAAAAAAAGGTTATAAAAAATGTCAATAATTATCGATACCGAAGAATATGAAACATTATATTGTGACCTACCGTATCGGAGAGAAATGCAGATCACATTAAACTGCTGTCTTCCATGCGGAGACTCTCCTCATATTAATTTAAATAATAATACAAAATAATCTCCTCAATTTAAAAAAAAAAAATGTTATAAATGTTATCAGGTGAAACTTTGGTTTGAAATCTCTCACCTTCGGTTGCGCATATCCGTCATGTTTTGAAGTTCCTCCTCCAAAGCGCAATGGATTGTGGGTAATATTAGCTGTTATAGTGAGCACGGATCCACACTTCGAAAATCCACCAGAAATAGTAGATCATCCAGAGACTTCTGGCACACTCTTTTCAACATACTATGCTTTGGGACACTTATTTTAATCTCACACACTATTTAGGATGGATATTATAAACATTGAGACGCAGGGAGGGAGTGTTCAGGATACCGTTTTGTGCCAGTAGTAGTGCAGAATTTACACACTTAATATTCAATGATAAATAAATGCATTATTTAAGGTTCCTTCTGTCACTCTCAGGTGAAATGCTGTTGTTGTCCAAATGTACTGTTCTGATTGGTATTGTTCTTTTATGTCCTCAGGTTATTATTTAATGTCCTCAGACTGTGTTTTCTGTTGTCATGTTTCTGAAGCTGTCACCCGATTGGTCGTCTCTGCTCTGGTGGGTGTGGCTGCTGCTTGTATTCTGGTGTATGACATCACATCCAGAAAAGTTGAACAGGAGAGAACATAACAGACGGAAAGACAAAGGAATTTACTTTTTATCTGACCTTTTAGATCAGTCAGTTTCTTTCTTATGAAATTTTCAGGAATAATAAGTGGGCATTTCTTATTAAATTTAGAGAGTATTATTCTGTGATAAAAGCCATTCCTACAGGTCTAATAATGTTAATGAGGAGCCATATGTTGTCCATTTGTAGAATTGAACCCGTACTTTATTTAAATGGTGTGGACATTAACAGTAAAAAGTGCTCCAATAAATGTATTAGATTTATATTTGATAAAAATAGATCTTTTCAGCCTAGAGGGAAATTTTTCTGTAATACTTGCTTTCCAGAGATTATTTTGAAAAAAAGCTTGGCTGCTGCCCTTTCGGGGTTGAGAAATACATTTAAAAGTACTTCATAATATTTATGTTAGTAACTATACTTTATCAAAATGTATAGATATTGATGAAAATTGTTCATTTTGTTTGGATCAGCCAGAAATAATTCTACATCTTTTCTTTGAATGCTTTCATTCTAAAAAATTTGGGGAAGATCTATCTAAACATTTTCAACAGAAATCTTGTTATAACTGTGAATTAACATCTAAAGATGTTATCATATACTTTGATTCGAAAACTGCTTCTGTAAATGTTATGTTGAATCTTTTGATTATATTAGGTAAATTTCATATTCATAAGAGTATATTGTATAATTCTAAACCTTGTCTGGAGGTTTTTTTTGGGTGATTTTCAATTAATTAATACCAATTAATGGTTTCTAACTTTCTCTTAAATAATTTTACTGCATAATAGATATTTCTTATCCCCGTTTATTTTATTTTTCTCTCAATTTTCTTATTATTATTTGTTTTTACTCCTTTATTGTTAATTTGATTGCTATATTTTTGGATGTCATGTTATTGTTGTAATTGTTGTTTGTTATGTCTATTGTTTAATAAAAAGATAAATAAAAAAAGAACATAACAGACAACATCATCATCATCATCATCAGACCCTCACAGACTAATAATGTCACATTGTGCAACGTTTAGCAGGGAAGGTTGCTGTTTTTTTTTAAATAATGTAGTTTTTGTCATACATCTTGGTCATACATCAAATGAAAGCTCTCACTCTCAAGAATATCACTGTGCAGTTTATTTTACCAACACTTTACAGTAAAATTATTATCCAAAGAATCACAAAAACAGAATCAAGTTTTTTGAACATGCAAACACGAGTCATATTCCTGTTCGGATCACTTCCTCCGTGTGGAGCTACTAGCCTCAAACGCTATATCAGCTCGTTCTTTAGGTTGTTTTCTTCAAAATGAAACCATTTTCACATGTCTTCGAGCATGCATGACCAACTGACATGTCACCGATGACCTGATCAAAACATGCGTTGCAGGATAAGAGCAAATACTCTTATTAATCTTAGGTTGGTTTGTCTTCGTTAGTCGCGATTTTTGATGACGTCCTCAAATATTGCGTCATGCATCAAGAAAGCTGAGACTCTCAGCAATCCATAGACACGTCGATCATTCCTCTAGCCCACTCAGAGACCGAGATATGCCATGACAAAGTTGAGAAGGCGGGGCTTCATCCTGACATTCCAGCGGCTGCCAGTGATCAACGCAGAAGAGTGGAGTCCAGTTTGAGATAGATTGATAGTTTGGAAAGTGTTTTTTTTTAGTTATTGCGTGCTTTTTACAACTGGTTGGAGTGTTTTGTCTTTGAACAATGGCTTCAAAAAAGATTTTTGTCGACGTGGAGGCTGTTTTGGCGGAGCTTGATCGAGAGAGCGACACTGAAACTTGCAGCAAAGGTTTGACTGATAGACAAGCTGCGTAATGCCGGTGTAGCAGTCGATTCGGTTCCCTACAGGAATTCCTGTTCCCTTTACGCAATCATACTACAAATCGTGCGTAGTTGCCGCTTTACCATCAGGTTACCATACGTAACAGTTACCATCGGATTTTTTTTTTTATTTTTTTTTTTTTTATTGAACACCAAGAACAGAACAAAAACAGAATGTACATCTACAATGGCATTGATAAATACAGGTAAATGAGTATTAAGCAAGGCATATATCAATTAAGGTAAAATAAATAAATAAATAATAAAAAATATCTAAAAAATTTTTTATATATATATATATATATATATATATATATATATATATATATATATATATATATATATATATATATAATATATATATATATATATATATATATATATATATTAAAACAAAAAAAAAATACAAAGGGTCTCTTTATTCCTCTTTTAAGAGCTCAAGATCTCTTATTATTCCAGCCAATTTCTGGGCCTTTTTACTTTTCATACATTCTAATGCTGGAAAGAAAGTCTTTTTTAAATACAGAAAAATAAGGTTTCGTCTTCATACATTTGGATTTATGTATAAAAAATTTGCCCAGTATCAACATTACATTTACAAGAAATTCATTTCTTTTCTCGTCCAACAGCATTCCAAACATAATATGTTTCCTGGCAAAAGTAGGCAGTGATTGAACCTTTTAATCCAACCAATAAGACATATTTTCCCAAAAAGTATTCGAAGAAACACAAGAAAAAAAAAGATGATCAGTTGTCTCTATGTCAACTTGACAAAAAGTACAGGCATTTTCTTCAAAATTAAACCGTTGTCTTAAGAATTCGCTTGACGGGTATACCCCATTGAATATTTTAAAATGAGTTTCCTTAGCTTTAGGAGCCACTGGAAAGCTAATAAACTGTGTTCGCAATTTTTTAACAGCTCGTTTATCATAAGATTGCAAAACATAATTTTTATACAGAAGTGTCGGATATAATATAGAATTGAAACAAGAGCGGATAAGTTTGTTGGGAATCATTGCTCTGAGGTCATTACCATTAAAGAGAAGGGATGGAAGTTCACACGGTCCATCAGGTATGTTGACAGACGCATTTTGTAAAAAATGTATAAAACTTTTTGGTATGGCATTTAAAACACGCTCAAAAAGTTTGCGTTCACATTTTAAGTTATATTTAGTACAAAAGTCTTTAAAAGTAAGCAATCTCCCATCTTCATCTATCAAATGAAGAACTGACCAAATACCCTTTTCCAGCCACTCAAGAACACATAGAGACTTATATTTAGAAACAATAAATCTATTGTTCCATATTGGGATTTTATGTGGAGAAAAGTTATGGTTATATAATAATTTCCAATATAACAAAATCTGCTGGTGAAAAGACGATAATTTGATTGGCAGTCTGGAAACAGTATAATCACATCTCAATAGGAAATCAATTCCACACAATTTTCTAAATATACCTCTGGGAATGCAAAACCAGAAACTATTCTCATTTGTTATAAAATGTTTAAGCCATTTGATCTTCAACATGCCATTCATACAATAGAAGTCAAAGGCTTGTAATCCACCATTTTCATAATCTTGTATAAGTTGAGCTCTCTTTATATAGTGCACACGTTTTCTCCATATATAATTGAAATTAATTTGATTAATGGTCTTAAAGGAGAACTCCGGCGCAAAATGAAATTTGGTCTAATTACACATTGTTACCTAGTCAACTGTTATCTGAGATTTGTTTTCATGATTATCGAATGTAAATACTTTTATCTCAGTTTACAGTTTAGCCTATAACACTAGTATAACGCTAGTATATGGGGCATAGAGTAATGACAAATAAAAATCGCTAGTTAATACCACTAACAAGGCTCAAAATAGCCCAACACTAACACGGTAGCATAATCAGGGTCCCTACATACAAACCGAAGCATTGAGAACGTTGTAAGTGTACAAACAGTTTAATAAGAAGATATTTTATACATACAGTCAGCTTCGCGAAAACACACAGGAGCCATCTTTGGAAAACAGTCTCGAGCAGTCGAACCACGAACGCCGAGCCGCCTTATCACAACAACTGGCTCGTTCACATCTCAACAGCGCACTTGGCTCGGCGTTCGTGTGTACACTTACAACGTTCTCAATGCTTCGGTTTGTATGTAGGGACCCTGATTATGCTACCGTGTTAGTGTTGGGCTATTTTGAGCCTTGTTAGTGGTATTAACTAGCGATTTTTATTTGTCATTACTCTTTGCCCCATATACTAGCGTTATGCTAGTGTTATAGGCTAAACTGTTTTTAGAGATTAAACTATTTACATTCGATAATCATGAAAACAAATCTCAGATAACAGTTGACTAGGTAACAAAGTGTAATTAGACCAAATTTCATTTTGCGCCGGAGTTCTCCTTTAATAGCTCTATTAGAAATAGAGAGACAAGATGCAGGGTAGATACACCTAGAGAGACTTTCCATTTTAGTTAAATAAATTCTTCCATAGATAGACAAATCCCTCTGCATCCATGCATCAAGCCTGCCTTTGCACTCATCCCATCTGTTCCAGACATTTTGCTTTTCCATCATGACTTCATCCTTAGAAATGTTTATGCCTAAATATTTGACAGTCGACTTGATCGGAATATTATATGCAATTTTAAGAGGGCATTCACGTATGGTAATAATTTCACATTTGGCAATATTAAGCTTTAAACCTGAGAAGTTACCATCGGAATTGAATACGACAAGAAGCACAACTGGATGTACGGAAAGCCAAAAGGTTAAAGTATTATTTTTTAATAAAAAAAGTTATTATTATAAGCGAGTTTTTCCTGCTCTGTCATTTCAATCTAGCTTTTATCTACGCTTTCCGTACTTCCAGTTGTGCGTTGATGCATCTGCTACGCATGCGCAGACATGCCTCTTTGAGGGGGAACACAAATTCCTGTAGGGAACCGAATCGACTGCTACACCGGCGAGGATCCTGAATCTGAGTAAGTACACATTTTGAACCTATAAACGTTGTATTTGTGTATTTCATGAAACAAAACTTGTAAATCTAACCCTAATTAGTAGTGTGCTGCAGTTATAATAAAGGCTTATAATTATCGAAAGGGTTACTGTCAATCAGCTTTGCCCCAATTACCTTACTTCTCCATTAACAGGTAGACCATAGACATTTATCAAGTGTCTCAGAAGAATTTGTGTACCATTGTCTTTGTGATCAGGGTGTTTACATAGTCGAGAACATGATTCAACTGAAAACAGTATAGTGTAAAAAATTTCCGTTCTGAGAGGCTTGATGAACGTATACTATGCAGTCATTGAACTGGAACAGACTGCGAAATTGGGTAACAGAATACCCAAACCCATCCCTAAACATTAGCCTACTCTCAAGCTGTGTGGTTTTTCATTCTTCTGCATGGACCTGTGACAAGCTGCTCGAACACTGACAGTACCTGTCACCCTGTCTTTGTTTAAAACTGGCGGACAAGAAGATACATCATTCATTCATTTATTATTCTAACACTGTTTTAGAAATCTGAAACACCTGCCAGAACAGCAGTCGACATTAGACCTACAGTCAGATAGATTAACGTTACCTAACATAACTTAAGGTTGACCAGCATAGGACATCGTAGTAATTATACTGTTGGTACAATAACCCAGTCGCTAAAATGCAGTCTTCGTTTGATTGTTTTAATCTTTAGTCATTACTACACTGTTGTAGGGTATTTGGATGAATCATTGACTGAATAACTAAAAACCCAATGTCTTTAAAGAAACTGGAGTTTGAAAAAACCCACACATTCCACCACACACACACGTACCATGAAGCTTCCCCCAAACCAAGCTAACACTGTTCGAGTTTGGTTTCCTCTTACCAATTTATGACTCAAAAGAATGTGCAGGGACTTGATTCCTGGAGAAGGAAAAATGAAACATTTTAACTCTAATATATATATCCTATGCATAACCATGCGATACATGTATATACTGTTCATCTCATGACTTTCTTTTATGTTTTGTTTGTGCGTCCTTGGAGACTCTAATGGGTTAGTGTTTCTTCGATTTACATACTATCATGAACACATTCCAAGAGAGACCAGGAGACCACTCAGAAGAACCTCCGCTCATTGGACACGCGCACACACATACACAAACCGTTAACTTCATCACTGAAAGACGGTTATATGATATCTTCGATATGTATTCATGTTTGCCCATGTATTGTACTCCATATAACGCATATTGGAGCTGTAAATGAACCTAGGGACCCCTAGATGCATTCTTAATGTAACTGTTTTCCTATAACATGTACCAAAAACTTTTACATGTCATGTTTCATATTGTTAGAATGCCCTGGAAATGACTCCGCCAGATATATGTATGAACACACCATGAATGGTATGATTATGTGTAGGGGTGGGCGATATATCGTTTAGACGATAATATCCAAATTGTTGTCTGGACGATATGCAAAATTGGGATATCGAATATTTCATAATTTGTACAATCCAACCCCCCAAACATGAAAAGAGCTGAAGGAAGTTAAAGAGAAAACAAAAAACTAAGGCGGCCGCCTAAGCAACTCACGCCTGCTGCCTTAACTATACGTTGGCAAAAAAAATTATATGAGCGATAACCGCCGTGTTAAGGCCAATTTATACTTCTGCGTCGGGTGCGCGCGGTAGGTACGGCGTAGCATAGGCACAGACGCGTGCCCTTCGCAGTACCCTTCGCCGTAACCTGACGCGCACCTCCTCAAAAATGTAACTACGCGTCGCGGCGACGCGGACCGCAAGATCTGTGATTGGTCGGCTTGGTAGCATCGCGTTTCCTCCTACGCATTTCCGGCGTGTTTTTCTGCACCGCCCGCCATTTTTAAATTCTAAGTACAGCGAAACTGTTAAAAAAACTAAAAACTTACTGCTTTTCCACCTCGATAAGCTCCAACTCCAATGTGATCCGCTCTCTTTTAATCGCCATTGCTTGTAGTAGCCTAAACTCAAAACAGTCGCGAGGAATCTTCTTCTTCTCTAGGAACCGCGCGGAATCTAAACACAGTGGAACATTAAAACCCTCCGCTGCCAACTAGTGTTTCGGCGCTGTACTGCAGAGCAACGCAGACCTAAACGCAGAAGTATAAATGCTCACGATGGCATCGCCTATGTGCGTAGCTTACGCCCTACACTACGGCGTACACTCGACGCAGAATTATAAATTGGCCTTACTGTTTTGAGGACAACCAGCACGTCATTCGGGCATTAGCACTCCGGGTGTTAAAGGAAATCCTTAACAGGCAGCCGTTCGCAAGCGCAAGCGGCTCGTGACAGAACATAGACTGACTGAACGACACTTCAATTGAAGTTGAAAATCTCAAATGAAGATTGCTGAACTCCAGCTTACTTGTCCGTGTTTTCAGATCATCCGCGCTTCTTCAGCAGTGTAGAGAGCGCGCATGGTTGCTGATCTCCGGCAGTGTTTTTAATGTTGATGCAATGTTTACCGAATATCCACACACGATTTCAAATGTGACATTGATTTTATACAAAAGTTAAAAAAACAAAACAAAAGGGTAACATTAAGTGATTTACTAAATTTAAAACAGTATACTCAGGCTTATTGCTCTATTTTGCAACGGAATCTGTGGCTTTGAACGAACCGTGAGATTCAATGAATGACTCGATAACTCACACACATAAAGACAATGAGTTACCGCCACCTACTGGCGATTTTATTATAATATTTTTATTAATATTAAACGATTTTTAACATTGCCTATTTAGTGAACATTGTTTTTATTTAAGGAATTATTTATTTTTTAAAGGTATTACAAAAGGTAAAAAATGAAATGGAAAAATTTATTAAAGGGGGCAAAATATTGTCTCTTAATGGAAAAGGTGTGCCTGCAGTCTAAGTGGAAGAGGGGTACGGCACTCTAAAACATTGGAGAACCACTGAACTAAGGAAAAGGGATATGTAGAATTGCACAAGTGCTACTGCTAAAGAGTGCAATGTCAATAATTTCTCATAATCTTAATTGAATTGGTCTAGAGAGAATAATTATTATTACATTTTCTCTACTAGATATAAGACTCAAGTTTCAGTATTTGTCTTAATTTGTGTCAGGAGTTATGCAATACCCCCCCGCCCCCCGCAAAAATATCGTCTGAATATCGATATCGAGATATTGAAAAAAAATATCGAGATATTCATTTTTGTCAATATCGCCCACCCCTAATTATGTGTATAACACATCTCTGCAGTAGAAATGAACATTTCTATCACAAGCCATAATTTAATTATACCAGCAGTCTTGACAAGACAAAGAGAAATCTTCCGCGGGAACTTCCCTCCCAGCTGATTGGCGCAGCCTTCCAAAAGAAGGCGTGAACCGAAATGTTTTTAAAGAGACGCGCGGAGCTCCCCCTCGGGCTCTCTTCCTGATCCTAGTCGTCATCATGTAACGTCGCGCCTCCGGCGAGCTCTTCGCCGTTCTTTTATTTTGTTTCTAGTTAGTTTTGTGTTTTTCAGTCTAGATAAGCCCCCGTGTTTAATTCCAATCGTCGAAATCGTACTCGGTTACTAACGTAACCTCGGTTCTCTCTAGAGAGGGAACGAGTACTGCGTAATATCTTACGCTACGGGGAAACACTCTTTCCTCGAGATATTGAAGCCAAAAATTATCCTTAATTTTTTAATCATGCAAAACGCTTTTGCAGCAGCAAGCAGACAAGGGCGAGACAGCTCGCGCGCCCATTGGCTGCCTCGCTGGAAAAGCTGCAGCCTATCGAGTGAGGCACTGCGTGACGTAATGACGAATGAGGACGCTTCGCGCTCATTTCGTCATGTCCCGCCAGTATAGGCGTGGTCTCGCCCTAAATATACCCCCTCGATAGCTGTATTTCCTCTGATTTTGTACGCCGAAGCGAACCAGAGCATAGTCCAAGCACGGCAAGATACGCAGTACTCGTTCCCTCTCTAGAGAGAACCGAGGTTACGTTAGTAACCGAGTACGTTCTCTTACGAGAGTATCTCTCGTACTGCGTAATATCTTACGCTATGGGGACCCCATGCAAAACGCCGTGCGGACAGGGATCCAACACCAGAGTCCCGGGGCCAAGCCCGGGGCACATCTAGTGCACAATCACCACAACTCACACAGAGTAGAGGAGGAGAGGCTAGAAGCATCACTCCTTCATAAAAGTCCCGTAGGGGTACCGACCCGCAAGGGTACACATAGCCGCATTGGCGGCCGATAAGCCCGAAGTCTAGACCGCCAAAAGTTTAGCTTGTAAGGCGGGCACCTCCAGGTTATAGTACTTGATAAATGTAGACGGCGAGGCCCAGCCCGCAGCCGTACAGATATCCTGCAGGGAGACCCCGCTATACCATGCCCACGACGAGGCCACGCCTCTCGTGGAGTGCGCTTTGACACCCAATGGGCACCGCAGGCCCCTGGAAGTGTAAGCCAGTGCTATGGCATCCACTATCCATCTGGATAGGCTCTGTTTTGAAGCGGCGAGTCCCTTAGAACGGCCGCCAAACAACACGAAAAGCTGCTCGGTCTGTCTGAACTCAGCCGAGCGGGACACATAAGCCCTTAACGCCCTGACAGGGCAAAGGAGACTCGCGTCCCTCTCCTCATCGAGAACCGGAAGGGCTGACAGGGAAATTACCTGGGCCCTAAACGGTGTATTGAGGGATTTCGGCACGTAGCCGTGCCTCGGTTTGAGTACGACCTTAGAGTCGTTAGGCCCAAACTCCAGACATGACGCGCTTACAGAAAGCGCCTGCAAGTCCCCTACACGCTTCACTGAAGCGAGAGCCAATAAAAACACCGTCTTAAGGGACAGGTGCTTCATGTCCGACAGCTGGATCGGCTCAAACGGGGCGCCTTTCATGGCCTCCAAGACCGTGGAAAGGTCCCAAGCCGGGACTGAAGGGGGCCTGGGAGGGTTTAACCTCCGAGCTCCTCGTAGGAAACGCACGACTAAGTCGTTTTTTCCCCAGTGACTGGCCAGACACCGGTTTAGCAAACGTTGCTATGGCCGCCACGTAAACTTTGAACGTGGATGGGGTCCTTCCCTTATCCATCAGCTCCTGAAGGAAGGCAAGCACTCGTGTCGCGATCGTGTTTAGCACTCCTTCCGGGAGGCTAGCGGGTACCCGTTGATGGCCCATGCGTGCAGGGACCACAGTTCCGGGCGAGGATGCCAAATCGAGCCCTCCGCCTGAGAGAGGAGATCTCTCCTCAACGGTACAGGCCACGGGGCAGTGCTGGCCATCCGCATCAGGACCGGAAACCAAGCCTGGTTCGTCCAGAGCGGAGCTACAAGCAGCACTGGGCATCCATTTTCCCTGATCCGCTCCAACACCTGAGGCAGGAGCGAGACAGGGGGAAAAGCATACAGGGGACCGCTGGGTCAAGCATGGGCCAGCGCGTCCCTGCTTTTCGAGAATAATACTGGGCAGTGAGCGTTCTCGCGGGACGCGAACAGGTCCACCTGCGCTCTGCCAAACGTTTCCCACAGCAGCTGGACCGTCTGCGGATGCAGCGACCATTCTCCTGTCGGGACGTTGTCTCTGGACAGCTTGTCTGGACCCGTATTCAGGTGCCCAGGCACGTGCGCCGCTTTCAGAGAAAGGAGGTTGCGCTGGGCCCAGACCAAGAGGGGTTCCGCCAGCCTGCAAAGGCGTGTGGACCCGATGCCGCCCTGGCGATTTATGTACGCCACCACTGACATGTTGTCCGACCGGACCAATACGTGGTGGCCTATTATCTGGGGACAGAAGCGCCTTAGCACTTTGTCGACTGCCATTAATTCCAAGCAGTTTATGTGAAGGAGCTTCTCCCGTACTGACCATAGGCCAGCTAGTGGTCTGCCCTCGAGCAGCGCTCCCCGCCCCGATGTGGAGGCGTCCGTAGACACCACCTTCACACCCGAGGCGATCCCCAGACTCACACCTGACTGATACCAGTCGGTCACTTTCCTCGGTTTCAGAGCTGAAACGCACTGAAGGTCGACCCTGAGGCGAAATAGACCCGCGGTCCACGCCCTGGGGGAACTCGTGCTTTTAGCCATAGCTGCAGTGGGCGCATGCGGAGCAGGCCCAACTGGAGTACGGAGGCTGCTGAGGCCATCAGACCCAGCATTTTCTGAAACCTTCTGAGCGGGACTATAGAGCCGTGGCGGAAGGATCTCGCGACGTGCTGAATATTCAATCCGCGCTCCGGTGACAGGCGTGCTGTCATGGATAGCGAGTCCAACACTGTTCCCAGAAGGAAATTCTCCGACAGGGGAGCAGTGAGCTTTTCGCCCAATTGACTGTAAGGCCCAGCTCCTCGAGATGCTCGAGTAATGCGGCCCTGTGTTCTATGAGCTCCGTTCGTGAACGAGCTAGAATCAGCCAATCGTCCAAGTAGTTCAAAACTCGCATGCCCCGAAGTCTCAGGGGGGGCGAGGGCCGTGTCCATGCACTACGTGAATGTACGGGGTGCTACGGACAGGCCGAACGGCAGGACTGTGTATTGATATGCCTGGCCCTCGAAGGCGAATCTCAAGAATCGCCTTTGATGGGACGCTATTTGTATTTGAAAATAGGCGTCTTTCAGATCTATTGACATGAACCAGTCTCCTTGGCGCACTTGCGCGAGGATTTTCCTGGTCGTAAGCATTCTGAACTGGCGCTTCCCGAGCGTTCTGTTCAGCAGTCGCAGATCTAGAATGGGTCTGAGCCCACCATCTTTTTCGGTACCAGAAAATATCTGCTGTATAAGCCCCCTTCGCCCTGAGATAGAGGTTCTATAGCCCCCTTTTCTCAGTAGTTTCGCTATCTCGGCTCGAAGTAGATGAAACACTTCGCTATACACCGTAGTTTCGACTCGCGCCGTATAACGGCGGGGGCGTCGAGCGAACTGTAGCGAACAGCCTCTCGTTATAGTGTTCAACACCCATTCTGATACCCCGGGAAGCCTTGACCACGCATCTGCGTGAATAGCTAGGGGTAGAATGAAATCTGGGCTCTGGCCGCGGCAGGACGGCGGCTCGAGAGCCCCTGTGTACTGGGAACACAGCACCGTGTTTACAGCGTTCGAGGCGGGGGGCGCGCTGATCACAGCGGGCAGCCTGGCCGCGCTCAGCTTCTCTATGGCGGGACGCGCAGAGAAAGCGAGCGGGGCGAATCCTGTGGGATTCGGCGCGTGTGAGGGAATGTGGGCACATTTACTAAATGCGGCACATTTTCTACACTGAGAATACTGTCAGCTCGCGCGACTAAATCACTGCTGTGTATACAGCGTGCGAGGCGCGCGCTGATCAAAGCCGGCAGCCTGGCCGCGCTCAGCTTCTCTGTGACGGGTTGTGCAGAGAAGACGAGCGGGGGTGAATCCCGTGAGATTCGGAGTGTCTGTGAGAAATGCGGGCGCGAGACAGCGGGCACATTTTCTGCACGGAGAATGCTCGGCTCGCGCCGACTGAATCAACGCTGTGTTCACAGCGTGCGAGGTGCGCGCTAATCACAGCGGGCAGCCCGGCCGTGCTCAGCTTCTCTGTGACGGGTTGTGCATAAAAAGCGAGCGGGGGTGAATCCCGTGGGATTCGGCGTGTCAGTGAGGAAATGCGGAACAGCGGGCACATTTACTGCACTGAGAACACTGTCGGCTCGCGCCGACTAAATGTGTGTTAGTTTCGTTTTTACAGAAACCAAGGGACACGCATCGTGTAGTGTAAGCGGGCATTGTATGGGCGCGTTCACTACATTTTCTGCACAACCAACATGAGTTGGTTTTATTTGTGCTAGCCCTTCACCGTGGCGGGCTGTGTCTGGGTGTGGGAATGGGCACTGGGACGTGGGCATTCTTACAACACTCGTAACACCATCGGCCGTGGCCGGAACACCAGAAAATGCACTCTTTATTGGATTTATCTGGGTAGCCATAGAAACGGCTTTTGTGCGCAGGCAAGCGGGCTGAGACACCGGCTGCTTCACTGCGAAATACACTGGGACAGTCACAACGCATGGAACTGAACGAGCGAGAAGTTTTGGTGGAAATCCGGCCGCAGCGGGATCTGAACACCGTCACTTTCCTAGAGAGACTAGGAAGGCCTTGAGACCTCGGGCTTTACCTCAATCCTCGGCCGGGGCCCGCGCTGAGGGGGGCGGCGTCCAGCAGAGCGAGAGCGCGGTGTTTGATCTCGGGCCTGGCGGCGCTGCTAGTTAGCCGAAACGACGGCCTTTGTGCGCAGGCAAGCGGGCTGTGGAACCAGCTTGCTCACTGCGAAATACACTGGAACAGTCACATTGCTTGGAACTGAACGAGCGAGAAGTTTTGGTGAAAATCCGGCCGCAGCGGGAACTGAACACCGTCGCTTTCCTAGAGAGACTAGGAAGGCCTTGAGACCTCGGGCTTTATCTCAATCCTCGGCCGGGGCCCGCGCTGAGGGGGGCGGCGTCCAGCAGAGCGAGAACGTCGAGGAACACGGAGCGCTCAGCTTCCGTCATCTCGGATAGCGTTAGCCACAAATGTATCTCACCATTCAGGCCGATGTAATCCACGGCTTGAGAGAGCGGACGCATCGGCTCAGTTTCAATGCCGTCTCCGGTAAGTTTGTCGAGCTCAAGTGCGGACGCGGCGGCAGACGGCGGCCGCTGTCCGTCTGGGAGCGACTCGAGCGAAGCCGGCGAAGCTGGCGGGCGAACCGGCGAGCTTTGGCGGGCTGGAAATAGCTCGGGCGCGCGCAGGGCGCGGCGCTTCTTGCGGCGCGGCATCACGGCGGGCTGGGATGCGGGCTCGGAGAACGACGCTAGGCGAGTCCGCAGAGTCACCATAGGCAAGCGTTTACAATGATGGCATCCGCCGTCAGCGAGCGCGGTGGCCGCGTGATCCTCACCCAGGCAGGACACGCAGATGACGTGGCGGTCCTCGTCGCTGAGTGGGGCTCGGCAAGAACCACAGGAAAGCATCTTTAAAAAGACGCAGCTCTTTTAGAACAGTAGAAATGGGTGTTGCGTCACGTAAGCAAACACACACACACTTAGCAGAGTAAAAGGATATAGTACGCCGGAAAGCGCAGCAGGTACGGCAGTTGAAGGCGGCTGGGCCAGCGACTTCAGAAGATGGCACGTCCCGCTGAGAAGGCTACAAGTCAACGGCGCGGCTTCTCACTCTGGATCCCGCGATGCGTGAGCTTCGCGTGAAGAATGAAAAATCAGAGGAAATACAGCTATCGAGGGGGTATATTTAGGGCGAGACCACGCCTATACTGGCGGGACATGACGAAATGAGCGCGAAGCGTCCTCATTCGTCATTACGTCACGCAGTGCCTCACTCGATAGGCTGCAGCTTTTCCAGCGAGGCAGCCAATGGGCGCGCGAGCTGTCTCGCCCTTGTCTGCTTGCTGCTGCAAAAGCGTTTTGCATGATTAAAAAATTAAGGATAATTTTTGGCTTCAATATCTCGAGGAAAGAGTGTTTCCCCGTAGCGTAAGATATTACGCAGTACGAGAGATACTCTCGTAAGAGAACCCTGCACAGGAGAAGCAAGCGCCGTAACCATGAGACGTGCCGGACCCAGAGACGCACACGCGTTTCTTCACCAGCCATGACGTAACTCCGCGTGATTTCCCCTTTGGGATCTTTATTTCTTTTCTTTAAAGTTAGTTTTGTTTTCATATTCGACGCTGTTTACACGCTTTCGCGTGTAAGTTATCCATTGCCCAAACTTTACGCATTTCTCGTTCATCGATGTTTTATTGTATTGTCTATGTCTGTGTTTGTAAATACATATATATATATGTATATATCCCGTGTAACGTAATAACTATATAAGCAGACATGCCTTTATTAAATACACTATATTGACTGATGGATTCATTCTCTTTGCTCATTCTCAAGTCCCTTAAGTGCCAAAAAGATCTTTATGCTACAAGCTTTACGAATTAATTATTTAAATAATTAATCTTTCAAAGAGTACTCGTTATAGGGCAGGAAGCCCAATTCTTCTGGCCAGAGAATTGCGTTTCCTGACATCCTATAAGGTAAGATGATATTGGGGAACCCCCCCACAATATTATTCTGACAATTGAGCTAAATTAATTTTACCTGCTTTGTAAGATGTGATCTGTGTAATTAACTGCAATCAACTTGTCGTTAAAATGAAAAGATTCACATGTATGCATGTAGGTAAAATGACAGATTCTCCCTTAGAGGGAGATTTATTAACATGTAAGACTGATCTAATCCAAACATGTATGAATAATTATTAATTACCAATTATTAATTATGATATGCAAATTCCCCATGGATTAGATCCCCAGAATCTTTACACTGTTTACCTCAGCAGCTGACGGCCGGAAGTAGTTATACCCGTTTTGTAGAACCCAGAAGAATGTTGCGCATAACCCCTATTACTTCAAATTCAGGGGATTCCATCTGTCTGTCAGTGGTGAGTCAAGTGTTTAAAAAAAATATATATATATATATATATATTTACATAAGCACAGTGTGTAAACCTTTTTTGTATTGTAATGTTTACTAAAATTAAACCAATTTTAATCACTAAAGGTGCAATCTTAAATTGATTTTAAGGAGTTTAACAAAACACTGCAAAAACATTTTTAAAGAAACTAAATTATATTATTACTAACTCCTAAAACAACATGTTAAAACTATTTAGATTTATTTCAATTATTGGTAAAAATCCATTTCACTAATTATCACATCATTATGGTTTATTGTAGAAACAGGAATCTAAAAAGATAATTCAAAATGGATTCTAATGGTATTTGTTTTGAATAACCACTGTTTCCTTAGGGACCCGCATAAGGAAAGAGGGGTTTAGATAATAGAGCAACTTCTAGACTAAACTGAGTCTCTCAGAGTCACACCTCCCTCTTAAATGCTCCACTTGCATATAGTAAAATATAAGAAGTTGTTCATTTAAGAAGCAACTCAAGAAGGAGACCAAACTAATAAGCTTAGGGAGATAGAAAGGCCAAACTAAAAAACACAAGTAGCTCCGCGGGATAATAAAGGCCTTTTGACGCGAAGTGATGCGTTTGTGTAAGAAAAATATTCATATTTAATGATTAATAATAATGATGTTAATCGTCATGCAATCTTTAATACGTTTATTTAAACATTAACAAGCATATTATCTCATAGCTATTTGAATAAATTCTAACTAACAATCCATTAAGCATTATTTAATGTTTGTTAATGATTTATTAAACAAGCTTTTTATCCGTGTAAACATCTGTCTCCGGTTATATAGTGCTGATGTTTACAGTGTGTGTTATAGATCAGACACATTCACACTAATGACTATCTTTATCAGTACAGTATCAGATCTACACTGATGTTTATAATGTTTGATATATAAGACACATCACACTAATGACATTCTCACTATATCATTACAGGTTCATGTCCGTGTCCAAAAGATGTAACAAGGATTGTTCCTGCTTTTGCTGTTGGTGTTGTTGTTCTGCTGCTGGTGTGATTTACTGTCACTACAGGAGGTTTAAACTAAAAACTCGCAGTATCACACACAGTTCATATAATATGAAAACATAAAAGTCTGGTTCCCTTCGAAGGTGGGGTAAGTCGTTTTGAAATATGCTGTTTGGATGTTAGTCGGTCCGACACAATAACAAACATTTAGCCAATCAGCATTACTGTAGCCATTAGGGCCGTATGAATGTGGAGGAGAGAGAACGAGCAAGAGGAAGATTTGAAGAAAGACTATAGAAATAGAGAGGAGACAATACAAACCTCCTCTCTTGGATTGCACGTGTAGTGAGAGTCACCTTGGCAACCGCTAGAGAGTGTATCGAGTTATTGTTAGTGCGAGGGCTGCACAATTAATCGCAATGACACTACACTCGATTTGACAAAGGCTGTGATTATTTTATACGCAGTTTGTTAGTGCAGTGGCTGATTGGTAGTAAATGCTGCTCCATCTGAACACCACAGGGTGCACACACACACACACACACACACACACACACACACACACACACACACACACACACACACCACACATATACATCTGAACACCAGAGGGGGCTCACACCACATATACATCTGAACACCAGAGGGTGCACACACACACACCACACATATACATCTGAACACCAGAGGGGGCTCACACCACATATACATCTGAACACCAGAGGGTGCACACACACACACCACACATATACATCTGAACACCAGAGGGGGCTCACACCACATATACATCTGAACACCAGAGGGTGCACACACACACACCACACATATACATCTGAACACCAGAGGGGGCTCACACCACATATACATCTGAACACCAGAGGGGGCTCACACCACATATACATCTGAACACCAGAGTGTGCACACACACACACCACACATATACATCTGAACACCAGAGGGTGCTCACACCACATATACATCTGAACACCAGAGGGGGCTCACACCACATATACATCGGAACACCAGAGGGTGCACACACACACACCACACATATACATCTGAACACCAGAGGGGGCTCACACCACATATACATCTGAACACCAGAGTGTGCACACACTTAACCACACATATACATCGGAACACCAGAGGGTGCACACACACACACCACACATATACATCTGAACACCAGAGGGGGCTCACACCACATATACATCTGAACACCAGAGTGTGCACACACTTAACCACACATATACATCTGAACACCAGAGGGTGCTCACACCACATATACATCTGAACACCAGAGGTGCTCACACCACATATACATCTGAACACCAGAGGGTGCACACACCACATATACATCTGAACACCAGAGGGTGCTCACACCACATATACATCTGAACACCAGAGGTGCTCACACCACATATACATCTGAACACCAGAGTGTGCACACACACACACCACACATATACATCTGAACACCAGAGGGTGCCCACACCACATATACATCTGAACACCAGAGGGTGCACACACACACACACACACACCACACATATACATCTGAACACCAGAGGGTGCTCACATCACATATACATCTGAACACCAGAGTGTGCACACACACACACCACACATATACATCTGAACACCAGAGGGTGCTCACACACACACACCACACATATACATCTGAACACCAGAGGGTGCTCACACCACATATACATCTGAACACCAGAGGGGGCTCACACACCAAATATGCCCCGCAGCAGCGGAGTACAATAACACGCATTCACACACACTAGCTGTGTCCCAATGTGAAGGCTGCATCCTCCGAAGGCCGCGGACTTCGAAGGATGCAGCCTATTCGTCCTTCGAAGGACGCACCTTGTAGCCTTCGCAGGATTTCCTAATTACACATCCAGGTGTTCCGGATTGCCGCTCCTAGCGCCAAGCAACAGTGGAGCTGCCATCCTCCTGATCATTCATTTGTTATAATTGAGTAAACAGCTATGGAGCCTGAATTGGCTATTGTCATTTTTATGTTTTATATTTTACTGAGGATGTTTCACCTCCGGCGTAAATACATGGATTTTCTGAACGACATTTAGGCCACTTGTCTTTAAAGTCAATTTTTTTAGGAGGAAAAAGCTCAGTATAATAGAATAAGCAAAAAAATACCACATATAAAAAAGAAATAACACAAATACAATGTTAGGTTATATAAAAATAAAACATTCATTAATTATTTTATGATTAACATATTACTGTCTTCGGTGAACTCAACGCAAATTATAATATTATTATTATTATTATTATTAGCCTACATTTAGGCTACATATTTAGAAGGCGCTTTTATCCAAAAAAGGAACAAAGAAATTAGTCAAATGTCAGTCATAATACAGGGCTAAGATTATCACAAATAAACACAAGATTTAGTAATACAGAAAATAATAATACATCATTCACAACTACTTTTATTTGTCCAAACTCACAACAAGAAAACGTTGTGCTTTTGTCAAATGAAATAAAACAATCAAGCGCACTTTCATGATCTCCGTGAACTGGAGTGCTTCTCATAATAAATGAACTGAAACAAAATATACCTAGCCTAAAGCTTGAAATGTTCACTTTTAAACGAACAATTAAAATGCCTCGTTATTTATTCAGACACATTTATTATCATTAGCCTATAAATCATGGTTCCAGAGACATGGCTCTTCTCATTCAACACTGCGGGAAAAATGTAATTTCCAGGTTCTAATCTGGCCTTAGAAAAACAGTAAAATCGACATTTGTCCCATAGTAATTTGTGAATATTTTAAATGTTTAATAAAGGGGCAAAAAGTATTTATTTATTTATGCGCAGCATTTGTGTAGTCTACAGTTCAAATTTTGGTGTTCAACTTTGCCTTTTAAAAATACAACAACCTTTCATTTTTAGTTTTTCAATGACGGGTTAAAAAAAGAAAAAAGAATGGATGCACCCTTATATTATTGAATATTTCAAATAATGTATTTGTAGAAAGGTTTGATAGTCAATCAAAATACTAGTAAAATCAGAGACTTTAATCTAAAAACTATCACTAAAAATAGTGATAACTATCACTAAACTATCTTTAGTTTGATAGTCCGTGTAAATTTGCATCCATTCATTTTTCATTTTTTAACCCCTAATTGAAAAAAAAAAATTAACGGTTGTATTTTTAAAACGAAAGTTGAACACCAACATTTGAACTTGAACTGTAGGCTACACACCAAATGCTGCACTAAAAATGCTGTCGTCACCAGCGCGCAATGAATTATGGGGTAGGATCAGGGTAGCATAGACTGCTAAGGATCCATTTATGTATCCTTCCTTTCACGGGGAAACGAAGGGTGCATTTGGCGTCGCTTTTGAATCAGGGTAGCCTTCGTCGCGCCGCGATGACGCAACCGGCCTTCAAAGGATGCGGAATTGAATTGGGACAGCCTTCATCTCGCCGTGGTGACGCAATCGGCCTTCAAATGCGTCCTTCGAAGATGCAGCCTTTGAATTGGGACAGCCTTCGTCGCGCCACTGTGACGCAATCGGCCTTCAAATGCGGCCAATCGGCCTTCAAATGCGGCCTTCGGAGGATGCAGCCTTCACATTGGGACACAGCTACTTAGTGTTATGTTATGTTGTTTATCTGGGGAAAGAGAGACCTCTTGTGGTGACTCCTGATGTAGCGTAATGTTGTACTTTTACGTGTCAGTTCTATGGCTCTCTGTGAAGTAAACGGTCGCGTTTAGGCCATGTCCACACTAATACGTTATATTTTTTTTTCTCCGTTTTGGCCTTCCGTCCACACTGAAACAGCGTTTTAAGTCAACAAAAACGTAGCTTTTGGAAAACGCTCTCCAAAGTGGATTAATTTGAAAACGCCGTTTTCGCGTTGTAGTGTGAACTATGAAGCCGGAGGTATTTGAAAACGATGACGTAAGTTTAGTCATGTGATCCATGTTGTACCAATAGATATTCATGTTTACCGGTATTGTGCCTGTTAATTATGTGCGATTCACTTTTACAATGTTGCTAAAATATGTTATTTTCCACACTCTTCATATCACAGTAGCCTACTGCAAAGATGACAGAAAATTTACTCACATTTGCTGCCCTGCGTCAATACAGGAGAGCAGTCGCGTTTTAGACCAAACATATGGTGACTGAGTGCGACCTGGACGCATCAGTGAATGGTGAGATATTTTGCTAAATAAAATTATCATGTTAGAAAGAATTGCGCGATACCTTTATTGTTTATTTTTCCATCTGTATCATCTCAGTGAGCTTTTGTGAGGTTTCACGCGTGCGCAGTAAGGTGAATTTATAAGTTTCTCATCCACACTGAAACGTCTGAAAACGCCTGAAAACGCTAGTGTGGACGGAGAGCGTTTTTAAACGAAAACTCCGTTTTCAAATTTATCCGGATTAATGTAGACGTAGCCTTAGTGACGGTCTTTTTCTAACTGCATTTAATTTGGCCTGAATACACGTTTGCCTCTAAGTACGAATTCATACAGTTATCCTGACATCTTGCACTAAGAATTTTAGAAATTAAATCCTTTAAGGAAGTTGAGTTCGTTCTAAATGTGTATTTTGATCACATATGCTAAACGTTAGCTTCGTAATGTAATTTCCCATAGAAGCATTAAGCTAGCGCAGTTGTTTATGTTTAACAGACTATATTTCAATATTGTATTTGAACAACTGTATTCGAGTGAAATACTGAAATGTATTGTTCTTTGCAGTTTTACAGTGCTTCCTGAGTAAAGTTTGGAAAGGATATGCAAGCTTCAATCTTTGTCTTGGGGAAACTGTTAACTATCTGCCGAGCTGATGTAACAGGCTAGGCCGCACAATACACACACAGAAGCGGGGGCAGAGCACATAGAATAAACAGAAGTTTGAAACACTATGATTGATTAAACATGACTAATAAATACACGTCTGCCTTCTGTAGAAGAATCTTGTCATCTCACAGAAGGATGAGCTCAACTGTCATTATGAAGTAAGTGTGGATTAAAAGCATGTTATTAAATGTTGTCTTTTGTTGGACAAGAGGTTCATAAAAGCTTATCATGTTTGGAAAGAGGTTTCACACTTCAAAAATCACAATAAGCCAAATCGGTTCAAGTGCGATTAAATGAAAAATTGCGATTAATCGCGCAGCCCTAGCTAGTGCACTTGACTCGCTTGCAGGAGGATCGTGGTTCGAGATCGGAGTAGAGTGGTTAGGATTGCAGGCGGAGCAATGAAGGGGTGTGTTTGTTGATTTCAAATATAAACATTGGCCAACAGCATATTTAAAAAAACACCTTACCCCACCTTGACAATATCAAAAGAATGGCAGATACTGAGGTCACAGGTCGGGGTGAGCGCCAGCGGGCCGCCCACCCCTAAATTGAAACACCACCCCGAGGAGCAGACTGTGGAAACACAAGAGGCAGACAGGAGGTTAAAATAAATGTTTCTTGGATTATAAAATATTATAAAAAAAAAAATATAAAAAGGTTCTTTCCTGGCGACAGAGACTGAACATCAGAGGGTCAGTAACAGCTCTTAGATTCTCATTCGCTCACCGGCTCAGTGATTCTTCATTCCTGGCGACAGAGACTGAACAACAGAGGGTCAATAATAGCTCATAGATTCACATTCGCTCGCCGGCTCAATGGTCCCTCCAGCTCTGAACAGCAGAGGATCAGTAACAGCTCTTTAGCTTCTCATTCGCACACCGGCTTAGTGATTCTTCATTCCTGGCGACAGAGACTGAACAGCAGAAGATCGATAACAGCTGGGACTATGAGTGGAAGTAGAATTTCCCACACTCGTGCAATCAGCAACACACTCGAAACTTCAAACGTGCTTGTTTCCACACTAGACACTGCAATCCACAATACCTCCCAGTGAATTAAGCCTCCACTCATATCTCCGCCGGGATCCTTCGTGCCGCAGGCTTGGGTTCTCCAGACTGTGTGAGGAATAAACATTCCACAAGTTCTCTTCTTTCGCGGCTTCCCTCCGCTGCCTTTCTGTGCCTCTCTCCCTGTGTCTTCACTCTTTTTCCACTCTCTTCAAAATGGCCTTTTTTTATACTCCATTATTGGGAGCATGTGCCCCAATCACTACTCAAGCTCCTCCCCCTCCACAGCTGCCGCTCATTTTCTTAATAATCACCTGGTGACACTGACCTACTGTGAACTGCATCTGTGTGTCTGCAACTCAAACTCAAACACAGTTATTGCAGATATTATAGTGTTTGATCGCTGATGCATGTTTATGTCTGTTTATATATGACGTGCCTTCATCATAATGATGGTATTACAGATATTCAATATTAAACAGCATAACAAAAGAAACACCATTAATACAGAAATATTTAATTCAGCACTGATCTTGTGCTTTTCCGCTTTAGACTAAAGAACAAACCGAGTATCATTCTGAACAGTAAGCCATATATTACACAAAGCTAATCTAAAAAATAAGCTTAGACTTTAAACTAATTATAAATATTATTAACCAAATATAGTGTAATTATGAATACAGCATGAAACATCTGCATGCTCACATAAACATCTGCACACTGCACAATTTAAGAACAGTGAAAGGTTTTTAATTTGGTTAAATAAAGATTAATACAGTCAGCACTTTTGAGTATAAAATAATGACTGTATTTCTCAGAGTCATGCACATCAAATCTGAGTTTTGTTTTTGGCACACAGTAGCAATATGATCGACCATGTGAACTGCTTTATGTGAACAGAAATCTGTGTTTGCTTTCAGCAAGGCATTCGATCTTCTGCTCAGGATGAACAAACACTCTGAGTTGTTTGTGATTCATTCCTGTTGTCCATTCAGAAATCATTACAATATTAACACTATTAATACAAATATAAAGATTTTTGATTTGATGGTTTTTCTGACTGACTTTCAATTTTTTCCTGACTACACTTTACAGAGAAGCTTTACAAATAGGCCTACTGTTTTCTACGGGTGTTTTCACACCTGAGTGTTTGTTTCAGGAATCTGGTGCGTTTTCTCCCTTGGTTCGGTTCGTTTAGGCATATATGTGAACACGGCATAACTGGAATTGTGCTCTATAAACAGCAGAAGTGTCTGATTCTGTGAGTGAGCACATTAGTTATCACAGTTGAAAACTAAAAGAGCACCTCTTCATCTTAAAATGTTGTGTAATTGAGCTTCTCAGTGCGATAATGCTTTCCTGAAGAATTGATTTCTGCTCAAACTGCTTTATAACATTTGTAGCGTATTTAGGGTGAATCTGAATAATTAAATATATCCTGAATAACTAAAATCCCAAAAAGGCTTCAGAGAGACTGGAGGCCTGGAATGTACATTCCACACCCACACACACAGACACACACACATCCCCCACAAGTAAGATCCACTACGGACATAGCGTGGTGTTAACTTACAAGACAATTTGATGGCTGATCGGAATGCCAACGGAAAGGGGATTCTAAAGAGAAATGAACCTTCTCTTTGTTTAAAGATATTTAAACAAATATATTCAATGTGTTTTATGTGTGTCTGTTTGTTTGTTGTCATTGTTACATTGGAATAATCATTGGGCACTTTACACATAACTGGCTATTTCCAGAAGCGTTATACATCGTTCTTGGTCTTGTTCTAATCCCCAGGGTCCAGCTGAATTAATCAGAGACAAGAAATTACAGTAAAATGTATGATTCTATGTGCACCAGCTTTTTGGGACAGTAAGAACCAAAACTTACTGTCAGAGCCTGGCATTCTTAGATAACAGCGTTTACACCTCCCAGAGGAATGTAAGAGAAGGTGGGGGTCTCTCTCTCTCTCTATCTCTCTCTGAGTCCTAAAGAAGGAGGAATGAATTCTACATTTATGTATATATATATTCTATTTCTCCTTGAGAAGTGTACGAACAATGTATCTAATCTCATGTTATGATTTGTCTTTTATGTGTTTGGTCTGTTTCTCGAAAACTGGGATAATGTTTCAAACCTTGCCAACTAATGTTTAACCAAATCCATTTGTGACAAGTTTGGAGTCTCTGAGCTCCGATCTTCGCTCCCCAGTTAGCCATTGAAATCACATCTTGCTAAAACTTTGTTACACATATGACTATAATAATTATGAAGATTCTGCTTTTAAACACCCGATGAAATTAGGGAGTCAAATGCCTGGTTAGAACACAATGGGCCATAAAACCTCCCTCCAAAGAGAAAGCTCCTGATTGGACCCTCTTCCAAAAGAAGGCGGAAAAGTCAGGGCTTCAAAAGGACTGAACACCAGTTTAAACACTCTCTGTCTTCCTGATCCTAGTCGTCATCATGTAACGTCGCGCCTCCGGCGAGCTCTTCACCGTTCTTTTATTTTGTTTCTAGTTAGTTTTGTGTTTTTTCAGTCTAGATAAGCCCCCGTGTTTAATTCCAATCGTCGAAATCCCTGCACAGGAGAAGCAAGCGCCGTAACCACGAGACGCGCCGGACCCAGAGACGCACAAGCGTTTCTTCACCAGCCATGACGTAACTCCACGTGATTTCCCCTTTGGGATCTTTATTTCTTTTCTTTAAAGTTAGTTTTGTTTTCATATTCGACGCTGTTTACTTCCACGAAGTGAAAAGAACACCGCATGACATATCTCTTCAGCAAAGCCAGCTAAGGGACATTCAAACGAACGCGCGCTCTCTCTGAAGCAGAGGCGCGCGCACGTGACGCGCCGGGCTGCGAGACACACACACACGCTTCTTCACAAGCCATGCAAAGAGTACCACACCTCTGCAAGTATCCGTGTTTGATCACGTTTTAAGATTTGTTGAAGTCTTGTTGTCTCTCAAAGTTCCGTTTGTCTATGTGAATTTGCTAACTTATTTAGAAAGATCATCTCTCTTCCTAATCTCACTGCAACCATGCAACTCTCTAAACTCTCACCCTCTCTCTCTCCCTCTCTTACACGCTTTCGTGTGTAAGTTATCCATTGCCCAAACTTTATGCATTTCTCGTTCATTGATGTCTTATTGTTTTGTGTACTTCTATGTGTTTGTAAATACATATATATCCCGTGTGAACGTAGTAAATATATAAGTAGTCATGCCTTATTAAATACACTATATTGACTGATGGATTCATTCTCTTTGCTCATTCTCAAGTCCCTTAAGTGCCAAAAGATCTTTATGCTACAAGCTTTACGAATTAATTAATTATTTAAATAATTAATCTTTTAAAGAGTACTCGTTATGGGGCAGGAAGCCCAATTCTTCTGGCCAGAGAATTGCGTTTCCTGCAATCCTATAAAGTAAGATGATATTGGGGAAACCCCAAAATATTATTCTGACAATTGAGCTAAATTAATTTTGCCTGCTTTGTAAGACGTGGTCTGTGTAATTAACTGCAATCAACTTGTCGTTAAAATGAAAGGATTTCACATGTATGCATACAGGTAAAATGACAGATTCTCCCTTAGAGGGAGATTTATTAACATGTAAGACTGATCTAATCCAAACATGTATGAATAATTATTAATTACCAATTATTAATTATGATATGCAAATTCCCCAAGGATTAGACCCGCCCAAAAGTCTTTACACATTCATATAGTGTTTGCGTTTACACAGTTAACCTCTAGACACGCTGGGAGATCCAGAGGGAGCGCGTTTGAATTCTGCACAATTAATACAAATGTAGTATATAATTTAACAGCAGGAATGGCGGCAAGAACAAAACAAACAATCTTTAGTTGTGAAAACAGCCTCAGACACACTGACCTTCATTCAGATATGAACTTATTTGAGAACATGTGTGTTGCTGTGGAAAATAAGATACTGCAATATAAAAGAAAGACATTTACTAGTTTTAACTAAAGATATTTTATTACATTTAGAAATGATAAGTATCACCTACAGACTAAAGCAAGAGGAAACATCTCTATTTTGCTAAATTAGCATTTAATTGTTTGTGTGATTTATTTTTCAAATAAGACATGGAAAACAGCAGCACCAGAGAGGTTCTGGAGACATTACAAATATGAGGTAAGATTACTGTAGCGTTTCACTGTGTAAATCTCTGATTGCACATTTCTCTGATTTCACACTCTGATGACAAAAGCATCTTTAAACATTTTAAATAAGCCTGTTCACTGATAGATGACAGATCTAAATCACAGTGTTAATTTCTTTCTCTTTACATTCTGAGATTCATTATTTTCTTACAGGTGAAATATGGAGGTCACATGATCTGACAGGATCCCTCGGGATCAACACAGTATTTCCACTTCAATTAAATAGCTAAACTAAAACGCCTATTTTCATAAGCTTTACAACTGTTGAAATGTAACATATTGAAATACTTTGCAGACATTTCAGAACGTATTTGCCTAAACCTGTTACTAACAGCATAGATCTGTTTATGCACTGTGACACTCAGTCATATTTTCTAGATGGATGATGGTTTGTAATATTATGATCTAAGTATCATGATTGTTTTTGTGAAGAAAGTTACTGCAGGGCTTTTTCAACCCTTAAGTGTTGATAAAACAGCTTTGGTTTAATTATGGGATATCCACAGCTTATAAACCTAAGTACATTAGCAGAATGCACCTTTATTTAAATGAGTTATTATAACAAGTGCCTTTTGTGATTATTTTGTAATTAAAATTACAAGGGTATGAATAAAAAAAAAAAAGATGTACATGGATAAATCATTGCACTGCAATATTCCAAAAAAATAATGTCCATTTTGATTTCATGGTGACTTAAAAGTTTAAAAATATACTTTTTTCTTTCTGTTATTTCTATTCAAATCACATATAGTGTACTTGTAGCATTGAGCCATATTGATAAATGTATTCAACAAATGTTTTAGGATATTTAGAAGGATTAAATACACAAGCATACAGTACAAATGTTCAGTTCACTGATGCAGATTCATGAATACTGTGAATATTGAACTATCCCAACAAGGACTATTCTGAACTTTCACTTTCATTGTGTTCTCCAAACTTTATAGTAGGGAGGTTAAGCCCAAAAAATAGGCCTTTGACTTCAAGTCATGATGCAAAGGTCTCCTTTGGTATGGAAGTACCTTAGGGTCATACAAATAAATGTATCCTAAGACACAAGTGAGATCACACTTTGTATCAGAAATAAACATGTTTTTTCAAAAATGGCCGCCAATGCGCCGAAAATACACTAGAGCCCATATCTTTGCTTCTGTTATCGCTATAATGACAAATTTGGTGTCAAAGTGTACATTTTTGGGGTCAAGGAATCCAATAAAATTGGTTTCAAGTTTAAAAAAATAATAATTTTCCCCATACCATGACAATTGGGGGTAAATATGCACATTTCACATAAAAATTGTCATCAGAGTGACTTTTTATTTCATTCTACTACTTATCTTTTCGTTCAAAAACTTACATTTTGAATTTAAGCAGTTCAGCTACTTCTGTACATTACATTTGTCCTAAGTAGCATGAGATTTCGACCAGTCAGGAGTAGCCTATAGCATATCAGTTCCTGCAACAACACATCCCATCTGCACCAGGAGCTGTGACAGCTGTTGAAGGTCAGAGGTGACAGGTTAACACTTTGAGGTTCATATGACTTTCTCATTAAATGTTTTTAATGTTAGATAACTAATAAATAGCTAGCTAGTTGACTATGGAAAAAAAATCTTAGAGGGAAAACCCATTTTCTCAAGAATACTGAAGCCAAAACGTTAGTAACCGTGACATTCTCTTACGAGAGTACTCTCGTGTTGCGTAAGCTAGCTTGGGAATCCAATTTAAAACGCTGTGCATGCTAAATCTACCACAACACTGACCCAAGGGCGAGCACCCTGAGTTCATATGATATGGGGATATAAAAAGCCGACATTGGGAATGGGCTTATATAATAAAGAATAATATAAGTTAAACGTGGTTACCTTAAATGCATAGAGGGTGCTTAACACGGTATAACAGTCAGGGGAGGCAATAGCCTGCCTGAACTGAAAACTTTGCAGTCCGCGGAACCGAGTCTGGCAGAACTAAGCGGATAAACTAAACTGACAACAGTCTAGCTTGGAGTGCGGGAACTTCCAGGTTATAGAACCCTATAAATGTAGACAGAGAGGCCCAGCCTGCCGCCATACAGATATCGTGAAGGGAAATCCCACTGGACCAGGCCCACGAAGAGGCATGCCTCTAGTGGAATGAGCTCTGACGCCCAGAGGGCAACGAAGGCTCTTAGATGTATAAGCCAGTGAGATAGCGTCCACTATCCACCTGGAAAGGCTATGTTTCGAGGCAGCTAGACCTTTAGATCGGCCACCAATTGAAACAAATAGCTGTCCTGACCGTCTGAAAGCAGTCGAACGTTCCACGTAAATTCTAAGGGCCCTAATCAGGCAAAGGAAATTCACGTCAGACTCGCTGTCAGATCCGAAGAGAGAATGTCAGATTGAAGAGGCGGTGGTACCAGTACCAGTCGGTCGCCTTCCAAGGTTTCAGAGCTGTGACGCATTTCTGATTGACCCTGAGGCGAAACAGATCGGAGGCCCAAGCTCGAGACGGCACTCGTGCTTTCAGCCACCACTGCAGTGGGCGCATGCGAAGCAGACCCAGCTGGAGTACTGATGATGATGAGGCCATTAAGCCCAGCATTTACTATAGCGGGACTATAGTGCCGCAATGTTCAGTATGCGCTCGGGCGATAGTCGCGCTGTCATTGACAGTGAGTTCAGCTCTGTGCCCAGAAAGGATATTTCCTGGCTGGGGGACAGCGAGCTCTTCGCCCAATTGACTGTGAGACCAAGATTCTCGAGGTGTTCGAGTAATATGGCCCTGTGTTCTATGAGCTCTGAATGAGATCGAGCTAGAATCAGCCAATCATCCAAATAGTTCAAAGCTCGCGTGCCCTGAAGTTTCAGGGGCGTGAGAGCCGCGTCCATGCACATCATAATATACAGGATGCCAGGGACAGGCCGAACGGTAGGACTGTGTATTGAAATGCCTGGCCCTCGAAGGCGAATCTCAAAAATCGCCTGTGACGAGAGAATGTCAGACTCGCTGTCAGATCCACAGAGACTTGTGCTCTGAAAGGAGTTGCAAGTACTTTAGGGACATAATCATGTCTTGGTTTGAGGATGACCTTGGAGTCATTAGGCCCAAACTCAAGGCACGACGCGCTCACAGAAAGTGGGTGTAAGTCACCCACCAGCTTGACTGAGCCACCAGAAAGGGGTTTTCAATGAGAGAGACTTAAAGTCCACAGACTGTAGAGGTTCGAAAGGGGCACCCTTCATGGCCTCCAGGACCAAGGAAAGGTCTGAGGGGGGGGGGAGCTGACTACAAGGTCATTCCTACCCAGTGACTGGCCATGCGAATGTTTGACAAACGCAGCAATAGCCACCACAGATACCTTAAGCATGGATGGGGATCTACCCTTATCCAAGAGCTCCTGTAGGATACCCCACAATCTTGTGGATCCAGGTTGCAAGCTGAGCACCAACCTGAGAACACTGACCACTTGGAAGCATAAAGCCGTCTAGTAGAGGGCGCTCTAGCTTGCGTAATCGTGTTTAACACTCCGTCGGGGAGACTGACGGGTACCCGTTGATGGCCCACACATGCAGAGCCCAAAGCTCGGGTCGTGGGTGCCAAATCGTACCCCCGGCCTGTGAGAGGAGATCTCTCCTCAAAGGGACAGGCCACGGAGGCAAGCTCTGAAGCTGCATCAGCTCCGGAAACCAAACTTGGTTCGGCCAGAACGGAGCTACTAGAAGTACACAGGAACCGTTCTCCCTTATACGCTTGATTACCTGTGGTAACAGCATGATCGGAGGGAAAGCATAGAGAGGGCGACTGGGTCAGTGATGGGCCAGCGCGTCCTTGTTCTTTGTGAAGCATATTGGACACTGAGCGTTGTCTTAAGATTCAAAGAGGTCGACTTCTGCTGTGCCAAAGGTGTCCCACAACAGCTGAACTGTCTGAGGGTGGAGGGACCATTCCCCTGGGGGAACGTTGTTTATGTACAAGCTCTTTTCTTGGCTTGACCACAGGCCAAAAGTTGGTCTGCCCTCATAGAGGGCGCCCCAGCCCGAATTGGAGGCGTCTGTCGAAACCACTATCAGTTTAGAGATTACTCCCAGGTTTACACCTGTCTGATACCAGTCGACCGCCTTCCAGGACTCCAGAGCTGTGACACAGTTCTGAGTTACCGTGAGACGTAAACGACCGGATGCCCATGCTCGACGCAGGACCCGCGTCTTCAGCCAGTGCTGTAAAGGGTGCATGCGAAGCAGACCTAAACGAAGAAATTATTAAGTTGTGAATGGACTGTGTGTTTGGCATGCATTTTTTAATAAAAAAATTGCATACTTCACCTCCAATTGTCATGTTAAGGACAACATTATTGTTTTTTAGTCTTGGAACCTATTTTATTGGACTCATTGACCACAAAAATGTACCCGTTGATACCAAATTTGTCATTATAGCTATAACAGAAGCAAAGATATGGGCCTCTCAAGTATGGTCGGGCGGCCATTTTTAAAAAATGTGTGTATATAAGATACAAAATGTGATCTCACTTGTGTCTTAGGATAAATTTATTTCTATGGCCCTAAGGTACTTCCATACCAAAGGGGACCTTTGTATCATGACTTGAAGTCAAAAGTCACTTAACCTCCCTACTATTATCCAAACTGCCCTCTCAAAGTCCACAAGATGCAACAAAGGCATGCCTTATGTAATCTCTGTAAAATTGTTGCACTAATACATACATTAATGAACTGGAATATTTTAAAACTTGTATTGCAGCACTATTATCCTGGATTCAGACAAGGCCAGTTTAAGGCTAATGTGTGTTTGAGATGTTTTAACTTGCACTAACAAATATAAATAAATATACTCGAAAAACTTCTGAAAAATTATGAATTCTTAAATTCATAAATTATTTATGACTTACCCATTGTTTTGAATAAAATGCTGTGGGGTGTAACACTGCAGTTTTTTAAATTGTTTAACTCTTTTAACAGATAACTGTTTTAATTTCCCTTGCTTTTATTTTGTTTATTTTCTATGCAAAGCACTTTGAATTGCCATTGTGTAAAAATTGTATTCCTTTCTTTGTAAAGCATTTTGAATAACTGTTTTAATTTTCGTTGCTTCTATTTTGTGATTGTTTGTATTATCTTGTAAAGCACTTTAAATTGTCATAGTGTAACGTACGGACAGAGGCGGTCAGATCCATGTGCAGCACTTTATTTAAACTTAAAGGTGCATAACGCAGGTCTCTGAGTTTTTGCAGAACTACACCCCCTCTGGCGACAAGCGAAACTGCAACCAGAGATGTGCACGCTCATGGAGCACACGCACACGCACGCTTGCACGAGCACGAGCTGTTCATAACCAAAGGAGCATCAGCCGCACAAATCTTTTGTTTACAGTCATAATGTCTTCAGAGGTTATAAAGTTATAAATCTGCAAGTCATTTTAAATATATGAAAGGAAAGGCATTTGAGTAAATTACACACTTGTATGTGAGGGGAAAACGGGGGTAGAAGAAAACTTCAGTTTTTGTTTCCATCTATCTCCATGTTGAACTGTTTTATGTGTTTACTGTATCCACTTATGATTGTATTATTATGGAAACACGTTCATGAACAATAAAAGTTATTAATTTGTAAAAGCTTAAAATAATAATCATACCATACACAGTTGGTCAACAAAGTACACTCAAATGTCTCAAGGTAATAAACAATCAAATGGCACTATATCCGCTTTCATAACAAGTAGTTATAGGAACTTAGTTATAGGAACTGTCCACTTCTAAACAGTTCTAAGAACGACTCTCCCCCAAACTCGGTTTTGCTGTTTGCGTTCGCACTGGCCAGTGGCCATAGCAACCGAGGGGCGAGCACGCATGGAGGAGGCTATCGCAATGTTCCCGTTCTGCCTACCGGGACCTTAATAACGGAGTACGAACGGCGGCGTTTAAAGACTATGGTGGAAAGTCTAAAGTAATATGATGGAAGAAGATAGAAGAGCAGAGCGCGGGCAAAGGACGCAAGGCTACCGGTAGGCTATACACAAAAACATAGTTAGCATCTTTTATGGGACATGTTTTATGTTTCATGCTGTACTATTCTTCCGAAGACAATTCCTAGTTTATGAACCTGTTCACTGACAATGGTAACGTTAGTCAAATCAATTCCGATTGTACATTTATCTAGCTTAGGCTAAAGCATTAACGTTACACATTTTACGCATCGTCATTTGTTGTCATAGATTTGCCGTATCAGACATTAGAGACTGGGGTATATCTTACCGTTTTATCAAGAAAACAGCCAACTGAGGGTCCAGTTTGAGTCCTAGAGCAGACCGGAGATCTATCCATTTGTTGAAAGCCTTCCCGATGCTGACTCTCGTCTCGTCTTATTCCGACGCCTGACTCCAATTTGTCCCTTTTGGTCAATAACTAGACAAAAGTTTTCTTTTCTTTGTCTTACGTGGAGTTTGCGTTGGGGTTTGGAATGAACTACAAGCCGGTCTCTTTGAATCCATCTCCTACTTTTGTCGAAAGTTGACTAAAGTTTTGTCGCTCGAGTTGTCTTCGCTGATACGGAGAATGGCGGCTCATAATAACAAACCTCCGAGACATCGCCTGGTGAGCGTGAACGCGCATGACGTCACGCCCAGTCTCAGATTCGAGCCCGAATCCCTCTTATTTATTTTACTGTACAGGATTATAGAGGCAATCTCAGTGAGCAGAGAAGGGTTCATTCAGCCCATCAGGCAATTGTTTATGCATGTATGGGTTAAAAAACGGGTATTTTTAACATGAAATGTTGCGCAATGCACCTTTAAGAAAGAAACTCCCCAAAATGTATGAAAACAAAATAAAATCACTTATGCATGATGCACTGAAAATATTGCAAACACAATCAATATTCTAACTGGCAGTAAATAATGCATTGCATTTATTTTTAAAATTATTCACTTGTTTGTGTGTTTGCTGAAAAGATAAATGACCCTAGGCTTAAAATAGTGGAATCTTAAAAACAATGACGTGTTGCTGGAGTTGCAAACAACACTGAAACTAACACTTATTATCTGCAGGATCACAGCATGATATGAGGTCATGGATATATAGAGAGATGCAAATGCTGCTAAATCTATAAATCTTATTTTTCACATGCACAGTGTGACGACACATTTTAGTATTTCTCATTCACACAGACACAGAAAAATCACAGAGTATATTTTTATCAAACTTTTTCCATTCTGTACTTTATTTTGCAGTAAAACATTGTTTTGCATAAAGAGGAAGTAAAACTGTTGAAGTTTTTTAACCCCACAAGATTCACAGAAACACACTCACATTATTCACACCTCAAGACGAGCAAACACTGATGCACATTAACCACAAACGTCCATTAATAAAACACACTCATGCTCATGCTCTCAACAGATGAAACTTTCCAGACCTAAATCTGAGGCCTTCGGGGGTTTGAGTCTGTTGAATTAGATATAAAAATACACCAAAAACTTCTGTTTGCTGCTAATATTGATCATGAAATTAAACGTACTGTTATTCTGATTTATGTATATGGATCAGTGACTTTTAATCTGAATGCATTGAGAATGCGCTGCTAAAACACAAAATGGCTGTTTAACGTCAGCTGGGATTTCCTGAACAAACACAGAGTAAAAGAAATCACAGAGTAAACTGAAAAAACACAGCTTAAAATAAATACGTGTGAACAAATATCTGAGCCGTTTCTATGTGAGCTTTAACATCAGTCCCATAGAGATGGTGTTATCTATGTAACTTTGCACTCTCCCCATCAATTTGTGTATTCAGTTAATGTATGATAAATGTGGATGAGTTTTGGGCTTCAGGATCTAAAGTAAATGTTCAAAGCTAGAAACTCTGGAATAAAATCTGGTCAATGTCCCATGGTGATCAACTATCTCTATGTAATTATTTGAGCTTTTAACCTTTACTATAACTGAAACGCATTAACATGCAGGATCACAATAAACAGAAAAAAATAAAATAAAAAATAAAAAAATTAAACGCAACACAACTAAAAACATATTTGAGAAAAAGTTAATAATGTTCAGAGATTGTTTGCACTTAAGAAATTGGTTTATTGCAGCGTTCAGAAATGCGATGTAAGTGTCATGCTCTTAATGCTCTTAACCTGCGTACACAATGTCTGATATCAGTAATCAGTTTAACCAAACCCCTGTGTTACTTTAGTTATCTCTCACATATGCACAGTAATAACGCTAATGCTAATGCTTTTGCAGGGCCATAATCTTTTACGAATACAGTGCATGTAAGCATGAGCAACGCTTTCGAATCTTAAACAGCTTTTTTGCAATAATCTTTCTAGTGTGCATGAAAACCTTATTGATAAGAACATTAATGAGGAAAAAGCCTCACAGAGAGTTTATTTAACGTCTGGTGACGACACCTGCGTATATCACCTCATCCTCTTGTTTAACACTCTGAAAGAAAACACACACAGAACATACAAAGAGACAAATTGTCAATATTCATAGTATGCAATGCTAAGTTTAGTCAAAAAATAAATAATTGCTAGAATTGAAATGCTGGAAAGAAGAGAAAGAGAGGGTTTTTCATAGTTAGTTCAATTTTTGCAGTTTATGGTTATGGATTAAGTCAGTGTTGGATTTAGGCATAGACAGCACAGGCACATGCTAAGGCTGCTCGATTAGGACAAAAATCATAATCATGATAATTTTGGTAAATATTACAAATCACGATTATGAGTGGGCTATTTGACCAAAACCGTATGCAAGTGATTTTATTTAACAATAGCGATACATATTAAGCATGTATTTGCTGGAAATAACATTGCTATGATATCTAAATTTTGGAAACCAGGGAAATTTCACAATTCTCTATACTAATTTCGATAATATGTTACTATGCACACAAAAAAGCAAATTGCAAACAATAGGACTCATAAAATAGAAAAAAGATACAAATGAAGCAAACAGTGTTTAAGATTTTCATGCAAGTATCAACAGGCTACTAAACGATTTGAATAATCAAAAATAAAACAGCATAGTCTTCTATGGAAGTAAAATAATGCCAAACGATTTTGAAACAAAAAGCCTGTTGAATTGTACTACTTGAAAAAAAAATATGCATTGCATTAACCCTTCTTGTATTTTAATGCATTGTATTTTCAGGGTTTGCATTTTTATGGGCCGAAATTTAGCATGGTTGAATATTTAAGCTGTGAATATTTAAATTCAAAACATTTCAAACATGTTTTCATTAGTAAAATTTCAATAATCCATATTCATATTTCATATTTCACTTCCAAAATATTGAAAACTGATTCCAAACTGATTAAAAATACAACCTATAATATTCAACAGGTGGTTTTCGGTCCATTTTATTTTGCTTTGCAAAATCACTTCCAAAAATTTAGTGGTTCAAATTCGACAGTAAATTCAACGTTGACATCCAGAAACTGCAGGAAAAGCAGTAGATTACCGAGCATAATCTCCATCTGCTGTTAGTCGAGCAACAGTTAGAGCAAGCCATTCATTCATAAAAACTCATTTACAACAATTGAGCGTGCATTAAGTTTTTTGTGATGGTTTTCTGGGTCAGTATATATGCGGAAAAGATGATAAAGACACAAAAGCTGTTTTTATGTTTCATTCATTAACTTCATTGTTACTTTCTGTGACACCCCAAAGTATGTGCACATTTTGTTGTTATACATTAAGAAAAAGTTTATTGTTACTTATGTGAATTGTAAGAAATGTGGGACTTGAAAGTAAATCATTACAGGATTAGTGTAAGAGTATAGTCTGTTGTTGTGAGAAAAGTGCGACGTGACACGGTGGCTCCTGTCTCATCACTTTTTCCTGTTCTTTTGCAGGTATTATTGATACAACAACTTGATAATATGCACACGAGGTCTGTAATGCAAATGTATTATGTTCATGTCGCAGATATTTTGAGTAATGACGTTTGGGGTTGTGAATATGATGAATATATGCAGACTGTCCGCCATTTCATGAACGCTGTAACACGAGGTGATTGTGAGATGCGTTTAATTTAATCGAATTGACTCCAGTTACAAGGTTATAGTGTTCATTTTAAGTTTACTTTAAAAATTGTGTTTGATTTATTAAGTTATGTAGACATATAAAGATCGGATGCACTTTCTCAGTCAAAAATTTCAGACATGCATTCAGCTGATGTAACACTGTGTTAATTCCTGCCGTGGCAGAAAGAAAAATTAATGTTAAATATGTATGGTCTACATATGTTTATCAGGATCTTAGTCCTTAAATGTTCAGTCATTTGTAATTATACTATATGCATAAAATATTCTTTTGACTCATGTGAGTAGATGTACAAGAGTCTTGTGGAAAGCTAAAATGTATTAGGTTTGTGGGAAAAAAAGTGTAAATGTGCGATTTGTGTTTCTTTTGAATAATATGGAAAAAAAAGGAAACTGACATTTGTATAACAAAAAGTATAAGAGGAAAAAAATATACTTTAATGCTTTATTAGAAAACAATGTAAAAAAACATTGAATAAAGACATCTGCTGAGGATTTGGTGCGACGTGACACGGTGGCTCCTGTCTCATCACTTTTTCCTGTTCTTTTGCAGAACATTCTAATCTGTATATTTGGCCTTCTACACGGGGCCTGTAACATTTCCCTGTGTAGCCTTACATGTCATCCGCTTTTTCTACCATGAACGGGATTATAATCGATTTCCCTCAATACCTCATCATCATACTCAAGGATTCCCCTTCCATCAGGACAAAACGCTTAACGTAGCTTAATGGACAAATAAAGTGATTTAAAAGACCAAACTCGCACCTTATTGAGAAAGTATGCCTACATACATGTTAATATTCCTACATGCATGATTAATCTGGGAAGGGTCATATCACTTTCATATTGTTGTCCTAAATTGTTAGTTTAACTGTAAGACGCTTTGGATAAAAGCGTCTGCTAAATGACTAAATGTAAAATTGTCTTGACATTCGCACATTTAGGGACCGTCTTAAAGTAGCATTGGTAGTCCTATAGGCCTAAACGTGTCTAACTTCAATAGCAAACTTCGATTTATTTGAATACAGTGGTGCTCAGAATTAATGGCACCCCTGGTAATTATGATCAAAAATGGCTGTAAAAAAAAAAAATCTTCATCGTTTATCCTTTTGATCTTTCATTCAAAAAATTGGCAAAAATCTAACCTTTCATTGAAGTAAAAGAATTGAAAATGGGGGGGAAAATCACATTATAAAAAATATTTTTCTCCAAAACACGTTGGCCACAATTATTCACACCCCTAGAATTTTTTATGAATAATTTATCTATGAAGTATATTCCCATTAATATTTACCTTTTTTAGCACACCAGGGTGACTAGGAACATGAAATTGTCCAGCTATGACTTCTTGTTTCACAGGAGTTTAAATATGAGGAAGCACAAAGGCCAAATTCCCTTTATCATACATCACAATGAATAAAACCACAGAACATGGTTCTGATGTGCAGCAAAAGATTGTTGACCATCACAAAATAGAAAGTGGATGTAAGAAAATATCTAAAGAATTAAAAATCCCCATTTTGACCATCAGGGCAATAATTGAGAAGTTATAATCAACTAAAGATGTTACGATTCTGCCAGGAAGAGGACGTGTGTCTATATTTTCTTAATGGACGGTGAGGATGAAAGTTTGAGTGGCCAAAGACTCTTCAAGGATCACAGATGGAGAATTGCAGAGATTAGTTGAGTTTTGGGGGTCAGAAAGCCTATTAAAAAAAATCAAACAACCCCTACATCACCACATGTTGTTTGGGAGGGTTTTAAGAAAAATGCTCCTCACTCCTCCAAATACAAACTCCAGCATATTCAGTGGTCAGACACGACTGGATCTTCAAACGGCACAGGCTTCTGTGGTCAGATTAAACTAAAAAAGAGCTTTTTGCAGCAAACACACTAGATGGGTTTGGTGCACACAAGGATAAAAAGTATCCCATGTGTACAATTTAATATACCTCTGGATCTTTAATGTTGTGGGCCTATTTTTCTGCTGGAGGTCCTGGACTTCTTATTCAGATACATGGCATTGTGGATTCTAGCAAATATCAACAGATAAAAAAATCAAAACCTGAAGGCCTCTGCTAGAAATCTTATAATGGGCAGTGGTTGAATCTTCCATCAGGACAACGATCCAAAACAAACATCAAAATCAACACAAAAATGTGTTAGGGAGCACAAAATGAAGCTTCTGCCATGACCGTCCCAGTTCCCTGAGCTGAACCATATAGAAAATGAGTGGGGTGAACTGAAGAGGAGAAGCACCAATATGGATCTGGGAATCTGAAGGATCTGGAGAGATTCTGTATGGAGGAATAGTCTCTGATCTCTTGTCAGGTGTTCTCCAAACTCATCAGGCATTATAGGAGAAAACTCAGAGCTGTTATCTTGGCAAAAGGAGATTGCAAAAAGGTATTTAATAAAATGGTATGAATAATTGTGGCCAACGTGTTTTGGAGAAAAACATTTATTTTATAATGTGATTTCCCCCCCCCCACTTTCAAATCTTTTACTTCAATGAAAGGTAAGGATTTTGCCAATTTTTTTAATGAAAGATCAAAAGGATAAACGATGCAGATTTATTTTTTATAGCCATTTTTTATCATATTTACCAGGGGTGCCATTAATTCTGAGCACCACTGTAAATTGCACATTATGTCTGACACCTACATGAACACTTTACAGTTGGTTTTATGATTGTAAGTCGTTCTCTTCAAATTCTATTGAAGATAGAAACGTGTATACCAATGTCCTATGTAACTTTAGGTCCCTAAATGTGCGAATGTCCAATGTCAAGCCAACTTTATGCCAGTATCACTGAGAAACGCTCAGCTTTAAACTTTGCGCGTTAAGTTCATATTCTGAGTCCTTCTGCTTGCCTGCGAGTTTGGTCTTTTATATTACTGTATTCAGTCCATTAAGCTACGTTAAGCGTTTAATATGTCCAGCAGGGGGAATCCTGACGTATTGAGGAAAACCCTAGCCTATACTGCATGCAGCACAATCACCACAATATAAAGTTGAGGCAACTAAACAACCAATAGAAATATATGTTAAACTCAAATGTAACATTGGATCTGTATACATCCGCATCGGGGGAATAACATTATAATCTCGTTCACGGTAGAGATGCATGTAGGCTACACAGGAAAAGTAATCGGGAAGACACTGAATTTCACATAAAACATAATCACAGATACACTTACATTGTTGTAAATTAGTTTTTTATGAATGAATGGCTTGCTCTAACTGCTCTATCTTCGTCAACAACACGCGCTTGCACCCCCTGCTGGTGAGGTCGACTAACAGCAGATGGAGATTATGCTCGGTAATCTACGGCTTTTCCTGCAGTTCCTGGATGTCAACGTTGAGTTGACTGTCGAATTTGAACCACTGAAAATTCGAAAACCACCTGTTGAATATTATAGGTTGTATTTTTAATCAGTTTAAATATTTTGGAAGTGAAATATGAAAGGTGAATATGGATTATTTAAATTTTACTAATGAAAATGTGTTTGAAATGTTTTGAATTTAAATATTCACAGCTTAAATATTCAACCATGCTAAATTTCAGCCCATAAAAATGCAAGCCCTAAAAATATAATGCATTAAAATACAAGCAGGGTTAATGCAATGCATATTTTTTTCAAGTAGTACAATTCAACAGGCTTTTTGTTTCAAAAACATTTGGCATTATTTTACTTCCATACAGTAGTCTTCTCTATAAGAATAAACCTTTGTTTTATTCCTATTAAAGCTTTGAATCATTCGGTCAAGAGCAGCAAATGATTTTCTCTGTCTTTTGTTGTTTGAGTAACATAAATGACATGGGCGGCATCAGGTTTATTAGGCTGCTGTCACTTTAAGACTGAATTCACAATACTGAACTAGTACTATTTACACAATTATTTTCCCCCAATGTTTTACATTTAATGATGTCCGACTCCTTACTACCTTTATAGGGCTTGAAAGTGGTAGTTGCTTAGACGGTCAGTGAAATCTCTCAGATTGTCGTTTCGAAGATGAATGAACGTTTTACGCGTTTGGAATGACATGAGGGTGAGTAATTAATGACAAATAAAAAGTGGGTGAACTATCCCTAACGTTATGAAGCGTCGGAACCCACCCGTCAGAACGTCGGCTCATTATTGGCCAGGGCATGCGTGGTGCTCACGTGACCAGCGTCAAGGGCTCTGGCCGCACTTAACTGGAACACTTTTCTGAAAACACTTCTGGAGTTTCTGAGTCGTGATCTAAATTGGTTAAATCTACATGATGGCCGGGAGACGTGTGGGTCTCATTTTTTTAACGGTCCACCTAGAAACAAATGCTGAGAACGCCGTCGTGTTTACAACTGTGACAATGAGTGCTAACCAGGATCAAATAAACGCAGGAATTTCAAAAGTATGTGAAGTTCGTGGCTCCATTAAAGCTGCTGTAGGTAAAAATATTCTTTACATATTTGTTAAAACTGTCACTATGTCCTGACAGTAGAATATGAGACAGATAATCTGTGTGAAAATCAAGCTCATCTGGCTCCTCCCAGTGGTCCTATTGCCATTTGCAGAAATACAACGCTCCCGGTCAGAAACAACCAATCAGAGCCAGGAGGAATGTCTTAGCAGTGTCAATCACGCTCGTGTACGCGCTGATCACACCCCTCTCTTGCACAGCGCGAGCGCCGGAGCGCGTACCGTCGTTCAAACTCAAGATTGCCGGCGAGCTGCAGCTGTGCTTATGGCGGAGAAACAACCTAACTGTCAATTCTCGAGTGACACCTGCTCATAAAACAAAGAGGTAAAAGGAAAAAGACAGATGACGATAAACAAGCGAAAAAGAAAGAATTATACAGAGCCCATTGACTCGGTGTCAAAACTCTAGCCGCATTACATGTAGATAAAATGTCACGCACTCTCTCTGCTAAGCAACAATTGAAACCTGCTAATTCACCGGCTTGTCATGTTGCTGAAATAATGTACTAGCACACCTTATCTAGCATTATATATCGCTAGAATAATTACTTACATACGGTAACGTTAGTTACCGTTATATTAACGTTATCTTACTAGCTATTTATAACGTATAGAGTGAAGTATAAAGAGTGCAACGTTATAAAGTTACATGTATTGCAAAATACATAATGATTTAGGACCAAGTTTGTAGTCAAAGTATGGGCAGGCCATAGTCAATGTAAAGCATATTGTTGATGTTTAGTCCCTATTAGTGAATGTGCCATATAACTTTTAATCCGCCGTCATCGGTGTGTTTACTAGCCTGCGCATTCACGACAGGCTCCGATGACGAGCTGTGGAGGGAGGGCTGTAGCGCAGCAGAGAGCAAGGGGGTGGGACCTGAAAGTTGTGCTTGTTCAAATTTTCAGGCTAAGTCAACATTTTCTCAAAACTCCCTACTGCAGCTTTAATAAACAGTAAACGCTGTTTATTAAAGCGTTTATTAATTTATACAATGGGAAGACAAACTACACAAACAGATGGAAACACATTTACCGAAAAAAAATCACTCATTGTGCATTGTGCATGATTCGCCTTAGGATGTGATTGGATAACTGGAGTAACCAGCGTACCATTCACATCAGCATCATTGGCAGCTGGTGGGTTTTAAAATAGAGGCACACAATTCTAGTGATCAGATTTTTTTATCGGATGTTTTTTTTTTTTATCCTCAAGTCATCCTAGGTGTATGACATTCTTCTTTCAGACGAATACAATCAGAGTTATATATAAAAAAAATGTCCTGGTTCTTCCAAGCTTTATAATGACAGTGAATTGCCATTTATATTTTGAAGTCCATCAAAGTGCATCCATCCATCATAAAAGTAATCTCTGGCTCTGCAGGGGTTAATAAAAGCCCCCTGTGTCCTGTGAATAGAGGTGTTTGTGTAAGAAAAATATCCATTTTTAAAACTTTATCATCAACTAAAAGAACTAGCTTCCGTCAACGATTACGGTGGAAAAGTGACCCTTGACCCGACGCACAAAGTAATGACAAACGAGGAAGCGCAGAGGATAGAGCAAAACAAAACAGCAGTCACGAATTAGAAGTCTAAAATGACGATTTTTAAAGAGAAATGTCGGAGGAGCTTGAGTTTTTTGCTCAGCCCTGTTGTGTTTGAACCACGAGAGGCGTCTAAACCTTTGCTTCTCCTACGTCATACATGCGTCACTGGTTACTCTTGTGGCGTAAGTCGACCTGCTTAATACGTGTATGGCCATTTGCCGGAAGCTATTTATTTTAGTTTAAATATGGACACATTGATTAATTTCAGAAGGCCTTTATTAAGCCCCGCAGAGCCCTGTCAAGCACTTTTATGATAGATAGATGCACTTTTATGGACTTCAAATCAGAAACTGCCATTCACTGTCATTATAAAGCCTGGAAGAGCCAGGGCATTTATTAATATAACTCCGATTGTATTCGTCTGAAAGAAGAATGTCATATACACCTAGGATGACTTGATGGTGAGTAAATCATGGGCTAATTTTCATTTTTGGGTGAACTATCCGTTTAAGAGCATATTCGCTCACTTAATGAAGCTGGTGGCTGGAGCCTATATCCAAATTAAGCATGGGTCCTTTCTCCTTTGTTTTAATTGTAGCTGTTGTTTGAATGGTAGTTTAGTAAATTTGTTTGCAAATATTCAATCTCTCTACTCTCCATAGTTACATCAGCGGTAGCGGTTCAAACTGAATCACGTAATTTATGCTACGCCTCATCAATGATTGGTTGATATACCAAGGGAAGCTAGCCTCCTCTGCCATGTTACTTTTCTCAGAACTCCTAATCGCTGAAATTGAATCATCTTACCGATTTCTGTGTTTTTCTTTTGTAGAATGTAGATAACGTAAGTTATCTCTTCATCACGAGTCTCATCTGTAAACAATAATAATAGATTCATTAAATCAACAAAGTGGAATCACTAAACCAGTTTTCATCCTAAAAATATATTATTTAAAATTGTGAGGGCCAGGATTTGTGCCATACTTAATTCTTATACATTCATCTTTGCATTGATCAATAAATAAAAAGACTATATTTGTTTGGTTTAAGATCATTATTTGTCATTGTACTGAGTTATTTGGCTTCAGGTTAAAATATTAAAAGCATTTAAAATTCCTCTTCGGCTAAAATGTGATTTTTAAAAACATTAAAAATTGTTCTAAAATTGTTAACGTTCATTTTGTATTTAAGGCGAGACACTACAGGTGAATAAGGTAAAAAATTTTACTTGCAGATATCACCATGAAACCAGTTGATTACTCGCATGAATAGGAGAAAAACATTTATTGCAAGTTTTCTGTCATTTTATGTTTAAATATGCTAATCAGGCTATATCTAATTAAATATGCACTAATTTGCATATATTTTGAAATTACGTTTTTTTTGAAGATGAAAAAAACAAGGTTCAAAATTATTTTTGCATTTTGTTGATATATTAAAAAAAGGCATTTACAGAGGGGATTATGAATATCTCCTTTTGTTACCCTGTAAATCAGAAAATACTGCCAATAGCCTTAAATTGATTTCCGCCCTATTTTTAGGCATAAAATGTCATAAAAATCAGGACAAGAATGATATATCAACAAATCCCTCTGTACAAACCTTCACAATATAGTTAGGACTATGACTGTAAAGTTTGGTGTATGTAGGTGCTACAGAAGTGGAAAATCGTCACTAGAAGTGTGAGAAAAAAATCATTTTGAGAAAACAGCCTTTAAAGATTTTTATGGCAAAATTCCACTAATTTCAATTGAAAGCCATGAATTACAGACAAAATATGCTTTAGGTCCAAGTAAAATCCTTGTATCACACTGTTTAACATCCAAAACTCATCATTGCTTCATCCATCACTGATCATAACATCCAAAACAACACATCAACAGTCCATCACACAGGTGAATATGTTTCTGCCTGAGGGACTCACAACCACTTTAGGATCCCACAATTACAGATTTGTTTATTATATAGTAATTATATTATACAAAAACTTAAATGTGTTGTGTAATGTAATTGTTTTGTGTATATAGTGTGTAAAGTATAGTATATATGTGATATATGTATATAATGTCAGAGCGCGTCACGTGACAATTCTGAACAAATCACGTTGTCAGAAATTGGCATCAGCCAATGAGATTGCGCATTGCGAGTAAAATCGCCCGTTTTACTTTCATGATTGGTTGCTGATAAACAGGAAATGACCATTTTTGGATCCGATAGCGTTGCAAAGGAGAGAGAGAGCTTTCTAAAGGTGTGTGTGATGACCATAGACAGTATAAGTGGGCAGAGCCATCTCAATAGGCTTGTTTGAGATGAGCAAAATCAGCGCAGAATCGATCACCGGTGATCAGCGCAAGATGCATGCCGGTTAGAAATGTGTCCGCCTTGCTCTGATGTCATGCTGATGTATGTCAAAAAACTCTTGCGACCGCAAGCCGCACGTGTCGGTTTCTGCAGTCATGCGCAGTTGCTCTCCACCGATTGCGCTGATCAAAAGCACGATGGGAAACGACTTGCTGACGACACAGCTTAATGCTCATTGGTTTAAACAACCGTGATGTATTGTTCTCTTTTGAAATGTTTCATTTAAAAACTCTGGTATCATGTTTTATGTGTACGTACGTTATGTGTGAATAAACTCTCTGACAGTGCGACATGGGTTATGTGATGTCATTTTATTAAAACAATATAAAAACACATGTCTGTATTAAAGAAAAAAATATTGATAAACACATATTTGGAACAAGTAGCCTACTCTGGGTGTCTTGTTCATTATATTTCTTTTCATAGAAAAGAAACAGAAGTTAAATTACATCCAGTTTATTAGCAACACCGTGCACGAGCGTGAATCCCGTGATATCCACTTTGATCTCACAGGTACTGATCCACTGCGAGAAGAGAGATCTGTCCATCTTGCCTGCGCTTTTTTCACTCCTCCTCTCACTGCAGCCGCCTACTCTCGCATAGGCTACACTTCAGGCGAGGCGAGGCGCATCTCAAACAAGCCTATTGGAACTCAGTTGAGACAGTTGAAGCCCATTTTTAGCGATTTTTTAGCACTTCCGTTTAGGGTTGTAACGGTATACCGGTATGACGGTTTATCGCGATATTGACATGTACGATTATCATATCGTGCACATTTGCTTATCCGCGGTTTAAAAAAAAAAAAAAAAAAAAAAAAAAACAGAATTCACCTGCACTGCCGCATGCAACTTCTTTCAGCTTGACTACTTAGACTCCACCCATATCTGTACAGCGCTGAAAATGTCCGAGACAGAGGCTGCGAATCTCTATCTCCCGCCGAATTTTTTTTTTCAAATCTGCAGTATGGGAATATTTTGGATACGAAAAACGATCGTGGTGTTGTCCTTGAAGATAGATAGGCCTATCCAGTTTGCAAGAAATGTGGACGAAGAGTGGCTGCAAAAGGAGGAAACACGTCGAACATGTTCTCCCATATTCGGGAACACCATCCCTCCGTGAAGATAAAGGTAATTCATAACTTTTATAACTTAAGGCCGTATTATTTCTGTCATGCTGAGGGAATCCCGGTCTGTCAAAAAGACGCACGCCAGTCTTTTTGCGTTACAATACAGATGCCACGTAAAATGTGCGATTTTATAGATACTAGATGGATGAATAAATCAAAATATAGTTGTGCAGTAAATCAAATCGCGATGTGCGTTGCGTGTCTGTGAATATACAGCGCAAAAAGTCTGGTGTGCGATCATATTCAGCGTGTCTCTGTATGAATGAGCAGCGCCGTTTCGTCTAGTAGATCTAGTAGCTACACACTCAAGTACGCATGATGCTCATGGATTTTAAAGCATCTGCTGTCTCACCTACTATGTAAAGACGTGAACACATGAACATATCCAGACAGAGAACACTTAATGAGCATTTTATAATTGTTTTTAAAAGAATAATCATCAAATACACTGACTAAAAACTCTAGGTGTTCAGTACAACCTGTAAAAAAAAGTTTGGTTTAGCCTGAAGAAATAATGACTAAAATATATTACTATTGTGTAGTTTTTTGTCCATGTTTTAATTTAGTAAACCTCTCTTGTGTAAACAAACAAAAGTTGTTACATTTTATCTGATTGCATTTTCAAAAATACATTTTGTATTTCTGAGGAAATAAATATACATTTCATAAAGACTCTATTGTTCTTAAATAATAATGAATAAATTAAAAATGTTTTTTTAAAGGTGCCCTATAATGTTTTTTTTTTATTATTTTATAATGTTTCCTGGGTTGCCCTTATAATGTTAGTATGTTTTTTAGATCAAAAATAGTCATAATTTAGAAATAAAAGGCATTTTTCCTAGCCTGATTTTAGTCTCTGATTTGAACACTCTGTTTGAAGGGGCGTGTCTGCTGTGAGAACCGACCACTGCTGTGATTGGCTGACCTGCTTGCATATGAAATGAGACATGTGAAACTCTCGAATACTTTCACTACAGCTGTTAAATACGTTTTAACTATTACAGCTATCGAGAATCATGAGATGTTTTTAAAGTATTTAGATCTATTCCCATCACATAAAATGTTGCTGTGATGAGCATTGAGCAAAAGCAGATGACAGTTTGTTGATCGCGAGACAACGCAGTTTCTCTCTCTCATGCTTTCATCAATGCAAACGATGTACATACAGTAAGAGCTTCGTTGTGCAGTGTAACAGCGTCATTGATTTCATAACGAGTTTGGCGAGAGATAAACTCGCGCTGTGTGGATTGTTCTTTGACTGCTTTCTGTATAGTTTATTCACTGAGAATTAGCCTATTTAACGTTAGTTCTGTATGCTCGTTACTTGGAGTTTGCTATAAATGTACTATGATCTTGCGCTGGATCTAACACAGTGTAAATTATCTTAAATAAAATCACTACTTACCGGTTGCGGGAATATAGTTGGAATTACCCCCTTCTTCAGTTTGAGACGCTGAGAGAAGCTTGATATTGACCCAGGTTCGAAAATAAGTCCGTGGTGAAATGGGCAGAGCAAACTAACAACTTCGAATTAAACTGTTGCGGTATCCGATTATAGATAAACATCAACCACGCCTGTTGACATTTCTTTTCTGTGGGAAGGGTATGAAAAGTCCTCACATCCCCTGCACAGCCTGGAACATAACATTTATTTCCATGATCTGCCTTTTTTTTCTCTGATCCTCGTTTGTTCCGATGGTTCAGCTGAGCAGTGCTTGTCATTGAGGGCTGGGCTATGCAAATCTTTGGAGGCGTGATCCCCGACTGTTGCGTCACAGTCGGTATTGTGTGGAGATCCGACCGTTTTTCAGGGGTGTTTTTCATAAACGTGAATTAAATGAGAACACGAAAACAGTCCAGTTTGAGATTCACTCTATGTCATGTCCATGCACTGAACTCTTGTTATTTGACTATACCAAGGTAAATTCAATTATGAATTATAGGTCACCTTTAATACAAATTATTAGACATGTTTCTGTATTTTAAAATTTTGAATTAGTTTGCCCCATCCAAGTTATTTAAATTTCCTATTTAAATCCATGTTGTTGGTTTATTATGTGTGTATTACAATAAACCATGTTCAACCAAAAACCATATCTGTTTTTATTCATTTAAGGCTCATTGTAGCTGATGATGATTGTAATAATAATGATAGTTTAATATCGTATACCGTGACACAGTGAAACCGTGATATTTTCGTAGACGATTATCATACCGTGAAAATCTCATACCGTTACAACCCGTTCCTGACGCGCCGACTCAAACTAAGCTTGATGACGTGAGCAACCTGTCTGACAGACGTAAATCTTCTAGTAGCTGTGCGTGAAAATTGTCAACGTTAATCTTGCAGAGAAGGGGAACTTGAGCAAAGAGTTCTTTGGCCTGAGTGAGCAGGAGTATTTTGTCCCGTTGCTTTTATGGACTCATTATCTATGGGCTTCTCCCTTGACGGGACATCCCCCCGATTGCCTGCGAGCTTCTCCTCCTGTCTGTACGGTCATTCCTGTACTGCGCTACAGAGAGTCGAGTGGTTATGACGCAATCGTTAGCCTATTTTTACAAAAACTGTTTCTACGGGGCCATACTGTAACATAGAAGGTAATGGAGCCCTTTATACATTGTCGTGTTTCTTTAGAAACAAATAATGGACAAATGGAGTCTTTAAACGCCTCAGATGTACAGTTATTCGCCGTCAAAATGACGCCAAAATGAATGGGAGTCAATGGAAATGCTAACGCAAGTGAAGTTCTGCTACAAGATGGCGGCACCCGGCCGACTTCAACTTCCGGTCGATGAATTACCCCTTGGTGATGACTGGGTGGGTGCAGACAGCGATCGCAGAGCAGCAGGATGATTTAGAATGGCAACTTTTGTTGAATTTATTTGAAATCTACACACGCAAACAGACAAAGTGTTGTACTAAAATAAAGACCTAAATGTGTATTTTGGACTTTTTTACAGCACAAGTCTGAAAGAAGACATGTTATTAAAGACAAATAGCCCAAAATCTCAAAATTGACCAGTGAAAAAAAAACTTATAATTTATAATTATTCATTGATATATAATATATTTCAGTTGTATCAGTAATAGGAAACACTTGCCTTGATCAGTTTTTCTCTGTTTCCTGCAGATCCAGATCATCCCAAATGCAGCTACAAACAACAGAGATCCAACAGCAGCAGCAGAAATCAGCACTATCAGAGTTTCAGTACCTGAAGGAGGACCTGAAGGAGGACCTGAAGGAGGACCAGAATGACCTGAAGGAGGAAGATCTGAAGATCTGTGTAATGTAGCTGACATGGAATCAAACAAAGACAATAGTGTAGAGGACACGTGCAGTTTATTACAAGGTGAATAAACCAAAGATCGTGATGGCAATTTCAAAACACTGCTTCATGAAGCTTCGAAACCTTTACGAATCTTTTGTTACGAATCAATGGTTCGGAGCGTGTATCAAACTGCCGGAGTCATGTGATTTCAGTAAACGAAGCTTCATTACGTCATAACTGTTTCAAAACACTTCGAAATTTCAATGTTTCACCGCTGGGGGTGATGATCTGTCAACCCATAAATCATGAGGAGTCACTGACAACCAATGAACAAGTGTCTGTGGGTTTTACCTGATCTCTGATCAGTTTTATACATTTGTAGATATTTAAATTAGACATTAGTATAATTAAAATGAAGTCTCTTATTTGCCTGTTTAGCTGAGTCATTCACAGAACAAAACAAAACCTGACAATAGATAAAAGAACATAGACACATGATAATCTTATTAGATAATTGCATTTGAAATATTTTACTTTCAGTAAAAAAAATTGCAATAGAATTATAAAAGGTGTTTTTACACATGTTTGGCCTGGGGGTTATTGTTGCATTTACACTGTTCTGAGCACTAGGGGTAACCGTGGAGATGGGTTTTGATTGATTGTTTCGAAGCCTCGACACAATACGGCACATTTGCTGTTTCAGTGTTTCACTAAGCCTCGATCTGCCCACTACTATCCATAGATGTGAAACATCAACTAAGAAATTGACTTGCCTGATAACAATAACATGGAAACAGTATAACATTGGTTGAATACAAAACAAAGTAACATGGCAAACATAAGGCCTCAAAGACTATGGTGATCACATGACAAAAGTAATCAATGAACAGACAGAACCAATGAAAACAAGGCACTAACAAAGGTAAAGCACGTGACATGATCACATCAAGGGAACAAGGAATCACAAGACCAGACTAAATTCCCAAATAAAAGGCATGAAAACATGAACAAAACCTAAAACAGACATGACAATCTGTTTAAAAAAAAACACCATGAAATATCTGCATTATGAAAGTTAATTGATGTCAGTTGGTGAGTGTCACAGGTTAACCTGGTGACTCTATAGACTTGGACTTACAAACATACACCCATTTCACTGATACTGTGCATTGCCGGCAATATTAACAACTGTGTACACATCAGGAAGGTGTTATGGATTTTTTATTTTGTTCAGTCTAAATTTTGTTACTGCTGTGTTTTGTTATAGTTTTCAACTAGTTTTTCACTATTTTTCTAAAAGAACAGAATGCCAGAACACACAATAATTTATAGGATAATTACTAGTGATGTGACGTTCGGCACCGAGGCTTCGAAGCTTGTATCAAAAAAACGAAACATCTCAGATGAACCACTGTACCGGAGCTTGATTCATCTTGCCATAACCATGTGATCAGTGACGTCCGAAGCTTCGTTTCGACACACAACCACGTGACTGCTTCATATTCTGCTTCATAAATAGCGCAAACCCCTTGCGCAGGTTTCGAGTGTCATGCGCTTCGGTAGTGACCCGAGACCGACGGAGACTGAAACAGAGAGTGATTTTTATTATTTTTTGATTTACGAATTTAAATAAAATAACTATAATAATGAATTATAATGTAAATTAATTTGATGCATATTCAGTGTATAATAAACAATATATTATGTTAAATAATAGGCTTACATTATGTATATGAAAAAAAAAGTTAATAGCCTACATGTGACCTCCTTCTGTAGGTTAAGTAAGGGTTAATGCCCGACGAGGTGTCCGTTGTAAGGTTTTAATGGACGACGGCGAGGTGTAAACCGGCCGACGCGCAGCGGAGGACGGTTGCCTCCGCCGAAGTCCATTAAAACCTTACAACGGACACCTCGAAGGGCATTAACCCGCTTATACCATGGTCACTTGCCAAATAAAACATTTTTAAAACATTAGTTTATATTTTAATTAGGCTAAATCTCTAGTTTTTACAAATAATAACTTGCCTAACGGTTTATTTAGCAACCGGAGATATTTATAGTCCGCTCAGCTTGTAGAACCCTTCAGGTTCAAAAATGCATTTTTAGTTCATGAAACACAAAGGCATAGTTATTTTTTTTTATTACACATAAAACACTATGTCTACACTAACCACAACCTCCGAAGCACCGCTGTAACGTTAGGTCGACTCTCCGATGCTGGACTGGAGAGCCAATAATGTCTGTGACAGGCCATCGATGCGAGAGCAGTCTGCGGGCTTACTGGGCTCCGTCAGTCCGTGAGAGCAGTGTGAGACTGAAGATGAAATAACGAAGTCGCTCATTGTTGTATTAGTATTAGCCCCAGAACAGCCGATTGCATCATCGCGCAACCCAGGACCCTGAACCCTGAACGAGCGCGCGCCCTGTGTGGACTGCCTGTTGCTATGGTTACTCACAGCTGTTGTAGGCAGTGCATTTATTTATTAATTTCGAATGGTAAACAGGCAGTTTCACCAGAACTACTTTACTAGGTGTCCTCTATCACTTTTTAACGGACACCCTGCAGCCAATCAGAATCGAGTATTCACCCAGACCATGGTATAAGTGCCTAATATGTTCTCAACAGCTTTCTTACAACACATCGTCAATGTTGAGACATTTTAGAGCTAAACATGAAAACACATCTTATGGAAGACCAACAACTAGCAACCAGGGTATAAGACTTCTGATCAGTCATTCATTTATTTGTTTGTCCATTTCTGTATTTATAATGAGGTATCTTAAATAGTGCATAGTTATGTAATACTTATTCAGTTATATTTTAAATACTTTATATTGCAGGGATCAGAAAACAAATGATTGATGCCCTCAAAAGGGTGTCTATGCGCATCTTCATTGTCTTGCCTTGGAATTGTTATGCACTCCTGCCTCCTCAGTCCTATGTGAGAGAATATTCTCAAAGGCAGGGGAAGTAGTAAATAAAAAAAAGAAATAGACTTAGCCCTTTACACTGTTGAACAAGTCCTGTTAATACAAATCTTTAATTTCTTCAATTACTCCCCAGTTCACAAGCATTTTCACTACCCAGCACTTCACCATTCCACAGTAGTTTTCTTTTCTTTTGATTATATATGCCAATATGAGCCTTGCCTACAAACTCATAGGTTTAGGACTATAAAGTTTTAAGGCTGCATTTGTTGAACAAAGCACGCAGAGTTAATTTGTCCATATATTAATTCTTTCATAAATTAATTCCTGAGTAGACTAGCGATGCCTGAAGAGGTCAAGCATCCAGTTATTCTCTCGAAAGACTTACACATATCCACACTATTGCTTCGACATATCCATGAACAACTTGGCCACGGAGGAAGAAATCATATGCTGTCTCGACTCCGTAAAAAATACTGGATTATCAAAGCTAACTCGGCAGCAAGAAGGATCATAACAGACTGTGTTGTCTGCAAACGACAACAAGGAAGAGTTGGAGAACAGAAAATGGCAGACTTACCCCTGGAAAGGATTCTACCAGACAAGCCTCCATTTACAGATGTAGAAGTAGACTACTTTGGTCCTATAGAGATCAAGAGAGGACGAAGTCTTGTTAAAAGATATGGCGTAATCTTCACCTGCATGGCAAGCAGGGCAGTACATCTTGAAGTTGCATATTCTCTTGACACAGACTCCTGCATCCACGCATTACGAAGATTTATTTGTCGACGAGGTCAAGTGTTGTCTTTAAGATCAGACAATGGCACAAATTTTATTGGAGCTGAAAGAGAATTGAGAGAAGCACTCAATGCCTTGAATCAGGACAAAATCCAGACTGCTATGCTTCAGAAGGGGATAAAATGGTACTTCAACCCCCCAGCAGGATCCCATCACGGTGGTGTATGGGAGCGTTTGATCCGCATGGTTCGAAATGTGCTGCGCTCTGTTCTTAGCCAACAAGTTCTGGATGATGAAGGATTGCAAACTTTAATTTGTGAAATTGAAGCAATTTTAAATGATAGACCCATTACAAAGCTTTCTGAGGACCCAATTGACCTGGAAGCACTCACCCCAAACCACCTTCTTCAGTTGAAAACCAAGCCAATACTACCGCCTGGACTCTTCGTAAGAGAGGACTTATACCTAAAGCGCAGATGGAGACAAGTGCAATACATGGCAGACCTCTTCTTGAAAAGGTGGACACAGGAGTACTTACCTTTAATCCAAGAATGACAACGATGGTCAAAGGTAAAAAGGAACTTTGCTCCAGGTGATATAGTTGTGGGGGTTGACTCCACTGCACCACGAGGCTCCTGGTTAATGGGCAGAATATTGGACCCCATTTACACCTGGTATTAAAGGGGACATATCATGCTAAATCTACTTTTTTAGCCCTTAAATGCCTTTTGTTGTATATTTGGAGTGTTTATAAGTACAGAAAAGTTGAAATCAGTCTCTTCGGGAACTTCGTTGATATCTTTATATTCTGTTTTGGTCACATTTTTCAACCGGTTTAGATTTTTCTGTAATCTATGACGTTTTGTGAACTATTACGTCAAAGTATTTGCAGCGGAACTGCCAAATAAGTACATCGACTTCCGGCCAAACACTTTGAGCAATCCGCCATTTTATATTTCTCGCTGCAATTTTGTAGTCCAAGTTCAAGGATGCAGAAGTTACGAGAGGGTACGTCAAAATGTTGGGTTGTTGGATGTAGCAACCCACACGCTTCATTACACCGTATGCCAGCATCAGAACCTCTTTGAAGTGCCTGTTTGAGTTTTAATTTTCACGGAAATGTACCGACATTTGTGGGTAAAGTCATGTTTGTGTGCGCGAAGCACTTCATGGATAACTAACGTCACTTCAGCAACCTCCGCCAGTATAAAGAAGGATTTGCCGATAGACTTCGTCTGATTGAGGGGTCAGTTCCTTCTATCTTTGGAGACGACGAACAAAGCACTTCGGTAAGCTGTAAATAACGTACTACATTCTTAAAACACACGGTGGTCATGGTTTAGCAGTTGTCTTGTTAGTGTGCTTGTTTTAACAAGAGAAATAATCGACTTTTCTTTAATTGTTTATAATATAACTTATATTTTGTTTTGTGGGTATTAAATAGTCGTTGTAAATCATGCAGTATTGTAGTAGTTGGCATGGATGGAGAACTTACTGTAAATACAGTACACCATTGCGATACATCCATATGAAGACGTTGTTCTGCAGGTTCGTCGTCTTTATTTTCATCTCGCTCCGACTCTGGCTCGAACATGTAAGGCTTGATGGACAAGTCTTCCGTTGTTGACATTTTGTAACAAAAGTTTCTGTTCCACTAGATAATCGTATCTCTGCTATAAAACTACAAAAATTGCCGAACGGGGTGGAGTTGAACCGAGTGTCACCTCTGCGAGCTGGAGAGGGGGCGGGGTATGAAGTGTCGCATTTGTATTTAAAGGGTACATATCATGCTTTTAAATCGTTCCTTTTTTACATATAAATCATACATTTGTGGTCTATTTAAAGCAGAACTGCAATGCTTGGGTCTGAATTCCTCATTATTATAGCTCCACAGGCCACTTTTCTACCGCTTTTCTGATGTGCGTCTGAGATCAACTCGTTTTGGTGCGGTCTCTTTAAATACAAATGCGACACTTCATGCCCCGCCCCCTCTCCAGCTCGCAGAGGTGACACTCGGTTCAACTCCACCCCGTTCGGCAATTTTTGTAGTTTTATAGCAGAGATACGATTATCTAGTGGAACAGAAACTTTTGTTACAAAATGTCAACAACGGAAGACTTGTCCATCAAGCCTTACATGTTCGAGCCAGAGTCGGAGCGAGATGAAAATAAAGACGACGAACCTGCAGAACAACGTCTTCATATGGATGTATCGCAATGGTGTACTGTATTTACAGTAAGTTCTCCATCCATGCCAACTACTACAATACTGCATGATTTACAACGACTATTTAATACCCACAAAACAAAATATAAGTTATATTATAAACAATTAAAGAAAAGTCGATTATTTCTCTTGTTAAAACAAGCACACTAACAAGACAACTGCTAAACCATGACAACCGTGTGTTTTAAGAATGTAGTACGTTATTTACAGCTTACCGAAGTGCTTTGTTCGTCGTCTCCAAAGATAGAAGGAACTGACCCCTCAATCAGACGAAGTCTATCGGCAAATCCTTCTTTATACTGGCGGAGGTTGCTGAAGTGACGTTAGTTATCCATGAAGTGCTTCGCGCACACAAACATGACTTTACCCACAAATGTCGGTACATTTCCGTGAAAATTAAAACTCAAACAGGCACTTCAAAGAGGTTCTGATGCTGGCATACGGTGTAATGAAGCGTGTGGGTTGCTACATCCAACAACCCAACATTTTGACGTACCCTCTCGTAACTTCTGCATCCTTGAACTTGGACTACAAAATTGCAGCGAGAAATAAAAATGGCGGATTGCTCAAAGTGTTTGGCCGGAAGTCGATGTACTTATTTGGCAGTTCCGCTGCAAATACTTTGACGTAATAGTTCACAAAACGTCATAGATTACAGAAAAATCTAAACCGGTTGAAAAATGTGACCAAAACAGAATATAAAGATATCAACGAAGTTCCCGAAGAGACTGATTTCAACTTTTCTGTACTTATAAACACTCCAAATATACAACAAAAGGCATTTAAGGGCTAAAAAAGTAGATTTAGCATGATATGTCCCCTTTAAAGAGACCGCACCAAAACGAGTTGATCTCAGACGCACATCAGAAAAGCGGTAGAAAAGTGGCCTGTGGAGCTATAATAATGAGGAATTCAGACCCAAGCATTGCAGTTCTGCTTTAAATAGACCACAAATGTATGATTTATATGTAAAAAAGGAACGATTTAAAAGCATGATATGTACCCTTTAAAATGCGATCTGTATCCAGATAAGTTATCCGGATAATAAGTGTTCTGATCTTACCTTTGCGTTTACACCTTGTATTTTTAATGCGTTCTCGTTATCCACATTGAGATCGGATCTCTGTCCTCCAGAGTGACACATGCGCGTGAGCACGGGAAATCAGCTGTAGTTTGTCATTTTTAAACGTTTTTCTATTAGGAGCGAACAGAAAAGACGACAGGCCCTGTTTGCAGCTGTTGTTTTTCTGGCTACTGTGAATGCTACGACAGTGAACCGGTCTCTGTGGATGAGAGAACGGAGTAATGAGTGGTGGGAACGTCTTTGTCTTGGGGTCTTTTGGCGAAGATGACTGGATGGCAAACTTCAGAATGAACCGACATTTGTTTGACTACATCTGCGAGAAGTTGCGGCCTCTGCTGTCACGGAGAAATACTCTGCTGCGGTCGTCGGTGTCTGTGGAGAAGAGAGTCGCAGCTGCGCTTTGGTATTATGCCACAGGGTCTGGGTACAGGACGGAAGGATGACGTTTGGCAGGTAAGAAGATGTACGAATGCGATCACGTCGTACGGATTGCGTTTACACCTAGTAAAGATCCGAACACAATGCGAGCCAGACTACCTCAAGATGTGGTCAGGCAGATCCGATCACGATCCGATCACAACGCATTTACACCTTGCATTAACATGCGTTTTTTATTATCCGGATAACTTATCTGGATACAGATCGCATTTTAATACCAGGTGTAAATGGGGTCTTGGAGACGAAAGCAGATGCACAAGGCCTTGTCGTATGTTGCCAGTTTTTTTTATGAGTTCGGACTTAATCAGACAAAAGAACAATTACTTGGAAAGACCAATAAAATGATATGTAATAGAATTATAAGAGACTGATTTACAATTTTGGTACTTGTTTGTTAAAAATCAGACTCATCAGGAGCCATGTACTGGACTCTGGCCCAAAAAGCTATTGTAATAATGTAATATACATAGCTCCTTTCATTATTTTTGGTAATTGTTATTTGTTATATAAACAATTAGGGGCCGTGTTAGAGCCATTATGTTTACTGTTGCATTATAGTTTTTTTGTTGGATATATTTATATTAGTATTTGGACACTAGGTGGCAGTGCTAGATGCACATGGTTGTATATAAGGAGCATAGGGACAGGAAGTGAGAGGACAGGTAGGGAGCACACTACAGTTCTACAGACCACAGATTAATGATACTATACATGACAACACTGAAGTAAAGAAGGAATAACCGGTTGTTCACTTTGGTGTACTATTACTTTAATAAACACAAAATCAACTGCAATAAGTCAGGAAATCCTTTTGTGTCTGCGTAGAAACTTCACGCCTACCTGTGCATGATGGTAAAAATAAGTATTAAAAATAGAAATCTAAAGGTACAGCAAGCAAGGATTGCCAATACAGACTCATTTGTTCATACATTGTGTAAAGATCAACACTTTCACTGATGATTTTGATTGCTTTGTGGTTTTCATAGCACAAAGTAATTTATTAAATGAAACAATAAAAAAAATGGGAAAGGTAGCTTTTCCACAAGATGTCGTTAGTGTGCACCGTGTTGAAAAGCTTCGAGTAATGAACCAATTTACGATACACTTGAGGGGAAAGCCTCAGTGCTTCACAAAGCTTTTCACCATCACTAATAATTACCTTTATTTTTTCCCATATTTTTCACAAACCTTATTGCAGTTAAACTTCCCGGTTCACACTCTGTACAACCAAACCCATAATCCAGGTTAAACTGATTTTTAAAGCAACAGCCACATCACTTCCTGTGGAAGATACCACTTTAGTGTGATAGAGGAGGGGGAATTTAGAAACAGTTGTGTTTACCATATAATTTGTTGTTAAACTCTCTCTCTCTCTCTCTCTCTCTCTCTCCCCTCTTCTCTCTCTCTCTCCTCTCTCTCTCTCTCTCTCTCTCTCTTCTCTCTCTCTCTCTCTCTCTCTCTCTCTCTCTCTCTCTCTCTCTCTCTCTCTCTCTCTCTCTCTCTCTCTCTCTCTCTCTCTCTCTCTCTCTCTCTCTCTCTCTCTCTCTCTCTCTCTCTCTCTCTCTCTCTCTCTCTCTCTCTCTCTCTCTCTCTCTCTCTCTCTCCTCTCTCTCTCTCTCTCTCTCTCTCTGTTAATGGTTGCTGTTTTAGCTGTTTGGAAGGTTTAAGTGTTGTGTTGGGTGTTTATATTATTTAAATTGATTGTTACAAACGTTTCAGTTTGTACCTGTGGTTGGTATGCCAGGGCAGGGCTTCAGCCTATAAATAGACTTGCTGGCTGAAAGGATTTCATTTCTGATTGTGAACTCAGAGAAATCAACCACTGAACAGTGTTGTGAACATTGGGCCATTTGGTTTAGCCAAAATTAGCACATTGTTGCAGTTTTTTTTTTTTTCTTTTTGTACAGTTTTTATTTATTTTTGTTTTCTCCTGCACTGTAAATATTTTAGCACCTTCCAATAAAACACCATTTTGGATTTTGCATCAACTTTTTTGTACAGCACGTCATTTCCCTTTTCCACTCCAACTGGTTGGCTTCCCTACAGTGAGAGTTTATTGTGATGATAAACTTGTGATGAGATAAATAATTTCGCAATACATTTTCCACCCTTTATCTGACCATCTGAAACGCTTGGTTTTTAAGCAGATTCTTATTTAAGTGTTCAAAGTAAATCTGATTTATAGTAACCTGTTGAATTCAGCTGTATATGGTACAACATACTGAAAAAAACAGTGACACATGTCCCAGCAGTCAAAGCCTGTGTTAATGTAGAGCAAAAAATTATATCTATATAAAATAGAGCAAGAACATGTCTAATTTGAACAACTGCTAATAGCAGACGAGACGGTTATTTGTTATGTTGGAGATTTTCCTGTTGACGTGAAAACGACTTCTCTTTCTCCACATTCTGATGTCACAATGTTATAGCTTGAATTATTTATGACACTACCCACAGTCAGAATCAAGAGACTCATGGCAGTTTTCAGTGTTTAGAAGCATATGGATTAATATTTAAAATGGAATTGAAGTGTCAAAGATAATTTATTTTATTTTGTATATATTTTGTATATTTATTTTGTGATAACAATAAAATGGCACTTCTGTAATATATAATAGAGAGAGCTGTATTTCTCTACTCACCATAGACAATAACATTGAATCTGTGTTTAGGTGATGAGCTGTTGCGGCTGATCTCAACTTCATAAACTCCAGCATGATCAGTTCTGATGTTCATGATGATCAGAGATCCAGTCTTCTTGTCCAGCTTCAGTCTGTCTCTGAATCTCCCATCAGCAACATCAGGGATCGTATTTCTCACTCCATCAGTTTTAGCTATAAGATTCCTGTTAGTTCCAAATCTCCACGTTATCGCATCACCGTTCTGTATTTCAGTGAGACTAGAGTTTAGAGAGACTGAATCTCCCTCCTTCACTGACACTGACTTCAGTTCATCAGCAAACACTCCTGAAGAACACACAGAAACACTCTCTCAGTCACACATTCAACTTTAAATTTCTTTAATGAAGCTTTAACTGAAGTTTGAAGTAGTTTTGAAATGATTACAAACTTTGAGAAAGTAGAAAGATAGAAACAGCATCATGGGAACACAGATATCGGAGTTCACACACCTTCACATAGTTTACATTTCACGTTTTGATTTAGTGTTATAAGTTTCAGAAGTAAATACAACAGTAGGAAACTTATTATAGTCACATCTACATCTCAGTAATATCTGGGAATAAGAGCAAGAGCATCTTCTGTCTGATTTAAATGGTTTACTGTTGATCTGAACTAACTTTTTGTTAGTTCAAACTAAAAGTTTGTAACTTACCATCCAGACGGCAAAAGCACAGCCAGAAAAATACTGTTTTTCCTTGAAACATTTTCTGTGATATGAGCCCTGAGGTATGAAATAGGGGTTTATAAATATTATTTGAGAGCGATGTGGACTCCAGGTTAGTCGTGTAGGAAAACTCTTACTTCTGCTTCTGTCTCTGTGTCTCGGCTGAGTGAGCATGCGTCTAGCGAGTCGAGGCTGCAACAGTGATATTTTTTCACATTTGCATTGGGCTGTGTGTCATTGTGCTAATGATGCTGTATTGATTCAGACAACACAATCTTTGACTTGTACGTCCAAAAATAACTGGATGATATGTCTTCAAGAGCACATGATTATTGAGGGTTTAAATGTTTTCCTTAAATATAAAATGAATGTGTTGCTCTTCTAAACGTGTGGGTGAAACTGGAAACAATGTTTTTTCTTTTGAAGTGGTACAAAATTAGACTCGGCAAAACTGATGGACTGGTGATCCCACATGAATTCAGGGTGTTTCATTTGTCGTTTTATGATCCTTTGACTGTGTACCCTTTTTACCCGAGTCTCTCCTCTGTCTACTTCTGCCCTGTTGCTGGTTTTCACCTTGCCTGTTTTTGAGGATTGTCTCTTCCATTACTATATTTAGACTGAACTGGTTTCTGATTCAGAGTTTTGAGAACAGTTATGAATTGACTGTTTATGCAATTAACCATAATATATTCTTAGTCAGTTTGAGTCCATACTTGAAAACGTACACAATCGTACACAAAACACTGACATTTTATGATGACACTTTGATTCATAGGCTATTTATTTAAATGACAAATGTGTGTGAAAGACCGTAAATGATCTATCTATAATCTGGGTTGGGATTTCAGCATAACACTTGGTACACATTATATTACATATTCCACATATTTGCTTAGGGCACTAAATGATATGGGGAACCACACAGGAGGATTTTGTTGTTAATTTTGCTCAGAAGTGTGCCCTCTCATGGTGACTATGTGCCAGAAGAAAAGAAAAACAGATATTATATATACAGTACAGTATGTATGTACAGTGGAAAGCATTGTCAAATCCAACTCTATATTTTCAGCTATGTATACTGTAGAGTTATGAATATTTCTGCACTGTGAGGCTGGCCTGGCTCTGGGTAGTGTGGCAAAGTTAAGAAGTGCTCAATTGTATGCAAATGAGCAGAGACAAGATGTGATGATTACAAGTGGGAGTGCAGAAAGAGATCTTAGAAACTTAGAAACAACAGCGTTGTCAGTGAATGATCCTTAAAGCATGTAATATATGAGATTAAGATACTTTTTAAATCATTTTCTTTGAAATAACACATAAATTGAACACTAGCCAGCTATCACTGAAATTGATGTCCTGACACCTGTCTTTATGACAGCCTGTGAACAGCAAAAAATTGTAATTTAAATGTGAGCGACTTTAATCAGAAAACATGAAGGCTCTCTTACCTGTCAATCATTTTGTGTAATTGGCTGACAGGTCTTTAAGACAAAAGGGGCGTGGTTGGAGACAGGGGCGTGGCCTAATTCAGTTTTAAGGAAGTTAACAGAACAGTTTAAACTGTTAATAGTTTGTTCTCTACACCTCTTCACAGCAGACACTCTCAGGTTTTCGTATCTATTTCAGACCACTGAACTGTTGAAGAAAATGTTTTGCACATTTGCTTTTTGCTGTCTTTGCTGTTGCTGTCTGCTTGGTGAGTTATAAACATGTTTTATGATTTATAGTTGCGTTATTTGTGTGGAGCTCTAATAAACTTCAGTTCCACCATCAATGAATAAAAAGTAAGATATTTTGTTATAACTGTTTACTTATGAAAATTATAACACTAAACCAAAACGTGAAATGTAGACTATGTGAATGTGTGTGAACTCAGATATCTGTTTTCCATCCTGCCATTTATTTCCCATGATACTTTTTCTATCTTTCTACATTCTCAAAGTTTGTAATCATTTTTAAAACCACTTCAAACTTCAGTTAAAGCTTCATTAAAGAAATTTAAAGTGGAATGTGTGACAGAGAGAGTGTTTCTGTGTGTTCTTCAGGAGTGTTTGCTGATGAACTGAAGTCAGTGTCAGTGAAGGAGGGAGATTCAGTCTCTCTAAACTCTAGTCTCACTGAAATACAGAAAGATGAAGAGATATTCTGGAGATTTGGAACTAATGGCCCTCTTAAGCTAAAACCAATGGAGTGAACAATATGATCCCTGATGATCTTGATGAGAGATTCAGAGACAGACTGAAGCTGGACAAGAAAACTGGATCTCTGATCATCATGAACATCAGAACTGAACATGCTGGAGTTTATGAAGTTAAGATCAGCGGCATCAGTTCATACATACAGATTCAATGTTACTGTCTATGGTCAGTAGAGAAATACAGCTCACTATATTATATATTACAGAAGTGCCATTTTAATGTTATAACTAAGATGATTCAATTTTATTGTTCATGTACAAGTATAGATCTTTTGAAATATAAAAATGGGGGGACGGGGTCTTGCATTAGACATAGCACACATGATGCAGTTTGTTAAAATGCCTTCAGTGATGATCAGAAACTGGAGGGGATAGATTAACTATTGGTAGAAGTAAAGACACATTGGTGCATTTTTATTATATGAGAGACTTAACTGCATATGCCCGTTTTAAAAGTTGTGTCTGCTTATACTACGCTCTAAAAGTACTTTATGATACTGTGGCAGGATGGGTTAGCACCCCTCCCACCTGTTTGAGTTTTGACCAATGGCCTGGCACCTGTAGCGTATAAGAGCACGGGCTACCAGTTCATTGATTTTTTTTATTTTTTTATTTTTTATTGAAGAAATATCAAAACAAACAATGAAAATACATTACATTTCAAATGCTAGGGGGAGGTACAGATAGTATTATAGGAATACTTTAAAGAGTGTACATGCTTGTAAAATTCTAATAGCTTTTTGTTTCTTTGAGGGCAATATTGACTCAATGTAAAGTTTCACTTCACTTTTAAATGCAATAAAACATGGCTTTTTCCCTAAAAATTTGCATTTATGAATGTGAAATTTAGCCATCAAAATAAAAAAATTAATAAAATAAGTGCAGGGTTTTTTATCGTTTGAGTTAACAATACCTAGTAGAACATCTTTCCACAGTAATGTAAAATTTTCATCAATATTTCCAACAATGAAATAAAGAACATTTTGCCAAAAAAAAAGACACATAAGGGCAGTGCCAAAATAAATGAACAGCTGTCTCTAGCTTCTTTTTGCAAAAACTACAACTTTTTTTTTTTTTTTTTTTTTTTTTTGCATTTCTTTTTTTTTTTTTATTGAATTCAATTTTACAGACAAAATAGGTATTGAACAGACAATATTACTTTACAATTCTTAGAGGGCAGACATACAAATCAAATCATAGACTCAAATTAAATATACAACCAAGAAGACAAAAAAATAATAATAATAATAATAATAATAATAAAAAAAAAAAATATGTAAAGTAATTTCTTGCAAGGGGTAAAGGAGCTAAAGCTCACTCAGCTCATTGAAAAAACTAGCTACTGCTAAGGATTTCTCATTTGAAAGGGTGCAAAGTGAAGTAGCAAAAGTTTTAAGTTCATTAGAAAAATGAAGAAAGGACAGGGGGGTTTTCAAAAATCTGCATTTGTGAATGAAGTATTTAGCAAGATCAAAAAGATTATTAACCAAGTAGTGCTGTGAACAATCTTTCTTAAGTACACCAAACTTGATTTGTTTGTATTCAATGGGGTTTACACATGTAATACATGACAGTTTACTGTACAAATGAGACCAAAATAGCTTTGAGTGATTACAATGATAAAAAATATGTTCAGTAGTTTGCAAAAACTACAACTTTCATCACTACCAGTTCATTGATGTGCGTCATTTTTTCGGGGCCGTTACGTCATCCGCGCGCCCCGCTGCTTGCTGGAGTGCAGAGTTGCGTGTGGACAATTGAGACCGGTAGTGTAAGATCTATCTGCGTGTCCTGCTTGGGGACAATTGCCTCCATTCATCGCAAAGTTTGGGGTAGTGATCCTAGGACAGCATGTGTTGCTGCACTCGTGAAGGTTATAGCGGCGTCCCGATGGGTATTAGATGCTCTGTGCTCCTCATAAGGTGATTGCTTCAACGCCCGGTGCTTCATCCTAGAGTGCTGGTTGCTTCGTGCTTCATCTGACTGCTGTTCTGTTTCCATTGATCATCCCGCGTCGAGCACGGGTAGTGATGGCCAAATGAAGCGTTTCGAAGCATTATTGCTTTCCGATACAATTGTGTCGAAAATGGTTCATTACTCGAAGCTTCATTCAGATAGAAATTGCAGCATCTCCTGGTGAAGTTAATGTAATGCAACAAAGCTGACAACCATAAAATGCAAGTACTGTAGGCTTATGTTAACGCCCCGTTTATGACGTGTTTACCGAGGCAATCAAAGCTGAAACAGTGTTAGTGCTGTGAAACTCATTTCATGTGTTCACCTTGATAATAAAACATTAAGCATGATGTGTGTGTGTAATTATTTCTTTAGACAAGGACAGAAGATCAGACCAGCTTAAAAAAGTTGGAAACCATCACAGAAATTCTAATGGTTTCTATTAAACTGGCTTTTACCATTTAAACCACTACAGTATTCTTTTTGTAGTGTGTTTGGCACATATTCCATTAGGATTTAATGGCCCCACCAATAGAACCCAACACATAATCAGTAGAGACCCACAGACACCACTATAATTTCCATTATAACCAATACAATTCCCATGAAAACCAAATCCTATAGAATTTCTGTAATGGTGTCTATAGTTTTTTTTTAGCAGGGCAGTATCATGTGTGAAAGCTTTATCTTGTTTAGCTGTGGGAAGCATACCTCTATAACTTGTTAACTGGTGGGACTGATATTTTTGTATGTTGAAAAGGATGTGCTTGTGTAACTGGTTGTAGTTGTATAATGTAGCAGAGAGTTTTTGTAGTTTCTGTCTTTGATGCATATTTTTATGTAACAATGTTCATATGTTCTCAAATTAATAATAATAAAATGTGTCAGAGGGTGTGCTTTAGGTAGGCTACATCATACAGAAGGCTTATACAAAGTGTTCATTAAATGGTGTGGTTTTTATTCAGAAATATTATTTTCTCCAGTCTTTGGTGAAAGGCGATTTCTTTTCTTTTTTTAATCAATTTCACCAGCTTTAGAGAATATCCTCTCGCATGGAACAGATGATGCAGGATCACGTAAAAACGGCTTCACTTTTATAAGAAATACAGCCGTCAGGTTTCAAACCTGTCGACACTGGATTGGCCTGTCAAAGCAATCGGGTGGTTCACTACAGGAGTGAAGCAGTCTGTTTGCTTCAGACGTCATTTTCACGTGACTAGTGACGTAATGATACAAGCTCCGAAGCAGTGGTTCATTGCAAGGACCGTTCGAGTTTGAAGCAAGCTTCGGAGCGTCGGTGTCAGACGTAACATCACTAAGCACGGGACTGATGCGCTTTCTACGAGCTCTCATGTTGACTTGAAGTGAATTCTCAGTGCTTAAGCTTCGTGATTCAGTGATATGCCTGGAGTTTCTTTTGCTTTTCGTTTGTTTCTTTAATTGATTTTAATGTTTAAGCAAGTTTTGAATATGTACTTTTGTTTTTGAATGAATTGTGTTAAGTGAATTTATGCATTGGTTTAATCGGAATAGTATTTGGTTGAGCCATACTGTCGAATTTATGTGATCATTTTGTTTTATGATTTATTTTCTTTGGGTTTTTGATTTGCGACCGACTGGGTTGGGACCAAGTGGTTGGCTCATCCTTGAAATTGTATTTCATTTATATAATTGTATTAGTTTTCTTTGCATATCACTGCTCTCTCTCACTGTCTTTTCTTCATTTGTTGGCAGGACCTGGGCACCCGGGGGGCAGACGAGTGACATTTTGGTGGTGGCATCCTCACTGTGTCGTGGTCTTCTCTGACCTGAGTTGCTGAGTGTGTGCTAGTGTGTGTGCACGTGGATAGAGCGATTTTTTATAAGGGTGATATCTTGAGACTGCCCCTGTTGGTAAGCCCAGGTTCCTCTGCTGCCAAAATTAGGATTTAACAAATTGATGAGAGTGATTGCTGGTCAACACCTTTTATACTTGTGTCTTTATTATTAATAAAACTTTTTTGTACGATTACCTATGTCTCTGAATCCATCCAGGATTAGGATCTGCGTGTGCCTTTCAGTTAGAGGTTGTTAATTTCTTGGGGTGAAATTCCTCAGGTGGCGTAGTCGGAAATAATACCAACACGAGTTTGAGAGCGTGAACACACTTATCGCTCGCCCAACTCCATATATAATAGAGCTGCCCCGCAATGCACTTTGCCACAATACTTTTGAGTGTTTAGCAGAAAAGTACAAAAGCTTTGGGACATACTATCACATCATAAAATAACGTCTTTAACTGTTGCTCTCTGTCACATCCTGTCACAATAAACTGGCCTGTCAATCATCTTGATTGATTGAAGATAAAATCCTCCACATTTAATTTCATTTCATTTCCTACTGTATCGTAGGACTGGGTGATAAAACGGTATCGTATTTATCGACGGTACACCATTGTCGGTAACAATGTAAAAAAAATTTGATATAGGCTCGACATTTTAATTAAAATGTTCCCGCTTTGCCCGTAGATCTTAAACAGCCTATCAGATGTTTTGATAAATCCGTGTGCTACCATAGACAAGCAAACAACCAATACAATCTAAACAGCCAGGTTGCGATGCTCTCGTGTTCGGTTACGTCACCACATTGACAGCACAATATCTCTTACAATTTTAGACGTTTGTATTGTCCTTGGAGTGTACTGATACACGTAGTCATATTAAACCATTCGGTACGAGGCTTTCGGGTTTGGCACATATTACAAACCGATTTGTTAAATCAAGCAAATTTCTCTGCCATTCCTTTCTTTTTGCTGTATCGAAAACATACTGTATTTAAGGTTCCTTGTCACTCTCAGGTGAAATGCTGTTGTTGTCCAAATGTACTGTTCTGATTCAGATTGTTCTTTTATGTCCTCAGACTGTGTTTTCTGTTGTCATGTTTCTGAAGCTGTCACCCGATTGGTCGTCTCTGCTCTGGTGGGTGTGGCTGCTGCTTGTATTCTGGTGTATGACATCACATCCAGAAAAGTTGAACAGGAGAGAACATAACAGACGGAAAGACAAAGTAATTTACTTTTTATCTGACCTTTTAGATCAGTCAGCTCAGTTTCTTTCTTATGAAAATTTCAGGAATAATAAGTGGGCATTTCCTATTAAATTTAGAGAGTATTATGTAAGGGTTAATGCCCGACGAGGTGTCCGTTGTCAGGTTTTAATGGACGACGGCGAGGTGTGAACCGGCCGACGCACAGCGGAGGGCGGTTGCCTCCGCCGAAGTCCATTAAAACCTGACAACGGTTTAAAACAACGGACAATGGTTAAAACAATTAAAACCTCACAGACATGTTTTGTTCATGAAACACAAAGGTAGGCATAGTTTTTTTTTTTATTACACTTAAACACTATGTGTACACTAGTCTACACTAACCACACCCTCCGAAGCAATGCTGTAGGTCGACTCTCCGATGCTGGACTGGAGAGCCGTCAAATCATGTCGGTGACAGGCCATCGATGCGAGAGCAGTCTGCGGGCTTACTGGGCTCCGTCAGTCCGTGAGAGACTGAAGATGAAATAACGAAGTCGCTCATTGTTGTATTAGTATTAGCCCCAGAACAGCCAATTGCATCATCGCGCAACCCAGGGCCCTGAACGCGCGCGCGCCCTGTGTGGACTGCCTGTTGCTATGGTTACTCACAGCTGTTGTAGGCAGCGCATTTATTTATTAATATCGAATGGTAAACAGGCAGTTTCACCAGAACTACTTTACTAGGTGTCCTCTATCACTTTTTAACGGACACCCTGCAGCCAATCAGAATCGAGTATTCACCCAGACCATGGTATAATCTGTGATAAAAGCCATTCAGGTCTAATAATGTTTATGAAGAGCCATATGTTGTCCCTTAACATTTGTAGAATTGAACCCGTACTTTATTTAAATGGTGTGGACATTAACAGTAAAAAGTGCTCCAATAAATGTATTAGATTTATATTTTATAAAAATAGATCTTTTCAGCCTAGAGGGAAATTTTTCTGGAATACTTGCTTTCCAGAGATTATTTTGAAAAAAAAAAAACGTGGCTGCTACCCTTTCGGTTTTGTATATTTGAGAAATACATTTGAAAGTACTTCATAATATTTATGTTAGTAACTATACTTTATCAAAATGTATGGATATTGATGAAAATTGTTCATTTTGTTTGGATCAGCCAGAAATAATTCTACATCTTTTTTTTTTAATGTTATCATTCTAAAACAATTGGGGAAGATCTATCTAAACATTTTCAACAGAAATCTTGTTATAACTGTGAATTAACATCTAAAGATGTTATCATATACTTTGATTGGAAAACTGATTCTGTAAATTTTATGTTGAATCTTTTGATTATATTAGGTCATATTAATTTCATATTCATAAGAGTAAATTGAATTGAATTAAAACTAAACCCTGTCTGAAGGGATATACAACTTGGGTGATTTTCAGTTGTATATTGAGTCTCTCAAATGTATAGATAACAAAAAATGTAGTGATACAATTGTATTTGCTGAAGAATTGAAAAGTGAATTAATATATGTTGTTTTCTTCTTTAAGTAGTACCAATTAATGGTTTCTAACTTTCTCTTAAATAATTTTACTATGCATAATAGATATTCCTTATCCCCGTTTATTTTATTTTTCTCTCAATTTTGTCTTATTATTTGTTTTTACTCCTTTATTGTTAATTTGATTGCTATATTTTGGATGTCATGTTATTGTTGTAATTGTTGTATGTTATGTCTATTGTTTAAAGGGTACCTATCATGGAATTTTGAAAATTACCTTTCATGTAGTGTGTAACATAGATCTAAGTGAACGAAAACATCCTGCAAAGTTTTAAATATGAAAGTTCATCGTATACAAAGTTATTGTCTCTCAAAAGTAAGAGTCGACTCTGAGTCACTGATATGAATCGATAGACGAACGATGCACTTTTGTACGTCACTTGTACAAATTATTTGAATAAGACACGCCCACTCATTGCGCGCGCCAGACACCAGTGAAAACAACATGTCGACGAGCTGTTCTGAAGTGCGAATCAAAAGCGAACTTTTTTTTCACTGTCCAGGGACAAGCATGTGAATAATCTGGCTAGAGTTTATATTTACAACTATACCACACAAGTATAGCCACCTTGAGCTGTGTTCGCGTTATTTTAATGAGGATTCCTTTACAAACATAAATGCTTTCAAGTGTTGATTCGCGAGTCGCCTGATACTGAAGGAACGTTACAAACATAAATGCTTTCAAGTGTGGATTCGCGAGTCGGCTGATACTGAAGGAACGTTTAGTACCAAGTTTATTTGGATTATTTGGCTTCATCCTCCGAATCACAACCTGTAAGTACTGTTAATAATTGTTGCTTTTAATGGGTTTTGTAGCATGCTCAATGTGTGTGTGTGTGTGTGTGTGTGTGTGTGTGTGTGTGTGTGTGTGTGTGTGTGTGTGTGTGTGTGTGTGTGTGTGTGTGTGTGTGTGTGTGTGTGTGTGTGTGTGTGTGTCAGTTACGCTCTCGCAGCTTAGGTCTCCAAGCTGTGTGTGTGTGTGTGTTTTGAAATATGTAAAATGTTTGTCGTTGTTATTGGAGTTGTCATAAGAATAGAGCGTATTGTAGTACTGCAGTGCTTTATCAATATGTTTAAGCTTTGGGTTAACGCAAAAAATAACAGACTGGGTCGTCTGACCAATCACGGCTGATTAGCGTCACGCAAAGGCGGGGTTTGAAAAATGAGTCGTCAAACGAATCATTAGGGAGTCGGTGAGCAAATCAGGTAAAAATAAATGCATATTATAAGACAACAAAAGTGTTTTTTGTCATTGCATGCATGTAAAACTGTTGTTGGGGACTCCCAGAACATTATTAGGAACATTTTAAATGCCATGATAGGTACCCTGTAATAAAGAGATAAAAAAATAAAAAAAGAACATAACAGACATCATCATCAGACCCTCACAGACTAATAATATAATATCACATGCAACGTTTAGCAGGGAAGGTTGCTGTTTTTTAAATAATGTAGCTTTTCAGTCTTTACAGTATTTTTTTTAATGAGGTATTGTTGTCAAGACTCTCTCTTTCTGCCTGCTGGGAATCTGCTGCCATTCGGCTTTCACCCAGCTGGGAAATTGTCATGTTTTCCATGGATATTAAAATTTATTTTGGAAGGGGGGAAAAAAGCTTTTTTCTTTCTGAGTGTTTCTTATGACAGGTAGCAAAATGTCCACTGAGAACCTGGAATCTAAATTGGGACTTGGCATTGTATAGCCATCCAGTTAATAGAAAATTACATGGATCTTTCTTTCTTTCTTTCTTTCTTTCTTTCTTTTTTCTTTCTTTCTTTCTTTCTTTCTTTCTTTCTTTCTTCAATTGCAGCATTGACTAGTCAAGCATTTACATATTAAAAAAAACATCTTTAATGGGACATTGTTTAAAAAAATTTAACATAACATAATCAGTAAAAATACAGGTAAATAATTTAGGGGGCACTTTAACTTTGAAGTGATTCAGGATGTCAGAGGCCCTGTCCCAAATGGCACCCTAAACACTCTCTGGCTGCGTCCGAAATCACATACTCTCTTGAGTAGGTGTTTTGAATTTGAGTAATTGCTTCAGGGCTGCTAAAAAAGTATGTTCTATATAGCCTATTAGTGTTGGGCAAGCTACTTAGCAAATGTAGTGCGCTAAGCTAGCAGTTACTCTACATTAAATGTAGCTTCACTACACTAAAGCTACCACCCAATGTAGCAAGCTAAGCAATATGACAAAAGTAGTTTACTACATCTAAGCTACTTTTTCAAATTTAATCTTTATATTGAACCAACTTAATTCCAAGTCTATCTCAGACAGTGATCAATAAAATTGTCAATCAAACATATACGCAGGCATAATTTGTCAGTTCAATTGTTTTAGTTCCAAACCAATTTGGCAAAAAAAAACATACCTATATAAAACTATAACAAAACCAGGTGTCAAGAGTGTGTGCATCTTTTTCCATTTTTCACGTGTCAGCCCAAGGATTGATATTGGTACATGATGTCACACCATGCGGAGCAGAAGATGATATGCACCAAAAAGCTGGTTTGTAGGGCCCTATGAAATCTGTCTTATTTTTTCCCACATTCCAAATTCAGTTTTATTTTGTGTTCATTTTTCTGGACTCCCATTTTAATGGTTAAATAAAATTTTAGTAATCAAAAACGTGTAATTAATTGAAATCATGAAACGTATACAATTTAACAATAATTTATTAGGCTAACATTTTTAAGTAGGCTACATTACATTTTAAACAATTACAGGATAATACTTAAACATGAGCTTAAGTTTTTTTTTCTTGCAACCCATGTTTCACTAAAGGCTCCATTTAAACTTCGTCTCAGGGGAAAATGAGAGAGTGTTGCACGACCATTCAATAGTATGACTGGATTTCTAACAATAGACATCTTAATGCAAATGGGTGGAGTGTCCCTTTAAGGACTTTGTTGCAACCAGACCGTTTGATTTTTCTCTGCGTGTTTCATTTATAAATCATCACATAGAATCACTAATAATAACAGGCTTATTTAGGAGAGTGCTTCTCTTGTGTTGTTTTACTTTAGAATAAAGAATAGGTCTTTACATTCTGAAACATCAGAGAGAAAACACATTTCTGTGTTTAACTGAATCATCAATCCTGAACATTTGTTTTTCCTTCTGTGAATCTGCTTCTTCATTTCAGGAGAATGGTGTCATAGAAGCAGTGGCCTTTAAAGGGGTCATGCAACCAAATTTGCCTTGATCTTTTGGTGTATAAGAGATCTATGTACTATTAAAACTTCCTGCAAGTTTCATAGTTTAAGATGTCCTCCCCATTATAAACGAAGCATTTATTTAATCAAGCTCTAAATACAGCTCGTTCTAGATCCATGGTATGAAGTGACGTCACGATACGAAGTGACGTACCAGTCGTTTGCATATGACCGCCTCCAGCGCAAGACAACTACGCCTCATTTCGCATCATCGCATGCGTTGTCGTGCAGCGAGTGGGTCTGTTTACAAGATGACTGCAATGCCACGCAGATGTGCTCTTCCTGTTTGAGTGTTTGAATACGCTGCCGAACGATCCAGGCGTCAGGGAAAGCAGTTGGATGCAGTTTATGCAGCCCGCCAAAGCCTTATTTGAACGGTGAGTGATCAGATGAGTGTGACAGGGCATGTTACTGAAAGAACGAGCAGAGCGAGAGAGAGAGCCCCGGCCGCGCGCGCGCCTTCAAACTCTCTCTCTCTCTCTCTCTCTCTCTCTCTCTCTCTCTCTCTCTCTCTCTCTCTCTCTCTCTCCTCTCGCATATGAATCAAAATCAATTGGGAGTTGACACGATGGTAAAAGATTGGAAGACCGAAGTTTCACGTGGTGGAGCATTGTGTAGTCTACTGTACATGATTAACGTTAATAATTTATGCATAAGCAGCACTGACGTTAGCCAATCATAACAGTATAGGCGTTAACACTGAAGTCTTAAAGGGGAAACACCCCAAAACAGACTGTTTGGATCAGAGGTGAGAAACAGGGTGGGAAAATGTCATAAATCACTACACTTTTTATTTTATTTTTTTTGTACAAAAAACTATAGTAATACTATAATTGCACCTAAGGGAACATAATAAAACAAAACAAAAAACCATGTCATGACCCCTTTAATAAGTGGACTGAGACTCCACAGATGGATGAGGATGATTATAATGGGAAACCTTGATGAAACTGAGACTACTGAGATTTCACATAACATTATTCATTATTTTAATGGTTTCACTGAATGGGAATTGAAAAAGGAAAGAAATTAAAAATTAAATAGATTAGATATAAAGATATATAAAGAGTTTGATTTGTTCAGCAGAGCTAAAGGATATCGGATATATAAAGGATATCCTGTACATTTAATATAATTTATTTTATTCACGTAGCAACTCAATGTAGCCTACAGCGGAGAAGAATACTGCCCTTCAAAGGCAAGTAACTACGCAAACAAAGAAACTGAGAAAAAGGCCTTTAAAGTTTTTTATACCAGCCAGTCAAACATGTTATGTGTAGATTAGTGGTAATGCATCTCCGAAACGGATCATAATTTAACCCAGATATTTTTTCACAAGACAGAACACATGTCATAAAGCCCATTACAAGTCTTAACTCATTTTTGACCAAATGTGTAGTTACTGTGCTTTGCCTTTGTAGGGCAGAATAGCCCTCACCTATAGCCCATGATGCTTTCAAATGATCCTGTAAACACCCCTGAGAGCTACGATGCTGATTTATAAACACCAGATGGTGCCTTTTATATCATAAAATTGATTAAGGAAGTTATAAGTATCGGTCAAAAAAAATCTTGTAATGCTGATGATATTGATAGATCAGGTCTGTCTTCAGGTTCTACACTGTAAAAAATATTTTAGCAATTTAGTTATTTCAACTTATTTTTTTAACTAGATTGTCCAGACAACAAGAAATTTTAAGTTTTCTTGTCCTCAACTTATCGAAATAAGTTAGTTAAACTAAAAAAAACCCATGCAAAAAGATAACTCAAAATAATGAGTTAACTTTTTTTACAGTGTAGTGTTGTTCTGCTGGTCTACTGCTCTGATTAGTATCACAGTAAAACCTACTCGAGCAGGACAGAATAGAAAGCATTAAACATATGGAATAATTGGCAACGGGCCGTTGAATTAGGCTATTAGAAAAAATAAAATAATGCACGCGGAGTGGCCGTGATACTTGCACCAACCAATCAGAATCAAGCATTCAACAGCCCTTTAGTAAAAAGCTGATATAGCTTAACTGTATTATTATTCAAACAGACAATATGAGGAAGTGCAATGATCAGGTAATGTGTGTTATTATTAGTCCTTTAGCAGCTCCTCTGAGAACTGAACAGTATGACAACATGTTATAACGCACCCTATCGGTGAAAAGAGCGCTCTTGAAGAGACGTCCGATGATGTGATGTGTTTGTGTTACATTTGCCAGGATTGTTTGTCTGTGTGAAAGGTAGGTTTATGGGTAGAGTATTTGCAAGGAGAGAAAATATACATTTTGTACAGTATAAAAAAAAAAATCACATCTATGAAGAGTCCCCACAAAGATAATAAACCAGACATGTGTGGACCAATGTTTAATAATTAAAGTTAGACACATTTACATATGATAAGAAGACTAAAATATAACCTTTTAGTTGAGTTTCTGAATTATTCAACTAATACAGAGAAACAACATTTTAGTGCAAAAAAACAAATATAGACATCCTGTACAAGAATAAATGTTACTAAAAACAAAAATATGAGCAATTGTCGAACTACACAAGCTAAACAGAACACAATGACATCCAAATGAGCTCTAACAAAAGTTCAAGTATGGTGTTTGATCATCGTTTTTTTGATACATTTTCATACACTGACTCAGTCTTTGATTTCTGAAAGGAAGCACAAACTCAGCCAGGAAACTGCTGATGCGACTGGCAATAAGTACACAAACTTTTGTTTATCTGTGCAATGCTTAATCTACAAATAGGATTTTGAGGATTCTGTTTTGAAAAACTACTACAGAACAGATGCTAACATGGAGCAGCAAGAAGAAATGGCATCAATCATGACTTTTCAAACCGTTAAATCATCAAACAGTTTCAATTCTGCAGGTTTATCATGACAGCCTGTGCTGAGAATGACTGTCTTTCGCACAAAAGTTTTGCACACTTGTTGCAGAACGTCTACAAACCAATGTTTGCTAAAGTTGCATCAGATAATGAAAAACCGCAGAGACACTGCAGCTCGAGGACACACTTCAGCAGAGGTGACATGAGTAATAATTCTGTGACCTACTTTCTCTACAATGAAAATATAATGGTATAAAACCTGCTTTTGTATGGGTTAGGCTATTTAAAATAACACACCACATAGCCTACAACAAGTGATTTTAAAGACGCGTCATGATGCAACTCCATTAAATCAAGAGGAATGATAGTTCAGTCAAACGATCATTAAACTTAAATCACACTTACTGACTGCAACAACTTTTTGCAACTTCTTAACTGTTGTTGTGTTGTTGGTTTACTCGATGCTGAATCAGTTTTGTCTTTCTCCTGGGTCTGGACTGCATTAACAATAATCACAGATATGTCAAAACGACAGTTTCAATATTAGATATTTATACAGAATAATTGCTTGCTCTTTTGACCTATTTTTCTACATATCTTACAGATGAAGAAGATCACAATTATAACAACAATCATCAGATATCCAGCAGAGAGCAACACTATGAACAATAAAGTAGGCCTTTATCTGTAATACACCATCCTGTAATACACCATGTAAACAAGCACCATCCTGTCCACCAGTGCTATCTTCCGACTTGGCTGATCAGTAGATGTGAGGTCTGTGAGTCCTGTATACATTACATCCTGGTGAGTAGAACTTCCAGCTTGAGGCGGATGATGGTCTTCATGGGACATGTCTTTTGTCAGCTTCTCAAGTAGATGGATTAACTTGGACTTGTCATTGCATGGCAGAATTGTTACATCAGGAGCAAACAATGCCCTTGGTGTCAGAGTGAATTTATAGTTTCCTATGGCTCTTTCTGATTGATGTCTCGATTTGACCTAGCAAGTAGCATCAGCCTTGTAAACAGGTCCTTGGGCTCCTTCAGATCCACAGTATTGTCTCTGAGTTTCACTGTAATCTTCTTGTTCCCAGACAGGAACATTGTGTTGTTCTCTTTCTTCACAGGGGCCCAGAGGCTGACATCTCCATTGATACGCTCTGAAACATAGTCTTCATACAACTTCTGGCCAGAGACATCAGCATTCAAGATCTTTTGTACTCATCTGGAATGTAGGCTTGCGTGATCACATTGTGCAGGTTTTCACCTTCATTGGTAAAGGGTTTTCCATGGTTGAGTATGGCTGCCTTGATCTTGTCGATTGTATCATGTGCCCTCTTGACTGCACTTGACCTAAGCTCATGATGCTCTGTGATTCTGTCAGCTTCCATGTCAAACTGACTCTTGAACTCTTTTGACAGACGAGAAAGTTCTGGTGTGAGCATGAAAAATCTCTGTCTGGCATTGGCATTAATGGAGATGCCAATGATCCCAAAGCTAATCTTCATTAGCTTGTTCAGGTGTTCGCATGCATGGTCTGCCCCAACAGACACAAAGGGAATGACACTTTTGGTGACTGATTGCCTGCTCGTAGTTCCTCCCATGTCTGAGGGTGATTGGTCCTCAAGTCAACATTGCATTCTGGGAATTCTGTTCCTTCCATTTCTGGAATGCTGCGATGACCTCAGCAGTAGACAATGCTTCCAGGAGCATGTGAATGCAATGTGAAAGCAATGTGAAAGACACTGTGAGAACGAGGACCTCTAGGACGAGGACAACCCAGGGAAACACAACCAGAAACTGTGACAGTACCCCCTCTCTATGGAGCACTACCAGACGCTCCATAACGGAAAAATACAATACAAGAGTTCAAGAGGAAAGAGGAACGTGGGAAATCCGAGGGAGGGCCAGGACCATGCAGGGGAACAGGAACACAAGGTGCCGACTTAACGGTCGACCAGGGCGAAGCAGATAACCCATCGGGCGGCCAGGGCGAAGATATTCCATCGAGCGGCCAGGACGAAACAAACGACAGTCCTTCGGGCGGCCCGGGTGGAGAAGACCCTTCGGGCGGCCAGGGCGGAGAAGACCCTTCGGGCGGCCAGGGCAGAGACATCACCTCAGGTGGACAGAGCGGAGAAGACCCATCGGGCGGCCAGGGTGGTGAATGCCCTTCGGGCGGCCAAGGCGGTGAAGAACTCTTCGGGCGGCCAGGGCGGAGAAGAACTCTTCGGGTGGCCAGGGCGGAGAAGGTCCTTTCGGGCGGCCAGGGCAGAGAAGACCCTTCAGGGCGGAGGCTTAAGAACAGACACTGGCTCAGAAACAGCCACCGACACTGGCTCAGGGACAGCAGACACCGGCTCAGGGACAGCAGACACCGGCTCAGGGACAGCAGACACCGGCTCAGGGACAGCAGACACCGGCTCCGGCTCAGGAACAGCAGACACTGGCTCCGGCTCAGGAACAGCAGACACAAAAGGTCTGAAGGGCATCTCCAGGATCTGAGCTAGACGTTCTAAATAGTTGGTCAATGCCTTTGCGGCCACGAGAATGGGCATCTCCTGATTCATCTCTGACTGGGCAGATGTGACGTTAACCGTCTCTGGCTGGGCAGACGCGATGTGAACCGTCTCTGGCTGGGCAGACGCGACATGAACAGTCTCTGGCTGGGCAGACGTGACGTGTACTGTCTCTGACTGAGCAGACGTGGCGTGAACCATCTCTAGCTGGGCAGACGTGACCTGAACAGTCTCTGACTGGGCAGACAGGACGTGAACAGTATCTGGCTCGGCAGATGTGACGAGAGCAGTCTCTGGTACGGCCTTCGGAAAAACGGCGGGCTGCTGGGGCACGGCCTCCGGGCTCTTGGGGAGGCTGGAGGTCTGTGAGCACGCTCTGGGCTGGACGGAAACAGCGGCGGATGGAGTTCTGGGCTGGATATCACCAGACCAGGGTCCAAGAGGGGCCTGAGTGGAGAATGGTGTCGGGATTCCTCTCGACCACCTCCTCCACTGCAGCCTCCACGGGTCCCGCGAAATCTGACCAACCGGGTCCCCTCAAAAAGTTGTCTTCTCTTCCGCTCGGTGGCTGGGGAAAAGAGAGATTAGAAAACATACCGCTGGATCTTGTAGTGATGAAGTCCTTCTGTCACGATACCACACACAGGAAGATCCAAAAGCAGTATCTTTATTTAAGGGTAATCCGTACTCACAACAGTCCAGGCAAGGGTCGAAATCCAAATAAGCAATCTATACACGAAAAACAGAACAAACATGGCAACAACACAGGACTCAGAAGTGGTGTGACGAATAACAAGGACTCCGTAACAAACACTGAACAGGCAGGGTATTTATACACACAGAACATGACAATCATGATGGGGAACAGCTGAGTTCAATGAACAGTGATGAGTGCAGACAAGAATTGTGGGGAATGCAGTTCCAAAAGTGAATGACACCGTGGGGAAAGAGGAACACAGGGAACATAAACCAGACACTGTGATAATGCAGGTTTGCTCCTCTAACTGAAGTGTTACTTTTTCCTTTTGTTCTTTTTGCATAGTTATCAAGGGGCTAAGCAGATGTTGAAACTGTGTCTGCTTCTGTGACCTTTAAGCACAGAGAGAGTAGCGCTTTTTAGAGGCCATTGTGAGGCCAGTTGCAGGATGTGGCTTTAACACCTGCAGGTAAAATAACGGGTAAAAGTGTAGTGAGCTTTTTGTGCGCAGAATCTTAGGAGATTAATGTTCTTTGTATGTAGAACAGTAATTGTGAATGTTTCCTGCTTTTTGCATACCTTGTAAGGAATCCGTTCTGTAATGGGACTGCCCCCTAATGCTTAAAGACGGCCCTAACCAAGCCATATAAAAGCTTATGTTTCCTGTTTGTCTTTTCGAGATGAAGAGTTGCTTTTCTTTTCTTTTTCTCTTTTTGAATGTATTATCTTTGTATCATTCTGAAAATTTTGAGCAAAACGAAACCATTTGTTTGGTGATTCGAAAACCTTTTAAAATCAGTCTCAGAGGGATTTTTTCCTATAAATATCTTTATTTGAAATTGGATATTTTATACTAAGCAAAAGGCCCTATGAGATGAATCCAGGATTGAGACAGAGCGGACACTGCCGAGGACTCTGATACAGCTTTCAACACCACTAACCATCAGGTGAGCGCATTATGAAATGTAATAGATTGCATGTGAATGGTGAGGGGAGATGTTATTAGGGATTACAGCGGTATAAAAATACAACCGTTTTCAAATCTAACTTTATATTTCCTTAATCACTGTCTTGTAGGCTAAAACATAGTACCGTTTTGAAACATGTCAGCAACTCCTAGCAACTGTTAGCTAGGCTTAACATATGTTTTACACCAGTGGCGTGCACAGACCTCCTCAGGGGCAGGGGCGGAGGGACCAAAAAGGGCACAATTATTTATTTATTTTTTCATTTAATTTAACAGTACCTGCATTTTTATTCTCTCTTTTCAGCTAACTTGTGAGAGTGATGCTTCGTTTGGCTGCATCAGAGAGTTCCCTGATTTTTTTTTTTTTTTTTATTCTTTCTTTCCTTGGCATTCTAAGAAAATATGTTGATACAATTATTAGAATGCATAACACATCAAATGAAAATAGGGAAATTATTATTTACTTTACCAAACAAAACTAATGGAAAATACATTTTTAGTTTTGTTGATGTTGTAAATTTAATGTATGTATTATATGTATGAAAGACAGTGTAGCTATCATGAATCAGTAACACTTTACAATAAGGTTTCATTAGTTAACATTAGCTAACAATGAACTGCACTTCTACAGCATTTATTAATCTTAGTTAATATTAATTTCAGCATTTACTAAAACATTAAAATCAAAAGTTGTATTTGTTATCATTAGTTAATGCACTGACTGTGACATAACATGAATAAACAATCAACAGTTGTATTATTAACTAAGATTGTGTTGCTCATGGTTAGTTCATACATGAGTAGGCCTAATGAACAAATTAACCTTATTGTAAAGCGTACTATGGAATCAAAGATATAAGTTCCTTACAATTTAGAGTTGGACATGGACTTAAGATTTCATTTAACTAACGTTAGATGTAGGCTATTTCCCCTTGCACTTTTATTCCTTGGATAAAAACGAATGACATTGTCACTCAGAATGCGTCTGAAATCGAGTTACACTTTTATTATAGTTAAGAATAACTTGCATGCTGCCGCAACTTTTAGAGTAGCATGGTGATGGTAGGATAAATGTAAGCTTAAACGTTACCTGGTCCTGCTGCTCGTTTGAAGACTCGCGCGAGCCGCTGCATACAGCGTAGTGCGTACCAGAACCGTTAAATGCGTATGAGGCGCTGCAAAGGAAACTCCGCCTACCACTTCCCTGCCAATTTTTTTTTTTAAATATAATATTTGTTTGTACTATTATTGTTAGTGGCAAGGGTGTGTACGTGTATTGTTATTTATTATAATATTTATAATAGCTATTATTATTATTTACAATTATCAGAAAATACATCAGCACAATACATTTTGAGACAAAAGGGGCAGGGGCTTGAGATTTGATGATTTTATTTATTTATTGCAAAACTGTGCAGCCCTTTTCTATGTGTCTATCCATGATATTGATCCATAATAGAAGGATGATTGGATGAGGGATGGATGTATGGATATCTATCTATACAGATGCACAAACAATATCAAGCTATACACATAAAAAAGTACTGAATTATGTGTGTTACACACAAGTGTTACAACTAACCCCTCTGTCTGTTACAGTTAACCCCTCATATGGGGTAAGTTGTAACATTTGCACTTCTGTCACTTTCAGTGCAACTGTTTGAATTGGTAGGTCCTAGAAAAAACTTTAAGTGTTCATTTGCAGCAGAGATGTGTATGTTGCTTGTGTAAAAAAAAAAAAGTTGAATCTAACATATATATATATATATAGGCCTTCTCCCATGCTGATGGGATATATGTATTGATTGTTGATGATGTATTGATTGTTGATGACGTGTTGATTGGATAGATCATTTGAACGTTCTCCTCTTTTAATGAAACATCATGTCTTGTAATTTTTTTTTTTATGTTTTTCGTTTTTCGTGTGCTCTCTGATGTATCCCACTAACAAGTTAGCATGAGAGAGGTGAAAGTTTACATTTTGTAAAATATATACTATTTACTATATATGCATACAACGTTACATCCATTCAGATTAGCATGTCTGCACAATGTTGGTATGTTCATAAATATAAAATCGGATGATTATTCATTTTGCTGATATGAATGATCTTCTTTATTAAAGGGGATCTGTTCACCATATAAAAAAAAAATTGTGAACCAGACTACAGACTATAAGAGACAGGAGCATCATGTCGGGGGTTAATCGTCTTTTCATCAAACTACTGGGATTTCTGAAAAATTCATCTCTTATCCATTCTCTTCCATTGAGCATTTTGTCAATCGGATTGGAGGCCTTGATGGATCAACACTTCTCATGCCCATGCGACAAATCTGTGAATATACGGTTTACTTCGGGCATATTCATTGGACCTGCTTTGTTTACTTTTTGTTTAATGTTCCTCTTTTTAAGGCCTTTTAAACATAAATGGTTTCATTGCCCGGATGGAGAGAATGATGATGCTCAGAAGAACTGGCCTAAAACTCTCATATCTTGTTTGATTCCACCTGTGATGTGGATCTTCACCTTGTTACTTGATGGAGATTATTTAGCTTGTGGAATTGCAGACTGTGATGGATCTTATGTTTTTGATGAGGAGCTAAAGATATCGTGGTGTAAACCCATTTCAGAAGATAATTACCAGTCGTGCAGGAACTCTCATGGAAATATACATGACACACTTATTAATTTGCATACGTCCAAGGTAAATATAATACAATCTTTATCTTAAGTACATTATAATAATACACATTAAATTAGTTTCGTCTGTACCTAATGCTAACAAAGAAAATGAAAATAACATGTTATCTGAAATACAAAAACCTCAACATACATATCATGATTACATGGATTGTTCTTCTATTATATTGTTTTTTCTTTTCTTTTAGGCTTCCGGTTATATCATGATTTCTGTCTTCAGTTTCTTGGTAATTGTCTTTGTTGGTATTTATGACTGTTGCACATCTGGAAAATGTGACTGTTGCACAAGTCGCTGTTTATGCGTTTGGGGTCGTAGACGTCATGTGTCACAGTCTTCGTCTGCACCTGTCTGTCTTTGTCTTCACCACACTTCCCAGGATTCCCAGGATTCCCAGGATTGAGGGTGCTAAGCACCCTCAAACAAAAGTGAAAGCACCCTCACATGAAATTATTAATAGCACACGTTAACGAGATTTTGCCGACAATAGAATCACAGACGGATTTCACACACATACAAAATAAATCCATTAACACGATTTTTCGAATCAGAATTTATTTAATTATGCTTTCATGTTTAATGCATTTGATTGGTTGTGTCCTTTTGCGGTGGTACGCATTGGAAATGCGTTAGCTTTCTGAGACGGGGCTTTATGTAGCCTAAAAATACGAATTGTCCATTTTTCACCATTTAAGATATTGGCTCAAGAAAGCTCAAACCTCCAATAGGCTACATCACAAGATGAAATGACACCACCTGCCGATGACAGCAGCGAACCCCGCCCTACAACCTCACTCTCACCGCATGACACCCCTGCAAACACCAAGCTAGTGCCGCTGCCGAGTGACCTTAATCTTTAAATCAGCGGTTTCGTTCAAAAGAACTGATTCATTGTCGTCAGAAACGAAATGTTTAAAATGTAAGTTACTTATGTTAACTTCTTTATTAAACTGCAGAATAATATTAATTTCAATACTTCACACATTTGCAATGTTGATATTTGGGAAAAACAGCACTCTTTGTGTAACATTTATTAACTATATCATATGATAAATGTAAAGGACAAAAACTCGTACAGGGCATTCCCCCCCATATTTTGAATTTTGACCATTCTAACTGCATTTAAACCATGCAGTAAATCACTCTAAATGCACGCGCCATGGTATAAACTAGTAACATCACAGGCTATGCGTGGCATATTTTTGTTTGTTTATTGCTAAGTGAGGAGATTGCATATCGTTTAACATAACAGCAATTACAATAGGTGTCGCTCAGCCCTATTTTGAGGTACTATTTTCAGACTGATGACAATTGGGAGTCATTTCCTATGTTTATGTAAGCACCCTCACTATTTTCAGAAGCACCCTCAGTGATTTGGTTCTAGAACCGGGCCTGAGGATTCCGCTCGTTTCCTCGCCTGAACTCTTCTTCTTCTTCCTCTTTCTTTTTATTGGCGGTTGGCATACCAATTTAGTGCATTACCGCCACCAACTGTTTGGGGTGTGGAGCTTCAATGCGGATTTCTACAAAAAAAAAAAAAAAAACTATATATATATTCTTAAATTCGATCAAATAGGTCTGTTTCTTTAAGGTATCTTATGATTGCTGGCCATGCTGATGGTTTTGATGTAGAAAAAGAAAGTAAACCCTCTACTGATAAATGTGTGTAACCTAGTTCTTAAACTTGATCTAACAGTACGATTCGTTCTGTTCTGTATGCTTCACATTCTATTAATATATGCTCTACCGTTTCTCTCCTGTCACAATTAATGCATAATCCTGTTGCGTGTTTCCCTAAACGACTGAGATTATGATTAAGACCTGTGTGTCCAATTCTTAGCCTTGTGATTACAGATTCCTCCCTTCGCTTCCAACCAAACTGCCACCTTGTTTTCACTTGTTTCTGTATTTTATATAAAAAACGACCTTTTGTCTCCTTTTCCCATTGCTCTTGCCATAACCCATTGATTCTTGTTTTAATGATACATTTAATTTCCATTTTACTCAATGGAACTGTCCATTGTATGTCTGACTTAAGAGTCTTTTTAGCCAAACGATCAGCTTCTTCATTACCCTCTATTTCAACGTGAGATGGGACCCACATAAAACACACTGTAATATTAAGATTTTTTAATCTGTATAAACTATAAAAGATTTCATAAATCAAGTCAGGCCTACAAACAGATTTACAAATTGCAATACTTATTAATGATGCCATTGAGTCTGAGCATATAATATATTGATTTGATCCAACCTCCTCTATCCATGTGAGCGCTAGTAAAATAGCTAAAAGCTCCACATTGTACACTGCTAAATGATCTGAAGTTCTTTTTAAAATTGATTTCTGAAAATGTGGTTTAAATACTGCTGCTCCCGTCTTTCCTGTACTTGGGTCTTTTGATCCATCTGTGAATATGTGGATACTATTATTATAGTTCGCCTGAACTCACTTCCTCATCAGCCACATGTTTCTTGTTAATCATCATCTGTCTCCCCTGTCTTCCCCTCGTTATTGTTCATCACTCTCTTTATTTAGTTTGCTTCAGTTCATTCAGCCCTTGATGGTTGTCAATGTATGGTTGAGTGTGTTTGTCCTGGAGAGTTTGCCTTTGTTCCTGTGAGTTGAGTTTTTGAATAAATCAACTATATTGCAGTTATCATTTCCTCGTCTTTGGCATCCTACACTTAGTGGTGGGCAGATTGAGGCTTCGTGAAGCAATGAAACAGTTGAACCAAATGGTCCATATTGTTTCGAGGCTTCGAATCAATCCGACATCCGTCTCTACGGTGACACCTAGTGGTCACTTGCAGGTGTTGATCTGAAACAACCTTGACGAGCCATGAAAATTTGTTGTTTTTTATTATTGTACTTTTCTAATAAGTGAATCTTGTAACCTATAGGCTCCTCACTGTGCACAATGTTATTTTTTGTCCTGCAAAATGAATATTAATAAAATAAATCAAGCCATAATGTCTCACTTTTTTACATATTTTTATTTTATTTATTTTAATTTCTCCAGCCTTTGAAAAAATCCTCTCACAAGGGACACTTGTTGCTGGCATGCAAAGATATTTTTTTAGCTAGGACATACAAATGAGGAAAGATTACTGCTCTCTCTCTTTCCAGTAAGTTAGTGGATCATGAGTTCTGGGCAAATACGCATCGTTGATGTATTTTTTCACTTCCACTGTGGCATCAGCTGTAGCATTGTGTATCATCTGGGTTTGATGGATACGAGTATCAAAAAGTTCCCATAAACTGTCCTGTGTTTCTACAGGTGTTGATGATGTTGATGGTGATGGTGATGGTTGATGATGTTGATGGTGATGTGTCTGATGTTGACATTTCTGGCTCTGAATAAAAATGAAAACAGCAATTAGTAACAAATGCTAAACTGACGGCATATATGAAGTATATATTACATGAATCAGATTACATAACATAACACAGACTGAAACTGCTCACCAGGATTTGTGTTTGAACGCATCAGTGAAGCACACTCCAGTGTCATGTGCTTTTCAGCGTCCTGGGCTTTGGCCTTTGGCTTTTGTCCAAATGCCATATTTTTTAACCTTGGGTCCAGCAGTGCAGCCAATGCCAAGGCTCTAAAACTCTCATAACCTCCACATCTGGTCTGCAGGCCTTCTTGCAGATGTGAGCCTATGAGCCAAAACAGGAAAAAAAATATATATAATAATGACAATAATATGACAGTTATGGCCAATTACAGTACATGCGTAGTGTGGTCATTGTGGCCTACCTAATTGTACAGTTGATTTATGCGTTGCATTTCCTTTTTTCTGTTCAAGCTTGTACACAATACACACATCTCACTTTATTTGGGGTTTCTAAATGGAAATGCTCCCACACCACAGATGTACGGCATCTCTTCTCGGGAGCCTCCATTTTATCTATTTATCCAAATCTATCTAGATATGTATCTCTAATCTATCTATGTAATTAGATATATGCATCTACAATCTATCTATGCATTTATATATGTAGCCTATCTTTAATCTATCTATCTATCTATCTATCTATCTATCTATCTATCTATCTATCTATCTATCTATCTATCTATCTATCTATCTATCTATCTATCTATCTATCTATCTATCTATCTATCTATCTATCTATCTATCTATCTATCTATCTATCTATCTATTAATCTAGCTGTCTATATTTATATCTATGTATCTATTAATGTGTCACTATGCTATGTGTCTCTAGCCTATCAGTCAATGTGTTGTGTAAATTTAAATATAAGCCTAAATATAAACAAATCGCACTATAAATGTCACTATATCACCAAAAATCCGCTACCTCAAAATTAAACTCCTCTCACAAAAACCCACGAGGTCAATATGCGTTGATTTCACTTTTATACAGATGTGCGATTGTGTGGTCTGTTTCCGAACGTGTGTCAATCAAACGCTGATTTGGCGGATCACACCTGATGAAACACTAGTGAAACACTTCGAGGCTTCGTTTGGCCATAGTCATGTGACATGCACTGTAAAAAAAATCCGTAAAACTACGGTCCAATGTACCATATAAATTTGAAGGATTTTTCCGTATTTGTCTTTTACAGGTCATTTACCCGTATTTTGAATTACACGCGTTGCATTGTGGGAACAAAAACCTGGCGGCGCTTAAAGTTTAAGACGCAACCGCCATTACACACGCAGATGACCGCGGCCAAAGTTGTTTATTAAAGTCGGATTTCGGGTGTGTGCAGGGGCGGAGCGGGGGGGGTGGCTAATGGGGCTTAAGCCCCGAATGTTTTGTCAAAAGCCCCGAATCTTTTAGGTTTTTTAAAATGACTTCAACTTTGTTTAATTTCCTCTCAGTCTTTCTGACTGGAGCGGCAAAAAATCAAACAAAAGCTCTACCGTGCGTGGTGGCGGACGGTAATGCATCGCGCATCACTCAGCTTGTATGCCAACTGCCAATAAAAAACTAATGAAGAAGAATATAAATCGTCTTCTTCGTCGTCGTTGTCATCAGGGGCTTGCCGTTGGCGGGCTGTTGTATGTTTCACCCATAGACAGTAAAAGAAAGGTTTCACACCGTGACCGGCGTCCTAGCGAGCTCACTGGCTCAGCCACGGCACGTTTGAAGTCAGTTGCCTACTGGAAATTATGTCACATAAAATTTGATTAAAGTGATGCTTTTGAAAACATATTTCTGACAATAAATGAAAGATTTTTTAAAATGGCATGTCTATTTTGTCTGGGTGTCGGGTGGTTCGAACGACAAAAACAATCAAATTAATTTTTAAGTCATTAAATTCAAGTTCACGTAAACTTTTCCCTCCGCTGCGGCTGTCAGTCATTCTCCATTCAGCATCAAACAGCGCGTCGCGTTCGGGTACGACAGTCAACATGATGAAACTCTCTCCAAGATGATTCAATGTTACTATTATTATACTTGATCTGTAGATAAAGGTCTATGGTTTCGCATAAAATGACTATATTGCTGGACTTTATTGCTGTATCTTAACCATTCCTTTCTACCGTGTGTCTGTTAGATCACAACACAGGAGAGCACTATCATTCTTTACGCGCACAGTAACTGAAATTTAAAACTGTTAAAAGAAAAGGCTCAAACTATTGTATAGATAGATGGCAAAAAATGCATCTCAAAATGCATCAGATTGATGCTTTATGTAAAATATGAAATATTTAAAATTTTCTCACGGGGGAGCATGCCCCCGGACCCCCCTAGAGGGGTAATATCCTTCTCACCTGGGGGAGAGATCTTTTTTTTAATTAAAATGATTTCTATATTTTATCCACTCAATAGTCTACAATATAATAGCCATATAAACATAGCATAATTATAGTAATAAAATATTTTAGGTGCATCAAAAAGCGTGCTCATTAACCAGCAGAAGCACAAATTGGTGCATAAAAGGTCACCAAAATGAAGTATTTGAACCTCATAATTAAATACAAAAGGAGGAAAAAAACAGCAAAAAGGTCCACTTTTTGAAAAAAAAAGAAGTATAAGTCTTGCTAGTGTGTATCTCTCTTCATGTGGCACATGTTTGGCACATTGTATGGGTCACTATATAACATGGTAATACAATGTGTAATCAAGTGATGACTGATTAACAGTAATGTAAACGCTAAATCTTCTACAACAATGCAACAATGCTCTTAACCTTACAGTTTTTCACATTTCATTTAATACTCAATTTATCAATTTCTTTGCACAAAACTCTCCAGAAAGTGCCATTTAATGGTTTATTTTTCGAAAAAAATTCTCGGGGGGGCATACCCCCGGACCCCCCTAGGGAGAGCAACCACACATAATAAAAATAGATATGCCCTTGGTTTGGGCTAAGCCCCGAATGTTTACATCGTCTGGCTCCGCCCCCTGGGTGTGTGGAAGCCATTCTGACACTTCTATGGTAAAATACGAAATTTATGTTCAAATAAGCTGTTAACGTAACGTTATTTGGTTGCCATCTGGCATGTTAGGCAAATGAATGTCGGAGCCGTCGCATTTGTCATTTTATGCATATCGTCACACATTAAAAGATTTAGTATAACGTTACACTCGTGGAAGTTCCCTGATATATGTGTTATAGTGTGCCCTCGTTGTAATCTGGTTTATTTACTTTTATTTGTCGGTGATACGGTTTATTTCTTGACGAGCGCATCCGTTAACCAGTTGTGATAAAATGCAGTAACGTTGCTACTAACGTTAGTGTTTTTGGAGCAATTTAATGCCTTCAAACATAAGCTACCAGAGGAATCGTCAAGAAAAGTAAAGGCCATTAAGACTTGCTTGATTTAAAAGGCATGAAGATACAACGTGAAGATACTGTGTGAAGATGCAGTAACTGTTACAGCTGGATCAAGAAAAACACCACCTTTTCTGCCAAATGAGGTAAGTTAACGTTATGTTTTTACGTTAGACTTGTTTTTGTTTTAGACGAGACACACACACACACACACACACACACACACACACACACACACACACACACACACACACACACACACACACACACACACATACATACACAAATAATGACCACGAAATATTAATTTACATTTAACATGACTGCTATTATCTGTTACTCTTCTGCCTGTAACGTTGGTCTTTACCATATCCCTCCTCAGTTTGTTTAATAGTTTTTCTGTTGTTTTCGTATCTAATTGACAGGACTTTGCTGCTGTAGTTTGCATCCCAAGCACCACCTGCATGCTGCTTACAGGTTTGTATTTTTTTATTAGCATTTTTGTATTATTAATCACAATTCACTATAAGTGTTCAAGACTGGCAACACACAATTAAATTTAAAGTCTGAGGAAAAATGTTGATAGAAAAAGTTGGTTGCTGAATACCCCCTTCAGATGTGTATGCTTACATGGTCAGTAGAAATACAAATTGTATAGGGAAAATTTAAACAACTATGTTTAAAGGAATAGTTCACTTTAAAATGAAAATTCTGTCATCATTTACTCACCCTCAAGTTGTTTCAAACCTGTATGAATTGATTTCTTCTGCTGAACACAAAGATATTTTGAAGAATGTCGGTAACCAAACCATTAACTGAAAGGGTACCTATTATGGCATTTAAAATGTTCCTAATATTGTTCTGGGAGTCCCCAACAACAGTTTTACAAGCATGCAATGACAAAAAACACTTTTGTTGTCTTATAATATGCATTTATTTTTACCTGATTTGCTCACCGACTCCCATATGAATCGTTTAGCGAGTCATTTTTCCAAACCCCGCCATTGCGTGACGCTAATCTGTGGTGATATGTTAGACACCCAGCCGACGGGGTGTCATTGGTTGTTGCGCTAGATCTTACCCAGATACAACAGTGCTATTTTCTGATTGGCTAACAACACCAGACGAACAACACCAGAGGAGACCAGGGTTGCCAGGTCTGCACAACAAAACCAGCCCAATTGCTCATCAAACTAACCCAATCACGGCCAAAAATATTCAAATAGCGTTCCCGGGTGTTTCCTCAATAACAATCATGTTCCAGTGGATAAAACAATCGCGTCAACCAGCGTGCACTACACAAACAACCCGCGGAAACAGTGCAGGCATACGGACCTGGCAACACTGGAGGAGACGCGCTTGAATCCTGCCGGTTCCACAGTGAGTGAGTTTTGGGCACTGCGGCATATTAAATATATTACAAATAGTTTTTCAGCGTGAGAAATACAATGTGTGGCCGGAGAGCGTGACAAAAGACCGAAATGAGTGACTGTCACGCTCAATGCGTGATGCGTGACACTCGAGAGCCCTGTGACAACTCCATTAACAACGACAAACACTTCACATATTTCAATACAATTGACATTGAAGACCTAAGTTAGCTGCTAGAAGCTGCGCTGTGCCTGTGCGTACACAACACACAAAATAATTATAGAACCTGATACAAACATAAAAGCAACAGCCTACTTACAGATTGTGATTCGGAGAAGGAAGCTGATCCAAATAAACTCGGTACTGAACCTCCCTCCTTCAGTATCAGCCGGCTCGCAAATTCATACTTTATAGCATTTAGGTTTGTGAAGCAATCATCTTCAAAATGACGCGAACACAGAACGAGTTCGGGCTATAATACTTCTGTGGTATAGTTATGAACTGTAGCCACTGTCTTCAAATGCTCCTCACTGGGCAGATGAAAAAAGTTTGCTTTTGCGTCGCACTACAAAACACAGCAGCGTCTCGTCGACATGATGTTTTCCCTGGTGTCTCCTAATGCAATGAGTGGGCGTATCTTATTCAAATAACTTGGACAAGTGACGTACGAAAGTGCATCGTTCGTCTATCGATTCATATCAACGACTCAGTCGACTCTTACTTTTGAGAGATAATAACTTTGTATACGGTGAACTTTCATATTTAAAACTTTGCAGGATGTTTCCGTTCACTTAGATCTATGTTACACACTACATGAAAGGTAATTTTCAAAATTCCATGATAGGTGCCCTTTAACTGAAGCCATTGACTTCCATACTATTTTTTTTTTCCTACTATGGAAGTCAATGGCTTCAGTTAATGGTTTGGTTACCGACATTCTTCAAAATATCTTTGTGTTCAGCAGAAGAAATTAATTCATACAGGTTTGAAACAACTTGAGGGTGAGTAAATAATGACAGAATTTTCATTTTAAAGTGAACTACCCCTTTAAAGCGGTTTTCTGAAGTGATCGTGTAATGTAATATCTTTATGATTGTAATATCATTTTGTAATATCTTTTTTGTTTAAGGTGGTGGACATTCAGGATTGCTGTCATTCAAGAAGTTATTATTGACCACATCACTACCCCATTGAGGCAGTGAGCTACAAAATACCTGAAGAAAATGGCACTTTTCCTGCCTGGACTTCATATAAAGGTAAGCAACACATTTTTAATTAAATGATTTATAGATTATTTATTGTGTTTCTGTTTATTTAGTTGAAAATAATTAAACATATTATAATGTATAGTTGAGCAGACAAGCTAACATGACATGCAATTGGAGTCCACTGGAAACAAAAGTCTTAGCATTTTATATACAGTGTTTGAATTTGAAAGAATTAGGGATGGCTGATTATTTATAGTTGATAATTTAACGAACGTAAAATACTGTACAATTGTTTTTCAACCTCAACCTGGTCTGCATGATACTTTGTAATTCATTTTCCTTCATTTAATTTCTTGCGTAGCTATAATATATCTATTTTTTTTCTTCATATCCAACTTTTCTGTGCAGAAATCCTGAACGAATGTTGAAAAGGCTGAGATGAAGGAAACCAAACGTCTACACATTCCTCCAAGACTGCTGAAGTTCCTGTATGAACAACTTCGAAAAACCATGTAAAGATTTAGCTTTTATCAAATCTCAAAATGAGACTTTAACTGAACATACCGATCACTTCTTCATCTAGGCGATAGACGGGGATCGGCACTTCCTCATCAAACAGATCCAGTATAATCTACCTGATGAACATCTACGTCCAGCCCTGAACCCTCTACCTGTGTCGGCACGGAGAAAACAACGACAACCTGGAGGGACAGCTGGGCCGTGATGCAGGCCTCTCGCCACGAGACAGACAGGTACGGTTAACCGCAGACAGAACCATTACAGTACACGGTAACTAAATTTGAAACATCTTGATGGATAGGCCACATACTGTTCTCTCCCCTCTGTAGTTTTTGGTGGCTAAACCCGAGTCTGCAGTCCTACCAGGACCTGGTCCAATCAGTCCGGTGGCTCTGAAGAATTTACTACACATTTCTTGGTGAGTGATGAGTTTTCCCCACCTAAAATCTTTGTTTTGACACATTTTGTATGTCAGTAATAGTGTTTTGTATTTCTTTTACAGCCTTCATCTTACCTGAAGACAAGAAGAGTACCACCCCCCACCCCACCCCACCCCAATCCATGTTCCTCTGAAACACCTTTTCCCCCTCACGTATGAAAGGTGCATTTCTCTCTGGCGCATCCCCTTTACAGCGAGATGGAGATATGTTAGCTGCCTGATTTAGAAAACATTAGTTTATTAATAAATAATTAAAATGCCTCGTTATTTGTTCAGAAACATTTATTATCAATACTTTTGCCGGTGCTTTGCGGCAAGATTTATGCATTCGCTTTAGTATGGGAGGCTATATTCCTCCATGCACCCATTTCTAATTTGTTCATTTAAATGTAATGTAAAATCCTGAAATGTAATAATAATAATAATTATTATTATTACTATTATTAGAGTGTATAACTATAAATGAGTTCACTTAAGACAGTAATATGTTTATCATAAAATAATTTATGAATGCTTTATTTTTTTAAGCAAAAATTATGCAAAAAATGTAGGCCTATTTTTCCAAAACTGTAAAAGGTTAGGTTATAGTCTATAAAAATAATGCATTGATAAGTTATTATATATATATATATATATATATATATATATATATATATATATATATGTGTGTGTGTGTGTGTGTGTGTGTGTGTGTGTGTGTGTGTGTGTGTGTGTGTGTGTGTGTGTGTGTGTGTGTGTGTGTGTGTGTGTGTTGTGTGTGTGTGTGTGTGTGTGTGTGTGTGTGTAAATATTAGTGTCTTAAAAGAGCAAAATTTAGGCTACAGATCTGTGGATGTTCAGGGTTAGTTTACTAAAACTATTAAAAACAGTTATGCTCATCGACATAAACCGGAAATAAAGGAAAATATAAGTATTAGTTGAACAACTTAAACTAAACGGAAATTAGAAATGTTTCCTTTTATCAACAAGTTGGATTCATTTAGGGTTTTTTTCCCCTAGGACCTTCAACCGACGCGATCATCTCCATTCATTAACCGACAAGATTGTTAAATTAAAATTTACACGTGTCTGTGACCCATTAAAACACACAAACATTTTTTTCCCAGGGGTTTAGTTTTAGCCTGCATGCACAAATAGCTGCATAAAGAACAGAATCATCATCGTATGCACCTGTAGTGAACAAGAAAAAAAAACAGGATAAAATCATACCCTATAAAGGTAATAAATAGCCTATCTATACACAAAATTTATTTCGGTTCATGGTGAAAATGATCGCTTTTGAGAGGCAAGTTCCCGGAAAGGAAAGCTGTTTGTTTTCTTGTAGGCCCCTACACAAAAAATAATAAACCATTCACAGATTCGATTGATCCTTGGCTATAATGATCCGTGCTGAATTGGTCTAGTCTGACTCAGTTCATCATTGATTGGGAGAGAACAGTTCAAACTTACTGGCTGTGTAAAACAGTGGGCGTTACTCATTATACTATTAGCAAAACGCTGTAAAATAACGCGCGCTCTGTTCAACCAAAACGGCGTTTTTTACGCCGTCATATGGCAAGATGAACGGCGTAAAAAGCGGGCTTTCCATGCACACTAAAACGCCGTCAAATACGGCGTCATTGACGTATTTCGCGCGTCTTTTACGGCGTTTGTAATTACAACGCCGTATTTTACGGCGTCCAATACGGTTTAAAACGCTGTATTTGACGGCCTTTGGCTCTAAACGCGATTAATCTATGGCGTAATTCTGAGCCTCTTGGCTTGCCATATTAACATGACAGTTTCACACGTTTTGGCCCTAATGGCCTTCCATACGTTTGAGGGGGTTAAACCTATGGAACGCGAACGGGGCCAAATAGTCTTTTTACGAAACGCGTGAAATTTGGCCGCATCAACACACACTGTTTGTTCGCGTTAACGCGCAAAAAGCACAGTAGCCAATTAAATTGTTTTATTTGAGACTATATTTGCATATGTGACGCGCTGGTACGTATGTGTCTCATCGATATATACGTATACAGACATCAGAAGTCATGTTTATTAATGAAGGATGTCGTAATAGTTTACTAGTCTGCACGTATGCAAACATCAGACGTTGTAATTGTTCACGAGGGATAATGCATTGGTACGTAGTGTGTGATGTCAGCCTTGTCATGATTTGTCATGGCCTTTTCAGTTGCCCTACTTTTTTAGGTTCATCTAGCGGCAATAATGACACTTGTGCTGTGTCTAATGATCTATTATATGTTTTAACTGGCCATTGCATGCATCTAACTGTTTTTTATTTTTATTTAAGTGAAATAATATGAAAAATAGCCTATGTTTATTTAGGGGCATTTTAAAACGCTTAATGTGAAAAACGCTTAACGTGGCTTACTGCACTAAGAGAGTGACATTAAAAGACCAAACTTGGTTCACATCATATTAATAAACCATACTATGTATGAAAAAAATAAGATGAGTCCAAAATATCAACGCAACGCGTTTAATTACACGTTAAGCATTTTCTTCCCATAGAAAACCGTTATAAGAAAACGCTTTTGCCGTGAGTCCTAATGTTACAGTGCGTGTTGACGCGGTCAAATATCACGCGTTTCGTAAATAGACTTTTGTCCCCGTTCGCGTTCCATATTATCCGTGACATCTACACGTTTTCCAAAGTGGACCAACGTGATTATTTCACGTCTTGTCGTGATACCGGGTTGGTACATCCCACACTCTAAACTTTTACTTAAGCTATCTTAAGTAGCTGTTCAACTCATGAATCAAATTAGATGTTTATATTACATGTAACAATTAATGAGACAGTCTAGTAAGAGCTCATGGCTATTTCACACGTTCCTGCCCACATGGTCACTGTACGAAAATACTATTAAAACTTATTTTAAATCTTTATATTAACTGGCTTTTTATTAATGCAATTCAGTGAATGATAGCCATGTGCTGTTTCACAGTGTCTTACATTATTGTCAGTTCAGTGTTAGTGATTAATTCACAGCAAAACAAAAGATAACATATACGTTCATGTCCGAAAACATTATTTTTGTCTTACATTTCATAATAAACTCAGACAAGCACAGTAAAGACTACAGACTCATTTTCCCTTAGTTTATTTTCGTGAATTGAAATATGTACAAAGGATTGTGGGTGATTGAAGGCAACAAAGGATACATCAGCTGCATCCTTCAAAACAGGCCTAATGAAGGACACGAAACGAAGGCTGCCTTTCAAGGATCCTTCAGACGGCCTGCAGCAACGTTTGATGACGTGGCAGCCAAGATTTGCAGCCTTACGTTTGAGAAACACCCACCGAGACCCAGCAAGCAATTTTGCGTTTAAAAGAAGTTGTGATTTATTTCTTGTGCAATTCCCCACTTGAAAAGGACAGTCCCTCCACATGAAGATCTTAACTGGATTTCACTCAATAAACAGCCATGGGATCAGTTGTTTGTCTTTTATTAACCATTCTTTGGTGGGCAGTAAACAGGTGAAAAACCTCAAAAAAGAGATAAGTACAAGTTATTATCTAAGTTACAAGCATTCTCATCGCTGAAATAACAGATCAGTGTAAGATCTGTACAGATGATCAGTGTACAGAGAGATTCAGTGACAGACTGAAGGTGAATCATTACACTGGATCTCTGACCCTCACAGACATCGAAATCACAGATGCTGGACTCAGATAAACAGCAGCATCATAAAGAGATTCAATGCCACTTGTGAGTATTATTTAGTCAATCAACGCACTTTACTGTGAAGAGTTATATTATCTATTATTTCTTTACTCCTATATGTTTATCTGATGATGTTGAAGATTTTATTATTTACAAAACAAGTCATTTAGCCTTATAAGAATACACAATTATTTCTTGTATGAGTCCTCTAATAGGACTCTGTGACTTTGAAAGACTGCAAGGCCTAAAATGTTGGGGTGACTGTAAGAGGAGAAGGCTGAGACAACAGAGTGTTATTTCAGTATGTCACATGGTGCAAAACCTTCACCCAAAACTATCTATAGGGTGTGTTACCTTCTATGGAAGATGATGTATGTATTTAACTCTGAACCCAAAAAGACTCGGGAGCGCCAGTGGGCCGGATGGCCAGAGCGTTAGAGTGATGACCCTGCAGGAGTCACTCGGCTTTGTTGGAGCGCCGTTCTATGGAACGGAGCGGCGTTCCGGAATAAAGTCTAATTGTTTCTGAATCAAAGATCTCTGCGAAGTTATTTACAGAAAAGTTGAAACCACTTCAATGAGTGAATGTGTTCTTCTGCTGTTTGTTTACATTTATTATGAATACAGACATATTTCTGTAACTACAATCTTTATGATCAGTTCAGTTCCCTTTTGAAAAAGGAAAGGAAAACTCCTTTTCTCGAGGATATTGAAGCCTTTATTTTAAAACAGCCAGCATAGAGTAAAGCTATCAGCGTGCAGCGTGGCTGGGCTGCGGGAACTGCATGAACCTATGGCGAAGCCAGAATGGGCGGAGCTAAAGACTATTTAAGCGGCCCATTTCGCCATAGACAGCAGATTTAATCTCCCTCAGCGATGACCTTGTCCCTGATCTTCTCCTGCTTGAACGCACTCTTCAGTGCTGTAAAGACTCGTGGGCGGATCTAATCCTCGGGGAATTTGCATATCATAATTAATAATTGGTAATTAATAATTATTCATACATGTTTGGATTAGATCAGTCTTACATTAAATTTAATCTCCCTCTAAGGGAGAATCTGTCATTTTACCTGCATGCATAACTGTGTATCTCGACAACTAACCAAATGGTTCTGGTTAATTTGAGTAGATCACGTTTTGCAAACAGCCAAAATTAATTTTTTGATTAACATCAAAAGTGTGCTTTCACTTTAATTGAGCGTCGGCGCCGAAACCCGCTTCACTGCTGCTCACGCGCTGCTGCTCGCAGTGTGAATGCACTCATTGATTAACATGCACGCCGAAAAAATATGCGCCGCTCGCGCTTGCGATCTGAAACGGTTTCCTACATGTGCACGTGTGATGCTGATGTTGCGCGATGTTTATAATTGCGCCTCATTATAATAATAATTATTTATATATATATATATTTTTTTCTTCCAACTTGTTGCGGCCCCCTGGCGCCCCCCGGCGGCCCCCAGGGGGCCGCGGCCCCCACTTTGAAAACCACTGAGTTAGATGACGCCCTAGGATCGCGTCAACTAACTGACGCTAAAGGGTGCCTAAAGCGTCGGATATTGAAGCATGGTCAAAATTGTCAGTTAGATGACGCCTTGGGGTGAGAACGCGTTGACTTTCTTCTTAGAGCAACAGAGTCGCGCGATGGCACATGCGTCATCACTATGACACACCCCTTACGGCATTGGTTCTGGCTTTGGTTCACACAGCGCGCGTTCCGGGTCTGAACACGGCAATGTTACTAGGTCCCCAACCCGGGATCGATCCCGGCATCAATCCCGGGTCGTGTTTGCGTTCACACAGAAGGCACTCTGGCAATTTGCCGGGTTCAAAGTGCTGTGTGAAAGGGGCTTAATATTGCAGTCTAAATTGCTTATCACTTAAGTGAGTCACTGGACAACGGCCAGTTTCGATTTGTCACATTTTCGGATTATTTGAGGGTGCTGTGTTAATTGCTGGGCCGAGACAGCAACTGTAAACAGACAACATTTTGGTGAAACCTCTTCATGTTTCAGATCACTTCCTCATTACTTTCAATCTACAACTCACTATCCACACTCCACCAACTCCCCTACCAGTTACTTTCAGAAGAAACCTCCGCTCACTTTCTCCCTCCCATCTTTCCTCTACTGTGTCATCTTCTCTTCCCTCACCCTCAAAATTCTCATCTCTGGATGTGAATACCGCAACGGATACTTTATGCTCCACTTTAACTTCTTCTTTAGACACTATCTGCCCTCTCTCCTCCAGGCCAGCACGCACCACTCCCTCTAACCCATGGTTATCTGAGGTTCTTCGTGAACATCGGACCAAACTCAGAGAGGCGGAGAGAAAATGCCGCAAAACGAATGATACATCTGAACTGAGTATGTATCAATCTCTGCTCTCTGCTTTTTCTGTTGATGTTCACGCTGCAAAATCTTCATACCTCCACAACAAGATCAACACCGCCCCTAACACACGAACACTTTTCAAGACATTCAACTCTCTCCTCTGTCCACCACCACCACCCACCACTTCCAAATCATCAGTTCTCATTCTCTTGGACCTGTCTGCTGCCTTCGACACTGTGAATCATCAGATCCTTCTGTCTACTCTCTCATCACTGGGCATCACTGGAACTGCCCTCCACTGGTTTGAGTCCTATCTCACAGGTAGGTCCTTTAGGGTCACATGGAGAGGCGAGGTATCCAAAGCACATCAACTGACTACAGGGGTTCCCCAGGGTTTAGTGCTTGGACCCCTCCTCGTCTCCATTTACACCACATCACTGGGACCCATCATACAGACACACGGTTTCTCTTACCATTGCTATGCTGATGACACTCTGCTCTACCTCTCATTTCAACCAGATGATCCCACCGTAGCTGCTCAAATCTCAAGCTGTTTGGCGGACATCTCGGCATGGATGAAGGAACATCACCTGCAGCTCAACCTGACAAAGACTGAGCTTCTCGTCCTCCCTGCTAATCTGTCTCCACAGCACGACTTCACTATCCAGCTAGATTCTTCCTCAATCACCCCATCAAGGTCAGTCAGAAATCTTGGAGTAATCTTTGATGACCTGCTGACCTTCTCAGACCACATTACAAAGACAGCTCGATCATGCAGGTTTGCAATGCACAACATCAGGAAGATCAGGCCTTTCCTGACTGAGCAGCCTCTCATCCAGGCCCTGGTCATTTCTAGGCTTGATTACTGCAATGCTCTTCTGGCTGGACTTCCATCGTGTGCAACTAAACCTCTACAAATGATCCAGAATGCTGCAGCTCGTCTGGTCTTCAACGAGCCCAAAAGGGCCCACGTCACTCCTCTGTTCATCTCTCTGCACTGGCTACCACTCGCTGCTCGCATCAAGTTCAAGGCGTTGACGCTTGCTTACAGATCGACCACAGGTTTAGCTCCCTCCTACTTTCACTCGCTCCTACGAGTCTACATCCCTACCAGAAGCCTACGATCAATCAATGAGCGACGGCTCGTGGTACCTTCACAAAGAGCCACAAAATCACTCTCCAGAACTTTCTCATTCACGGTTCCATGCTGGTGGAATGATCTCCCCACCGTCATTCGGAATGCAGAATCCCTGACAGCATTCAAAAGACAACTGAAAACTCATCTCTTCCGTGAGCACTTAACATAAAAAAAATAAAAAATAAAATAAAAATCCTCACTTGTTTGGTTTATGCTACTCTGAGCAATGTTTGAACTTAGTATTTTGAGCACTTCTTGGGTTGCTATTGTCTCTTCACGATGACTCGTTTGGTTTAGTCCTCAGATGTAAGTCGCTTTGGATAAAAGCGTCTGCTAAATGACTAAATGTAAATGTAAATGTAAAAGAAAGACATTTACTAGTTTTAACAAAAGATATGTAATTACATCTAGAAGGAGCAAGTATCACCTAGAGACTTTAGCAAGAGGAAACATCTCTATTTTGCTAAATTACCATTTAATTGTTTGTGTGATTTATTTTTCATATCAGACATGGAAAACAGCAGCACCAGAGAGGTTCTGGAGACATTACAAACATGAGGTAAGATTACTGTAGCGTTTCACTGTGTAAATCTCTGATTGCACATTTATCTGATTTCACTCTGATGACGCAAGCATCTTTAAACATTTCTCTTTACATTCTGTGATTCATTATTTTCTTACAGATGAAATATGGAGGTCACATGATCTGACAGGATCCCTCGGGATCAACATATAGCCACCGCATTATTTCCACTTAAATTAAATAGCTAAACTAAAACGCCTATTTTTTTATAAGCTTTACAACTGTTGAAATGTAACATATTGAAATACTTTGCAGACATTTCAGAACGTATTTGCCTATGGTGATATTAAAATCACCTGTTACTAACAGCATAGACCTGTTTATGCACTGTGACACTCAGTCATATTTTCTAGATGGATGATGTCATGATTGTGTGTGTGAAGAAAGTTACTGCAGGGCTTTTAAAACCCTTAAGTGTTAATAAAATTAAACTTTGGTTTAATTATGTGTTATCCGCAGCTTATAAACCTAAGTACATTAGCAGCCATGCACCTTTATTAATGAGTTATTATAATAAGTGCCTTTTGTGGTTATTTTGTAATTAAAATTACAAGGGTACATGAATAAAAAAAAAGATGTACATGGATAAATCATTGGCACTGCAATATTCCAAAAAAATCATGTTTCATGGTGACTTAAAAGTTTAAAAATGTACTTTTTTCTTTCTGTTATTTGTCTTCAAATCACATATAGTGTACTTGTAGCATTGAGCCATATTGATAAATGTATTCAACAAATGTTTTAGGATATTTAGAAAGGATTAAATACACATGCATACAGTACAAACGTTCAGTTCAGTTCACTGATGCAGATTCATGACTGTGACTGGTTGAACTATCTCACCAAGGACTATTCTGAAGTTTTACTGTCATTGTGTTCTCCGAACTTTATCCAAACTGCCCTCTCAAAGTCCACAAGATGCAGCAAAGGCATGCCTTATTTATGTAATCTCTGTAAAATAGTTGCACTAATACATACATTAATGAACTGGAATATTTTAAAACTTGTATTGCAGCACTATTATCCTGGTTTCACAGACAAGGCTTAAGTCCAGTAAGTCCAGTCCAAGGCTAATGTGTGTTTGAGATGTTTTAACTTGCACTAACAAATATAAGTAAATATACTCGAAAAACTTCTGAAAAATTATGAATTCTTAAATTCATAAATTCTTTATGACTTACCCATTGTTTTGAATAAAATAAAAATAATGTAAAATAATGTAGGGTGTAACACTGCAGTTTTTAAATTGTTTAACTCTTACAGATAACTGTTTTAATTTCCCTTGCTTTTATTTTGTGTTTATTTTCTATGCAAAGCACTTTGAATTGCCATTGTGCAAAAACTATATTCCTTTCTTTGTAAAGCATTTTGAATAACTGTTTTAATTTTCGTTGCTTCTATTTTGTGATTGTTTGTATATCTTGTAAAGCACTTTAAATTGTCATAGTGTATGACATGTTCTATATAAATACACTTGCCTTGCCTAAATCCAATTGTTGTTTTTTTTAATCCACAAAAAATGAATCAAATGTGAAGTTATTTAGAAGTTTATTTTATAATGCAAATGATCAAAAATTAAAATTAAGCTCTGTAAACACTTGCAATTTTGTCTCGTCGGGTAATCGGGCAATCAGTTTTTTTAAAAATGTAAAAATTGCAGAAAGGTTTATGTGATGGGTAGGTTTAGGGGTAGAGTTAGTGTAAGGGGATAGAATATACTGTACAGTATAAAACCATTATGCCTAGTCCTCACAAAGATAGTAAAACCAGACGTGTGTGTGTGTGTGTGTCTGCTACTTGTTAAATGGATAGTTTACCCATGATATTTTAATTTTGTCATTATTTACTCACCCTCAAGTTGTTTCAAACCTGTATGAATTTCTTTCTTCTGTTGGACACAAAACTCCCATAGTAGTCCCTAGTAGGCTACTGATGGGTAAACATACTATGGAAGTCAGTGAATGGGGTCCATTAACATTCTACATATCTTTTGTGTTTGGCAGAAGAAATAAACTCATACAGGTTTGAAACAACGTGAAGGTGAGTAAATTATGACAGATTTTTTTATTTTCTCTGTGATCTAACTATTTCACTGCAAGATTCAGTAAAAGTTTGAAAGAACGAATCATGGCTGGACATTGTTCTCCACATGAGGGTTTATTACACCTGCACCGCATAGGTGTTTTCAGCATCAGTGTTTTATAGTTGATTTCCTCACTGTTGATTTGCATTGCACTGACTGGTGAGGAGTATCCTAGCTAACTTAATGTTTGAATGGAAGTTAAAAAAACAGTTGACAGCAATTATGTTTTTAGCAACAAGTAAAATCAACCATCTAATCCTCATCTTATAGTCATTTTGGTATCAACTTGATTCCAGGTTAGATTCCATAAATTCCAAGAATCGATTCTGAACTAATATTTCCTATTTCTATTGAGTCAGAGATCCTGTGTGATTACTATGGATTGTTTTCAGTTGAATTGTGGAAATTACTAAACAAATTGTGAAAAAAATAAAGTGTTCATGCAGGCGTAAATGTCATTCTGTAGGCCTACTGTAAAAATTATTTTTGCAAAAGTAACAAATAAATTGATAGCAATTAGCTTAATACACATCAGTCAGATAAGTCAGCTTAAGCAAGATAAAACAAATATATAAGCCAAACTAATCAAATAACTGCTACTGTGTATGTGAACAATTGATGTCTCAATTAGCTTTTTGTGATAGTGAATTAGTTAAATTATTACCGCTGCTGTTGAATTGAATGAGGCTCTTCTGATTACTTGATTCCCTCTGGCCGGTTGCACCAGCTGGAAAAACACCCGTTTCTAAATCTAGGATGGACATAATATGCAACTCATGCTGCTAGGACCAATGTCCACATACACGCTGCAAAGTTCTGGGAATTACATCCGCATTTATGCCGGATTCACTCTTGAAATAGCAATTGACATTGATAGCCATAGCATTGTTTGTTCCCGAATAAAGCAGCCTTTTTCACTGAAATGGTTGAAAAGTCTGAATAGTGACAACAGTCCTTGCCTCCATCTACTGGAGTGGAAATCGTACTACTGAGACTGGAGGAACTGAAGGAGACTGTGACAGAGTCTGTGGGAGCAGTGCTGTAACGGCTAAAGAGAGACAGTCATTAAAGAATGTGTCAGTCTACAACTAAAGAGATCAGGGCTGCGTTTCCAAAAGCATTGTGAAAGAAGATGATCACAGAGAACACTGGTGGCAATGGTCTCCCAACGCTATCTCACGACCAATTCGTACGAATTTGTACGAATGATTAAAAGGTGGCTAATTCGTACGAATTCATACGACCTCACTCGTACGGATTCGTACGATTTGTCTAAACCCACGTGATGGGTAGGTTTAGGGGCGGGGTCAGGAGTAGGTCATTCGTATAAATTCATACGAATTTGGAATTCGTAAAATATGTACGATTTAGCAAAAATCCTACAAATTCGTACAAATTCGTACGAGTGAGGTCGTATGAATTGTTACGAATTAGCCACTCGTACAAATTCGTACGAATTGGTCGTGAGATCGGGCTGGGTCTCCACAATCAACTTGGGCTTACAATGCTTGGTTTTGACCTGGATCAAATCATCATTTTGTGTTCAAAACTTTTTAGTAAGATCGGGATACCTTTAATCCAAAAAAATCAGGATTATACTGAATCTGATCCCAGCAGAAGGGTGGATTTAAAGAACAAAAATATAATTAAACTTTAAAACTGGTCAAAAACACAACATTTGTATCATGTAATATACACACACATTTTTATTTTGTTTTTGATTAGTTTAACTGTTAAAGTAATACATTATAAGTAGACATTAGGCTATATATTAGGCCTTTCGGTAGCCTACTGTAAAGTAAAAAAGAGATTTTGGCGCTATAAAATAATCCCCAAACAGCTGTAAAAATCAAAAAATAAATAAATTGTTATTTCAAAGTGGTTTTTTTATCACTGTTTCTAAACAACATTGGCACAATCGTTGAACCAGTCAAAAGATCTTTGCAAGCGAACACAAGTAAAACTGTGCTTTAAACAGTGTAAAATAGACTTGTTTTTCACTGTCTGCTGAAAAAAGTTTTAATTTAGAGCGATCAGTCACGTGACATGATTCAGGCGATTGGCGTCTGTCATGCTACATTGCTAGTGATTGAAAAAGTTTTTTAATGTTTAAAACAATTATGCTAATGAAAAATGTTATCACTTTAAGAAAGAAACTCCCCAAAATGTATGAAATCAAAATAAAATCACTTATGCATGATGCACTGAAAAAATTGCAAACACAATCAATATTTTAACTGGCAGTAAATAAGGCATTGCATTTATTTTTAAAATGATTCACTTGTTTGTGTGTTTGCTAAAAAATAGATGACCCTAGGCTTGAAATAGTGGAATCTTAAAAACAATGACTTGTTGCTGGAGCTGCAAACAACACTGAAACTAACACTTATTATCTGCAGGATCACAGCATGAGTATGAGGTCATGGATATATAGAGTGATGCAAATGCTGCTAAATATCAATCTTATTTTTCACATGCACAGTGTATGACACATTTTAGTATTTCTCATTTACACAGACACAGAAAAATCACAGAGTATATTTTTATCAAACATTTTCCATTCTGTACTTTATTTTGCAGTAAAACATTGTTTTGCATAAAGAGGAAGTAAAACTGTTGAAGTTTTTTAACCCCACAAGATTCACAGAAACACACTCTATTCACAGAAACACACTCACATTATTCACACCTCAAGACGAGCAAACACTGATGCACATTAACCACAAACGTCCATTAATAACATTAAGAATTTTAATTATTAATAACATTTTAACTTTAATTTTAACATTAATAATTCTGTGGTTTGAGTCTGTTGAATTAGATATAAAAATACACATGTTATTCTGATTTATGTATATCGATCAGTGACTTTTAATCTGAATGCATTGAGAATGCGCTGCTAAAACACAAAATGGCTGTTTAACACAAGCTGGGATTTCCTGAACATACACAGAGTAAAACTGAAAATACACAGCTTAAAATAAATATGTGTGAACAAATATCTGAGCCGTTCCCGTGTGAGCTTTAACATCAGTCCCATAGAGATGGTGTTATCTATGTAACTTTACACTCTCCCCATCAATTTGTGTATTCAGTTAATGTATGATAAATGTGGATGAGTTTTGGGCTTCAGGATCCAAAGTAAATGTTCAAAGCTAGAAACTCTTGAATAAAATCTGGTCAATGTCCCATGATGATCAACTATCTCTATGTAATTCTTTGAGCTTTTAACCTTTACTATAAGTGAAACACATTAACATGCAGGATCACAATAAACAGAAAATAAATAAAATTAAACGCAACAACTAAAAACATATTTGAGAAAAAGTAAATAATATTCAGAGTTTGTATGCACTTAAAAAATTGGTTTATTGCAGCGTTCTGAAATGTGGTGTAAGTGTCATGCTCTTAATGCTCTTAACCTGCGTACACAATGTCTGATATCAGTAATCAGCTTTAACCAAAACCCTGTGTTACTTTAGTTATCTCTCACACACATGCACTCTTCAGAAAACAGTAAGAACGTAGCTAATGCTTTTGCAGGGCCATAAGCTTTTACGAATACAGTGCATGTAAGCATGAGCAACGCTTTTGAATCTTAAACAGCTTTGTTGCAATAATCTTTCTAGTGTGCATGAAAACCTTATTGATATGAACATCAATAATGAGGAAAAAGTCTCACAGAGAGTATATTTATTGTCTGGTGATGACACCTGCGTATTTCACCTCATCCTCCTGTTTAACACCCTGAAAGAAAACACACACAGAACATACAGAGATACAAATTGTCAATATTCATAGTACGCAATGCTGAGTTTAGTCAAAAAATAAATAATTGCTAGAATTGAAACGCTGGAAAGAAGAGAAATATATCATGCCAAATTTAATATATATATATATATATAATGGTTATATATGGTTATGAATTAAGTCAGTGTTGGATTTAGGCATAGACAGCACAGGCACATGCTAAGGCTGATCAATTAGCGCAAAAATCATAGTCATGATAATTTTGGTAAATATTACAAATATTTACAAATAACAATAGCGATAAATATTAAGCATGGATTTGCTGGAAATAACATTGCTATGATATCTAAATTTTGGAAACCAGGGAAATTTCACAATTCTCTATACTAATTTCGATAATATGTTACTATGCACACAAATAAGCAAATTACAAACAATAGGACTTATAAAATAGAAAAGAGATACAAATGAAGCAAACAGTGCTTTAAGATTTTCATGCAAGTATCAACAGGCTACTAAACGATTTGAATAATCAAATGTAAAATAAAACAGCGTAGTCTTCTATGGAAGTAAAATAATGCCAAATGTTTTTGAAACAAAAAGCTTGTTGAATTGTACTACTTGAAAAAAAAATATGCATTGCATTAACCCTGCTTGTATTTTAATGAATTGGATTTTCAGGGTTTGTATTTTTATGGGCTGAAATTTAGCATCGTTGAATATTTAAGCTGTGAATATTTAAATTCAAAACATGTCAAACATCTTTTCATTAGTAAAATTTCAATAATCCATATTCACCTTTCATATTTCACTTCCAAAATATTGAAAACTGATTCCAAACTGGTTAAAAATACAACCTATAATATTCAACAGGCGGTTTTCGGTCCATTTTATTTCGCTTTGCAAATTCGCTTCCAAAAATTCAGTGGTTCAAATTCGACAGCAAATTCAACGTTGACGTCCAGGAACTGCAGGAAAAGCAGTAGATTACCGAGCATAATCTCCATCTGCTGTTATTCCACCTCACCAGCAGGGGGCACAAGCGCACGTTGTTGACGAAGACCAGAGCAACAGTTAGAGCAAGCCATTCATTCATAAAAACTCATTTACAACAATTGAGCATGCATTAAATTTTTTGTGATGGTTTTCTGGGTCAGTATATGCGGAAAAGATGATAAAGAAACAAAAGCTGTTTTTATGTTTCATTCATTAACTTCATTGTTACCTTCCCTGTGTAGCCTTGCATGTTATCAACTTTTCTACCATGAACGGGATTATAATCGATTTCCCTCAATACCTCATCGTCATACTCAAGGATTCCCCTTCCATCAGGACAAAACGCTTAACGTAGTTTAATGGACTAATACAGTGATTTAAAAGACCAAACTCGCACCTTATTGGGGAAGTATGCCTAGTACATACTTGTTAATATTCCTACATACATAATTAATTTGGGAAGGGTCATAGCACTTTCATATTGTTGTTCTATATTGTTAGTTTAACTGTAAGTCGCTTTGGATAAAAGCGGCTGCTAAATTACTAAATGTAAAATTGTCTTGACATTCGCACATTTAGGGACTGTCTCTAAAGTAACATTGGTAGTCCTATTAGACCTAAACGTTTCTAACTTCAATAGCAAACTTCAAATTATTTGAATGAATTGCGCATTATGCCTGACACCTACATGAACACTTTACAGTTGGTTTTATGACTGTAAGTCGTTCTCTTCAAATGCTATTGAAGTTAGAAACAGCAGATGGAGATTATGATCGGTAATCTACTGCTTTTCCTGCAGTTCCTGGATGTCAACGTTGAGTTGACTGTCGAATTTGAACCACTGAAAATTCAGAAACCACCTGAAAACCACCTGTTGAATATTATAGGTTGTATTTTTAATCAGTTTAAATATTTTGGAACTGATTTTGGAACAATTCAACAGGCTTTTTGTTTCAAAAACATTTGGCATTATTTTACTTCCATAGTCTTCTCTATAAGAATAAACCTTTGTGTTATTCCTATTAAAGCTTTAAATCATTCAGTCAAGAGCAGTAAGTGATTTTCTCTGTCTTTTGTTGTTTGATTAACATAAATGACATGGACGGCATCGGGTTTATTAGGCTGCTGTCACTTTAAGACTGAATGCACGGATCCAATATACTATATACACAATTATTTTCCCCCAATGTTTTACATTTAATGATGTCCTAAATACTACCTTTATAGGGCTTGAAAGTGGTAGTTGCTTAGACGTTCAGTGAAATCTCTCAGATTGTCGTTTCGAAGATGAATGAACGCTTTACGTGTTTGGAACGACATGAGGGTGAGTAATTAATGACAAATAAAAATTGGGTGAACTATCCCTAACATTATGAAGCGTCGGAACCCCGTTGGATTTACAACACGTCAATTTCTCCACTTCTCACGAAATACATGAAAGTAAGAGGCCGGTGAACTGGGAGAAGAATAGGGTCAAATGTAAAGCTAATTACACAATGTGTAGCCTATCTGATAGTGATATGAATAAAACGTGTCGTCTTATTATAATAGAAAGGATTATTATTGCCGCTTCCATAGACATCAGTGTGTATTTTACAAACTCAAAATCATTGTTTTGCTAGTACTTATGTGTATTTAAATGTCTGAAACCTAAAATAAACATTATGTGGTTGAAAAAACACTCAATAGTTGTGATATATGACAGCACTGAGTGCGTCCGTCTCTGGCTCAGCACCAGCCGACGCGCGAAAGCACATTTGAATTTAGCAGTTGATCACGTGATGCACTGACCGTTCTAATCACACCGGTGTGATCGTTCGCTCCAGGGACCAGCCAAGACTGATCACAACGGTGTGATCATACGTGTGAAAGGGTTATAATCACTGACAAAGACAATTTTATTGACAGTTTTTGCTCCATTTAACCAATGAAATTAGTTCCATACAAAGCAGAACAATTGCATCCCCCAGTATCAGTGGTGTTTCATTTATGAATGAATGTCAGTGTGCATGTCTTCATATCAGATAAAAAATTATACTCAATTGAGCACTGACGTTTTTTCATGCACATTTTTTAGATATTTTAAATTCTTAAAATGTAAACAAACGTATGTGCTTAATTGAGGCAGATACACTTTTATACAATAGGAAGACAAACACAAACAGATGGAAACACATTTACCGAAAAAAAATCACTCATTAAGCATTGTGCATGATTCGCCTTGACAGAGGATGTGATTGGATAACTGGAGTAACCAGCGTACCATTCGCATCACAACATCATTGGCGGCTGGTGGGTTTTAAAACAGAGGCACACAATTCTAGCGATCAGATTTTTTTATCTGATGTTTTTTTTTACCCTCAAGTCATCCTAGGTGTATGACATTCTTCTTTCAGACGAATACAATCAGAGTTATATTAAAAAAAAAATTTGGGTTCTTCCAAGCTTTATAAAGAAAGTGAATTGCCGTTTATGTTTTGAAGTCCATCAAAGTGCATCCATCCATCATAAAAGCAATCCACAAGGCTCTGCGGGGGTTAATCAAAGCCTCCTGTGTCCTGTGAATAGATGTGTTTGTGTAAGAAAAATATCCATTTTTAAAACTTTATCATCAACTAAAAGAACTAGCTTCCGGCAGACGCATGCACCGATTACGGCAAGAGGTCCTCGCTGCAGCCTGTAGCACGATGACGTAGCTGGATGGTCCAATACGTAGTGGATGGAGGTGTGTTTTGGTCATAGACGCATGCACACTATAGTCAAGTCAAGTCATCTTCATTTATATAGCGATTTTAACTATGTAGATTGTTTCAAAGCAGCTTTACAGAGACAAACATTTTAAGGTAACAGGGACTGTTTTGGCTTTATAGCGGTTCTTGAATAATGTTATTTTCCAGCTAAAGTTAGTTTTGATTGATTCACTTTCGCAATTGCGTGTTATAAAGTCAGAATTGGGTGAAATAAAGTCAGAATTCTGTCTTTTTTCTCCAATTCTGAATTTATAACACATAATTGCGAGTTTATATCTCCCAATTCTGACATCTTTTCTCTAATTGCGAGTTATAAAGTCAAATTCTAATGGAAAAATTACTTTTTTTTAAACCTCATAATATCTCACAATTCTGACTATATAAAACGCAATTGCGACTTTATACCATGCAATTCGGACTTTATATTTCCCAATTGCGTATTTTAAAGTCAGAATTGCGAGATATAGGCCATAATAATGCAATTCTGAGATAAAAAGTCAGAATAGTGAGATAAAAAGTCGCAATTACCTTTTTTATTTCTCACTCTGTGGCGAAAACAAGCTTCCATAGACATGTCTTGCAGACACTGAACAGCAAATTAAGAGGAACCTATATGTAGGCTACAGATCAATGTGGAAAATATAGCCATTAAAGAAGGAACTCTTACCAGGCAAAATATCATTAAGCACTTTTTTTTTTTTCTTTTTTTGGACATCTGACAAGATTTATTTTCTTGATGCTGTTATTATTTTTGCATTTTCCCTTGAATGTGTACTTATTTTAAAATGTTTACAGACCTTTGTATTGTACCTTTAAAATTACAGAGACAATTAGGCTACTTGACAATTTTTTGCTTAATTCCACTCAACAGCAAATATGACCTGAATAAAATAAAATGGCTTTATTTTAAAATGTTCTATATACACGCATTAAAAAAAAAAATAATTGCGGTGAGGACATGCTATTAATCTATCAAATTTAGGTTTAAAATCTATCAAATTTAGGTTTAAAATCATGTGATGTTGAAAATAATGTCAAATTAACTATTTAGCATGTAGCCTAGAGTGAAACTCGGATAACTTAAGCATCCCATTTATGTAAATAATTACTTATTCGTCAATAATTATATATAACTAGCCTATTTAACAGTACTAGGCTACTACTAAACAGGTTAGAACATCATCTCAGTACAATATTGCAACTTTATATAACGCAAATGTGACCTAATAACACACAATTGCGACTTTATATCACGCAATTCTGACTTTATAACCTGCAATTGCGACTTTATATCCATTCTGAGATAAAAAGTCAGAATAGTGAGATAAAAAGTCGCAATTACCTTTACATACATGTCACCTCAGACCAGCGAATTATAACCCAGAGATCGGTACTGCGCATGCGTCTATGACGTCACCAAAACACACCTCCATCCACTACGTATTGGACCATCCAGCTACGTCATCGTGCTACAGGCTGCAGCGAGGGGTGTCTCGATTACGGTGCAAGAGTGACCCTTGACCCGACGCACAAAGTAATGACAAACGAGGAAGCGCAGAGGATAGAGCAAAACAAAACAGCAGTCACGAATTAGAAGTCTAAAATGACGATTTTTAAAGAGAAATGTCGGAGGAGCTTGAGTTTTTTGCTCAGCCCTGTTTGTTTGAACCGCGAGAGGAGTCTAAACTTTTGCTACTCCTACATCCTACGTCATACATGCGTCACTGGTTACTCTTGTGGCGTAAGTCGACCTGCTTAATACGTGTATGGCCATTTGCCGGAAGCTAGTTATTTTAGTTTAAATATGGACACATTGATTAATTTCAGAAGGCCTTTATTAAGCCATTAACTATTAGGGGTGTAACGATTCATTCATTTTCTCGATGCATCGATTACAAATCCTGACGATGCATATGCATCGATCTTGAAACGTGTATTTGGAATCGTGAATCGTTTATTTCGGTCAAAATTCGATCTAAAATGCTAAGAATCGAATAATTTGCGATTCTATAGCGATTCAGTGCTTTAAAACATATAAACATACAAATACAAACATATAAATTAATGAGGCGTTGTGCAGCGTCATTTTGCGTCCTCACAGCTCTCCTTCACATACTCGCTACCATCTTTCACTGGATTTCGCTCGCGCTCGGTCCCATATAGCTCTCATCTACAGATGTTTGAGCAGTCCATGTTTGAGCTCTCCTCAGGACAGACAGCCACTGGTGTTCACATGAGCAGATGACAGCTCTCTATCGAGAAAGCAAGCCATTGATAAAGCTGCCATATCATTGCGCAGGCACTGCTATGAAACAGCGCGTTCGTTGCGTGGAAACGTCACCGTTATTTCCTTTAAGATAAGATACTGAAGTTGTATGGAAATGGGTCATACTCGTCCTGAGCAGTTAAAGTAAAACCCCACTTATTCAAGGGTGCGCATGTATTACATGGAAAGAGAAAACGTATAATAGGTGTCTAAAATGCACACGCTTCCGATTAATCATGAATGAAATGTAACTTAATGTCGTTAAACTGAATGTACGAAGAACACTAATTACACTGATGAATAAACCACGCGCGCTCTTATTTCAATCAGATGCGCATTAAATGTGCTATATGGAACTTTTCTACTAAAATAAATCCTTTTTTTATTGCCTGTGTGTGAAGGGGTTGTAATCACACATTACAATGAACCACTTGTCGAGTTTTGCTATTACCTCTGAAGGCCAATATTCCTATTTCTATGTGAAGTCTCCGGGTCGGATTTACCGCGAAATCCAACGGATGTGACGTACATGCACGCTCCCGAGCCTCTCTCCTTATATACAGTCTATTGTAGACGGTCAGGGAGTTACGTCCGGTTAGAGGCGCACGTTTTTCGGCTTATATCTCGGTCAATCTTTGATCAATATTCCCAAGACTGTAATCGTTCGTAGTGCTGGACGGGGCCTTTCGAACGAGCCCACCCCCGAGGTCCAACTCGCCCGGCTCCCCGAGTTATAGCCGTTCGAAATCGGGGGTCCCAGTGAACGGCGATCCGGTAGGGGGCATCCCCGAGCCCTGCCACTCTAGCGTTCGGGCAAGGGTCCCCCTGGGACCTCCTCCCCCGAATTTGAGCTCTCTGGGTCTTTGCGTTCCAGAGATACGAGCAATATTTTTTCTGAGATCGTGACGTCACCTGCGTCCGCAATTTTGCAGCGTGCCCGATGGTTTTCTGCTAATATCTCCGTGAAAACACCACCAAAAACTATGGAACTTATATGGTTCTTTTCAGCTCGACTAGATGGTCCCAACGAGCTCAGTGCTCGCCAAATCCGTCTAGTATTCGCCGAGATATTTGCGTAATAGACGGTATTGTCTATGAGTAAATTATTTTTAATTTAAAATAATACACGAGCGCTCTTGTAAAAATAGGTTGCAATCTGAAACATCACCGCTAGAGGCCGCTAAAAGTTACATAGAGCACCTTTAAAGGTGCATTCGTAATCATTAAAGGATTAGTTCACTTTTAAAAAAACTTTTGCTGATAATTTACGCCCCCATGTCATCCAAGATGTCCATGTCTTTAAGGTTTTTGATGAAAACATTCCAGGATTTTTCTCCATATAATGGACTTCAATGGGACCAAAACGGTTCAAGGTCCAAATGACAGTTTCAGTGCAGCTTCAAAGCTTTAAACGACACCAGACGATGAGTAAGGGTCTTATCTAGCGAATGCCCTGTGATGCCCGTTCATGATTCAGCTGTTCGAACTCGTTCATCAAAATGAACAAATCTTTTTTCGAGTCATTTAGTTCATTTCGTTCTTCAGTCGAAAGGAAATTAATGATTTTGATGAAAACATTACGAATGTTTTCATCAAAATCATTAATTTCCTTTCGACTGAAGAAAGACATGGACATCTTGGATGACATGGGGGTGAGTAAATTATCAGCAAAAGTTTTTTTTTAAAGTGAACTAATCCTTTAATATAGCACAAGTAGACACCCGGAGCGTTTTCTTTCAGAATCACAAGGAAAATGTTCAGTATAAAGAGAACAAAACTAACTTTTCCTCATGGAATAGCTACTCTAAGGTTTAGTTGGGAAAGTTTGTGGTATTTTTATTCTCACAATGGAGGGATGTTTATTTATACGCAAATTTATATGCTTTGGACATATTTTTTATAATAATAGATTCATTAAAAACTAACATAAAATAACGTTAACAATAGACAAAATGTCGTTGTTTTTTTTGTTGTTGTTGTTGTTGTTGTTCCCACTCTCTGACCCCCGAAGGCCACTGTATAATTCACACCCTGACTAAGCCCCTTTGGGGGAAGCCTTTTTAATAATCATATGAATGCATATAAAAAAAAAAGAATTGAATCGCATCGAATATTAATGTGAATCGTATCGAATCGAATCTTTCTGAATTTGCACAAATCGTTCTTGAATCGAAGCGAAAACCTATGAATCGTAAGTCGAATCGATTCGCTGCCTACCCAAAGATTCACAGCCCTAATCATTATAAAGCCTGGAAGAGCCAGGGCATTTATTAATATAACTCCGATTGTATTCGTCTGAAAGAAGAATGTCATATACACCTAGGATGACTTGAGGGTGAGTAAATCATGGGCTAATTTTCATTTTTGGGTGAACTATCCCTTTAAGAGCACATTCACTCACTTAATGAAGCTGGTGGCTGGAGCCTATATCCAAATTAAGCATGGGTCCTTTGATTTAATTGCAGCTGTTGTTTGAATGGTACTTTAGTAAATTTGTTTGCAAATATTCAATCTCTCTACTCTCCATAGTTGCATCAGCGGTAGCGGTTCAAACTAAAATCACGTAATTTAGGCTACGTCTCATCAATGATTGGTTGATATACCAAGGGAAGCTTCCCTCCTCTGCCATGTTACTTTTCTCAGCACTCCTAATCGCTGAAATTGAATCATCTTACCGAATTCTGTGTGTTTCTTTTGTAGAATGTAGATAACGTAGGTTATCTCTTCATCACGAGTCTCATCTGTAAACAATAATAATAGATTCATTAAATCAACAAAGTGGAATCACTAAACCACTTTTCATCCTAAAAATATATTATTTAAAATTGTGAGGGCCAGGATTTGTGTCATACTTAATTCTTATACCTTCATCTTTTCATTGATCAATAAATAAAAGGTCTATATTTGTTTGGTTTAATATCATTATTTGTCATTGAGTTATTTGGCTTCAGGTTAAAATATTAAAACCATTTAAAATTCTTCTTCGGCTAAAATGTGATTTTTAAAAACACAGCTAAAATTGTTAATTAAAGTTAATTTTGGTGAATAAGGTAAAAAAATTACTTGCATGAATAGGAGAAAAACATTTATTGCACGTTTTCTGTAATTTTATGTTTAAATATGCTAATCAGGCTATATCTAATTAAATATGCACTAATTTGCATTTTGAAATGACGTTTTTCTGAAGATGAAAAAAACAAGGTTCAAAATTATTGTTGCATTGTGTTGATATATTCAAATAAAGACATTTACAGAGGGCATTATGAATATCTTTATGAGATGTTATGAGAGAGAGAGAGAGAGAGAGAGAGAGAGAGAGAGAGAGAGAGAGAGAGATGACTGGGTGCAGATCGCGATCGCGGAGCAGCAGGTTGATTTAGAACGCCAACTTTTGTTGAATTTATTTGAAATCTACACACGCAAACAGACAAAGTGTAGTAACATAAAGACCTAAATGTGTATTTTGAACTTTTTTCCAGCACAAGTCTGAAAGAAAACATGTTATTAAAGACAAATAGCCCAAAATCTCAAAATTGACCAGTGAAAAAAAAAAAGTTGCCTGCCGTGTCTCGCCTTAAGATGATTTGAAATGTTTAATGCCTGGTGTGTTGTGTGTGAATGGACCAGCCTAGTGTCAGAGAGAGTTAAACAGGAAGTTGATCTGTTTTTATGGGAATTTTAAAGGAAATGAGACTGTACCAACTTTGATGTATTAGAGGGGACATAGGAAAATGTGATGTCTTGATCAATGTGATTAATAGAATTATTTTTGCATTAACTTACATTTCAGCATGCCTCTAAATTTAGTTATATGTATTGTGTTCATTTCAGGGTTTGTGTTGTTACTGTTGTGATAATTTGTATGGTTTTGTTTCTTTTTTTCTTTTTTGCATGGTGTTGGCCACCTCCTATAAACTCAGTGTATGTCTTATCTAGAGTTAGGGTTATTGTGGTCCTCTGTCAGTTTGATAGGCTCAAGCATGATTACCGTATGTCCCTTTTGAATACTTGCTATTTCCTGTTATGTAACCTGATTGGAATATGACTTTTTTTTAACTGTTACCAGTGGCGTAACGAGCCAACACCGGGCCCTTATGCGGGATTATCAAGGCGGGCCCCCTACAGCATGTGATGACGCAATGTCCACGAGTAGGCTACCATGAATATGACAGGACAGGATCATAGAGACACAGCATATAAGAGATGTGGATGACTGACAAAATCAGGAGTAGCCTATACGCGCACCAAAAAAAAAACCAAACACACTGGTGAATGCGCACCATAACACAAGAAAAAACACTGCTGGTGACGGCGCACCATAACACATTGTTACTCACTGCTAGGACTACACACACACACGCCTGGGTCCAAATACAACAAAAAAGATGCTCACTTACATTATAGCTGCATTTTCTGGGCTTTCCTCTGTGAGAATATGCATGTTCACTTACAGACTCAGTCCCAATTCGAAACAAATTACACCAAAATCCATCATTGTTTGTTCCACACATGTGTTAAATGATCAGTAAAATATTTTGTCGTCATTATTTATTCAAATAAATTCGATATAAAGTAAAATGCGATCAGGCAACGCATTCTCACCCCAAGGCGTCATCTAACTGACAATTTTGACCATGCTTCAATATTCGACGCTAAAGGTACCCTTTAGCGTCAGTTAGTTGACGCGATCCCAGGGCGTCATCTAACTGACGCTAAGGGTAACGCGTCAGTTAGATGACGCGGGTAGGTTTAGGTCTGGCTTGAAGGGCGTCATCTAACTGACGCTAAGGGTAACGCGTCAGTTAGATGACGCCCTGGGATCGCGTCAAGTAACTGACGCTAAAGGGTACCTTTAACGTCGAATATTGAAGCATGGTCAAACTGATTCCCAAGGCGTCAGTTAGATGACGCCTTGGGGTGAGAATGGGCTGGATCAGACTAAAAGTAGTAAAATGCGATTAAAACGCGGGCCCCTGATTGCTCCGGGCCCGTAAGCAACCGCGTACCCTGCTTACCGATAGTTACGCCTGTGACTGTTACAATTTTACCTTTTTTCTCTCTAATAAGGCTTGATCACTTTTTTCACGCATAAGAAAGATTCAATAAAGACCACTTAGCTCCTTTGTTGTGCTAGACTCATGTTTTTTTTTTTTTTGTATTGATTTGCTAAGACTCATGGCAGATCCATCACAGAGATGTATTATAAAAGTTTATAATTATTCATTGATATATAATATTTCAGTTGTATCAGTAGTAGGAAACACTTGCCTTGATCAGTTTTTCTGTGTTTCCTGCAGATCCAGATCATCCCAAATGCAGCAACAATCAACAGAGATCCAGATGCAGCAGCAGAAATCAGCACTACCAGAAATGCAGGACCTGAAGAAGGACCTGAAGGAGGACCTGAAGGAGGACCTGAAGAAGGACCTGAAGGAGGAGGTAAAGGAGAGTGTGAGTGGTTTGTGCGTCTGGTGTTGTAGTGGCTAAAGAGACTTTTTCGTTAGTAGGAAAAAGTGTCAGGTCTGTGTAACGTAGCTGACATGGACAAACAAAGACAATAGTGCAGAGGACACAGGTGTAGTTTATTACAAGGTTAATAATTCAAAGATAGTGATGGCAATTTCAACACTGCTTCATGAAGCTTCTAAACCTTTACAAATCTTTTGTTCCAAATCAATGATTCAAATTGCCAGAGTCACGTGATTTCAGTAAACAAAGCTTTATTACGTCATAACTGTTTCGAAACAGTTCAAAATTTCAATCTCTAACCACTGAAGCGTGATGATCTCTGTCAACCCATGAATCATGAGGAGTCGCTGAGAACCAATGAACAAGTGTCTGTGGGTTTTACCTGATCTCTGATTAGTTTTATACATTTATAGATAAATGTAGTAATTAGACATTAGTATAATTAAAAGGAAGTCTCTTATTGGCCTGTTTAGCTGAGCCATTCACAGAACAAACTAAACAAACCCTGACAATTGATACAAGAACATATAGACACTTGATAATCTTATTAGATAATTAGATAATTATATTTGAAATATTTTACTTTAAAAAAAAAATTTAATTAATTTGTAAAAGGTGTTTTTATGCATGTTTGGCTCGGGTTATTGTTGCATTTACACTGTTCTGAGCACTAGGGGTCAACATGGAGACGGGTGTCGGATTGATTGTTTCGAAGCCTCGACCCAATACGGCACATTTGCTGTTTTAGTGTTACATAAAGGCTCGATCTGCCCACCACTATCCATAGATGTGAAACATCAACTTAGGAATTGACTTGCCTGATAACAATAACATGGAAACAGTATAACATTGTTGAATACAAAACAAAGTAACATGGCAAACATAAGGCCTTAAAGACTATGGGGATCACATGACAAAAGCAACCAATGATCAGACAGAACCAATGAGTACATGACACATGAAACAAATGAACCAATGAAAACAAGGCACATGGAAAGGTGAAGCACGTGACAGGATCACACCAAGGGAACAAGGAATCACAAGACCAGACTAAATTTCCAAATAAAAGGCATGAAAACATGAACAAAACCTAAAACAGACATGACAATCTGTAAAAAAATAAAAAACACCATGAAATCTCTGCATTATGAAAGTTAATGGGATGTCAGTTGGTGAGAGTTTATTGTGATGATAAACTAAATAATTTCACAATACATTTTCCAGCCTTTATCTGACCATCTGAAACGCTTGGTTTTAAAGCAGACTCACATTTAAGTGTTCAAAGTAAATCTGAATAATAGTAACCCGTTAAATACAGCTGTATATGATACAACACACTGAAAAAAACAGTGAGACATGTCCCAGCAGTCAAAGACTGTTAATGTAGAGCAACAATTATATTGATATAAAATGGAGCAAGAATGTGTCTAATTTGAACAACTGCTAATAGCAGACGGTTATTTGTTACGTTGGAGATTTTCCTGTTGACGTGAAAACGACTTCTCTTTCTCCACATTCTGATATTATAGCTAGCTCTTACATGTCATATGATCAAACACATTTTCAGGTGAACGTTCAGGTCCTAGCTGAAATGGTCACGGTTACCGAAAGGATAAGACAGGATTCTACAGTTATAATCAGAAGATGCTCTGTTTGAATGGAAGTCAATGGAGGAGAGGTTTCAGTATACAAAAATTCATCAGTTCATCATATATATATGGCCAAGTTTACATGAAATATAATTTGGACTGAGCTATATGGATTTTTATAAGAAAAATTATAACAGTGTGATTGAGGAATTATTTATGACACTACCCACTGTCAGAATCAAGAGACTCATGGCATTTTTCAGTGTTTAGAAGCGGATTAATATTTAAAATGGAATTGAAGTGTCATAGAGAATTTATTTTATTTTGTATATATTTTGTATATTTATTTTGTGATAACAATAAAATGCCACTTCTGTAATATATAATAGAGCTGTATTTCTGTACTCACCATAGACAGTAACATTGTATGTAGTCAATGAGTTGCTGCGGCTGATGCGGCTGATCTTAACTTCATAAACTCCAGTATGATAAGTTGTGATGTTCATGATGATCAGAGATCCAGTCTTATTGTCCAGCTTCAGTCTGTCTCTGAATCTCCCATCAAGATCATCAGAGATCGTATTGTTCACTCCATTGGTTTTAGCTATAAGACTCCTGTTAGTTCCAAATCTCCAGAATATCACATCATCTTTCTGTATTTCAGTGAGACTAGAGTTTAGAGAGACTGAATCTCCCTCCATCACTGACACTGACTTCAGTTCATCAGCAAACACTCCTGAAGAACACACAGAAACAGTCTCTCAGTCACACATTCAACTTTAAGTTGTTATAATGAAGCTTTAACTGAAGTTTGAAGTGGTTTCGAAATGATTACAAACTTTGAGAAAATAGAAAGATAGAAACAGCATCATGGGAAATAAATGGCAGGATGGAAAACGCAGATATCTGAGTTTACACAACTTCACACAGTTTACATTTCACGTTTTGATTTAGTGTTATAAGTTTCATAAGTAAATACAACAGTAGTAAACTTCTCATAGTCACATCTATATCTCAGTAATATCTGTGAATAAGAGTTAGAGCATCTTCTGACTGATTTAAATGGTTTACTGTTGATCTGAACTAACTTCTTCCAGAACACCAAAAAAAGTTTGTAACTTACCATACAGACGGCAAAAGTACAGCCAGAAAAAAAATTTTTTTCCTTGAAGCATTTTCTGCGGTATGAGCCCTGAGGTTTGAAATAGGGGTTTATACAGATTATCTGAGAGCGATGTGGACTCAGGTTAGTCATGTAGGAAAACTCTTACTTCTGCTTCTGTCTCTGTGTCTCGGCTGAGTGAGCATGCGTCTAGCGAGTCGAGGCGGCAACAGTGATGTTTTTTCACATTTGCATTGGGCTGTGTGTCATTGTGCTAATGATGCTGGATTGATTCAGACAACACAATCTTTGACTTGTAAGTCCAAAAATAACTGGATGATATGTCTTCAAGAGAACATGATTATTGAGGGTTTAAATGTTTTCACTAAATATAAAATTAATCTGTTGCTCTTCTAAACGTGTGGGTGAAACTGGAAACGTTTTTTCTTGTTTTTTTTTTTCTTTTCAAGAAGTACAAAATTATGGAAAAATTGATGGACTGGTGATCCCACATGAATTCAGGGTTTAATTTGTAGTCTTATGATCTTTTGTAGCGACTGTGTACCCTTTCTACCCGAGTCTCTCCTCTCATGTTTACTTCTGCCCTGTTGCTGGTTTTCACCTTGCCTGTTTTTGAGGATTGTCTCTTCCATTACTATAGACTGAACTGTTTTCTGATTCAGAGTTTTGAGAACCGTTTTGAATTGACTGTTTATGCAATTAACCGTAATATATTCTTAGTCAGTTTGAGTCCATACTTGAAAACGTACACAATCGTACGCAAAACACTGACATTATATGATGCCACTTTGATTCATAGGCTACTTATTTAAATGATGAATGTGTGTGAAAGACTGTAAATGATCCATCTATAATCTGGGTTGGGATTTTAGCATAACACTTGCTACACATTACATTACATATTTCACACAGTTGCGTAGGGCACTAAATGAAATGGGGATCCATACAGGAGGATTTTGTTGTTGTTTTTGCTCAGAAGTGTGCCCTCTCATGGTGACTATGTGCCAGAAGAAAAGAAAAACAGATATTATAAATTTAAATTATATAAAAAGTATAGTATGTGCAAAGCATTGTCAAATCCAACTCTATATTTTCAGCTATGTATACTGTAGAGTTATGAATATTTCTGCACTGTGAGGCTGGGCTGGCTCTGGGTAGTGTGGCAAAGTTAAGAAGTGCTCAAATTTATGCAAATTTGACGATTACAAGTGGGAGTGCAGAAAGAGATCTTCGAAACTTAGAAACAACAGCATTGTCAGTGAAAGATCCTTAAAGCATGCATGTAATATATGAGATTAAGATACTTTTTAAATAATTTTCTTTTAAATAACACATAAATTGTAGATACTAGCCAGCTATCACTGAAATTGATGTCCTGACACCTGTCTTTATGACAGCCTGTGAGCAGAAAAAAAATATAATTTAAATGTGAGCGACTTTAATCAGAAAACATGAAGTCTCTCTTACCTGTCAATCATTTTGTGCATTTTGATTGGCTGACAGGTCTTGAGGGTTTTGGAGAGAGGAGGCGTGGCCTAATTCAGTTTTAAGGAAGTTAACAGAACAGTTTAAACTGTTACAGTTTGTTCTCTACAAATCTTCACACTGACACTCTCAGGTTTTCAAACTTAAGTGTATCTATTTCAGACCACTGAACTGTTGAATAAAATGTTTTGCACGTTTGCTTTTTGCTGTCTTTGCTGTTGCTGTCTGGTTGGTGAGTTATAAACATGTTTTATGATTTATAGTTGTGTTATTTGTGTGGAGCTCTAATGAACTTCAGCTCCTCCATCAATGAATAAAAATTTAGATATTTTGTTATAACTGTTTACTTATGAAACTTATAACACTAAACCAAAACGTGAAATGTAAACTATATGAAGGTGTGTGAACTCAGATATCTGTGTTTTCCATCCTGTCATTTATTTCCCATGATGCTGTTTCTATCTTTCTACTTTCTCAAAGATTGTAATCATTTTTAAAACCACTTCAAACTTCAGTTAAAGCTTCATTAGAACAACTTAAAGTTGAATGTGTGACTGAGAGAGTGTTTCTGTGTGTTCTTCAGGAGTGTTTGCTGATGAACTGAAGTCAGTGTCAGTGATGGAGGGAGATTCAGTCTCTCTAAACTCTAGTCTCACTGAAATACAGAAAGATGATGTGATATTCTGGACATTTGGAACTAACAGGAGTCTTATAGCTAAAACCAATGGAGTGAACAATACGATCTCTGATGTTCTTGATGGGAGATTTAGAGACAGACTGAAGCTGGACAAGAAAACTGGATCTCTGATTATCATGAACATCACAACTTATCATACTGGAGTTTATGAAGTTAAGATCAGCCGCATCAGCTCATCGTATACAGATTCAATGTTACTGTCTATGGTCAGTAGAGAAATACAGCTCACTCTATTATATATTACAGAAGTGCCATTTTAATGTTATAACTAAGATGATTCAATTTTATTGTTCATGTACAAGTATATATCTTATGAAATATAAAAATAGGGGATGGGGTCTTGCATTAGACATAGCACACATTATGCAGTTTGTTAAAATGCCTTCAGTGATGATCAGAAACTGGAGGGGATATGAACTATTTTTGGTCTCTAGAAGTAAAGACACATTTGTGCATTTTTATTATATGAGACTCTCAACTGCATATGCCCGTTTTAAAAGTTGTGTCTGCTTATACTAGGCTCTAAAAGTACTTTATGCTACTTTTGAGTGTTTAGCAGAAAAAAAAGCTTTGGGACATAATATCACGACATAAAATAACGTCTTGAACTGTTGCTCTCTGTCACATCCTGTCACAATAAACTGGCCTGTCAATCATCTTGATTGATTGAAGATAAAATCCTTCTAAAATTTAATTTCATTTCATTTACCGTATCGTGGGTGATAAAACGGTATCGTATTTATCGACCGTACACCATTGTCGGTAACAATGTAAAAAATGTTTGATATAGGCTCAACATTTTAATTAAAATGCGCACGCATTGTCAGTAGATCTTAAACAGCCTATCAGATGTTTTGATAAATCCGCGTGCTACCATAGACAAGCAAACAACCAATACGATCTAAACAGCCAGGTTGTGTTGCTCTCGTGTTCGGTTGCTTCACCACATTGACAGCACAATATCTCTTACAATTTTAGAGGTTTTAATGATACACGTATTCATATTGAACCGTTCAGTAGGAGGCTTTCAGTTTGGCACACATTACAAACCGATTCGTTAAATCAAGCAAATTTCTCTGCCATTCCTTTCTTTTTGCTGTATCGAAAACATACTGAACTGTGAGGTGTCGTATCGAACCAACCTTGAAATTTGTGAACCATTACACCCCTACTTAATACAGATGTTGATCTACCTCAGTTTGCCTTGATTGTTCTACATTTACACTTTTTACTTTGCACTCATTTTGTAACATTTTATTTAAGTTCAAGAGTTTCAAGAGTCACTTACTTTTTTATCTTAATATATAAAGAATACATTTTTGTTTGCATTTTATTTTTGACTTCTAAAACTAATATAATTTGTTATTTGCCTTAATAATGTGAAAAAAAAATAGTGGTTTAAATTCAAAATTAAAAAAAAAAAGGTTATAAAAATGTCAATAATTATCAATACCGAACAAAATTTATGGAAGTAAAATAATGACAAATGTTTTTGAAACAAAAAGCCTGTTGAAATGTACTTATTGAAAAAAAAATATGCATTGCATTAACCCTGCTTGTATTTTACTGCATTGTATTTTTAGGGCTTGTATTTTTATGGGCTGAAATTTAGCATGGTTGAATATTTAGGCTGTGAATATTTCAATTCAAAACATTTCAAACACATTTTCATTAGTACATTTTCAATAATCTATATTCACATTTCATATTTCACTTCCAAAATATTCAAACTGATTAAAAATACAACCTATAATATTCAACAGGCGGTTTTCGGTCCATTTTATTTCGCTTTCAAATTCGCTTCCTCAAATTCAGTGGTTTAAATTCGACAGTAAATTCAACGTTGACATCCAGGAACTGCAGGAAAAGCAGTAGATTACCGAGCATAATCTCCATCTGCTGTTAGTCGACCTCACCAGCTGGGGGTGCAAACGCGTGTTGTTGACGAAGATAGAGCAGTTAGAGCAAGCCATTCATTCATAAAAACTAATTTACAACAATGTAAGTGTATCTGTGATTATTATGAGGTCTGTTTTATGTGAAATTCAGTGTCTTCACGATTACTTTTCCTGTGTAGGTAGCATCTTTCTCTACCGTGAACGAGATTATAATGTTATTCCCCGACGCGGATGTACAGGTCCAATGTTACATTTGAGTTTGACATATATTTCTATTGGTTGTTTAGTTGCGGCGATTGTGCTGCATGCATTACTAGGGTTTCCCTCAATACGTCAGGATTCCCATGCTGGACATATAAAACGCTTAACCTAGCTTAATGAACTAATACAGTGATATAAAAGACCAAACACGCAGGCAAGCAGAAGGACTCAGAATATGAACTTAACGCGCAAAGTTTAATGCTCAGCGTTTCCCAGTGATACTGGCATAGTTGGCTTGACATTCGCACATTTAGGGACCGTCTCTAAAGTTACATACGACATTGGTATACACGTTTCTAACTTCAATAGCATTTGAAGAGAACGACTTACAGTCATAAAACCAACTGTAAAGTGTGCATGTAGGTGTCAGGCATAATGCGCAATTTATTCAAATAAATTGAAGTTTGCTATTGAAGTTAGAAACGTTTAGGCCTAATAGGACTACCAATGTTACTTTAGAGACGGTCCCTAAATGTGCGAATGTCAAGACAATTTTACGTTTAGTCATTTAGCAGACGCTTTCATCCAAAGCGATTTACAGTTAAACTAACAATATAGAACAACAATATGAAAGTGCTATGAACCTTCCCAGTATAATCTAATGCAGTACATGTATGTTGGCATACTTCCTCAATAAAGGTGCGAGTTTTGTCTTTTATATCACTGTATTATTCCATTACAGGAATTGCCAGTTTTGTCCCGACAGAAAGGGAATCTTTGAGTATGATGAGGTATTGAGGGAAACCGATAATAATCCCGTTCATGGTAGAAAAAGCTGATAACATGTAAGGCTGCACAGGGAAAGTAACAATGAAGTTAATGAATGAAACATATAACGTCTTTTCCGCATATATACTGACCCAGATAATCATCACAAAAAAACGTAATGCATGCTCAATTGTTGTACAGTTTTCATAAATGAATGGCTTGCTAACTCTATCTTCATTAACAACACGCGTTTGCACCCCCTGCTGGTGAGGTCGACTAACAGCAGATGGAGATTATGCTCGGTGATCTCCTGCTTTTCCTGGATGTCAACGTTGAATTTACTGTCGAATTTAAACCACTGAATTTGAGGAAGCGAATTTGAAAGCGAAATAAAATGGACCGAAAACCGCCTGTTGAATATTATAGGTTGTATTTTTAATCAGTTTGAATATTTTGGAAGTGAAATATGAAAGGTGAAAATGGATTATTGAAATTGTACTAATGAAAATGTGTTTGAAATGTTTTGAATTGAATTATTCACAGCCTAAATATTCAACCACGCTAAATTTCAGCCCATAAAAATACAAGCCCTAAAAATACAATGCATTAAAATACAAGATGTGTTAATGCAATGCATATTTATTTCAAGTCGTACAATTCAACAGGCTTTTTGTTTCAAAAACATTTGTCATTATTTTACTTCCATAAAAATTAAACATTATATTGTGATAATTTTTTTAGCTATATCACACAGACCTACCGTATCGGAGAGAAATGCAGTATCACATAATTGATACTGTGTCTTTCATGCGGATACTCTCCTCATATTTATTTAAATAATAATAAAAATAATCTCCTCAATTTTTTCCAAATTCAGTTTCCTCAAAAAAAAAATCTGGTTAAATTTGGTTTGAAACCTCTCACCTTCAGTTGCGCATATCCACCATGTTTTGTAGTTCCTCCTCCAAAGCGCAATGGATTGTGGGTAATATTAGCTGTTATAGTGAGCACGGATCCACACTTCGAAAATCCACCAGAAATAGTAGATCATCCAGAGACTTCTGGCACACTCTTTTCAACATACTATGCTTTGGGACACACTTATTTTAATCTCACACACTATTTAGGATGGATATTATAAACATTGAGACGCAGGGAGGGAGTGTTCAGGAAACCGTTTTGTGCCACTAGTAGTGCAGAATTTACACACTTAATATTCAATGATAAATAAATGCATTATTTAAGGTTCCTTCTGTCACTCTCAGGTCTGTTCTGATTGGTATTGTTCTTTTATGTCCTCAGGTTCACTGTAAAAAAAAATCCCGTAAAAAAACGGCAAATCTTTGGCAGCAAAGTTTCCAGACGGTTTCCGTTAAATTACAGCAAATAACCATTTCTCAAAATTACATGCAAAAACCGTAAAAATACAGAATTTACTTTACAGTCAAAATTGATTAAATTACAGTATATTACCGTTGATAATGGCTTATTAAACCATGGAAAAACGGATAAATTATGTAGAATTACATTAAAAAGACAGTCAAAATTGATTAAATTACAGTACATTACTGTTGACAATGGCCTAAGAAACCGTGGAAAAAACGGATAAATTATGTAGAATTACATTAAAAAGACAGTCAAAATTGATTAAATTACAGTATATTACTGTTGATAAATGGTTTATTAAACCGTGGAAAAAATGATAAATTATGTCAAATTACATTAAAAAGACATTTAACTTTCAGGTTAAACTGTAAATTTAGGGTTTTATAAAGTTATTTTATTATAATCCTGTCTATCTACCGTTTTTTTCTTTTAATATATAGTTTTTCTGTGTAAAATAACAATGAAATTATGTATAAAATGCAATAAATACATCAATTCAAATACAAATGTTTGTATATTTACAGTTTTAATTTGTACAGATCCAATTTCACAATTTTGACCAATCTCTAATTAAGAAGCCTACTTAATAATAGCAAGTTTACAGTCAAGTTAAATTAACTAAATGTATAAGTACAGAATACTTTCACATTTACAGTATTAGTAATTGAACAAACACTGAACGTCAAGATAAGTGATAGATAGGAAATACAAGCTTAGTATATAAATTTAGAACATGTAAAAATATCCACATTAAAAGGCAATTGTTGTATACCTCATTACTCTAATATAATTTTTTTTTTTTTTTTTTTTACGTTTACAATTATGTCCTCAGACTGTGTTTTCTGTTGTCATGTTTCTGAAGCTGTCACCCGATTGGTCGTCTCTGCTCTGGTGGGTGTGGCTGCTGCTTGTATTCTGGTGTATGACATCACATCCAGAAAAGTTGAACAGGAGAGAACATAACAGACGGAAAGACAAAGGAATTTACTTTTTATCTGACCTTTTAGATCAGTCAGTTTCTTTCTTATGAAATTTTTAGGAATAAGTGGGCATTTCCTATTAAATTTAGAGAGTATTATTCTGTGATAAAAGCCATTCCCACAGGTCTAATAATGTTAATGAGGAGCCATATGTTGTCCCTAACATTTGTAGAATTGAACCCGTACTTTTTTTAAATGGTGTGGACATTAACAGTAAAAAGTGCTCCAATAAATGTATTAGATTTATATTTTATAAAAATAGATCTTTTCAGCCTAGAGGGAATTTTTTTCTGGAATACTTTCTTTCCAGAGATTATTTTGAAAAAAACTTGGCTGCTGCCCTTTCGGTTTTGTATATTTGAGAAATACATTTGAAAGTACTTCATAATATTTATGTTAGTAACTATACTTCATCAAAATGTATGGATATTGATGAAAATTGTTCATTTTGTTTGGATCAGCCAGAAATAATTCTACATCTTTTCTTTGAATGTTATCATTCTAAAAAGTGATAACATTCTATCTGAGATCTATCTAAACATTTTCAACAGAAATCTTGTTATAACTGTGAATTAACATCTAAAGATGTTATCATATACTTTGATTCGAAAACTGCTTTTGTAAATTTTATGTTGAATCTTTTGATTATATTAGGTCATATTAATTTCATATTCATAAGAGTAAATTGAATAATTCTAAAACCTGTCTGAAGGTTTTTTTTTTGGTGATTTTCAGTTGTATATTGAGTCTTTCAAATGTATAGATAACAAAAAATGTAGTGATACAATTGTATTTCCTGAAGAATTGAAAAGTGAATTAATATATGTTGTTTTCTTCTTTAAGTAGTACCAATTAATGGTTTCTAAATTTCTCTTAAATAATTTTATGCATAATAGATATTCCTTATCCCCGTAATTATTTGCTTTTACTCCTTTATTGTTAATTTGATTGGTATATTTTTGGATGTCATGTTATTGTTGTGATTGTTGTAAGTTATGTCTATTGTTTAGTAAAAGATATATAAAAAAAGAACATAACAGACATCATCATCAGACCCTCACAGACTAATCATATAATATCACATTGTGCAACGTTTAGCAGGGAAGGTTGCTGTTTTAGCAGGGAAGGTTGCTGTTTTTTAAAATAATGTAGCTTTTCAGTCTTTACAGTATTTTATTTAATGAGGTATTGATGTCAAGACTCTCTCTTTCTGCCTGCTGGGAATCTGCTGCCATTCGGCTTTCGCCCAGCTGGGAAATTGTCATGTTTTCCATGGATATTAAAATTTATTTTGGAATGGGGGAAAAAAAGTTTTTTTCTTTCTGAGTGTTTCTTCAATTGTCAATTGCAGCATTGACTAATCAAGCATTTACATATTAAAACAATCTTTAATAGGACATTCTGTTTCAAAATTAACATAACAATCAGTAAAAATACAAGTAAATAATTTAGGGGGCACTTTAACTTTGAAGTGATTCAGGATGTCAGAGGCCCTGTCCCAAATGGCACCCTAAACACTCTCCGAAATCGCATACTCTTGAGTAGGTATTTTGAATTTGAATAATTGCTTCGGGGCTGCTAAAAAAGTATGTTCTATATAGCCTACTAAGCCTAGTATCAGTGTTGGGCAAGCTACTTAGAACATGTAGTGAGCTAAGCTAGCTGTTACTCTACATTAAATGTAGCTTCACTACACTGAAGCTACCACCCTGGGAAATGTAGCAAGCTAAGCTACAGCAATATGACAAAACTAGTTTACTACATCTAAGCTACTTTTTCAAATTAAAATTTTATATTGAACCAACTTAATTCCAAGTCTATCTCAGTGATCAATAAAATTGTCAATCAAACATATAGGCAGGTATAATTCGTCAGTTCAATTGTTTGAGTTCAACAACTGTTCCAAACCAATTTGGCAAAAAAAAAAAATGAAACAAGAACAAAACTCCAGGACTTTCAGGGTTTACACACAACCATACATAGACGACGATCGACAAACACTCAGGGAAAACACAGGGCTTAAATATACAAGGAATAATTGGATAATTAACAGAACACAGGTGATGAAACTGAACACAAACGAGGAGCGGGAAAACTTAACAGGACTAAACCAAAAACCACAAAGACAGGGGAAACCAAGATCACAAAACAGAACTTAAACACATTGACTCGTTACAGTACCTCCCCCCTCCCCGAAGGCGCGTCCTCGCGCCGTATAACATCCAAAGGGGTGGGAGGGTGGGCGCCCTGGAGGCTGACGAGGGCATGGTGCAGGTCCAGGAAGCCTCCAGGGCGGAGCAGGCTGTGGGCGTGGCCACGGCGGAGCAGGCTGTGGGCGTGCCCACGACGGTGCAGGCTGTGGGCGTGGCCACGACGGTGCAGGCTGTGGGCGTGGCCAGGGCGGTGCAGGCTGTGGGCGTGGCCACGATGGTGCAGACTGTGGGCGTGGCCACGGCGGTGCAGACTGTGGGCGTGGCCACGGCGGTGCAGACTGTGGGCGTGGCCACGGCGGTGCAGACTGTGGGCGTGGCCACGGCGGTGAAGACCCTTCAGGTGGCCACAGCGGTGAAGACCCTTCAGGTGGCCACGGCGGTGCAGACTGTGGGCGTGGCCACGGCGGTGCAGACTGTGGGCGTGGCCACGGCGGTGCAGACTGTGGGCGTGGCCACGGCGGTGAAGACCCTTTAGGTGGCCACTGCGGTGAAGACCCTTCGGGTGGCCACTGCGGTGAGGACCCTTCGGGTGGCCATGGTGGTGAAGACCCATCAGGTGGCCTTGGTGGTGAACTTTTTTCAGGCCTCCGTGGGTCTTTGGCCGGCCACGGTGAAGGCGTATAGCGCCCCCCCAAAATTTTCTTGGGGAGGACAGGCTCATGATCGGGAACTGACTTGACATTAACGGGCGCTGGGTCAACGGGTTCTGGGTCAACGGGCTCTGGGTCTGGGTCAACGGGCTCTGGGTCTGGGTCAACGGGCTCTGGCGCTGGGTCAACGGGGCTTCAGGGCTTGGCGCTGGGTCAACGGGCTCTGGCTGCTCTGGGTCAACGGGCTCTGGCCTGGCGCTGGGTCAACGGGCTCTGGCTCTGGCGCTGGGTCAACGGGTTCTGGCTCTGCGCTGGGTCAACGGGCTCTGGCTCTGGGTCAACGGGCTCTGGCTCTGGGTCAACGGGCTCTGGCTCTGGGTCAACGGGCTCTGGCTCTGGGTCAACGGGCTCTGGCTCTGGGTCAACGGGCTCTGGCTCTGGGTCAACGGGCCTGCTCTGGCACTCTGGCGGCTGGGTCAACGGGCTCTGGCTCTGGCGCTGGGTCAACGGGCTCTGGCTCTGGCGCTGGGTCAACGGGCTCTCTGGCTCTGCGGCGCTTGGGTCAACGGGCTCTGGCTCTGGCGCTGGGTCAACGGGCTCTGGCTCTGGCGCTGGGTCAACGGGCTCTGGCTCTGGCGCTGGGTCAACATGGGACTCGGAACTGGACGGGGCCAGCACATCAAGGGACTCGGAACTGGACGGAACCAGCATTTCAAGGGACTCGGAACTGGACGGGGCCAGCAAATCAGGGAGCTTAGGGCTGGGCTCAGGCTCTGGCGGGCAGGCGACGGGCTCAGGATCTGGCTGGATGTGGCTGACGTGAACCCCAGCCTTGGGAGCCTTCTTTTTGGCCAATCGCACCGATATCAGTGGGGGATCAGTCATACCGGATATCATCCGGGGAAGTCCAGGGACCGATCTGGCGGCAGGGCTGATGCGGTGTGCAGGCTCTGGTGGGCAGACGATGGGCTCTGGTGGGAGCGTGCAGGTGATGGGCTCAGGCGTTGGCGTGCAGGTGATGGGCTCTTGCTCTGGCTGGCCGTGGAGATCGGGCTGGATGTCTCCCACGGTGAGTGAGGAACCACACACCCACAGCGTACGGGCAATGAATTTTACCAAAGGGAGGTGGAGATCTCCCACCAACAGTATCCGAGCGAGGGTATCGTCCATCCCACTCCAAAACTCATGTGTTAGGGACTCCTCGTCCCAATTAGAGTCCCGGAAAAGATGGAGATATATCTCCGCATATTCCTCCAGAGACCGGCCATCTTGTGGGACACAAAGTTCGTAGTTCATCCCTTTTTTTTTTTGTTAAGGTCGATCGTTCTGTCAGGGTTGCTGTGCAGGTGACCGAAGACGAGGACACAGAAGCTTCAATATTAGAGTTTTAATAACAAACTGAAACTCTCCAAAATGAAACAAGAAAGAAACTCCAGGGCTTCAGGGGTTACACACAACCACACATGGACGACGATCGACAAAACCTCAGGGAAAACACAGGGCTTAAATATACAAGGAATAATTGGATAATTAACAGAACACAGGTGATGAAACTGAACACAAACGAGGAGCGGGAAAACTTAACAGGACTAAACCAAAAACCACAAAGACAGGGGAAACCAAGATCACAAAACAGAACTTAAACACATTGACTCGTTACAGTAACATTTGCAAACATTTGCATTTTTAAAAGTAAATATTAATATTCTCAAATTCAGCAGAGGTGGAAAGTAACGAATTACATTTACTCGCGTTACGTAATTGAGTAGTTTTTTTGTGTACTTCTACTTTTTCAAGTAGTTTTTAAAATCTGTACTTTTACTTTTACTTAAGTACGTTTTGTTTGAAGTATTGTACTTCGCTACATTTGAAATCATATCCGTTACTGAGTAAAAAATATCAATACAACAAGGGAGAAAAAAAAAATCACACTCCGGAAATTACTGCATTGGTTGAAGGGCGGGAGAACAAACGCGCAAGAAAGGTGACGTCGCAGACCCAGCTGAAGCTGAAAGCGAAGTGCCCTCGAATTCTTATGAAGCGAATTATGGGCAGTATGAAAATAGTTTGTAGGAAAAAAGCATGGTTGTCCTCGAGGATAGATATCCAATTTGCAAAAAATGTGGACGCAAAGTGGCTGCAAAAGGAGGACACCATCCCTCCTGCAGATAAAGGTATGTCCCGATTATAAATTAAGGCCGAATGACTTACGTTATGCAGAGGGAATCCCGGAATCCAGTAGCCTGAATCCAGTCATGAAAATGGAATTATTCACTTAACGCAGATGTCACGTAAAACACGCAAAATAATGGATGGATGAATACATGGAAAGTAAAACTGTGCAATAAATCCAATCGCGACATGGTCTGTGAATATTTAAGCACAAAAATACTGCAAATATATAACCATATTTGTTCTGCTTAGCTGCGCCGCTTTGTCTACTAAGTTACATACTCAAGTACGCGTGACGTTCATGGTGTTTTCAGCGTCTCACAATTTGATGATATGAATACATGAACATTTCCAGAGCTGCTCTGAGAGAACGCCTAATGAGCATTTTCATAATTTTATTTGATAAAAACCATTGTCAAATACACTTTGAAACACCTTTTTACACTTTTGGTCTTCACTACAACCCGTCAAAATAGAAGTTCGGTTTTACTTGGAGACATGACAGAAATATATTACTATTGTAGGCATACAATAGAACATAGCCTACTTCTAAAAATAATAATAATAACAACAATAATAATACATTTTATTTAAACATTATTTAAAGGAATATATTTTTTGTCCATGGTTTGATTTAGTAAATCTGTTTTTGGAGCGCTTCCCCCCAAAAATAAAAGGACACAAGTTTAAATTTACATTTAATTACCACCGTTTTTGATAATATATTTGGATTAAATCATAAAAAGAAACATTCATTTTCAGAATAAAATACATTTCATAGGACAATATTATTCTAAAACATTTTAATAAATAAATAATGTTAAAAATAAGTTGTTAATCTAATTCATTATCAATTATCGAATTTAATTGATTAGACGTTTTATTGAATTTTTAATAAACAAAACAAACAAATGGTTTCAGGTTTGTTTTAATTAAAAGCATTTGTTAAACCAAAAAAAACCCTGTTTCATTAATTTCACGGTCCTTTTAACTGATGATAATAAGAATAACCATAATTTAATAATACAGTTTATTTAATAATTGATTAATACTGTAAACCGTGATATTTTCTGAGACGTTATCATACTGTGAAAATCTCATACCATTACAACCCCCCGCTGTTAAAAGAGTAACTCAGTAACTTTTACTCTGAGTAAATTTTAAATGAGCTACTTTTTACTTTTACTTGAGTAGATTTTTAGACCAGTACTTTTACTTGTACTTAAGTAAAATTTCATTGAAGTAGTAGTACTTTTACTTGAGTAGAATATTTTATTACTCTTTCCACCTCTGAAATTCAGCAAAATAGCTCCTGTCCTGTTATGTTACTTAACTATCATATTATAAATAATAAGCTCAACATTTTAAAATTTTACCTCAGTGTGTTTCTTCTGTGAGTTTTTTATGTGTGCTGTTATGCTCATTAGTTTTGACATTTTTTAAATGTATAGCACAGCTGTTTAATGAGGCAGCAACATATGATCGATAGGACAGAACAAATACGATTATGAAAGACTCCAATACAGTGCGGCACAAAGCGCTAATGCGCATCCCGAGCGCAGAATGATGCGCTTGAAGCAACACGGAGTCACAGCGCGCAGCTCTTCTTCGAGTTCGCATTGAAGTTCAAAGCACAAAGGAACACACGGTAGAAAGGAACAATATAGCGCAAAGGAACACACGGTAGAAAGGAACAATATAGAAACTTACGGTAGAAAGGAACAGCAATACAGTCCAGCAAGATAAAGTCATTTTATGCGAAACCATAGAGCTTTATCTACAGATCAAGTATAATAATATTAACATTGAATCATCTTGGAGAGAGTTTCATCGTTGACTGTCATAACCGAACGTAACGCGCTGTTTGAACGCTGAATGGAGAATGACTGACAGCCGCAGCGTGATCTCACATATAGTGGTACCCCAGGTGACGTAGGTCACCTATTTTAGTTTCAAAACGGCGAATTTCGCCGAAAGGTGAGTGATTTTCATGTATGACATTATCATTATCAATCGCTGTTTATGTAATAAAATCAGAATCATTCTCGTGATTCGATGCTTCACTAGTTATTTGACGGACATTGAGTCCGTCAGACTGGAGAAATTTTAGCGGTAATGCGACCAGAAATATTTAAGACCCATCAAATCCGAATTTAAGACATTTTAAGACTTTTTAAGGACCCGCGGCCACCCTGAACTATATAAAACCATACAACTATATAAAACTACAAAACCAGGTGTCAAGAGTGTGTGCATTTTTTTCCATTTCTCACGTGTCAGCCCAAGGATTGATATTGGTACGTGATGTCACACCATGCATGCGGAGCAGAAGGTGGTGAGCTGGTTTGTAGAGCCCTATGAAATCCGTTTGATTTTTTCCCACATTCCAAATTCAGTTTTATTTTGTTTTCATTTTTCTGGACTCCCATTTTAATGGTTAAATAAAATTTTAGTAATTAAAAACGTGTAATTAATTGAAATCATGAAACGTATACAATTTATTAGGCTAACATTTTTAAATAAATTACATTTTTAGGGCACTATGAAATAGTTTTTTTTTAATGGTTTAAATTTTAATGACCAATTATTTAAAATGTAGGCCTTAAGCAAAACTTTCTTCAAAGGTTAAACCAACCTTTTATTTTGACAGGTTGCCATGTAACTAGACCTTTGAGTCTTTTTTTTTTCTTTTTTTTTTCTTTGATTTGATTTGACGATAGTTTTTCTCAAATCAAGCTAAAATGCTGCTAAAGTGACTCAGAGCGGCTGTGTTGATGAAGTTCATCGATCCAAACATTGCAAGCGCCATGGGTGCTTCAGTGTGTGGTAAATTAATCCGTCTGAGCCACTCATTCACAGAGACACGCAGAACATGATTCCTTTTTAAATAGTCTTTATGCGGTTTAATATTCACAGAAACTAGTCTATATCACGCTTGGATACCCGGCTAACGATAAGCCTAGCTAACGTTACAGGGATATTCCACCATTTAAGCCTAGCTAGCCTAACGTTACAGGGATATTCCACCATTTGGGGAATTAAGCTCATTTTCCACCTCCCCTTAAAGGATTAGTTCACTTTTTAAAAAACTTTTGCTGATAATTTACTCACCCCCATGTCATCCAAGATGTCCATGTCTTTCTTTCTTCAGTCGAAAAGAAATTAAGGTTTTTGATGAAAACATTCTAGGATTTTTCTCCATATAATGGACTTTACTGGCAGCCAAACATTTCAAGGTCCACATGACTGTTTCAGTGCAGCTTCAAATGGCTTTAAACGACAACAGACGATGAATAAGGGTCTTATCTAGCCAAACCATCGGTCATTTCTAAAATAAATAAATAAAAAACGAAGTTTTATACCTTGCTCTGTTCTGTGATGGGTTCTGTGTCACTCTCCTTTTCGAACTCGTTCATCAAAATGAACGAATCTTTTTTTCGAGTCATTTCGTTCATTTTGTTCATTGAATGAATGAATGAAGAGTTCGAACAGGAGAACAGCGCAAGCCGAGCATTTGTGCTAATAAAACTTAAACTTTTTTATTTCTTTTAGAAATAACCGACCGTTTTGTTAGATAAGACCTCTAGATAAGTTGTCGTTTAAAGGCATTTGAAGCTGCACTGAAACTGTCATTTGGACCTTGGACGGTTTGGCTGCCAGTAAAGTCCATTATATGGAGAAAAATCCTAGAATGTTTTCATCAAAAACCTTAATTTCTTTTCGACTGAAGAAAGAAAGACATGGACATCTTGGATGACATGGGGGTGAGTAAATTATCAGCAAAAGTTTTTTAAAAAGTGAACTAATCCTTTAAGTAAAACAATAGTTTTTTATCGTTTTGGAAACCAATCAGCCGATCTCCGGGTCTGGCGGTACCACTTTTCACCATAGCTTAATGTAATTTATAGGTATGAAGACAATACTAGGGGTGGAACAGGACACAGAAGTCACGGTTCGGTTCATACATCACGGTTCGGTACGATTTCGGTACAATGGAGTGAAAAGCAAAACAAAAATATAGATAGCATTTTTATCATTGTCTTAAGCCTTGTATTTTTTAAATGAGTTTTATTAATAAATGCTTAGAACCAGTTTATTTGTAGTGCACTGACAATAGTTTTATACAATTAGTTTATTAATAAAAATGAATAAAAAGACAAAAAGACCTTGAGATATGTTTGGTAATTGTACCTGAATGAATTTAAAATTAATTTGCTATATTTCAGATCAATATATTTTCAATTCAATTCAAATTTATTTGTATAGCGCTTTTCACAATACACATTGTCTCAAAGCAGCTTTACAGAAAGTGCATTTTGGAAATGTACATAGAAAAATACAGTTAGTTAATCATGTATTAATTTAGGCATAACATATCGCCGGTGTTTAGTCGTCTCTTCACAGGCGTCGAGTCGTCTCTCCACAGGCGTTTTGTCGTCTCATCACAGGTGTTGGGGCATCTGAAGTCTCCGTGAGAGGCTGGATACAAACTGGAGCTGACGAACGCTATTTACCTCGGGACTAGCGTCCCGAGATAACAGCAGAAAGACAGATGGGAAATAATTAGCATAGCTGATGTTCATAATATTAATGCATTCGAACTGATTCAGAAGTAGTATAAAAGGTAAGCATTAAGTGAATGCTTGGTTAAAGAGATGCGTCATTAATCTAGTTTTAAACTGGGACAGCGAGTCTGAGTCTCGAACAATATCAGGAAGGCTATTCCAGAGTTTAGGAGCTAAATGTGAGAACGCCCTCCCTCCTTTAGTGGACTTAGATATCCTAGGAATGACCAGAAGCCTCGAATTTAGTGATCCTAAAGAACGCGATGGATTGTATGGCGATAGAAGGTCTGTTAAATACACAGGAGCTAAACCATTTAGGGCTTTATACTGTAGGTCAGTAGTAATACTTTGTAATTGATACTGCATGACTTGCAAGAGTTTTTATTAGCTTACAACAAAAGTGCAAACAACTCAGTATAATAAAGTCTAGGGTTCAAAATCATAAGAGGACAAAATCATAATCCAAATGGGGAAAAAGAAAAGGTTGGTATGGTCTGTAAACAAATATAAAGGTCGCAAAAAAAGTGACTCCTCTAGAGGCTGCTAATCCCCTGGACAAAGTGGTGTGGAGAGGATAGGATCCCAGGTTTTATCCTCTCCATAATCAAATCTAGAGCAGGTAACAGGGGTGTGCAATCTCCCATGCCCTCCTGAAGAACACCGCCCCCAGCAGGCGAGCAAAGGGAAACGCAGGGTCGTAACAATACGGAACTTAATAGGTAACCAGTGTAGAGATGATAAAATTGGTGTTATATGATCATATTTTCTTGACCTAGTAAGAACTCTAGCGGCTGCATTTTGCACTAACTGTAGCTTGTTTATTGAAGATGCAGGACAACCAGCTAATAAAGCATTACAGTCTCGAGGTCATGAATGCATGAACTAACTTACTGCATCAGAAACAGATAGCATGTTACGTAGCTTAGCAATGTTTCTAAGGTGGAAAAAGGCTGTTCTTGTAACATATGAAATATGATTTTCAAAAGTCAAGTTGCGGTCTAGTATAACACCCAGGTCTTTTACTGTAGTGGATAAAGTAACAGGACATCCTTCTAAATTAAAGTTGTATTGTAAGGGATTTTGTGGGTAGTTTTATCTGAATTTAATAGCAGGAAATTACACGTCATCCAGCATTTTATATCTTTTAGACATTCTGTCAAGTTAGATAAGTTAGTGTTTTCATCTGGTCATGATGAGATATATAATTGAGTGTCATCAGCACAACAGTGGAAATTAATTCCATGTTTTCTTATAATATTACCAAGTGGCAGCATATATATTGAGAATAGCAAAGGGCCTAGGACAGATCCTTGCGGCACTCCATAGTCTACTGATGTTATCTTTGATTTTTCCCCATTTAAACAGACGAAATGGTAACGGTCTGATAAGTACGATCTAAACCAGCTTAATGCCTGTCCCTGAACACCAGTGTAGTTTTGTAGTCGATCCAAGAGTATTTTATGATCTATAGTGTCGAACGCAGCACTAAGATCAAGTAGAACTAGTATTGAGATACAGCCTTGGTCAGAGGCTAAGAGTAAATCATTTGTAATTTTAACTAGTGCAGTTTCTGTGCTATGATGCGGTCTGAATCCCGACTGAAATTTTTCATAGATATCATTTTCTTGCAAGAAAGAGCACAATTGAGTGGACACAATTTTTTCTAGTATTTTAGACATAAATGGAAGATTTGAAATGGGTCTGTAATTTGCTAGGTTATTTGGATCTAATTGCGGTTTCTTAATGAGAGGTTTTATTACTGCCAGCTTGAATATTTTTGGAACATGACCTAAAAATAAAGACGAGTTAATAATATTGAGAAGAGGCTTTTCCACTACAGGTAACACTTCTTTAAGTAGGTGGGTATTGGATCTAATAAACATGTTGTTGGTTTAGATGCAATGATAAGTTTATTTAGTTCTTCCTGTCCTATAGTTGTAAAGCGGTTTAGTTGTTCTAGAGGGGCCATAATTGAGGCCGAGTCATAAGACACCTGTCACAATACCAGACTCTGGAAATTCCCTCTCTAGTCACCAGAGGGCGCCCTCGCCCGAATATTAAACCCCTTCATTACATTGATCTCTCACAGCCGGTCTAACTAATCACCTTCTCCAGCTGTTCCCCATCTTCTGGGCTTTATAGCCATCTCTCTCACCTCGTTCCTTGCGAAGTTTTGCATTCCTATTGTGATCAATTCCGAGCATTTATCTCCTGTAATCTGTCTCCCTGGTTTGACCCTGTTCTGTTCTTCGACTCCTCCAGTTTGCCGCCTGTCTCGACCCTTGCCTGGATATCTACTACGGATCTGCCCGCCACCTGTCTCGACCCCTTTGCCTGTTGCACCTGGACTTCGTCTGCTCGCTGGCTGCCCCGACCCTTGCTTCATCTTCTCTACTTTTCAATAAATATACTAAAAAGCTGCACATGGATCTCTCTGTTTCTGATGACCCGCAACAGAAAACTTCGCCATCCCTAGATCCAGCAGCGATGTCTTCCTTGTCTGCCGCCTACACTGCCCAAGCAGGTCAGCTCGAAGTTCATCATCGTCAGCTGACTCGTCTCACCGCTTTGACGGAGGAACTAGTCAAAGCAGTTCACACCCTTCAAACGCCCGCACCAACACCGAGACCCACACCACCACCCGAGCGCCCGACTGAGAATGTGTCCGCCACCAGCCCACGTCTCGCATTGCCAGAAAAGTTTGACGGGGATCCAAGTAAGTGTAGAGGCTTCATTTTGCAATGTTCCTTGTTCATCGCCCAACAACCCTCGCTGTATACCACTGAAGCTGGCAAGATTGCTTTTGTATGCACACTGCTCACGGGAAAAGCGCTGGATTGGATAACGGCTGTTTGGAAAGAGGATGGTACAGCATTTTTGTCTTTTGAGGATTTCCTTCAACACTTCCGCGAGGTGTTCGAGCATTCTAAAGAGGGCAAAGGTGCGGGCGATCGCTTGCTCGAGCTCACACAGAGTAAATCTACCGCAGCTGAGTATGCTCTTAGATTTCGCACCCTCGCCGCTCAGACTACGTGGGTGAACGACACATTGAAAGTGATCTTCCGTAGGGGCTTAAATCACGAGCTTCAGTCTGAACTAGCTTGTCGAGATGAGGGCAGGAACTTGGATGAATTTATTAACCTCACTATTCGAATTGACAACCTCCTACGCCCCTACGCACTCGACGCGCTAATCATTGCACTAGATCTCAACCCCGCAACGTTAACATTCCTCACTCCAGCGCTCCTGCACCACGTGATGACATCGAACCCATGCAACTCGGCGCCTATCATCTTTCACCTGAGGAGCGCGAGAGGCGCATGACACAGCGGTTATGTATGTATTGCGGCGAGGCTGGTCACCTCCGCATCAGCTGTCCGTCACGTCCACGCACTACAGTCCCAAAGTCGGTGAGTTCATTATCTGATGCATCTTTTTCTGACTCCTGTTTTTCAGTTTCAATTTCAATCACCTTCCACGACCATGAAGTCTCCACTAGAGCTTTGGTCGACTCCGGAGCGGCCGGAAACTTTATCTCCAGGGACTTTGTTCAATCTAACAATATATCATTAATTCAGTGTGTTTCCCCTCTCACAGTCGAAACCATCGACAAACGACCGCTGGGTACAGGAAAAGTGACCCACATCACTCAGGAGCTTCGCCTGCAGACTGGAATCCTTCATAGCGAGGTGATTCAATTTTATGTTCTCAACAGTTCTCATGTCCCTGTCATTTTAGGACTTCCGTGGCTCCGCAAACATGATCCCCACATCAGTTGGAAGTTCAATCAGATCATCCGCTGGAGTGAAACATGTCACACCAAATGCCTCAACCATGTCTTCCCCTTGTCTGTACGAGCCCTGTCAGCACCCAACGAGGCTATCAGTTCAGAGAGCCTACCCCGTGAGTATCATGACTTGTTGGAGGCCTTCAGTAAAACAAGAGCGTCCAGACTCCCTCCTCATCGAGCCAGCGACTGCGCCATCGACCTGGTACCTGGTTCTGCTATCCCTAAGGGTCGAATATTTCCCCTTTCACAACCAGAGTCTGATTCCATGAAAGAATATATTGAAGAGGAGCTAGCTAAAGGTTTCATCCGACACTCCACCTCTCCAGCGTCCGCCGGATTCTTTTTTGTAAAGAAGAAAGACGGGGGTCTACGGCCGTGTATCGATTATCGAGCTCTTAACGACATCACTGTCAAGTTCCGTTACCCCCTACCGCTGGTACCAGCCGCCCTTGAGCTACTACGTGCAGCAAAATTCTTCACCAAGCTTGACTTACGCTGCGCATACAATCTCATCCGTATCAGAGAGGGGGACGAGTGGAAAACAGCCTTCTCCACCAACACTGGGCACTATGAGTACCTGGTTATGCCGTTCGGCCTAGCAAACAGTCCCTCCGTCTTTCAGTCCTTCATTAACGACGTGTTCAGGGACATGCTGCACAACACGGTAGTAGTCTACATTGACGATATCCTTGTGTACTCTGACACACTAGAGGACCACGTGAAGCATGTTCGAGCGGTTCTTCAGCGGCTTATCCAGCATCAGTTGTACGCCAAGTTGGAAAAGTGTGAGTTTCACCAGACGTCAACGACTTTCCTGGGATATGTGATCAGTCCTGATGGAGTAGCCATGGATGACGGTAAAGTTCGGGCAGTCCTGGAATGGCCACAGCCAAACACCCTCAAGGAGCTCCAACGATTCCTCGGGTTCGCCAACTTTTATCGTCGCTTCATAAGGAACTTCAGCTCCATGGCGGCCCCCCTCACATCCTTGGTGAAGAAAGGCGCACACCGTCTACTTTGGAACGAACCCGCAACTCAAGCTTTTAACCTCCTTAAGCAGCGTTTCACCTCTGCACCCATCCTGTCCCATCCAGACCCCGAGGTTCCCTTCATGGTCGAAGTAGACGCCTCCAATACTGGGGTCGGTGCCATTCTATCCCAACGACAGGGAACTCCTCCAAAGTCTCGCCCTTGTGCCTTTTTCTCTCGAAAACTCAATGCTGCAGAGAGAAACTATGACGTGGGAGACAGAGAACTCCTTGCTATGAAGGCAGCCTTCGTCGAGTGGCGGCACTGGCTGGAGGGGGCGCGGCACCCTTTTACTGTCCTGACAGACCATAAGAACCTCGAGTACTTGCGCACCGCCAAGAGACTTAACCCCAGACAAGCACGATGGTCATTATTCTTCAACCGGTTCAACTTCTCCGTCACCTACCGTCCAGGATCCCAGAATGTTAAGGCAGATGCCCTTTCCAGACAACACGACCATGACTCCACACCAGAAGATCCAAGACCCATTCTCTCTCCTGACCTCATCATCGCTCCCGTCCGGTGGGACATCGAGACAGTAATAGAGCAAACTAACTCCCAGTCCGAAATACCCTCAACTTGCCCACCTAACAAACTCTATGTACCAGAAACCCTACGGAGCCAGGTTCTGGAACAGGTCCACTCTCATCCTAGCTCAGGTCACCCAGGGATTACGGCCACCACTCAGCTGCTGCAGAACCGCTTCTGGTGGCCTTCACTAAACCAAGATACCATCAACTTCATTCGGCGTTGCCGAGCCTGTAACACCCAGAAATCGTCACGACAACCACCTGCTGGACTGCTACAACCTCTTCCAATTCCTCAGCGACCATGGTCTCACATCGCAATTGATTTCCTCACCGATCTTCCACTCTCAGAGGGCCATACCACTATTCTCACGGTTATAGATCGATTCTCTAAGGCCTGCCGCCTTATACCCCTGGCCAAATTACCCACCGCTCTTCAGACCGCTGAACTCCTATGTAACATGGTGTTTCGGTTCTACGGCCTCCCAGATGACATCGTTTCCGACAGGGGCCCACAGTTCACCTCCCGAGTTTGGGGGGCCTTCTTTCAGACATTACAAGTCAATGTCAGTCTCACGTCAGGGTACCACCCCCAGTCGAATGGGCAGGCAGAACGCCTTAATCAAGAAGTAACCCGGTTCCTCCGCACTTACTGTCACGAACATCCTGAAGACTGGAGTCGCTACTTGTTATGGGCCGAGTACGCACAGAATTCTCTCCAGAAACATTCAACCGGGCTAACTCCTTTCCAGTGCGTCCTGGGTTTTCAACCACCTTTGTTCCCATGGTCTGGAGAACCTACCAATGTTCCGGCTGTTAATGATTGGTTACAACGTAGCGAGGAGACCTGGAACCAGGCGCATGTACACCTCCAACGGGCCATCCACCGCCAGAAGAGACAAGCAGACCGCCACCGTCGCCCCGGTCCCGTTTATCAACCCGGTCAGTGGGTCTGGTTATCAACACGAGATCTCAGACTGAGACACCCTTGCAAGAAACTCAGCCCCAGATATGTGGGACCCTTTAAGATCACTCACCAAATCACACCTGTTTCATTTCGTCTTGCCCTGCCCAGACACTATCGGATTGCCTCCACATTCCATATGTCCCTGCTCAAACCAGCCGAGGGTCCCGATGAGGAGGAACCACAGGAGTCTAACCCCCAGTCCATTCTGGTGGAGGGTGAGGAAGTCTTCCGAGTACATGAACTACTAGACTCCCGCCGCCAGGGCAGTACCCTTCAGTATCTGGTTGATTGGGAGGGGTATGGTTCGGAGGAGCGTTCCTGGGTCAACGCCAGGGACATCCTGGATCCCAGTCTCACCAGCGACTTCCACCGTACATATCCACACAAACCCGCTCCTCGCCCACGTGGACGACCACGACGTCACCAACCCCCTCACGCCAGGAGTCGTTCGCAGAGGGGGGGCTCTGTCACAATACCAGACTCTGGAAATTCCCTCTCTAGTCACCAGAGGGCGCCCTCGCCCGAATATTAAACCCCTTCATTACATTGATCTCTCACAGCCGGTCTAACTAATCACCTTCTCCAGCTGTTCCCCATCTTCTGGGCTTTATAGCCATCTCTCTCACCTCGTTCCTTGCGAAGTTTTGCATTCCTATTGTGATCAATTCCGAGCATTTATCTCCTGTAATCTGTCTCCCTGGTTTGACCCTGTTCTGTTCTTCGACTCCTCCAGTTTGCCGCCTGTCTCGACCCTTGCCTGGATATCTACTACGGATCTGCCCGCCGCCTGTCTCGACCCCTTTGCCTGTTGCACCTGGACTTCGTCTGCTCGCTGGCTGCCCCGACCCTTGCTTCATCTTCTCTACTTTTCAATAAATATACTAAAAAGCTGCACATGGATCTCTCTGTTTCTGATGTCCCGCAACAACACCATACAGGATTGTACATTTACAATTGTGTTTCGGATGCTTTCTATTTTCTCATTGAAGTAATTCATAAAATCATTACTACTATATTGTAACGGAATATTTTTGCTCTGGAGATGTCTGATTATTTGTTAGTCTAGCCACGGTGTTAAATAAAAACCTTGGATTATTTTGGTTATTTTCTATTAGTTTGCGGATATGCTCAGCCCTGGCTGATTTTAGAGCCCTTTTATAACGTGACATACTGTCTTTCCACGCGATTCTGAAGACCTCTAAATCAGTTTGTTTCCAGTTTGTTTCCATTTACGCTCTAAGTTACGAGTTTCTCTCTTGATAGCATGCGTAGCACTGTTGTACCACGGTGCTTTAGTTTTCTCTCTAACCTTTTTAATCTAATTGGTGCAACAATATCTAGAGTACTAGAGAAAACGGTGCTCAAACTGCTAGTCATTTCCTCTAGTTCATCTGTTTGTTTGGGTTTACTGAGCAGCTGAGATAGATCAGGTAAGCTATTTGAGAATCTATCTATAGTGGTTGGAAGGATTGTTCTGCCTGGTCGATAACGTGGTGCAACATGACAAATTTCAGCAGTGCGTATTATGCAAGTTACCATGTAATGATCAGTGAGATCGTCACTTTGCGGTATAATATCTATATCGGTTGGATCGGTTCCATATGATATAATTAAATCTAGTTTATGATTTAGACGATGAGTGGGACCACAGACGTTTTGCTTCACCCCAAAAGAGTTTAATAAATCTGTAAACGCAGCCCCTAACGCATCATTTGTGTTATCTACGTGTATGTTAAAATCTCCAACAATTATTGCTTTATCGACATTGACCAATAGATCTGAGAGAAAATCTGCAAACTCTTTTAGGAAATCGGCGTAAGGCCCTGGAGGTCTATATACGGTAGCCAAGGCTAGAGATAATAGGGATTTTTTTCTTACATCTAAGAGCATAACATTTAGCACAATTACTTCAAACGAATTAAACCTATGATGAGTTTTCTGAGTAACATTGAGAATATCTCTATAGATTGTTGCAACACCGCCGCCACGACCGATCAGACGGGGCTCATGCTTATAACAGTATCCTGGTGGAGTAGACTCATTTAGACCGAAATAATAATTTGGTTTAAGCCAGGTTTCAGTAAGGCACAGAACATTGAAATTATTATCTATGACCATTTAATTTACAATAACCGCCTTAGGTGTGAGCGATCTAATGTTTAGAAGACCTATCTTTAGAAATTGTTTTTGTTCACTGATATTTAGATTTTCTGGTTTAATTACAATAAGATTTTTCCTAGATCCTACAGTAGGTTTATTGTTTGGCCTTACTAAACGAGGAATAGACACAGTTTCTATATAATGTTCTACATTGGTACTTATATCAATTAAGTTGGGACAGCAAAGACTGTGATTTGGACTTTGACTTACTAGTCAGATGGTGTGTAGCGTCTTGGAGATGTTGTCCGACAGAACAGCCGCTCCGACTCTGCTGGGGTGCAGACCATCAGGACGGAAGAGCCGAGGTCGCTCCCAGAACAGATTCCAATTATTTACAAAGAGCAGTTTCTGTTCATTACACCATGACATTAACCATTCATTTAGTGCAAAAAGTCTACTGAACCTTTCTTGTCCAAGTCGGTACGTGGGAAGCGGTCCAGACACGACGATCGTTGCTCTAGGCGATGTGCTGCGTACCGTCTCGATCAGGCTTCGGTAGTCCTTCTTCAGAACCTCCGTCTGCCGCAGCCTGATGTCATTCGTCCCCGCGTGCAGCACGACAGCTCCGACGCGCTCGTCACCGTTCAGGATCTCGGGAACCTGCACAGCGACATCAAGAACATGAGCACCAGGAAAGCAGTGAGTGCGCACCTTACCTTTACCTGAGGTAGCACGGACATGACGGACCATGGAAGTGCCGGGGGGGGGGGGACACACACTCAGTTTCACTCAATCTCATGTTAATCTTGAGTACCTATAGAGTAGTATTGCATCCTTCATATCTCCAAAAAGTCTTTAGTTTTATTATATTTATAAAAGAAAGATAGGCTGTACCGAGTCTTTCCGGAAAAAGCCGAGCGGTTGGAGGCGTACCGTGTGGGCGGGAGCGCGCGAAGCTTTTGCGTGTGTTGTAAACAGACAGACTCGTGGTTTATGACTAAAACTGGGGATATTCAAATTAATTAACCAATCATACCATTGCTCTAACTTTAAAACGGCATGACGTAAAGAAAAAATGTTTTCGGGAGTCTGGTAGGCAATTGCGTGCTGTACGTGCTGACAAAATTTGACGTACATGACGTGAGTGGTTTTCAAGGAAATCTCAATGTTTCATCCGTCCCGCGTTTCAATCGTCCCGGCTCTCCCCTACTGTAAAGCAGCTTTGATACAATCTGTATTGTGAAAAGCGCTATATAAATATATTTGACTTGACTTGACTTGACTTATGAGGACATGATTAATTTTCACAATAAACAAACTGACACCTACAGTGGCCAGCTAAACAAATGTATTTAAACACACAAACACACACACACAATACATCGCATGCTCCATCGATACATTAACTGTAACAGTTACATGATCATGTTGTTTACTTGCTGTGCTTAACTTACACGCCGATAGTTAACAACACACAGACATTTGAAGCAGTTTTACTCACCGCCTGCGGTTCCAACGCACGACCGTGGACCTTTATCGTTGGGACTGCTCCATCTTTAAGTATTAGGCGATCTGCAAATCCGGCGTCTACTGGGCCTTGTTTATAAAACTATTACCGTCGAAATGAAGGGAACAAACAAGAACACTTGAACAACTCCGTTGCTGCTCTGGAAAAACAAAATCCATCCACAGGTCCCTCAACTCTGGGTTCTTTGGAAATGTGTGCAGTGTTGTCTTGCCCTGGCAACCAAAAACACACTTTTTGGGGCCATTTTTTTGATTCCAGCGCAGCCGAGCCCAGCGGTCTGATGGACGCTCTCGCACACACTAGTCTACAGCTGCGCGCGCCCTTCCGGGAGAAGTGCCCTTAAGACCCGTATAAGGAAATTCCGCCACTCTGACGTCACACAGGCCCGTATTCGAAAAAAAAACTTTCCGAAACTTGTGACAAACCGGAAGCAGTATTTTTGGAACAGAAATACTCCATCAAACTTACAACTTCATTTTTGAAACTTTGTCCATGTTTAGCATGGGAATCCAACTCTTTAACAGTGTAAAAACTCACTATGCATGAAACAGCATTTCACCCCCCCTTTCAGTGAAACGGCTGTAAAGTGAGACGGTCAATAAGCGCGAGGCCACGCGTGATATGTTGGGTATTTGTAAGAAATGCTATGATGAGCAAGACAGTTTTTTGATTGTTTGCTTTTTTTTGAGTGGATATATGTCTGGTTTTCCTATTCCACAGAGGTACAAATGGATAAAAGAAAAATAATACAAAAAAAGTAAGTTTAAATGACTTAATACATTTGCATTCATACCTGATATTTGATCACTTGCAGGTGTGAATGCTTGACCTGGATATGCTAATGATGTTGCTGTGTTCCTAATCTGAGTTTTGATGCCTTCAGATTGTTCCTACCACACAGGCCCATAGGTGTGTATCCAATTAGGAGTGCTCTGAAAGAAAGAGTGAGAAAGGTAAGACATGCATAACAGAACAGCACACTACTCTTTATTTGTTCTATTTACCTCAAACTAAAGTCAAAATGTTAAGTTAAAATACCTGTCATTCACAGAATTAAAGCTGCCAAATAATGTATATAGTGTATTTAGTATATAGTACAGTGTCTTGACTAAAATACTGTAAATATCATGGTAAAACAGGAAACATGGCAGCTGTTACCAAAGCCTGATGCAAAAAATATGCAAGCATGTATTGTTGTTCCTTGTTCCCATAGGGCCAAACAGAATTGCTTATTATTGACTGGGATCCTTGTGCAGCATGGTATGTGTTCTACTGTATGACAAATACAGAATTAAGATTGCTCTCTCTCTCTCTCTCTCTCTCTCTCTCCTCTCTCTCTCTCTCTCTCTCTCTCTCTCTCTCTCTCTTCTCTCTCTCTCTCTCTCTCTCTCTCTCTCTCTCTCTCATCCACACACACACACACACACACACACACACACACACACACACACACACACACACACACACACACACACACACACACACACACACTTGCTTTTTTCATTGGACTTCAAAGGCTTTTACCTAGACCTGTTTTAAAGAATGTGCAAATATGTTTGAAGTTATCTCTCCCAATCGAATAATTGAAATATCACTTGTAACGAAAGTGTCTCCCTTCTGTTTTCAGTGGGAAACAGTGGACTCCTACTTTGGAGTCCAAGGAGTCATTTGAGAAAGCTGTTACTTTATTCTGCCTCCCTATTTGTTTTCTTTTTAACTGCAGTTCATATGCAGAGCTACATGGTCCTGCCTTGCATCATATTTATTTTTAATGTGAAAGTCTAAGTTGTGTTATATACATTAGGCTAGTACATCCCGGTACAACGCAATTTAGCAAATTAAATTTCAAATGGAAATGTATCAACGAATTCACGCTGTATAGAGTCACGATGTATCAAAGCAAGCCTAGTTGTATCAATTTTTCAGATTCTGCCGCCTGTAACCAGTAGGCGTGGTTTGGGAGTGGCCTCGTAAGGGCAACAAAGCAAGTGCATTCTGGGAGTTGTTGTCTTTGAGCCACATGAGTAAAAAATACATATACATATGAAGTCTAGAATCCTTCAATTTCAAAAATAATTTCACATTTCTACTATATAAATGACCAATATTAAATACACATTCATCTTCCCAGCTGTGGAGTTGCCCTTATAAGACTCATTTGAAAATAAGTTAATCAAATTAGTCATGAAATTACCTAAAACTATATGATTAAATTACATAACTGTTTTGTTGTGTGTTGGTTGTTGATGTTTAATTCTGTGGTCAGATCACAGTGTGTTTCTAAAGAGAGAGATTTGATAGACACAAACATAAAAAAACACGAGTGTGTTTAAGAGACACATGATTTCAAATCACATTTAGTCTGATTTAGACTCCAAAACAACATCAGGAAACTATCAAATATCATAATAGGGGCCCTTTAATGGCTTCTATTTTATTGAAAGCTTTATGGAGAAAAATATACAATTATAAAATATAAAATGAAATAGTTACATAATGCAAATTAAGAAAAAAAATAAAACAGTGTAATTAACAAAAAATGTAAAATGAACTGCATTAAAGAATAAAGTAAAATATTAAAGAATATTTATCATTTTGGCCACCAGATGGCCCCAAAACACCAGTTCTGTGGAGAGACTAGGTAAGATTAATTTTACCATCAATAAACAATTAGACCACACATATTTTCATCTTTACATATTAAAACCAATATATGACACATTTTTTATGATATCTCTTCTGTTTTCTTCGTTTTAGCTCTTGAAGCTCTGACGTCATAGACCAGAACAACAACAGCGGCCACAGAAGCCACGCCCATCAGCGTAGTGAAGACCAATCGCAGCACAGCTTCAACAGAACCACAACAGGGGACGTGGCCTTCTGAAAAACAAATGAGCAATGATAAAACAGAATTGAATTTTTTCAACAAGCTGATTTTATTCTCTGTCAGGAACTCAGATATCAGCAAAAGATATCTGCAAAACTCAAACCTGTTTAGAAACTTACACGAGTAAGTTAGTTTCATTTTTAGATTTATTAATAAGCAAAAAAGCTCATATGACCACTGAGGTACCTGCACATGTCTGACAGAGTTCAGTGATGTTAACATGTTCACATTTTGGCGAACCTGATGATGGTGATGATTGTGATGGTGATGATGATGATGATGATGATGATGATGATGATGATGGTGATGGTAAAGGTGATGATGATGATGATGTGTCTCTGCTGGTGACAGGAACAGGAGAAGCTGGAAAACATGAGACAAATCAAAACATCTTTTATTGCAATATCAGTCACAGCAGAGACGCAGGAGCCATCATGTCCCCCCAACTTATTTCCCAATGTAAGATTTTTTTTTTTGCATTGCCTGCCTATCTCTGCCGATTTCGGAGTCTCCAAATTAATCCATTCTGCAACTTTAAATACATTATTATATTTTTTAAAATGGCCGTATTCTTCAGCTGCTTATGTCGTCAGTCGCATAGATATCTATGGTCAGTCGACCATGACCGCGGACCGCTCGCGCATGCGCATTTAGGTGACACGGATAAATCATGTTCCTAGGAGATCCGTAGTTGCACGGGATGTGGAAGCGCGCACAAGTTCCAGAAATGTACAAAAAGTGCCCTGGCCTTGAATGGCAAGGTAATGAAAATAAGACTAAACCAAAATTAAATAACCAAGACTAGGTTGGTATTTTTCTCAGGAGATGTTTTGAGCATTTTACTTCAGACACCGGATTATCAACACACTGCCAAGAGAACTGCTAGCTGACTATGCAAAATAAACTAGCTATTCAGTCATATTTGTGTTTGATCTGTGTGAATTACTTGAAATCTAAGACTTGCTAGACCTACTTTTAGCTACCAAGCAACCTTTCCACATGGGATAGATTGATTTTATTTTTTAGTATTTTATAGTTAATGGAAATCAAATCAACCATTTATTTGAGTTAATCAGTACATGACTGATTAACAGTAATGTAAATGCTAAATGTCCTAATACATGTTGATACTACAACAATGCAAAGTATGCTTTTAACCTTGCAGTTTTTCACATATCATGTAAGACTCAATTTCTCCATTTCTTTGCACAAAAGAAAACTCTCTAGACTGTCCAGAAAGTGGAATTCTAATGGTTTATTTTTCCAAAAAAAAAAAAATCCCGGTTAGTGGGGTTGGGGGTTCACCCACCGAACCACCCTAGCATTTACAGCCTAACATTAGAATCTAAAATATGTGAAAACTTATTCAAAAAAATAAGTCAAAAGCAATACCTTGTAATTAATACGGAACTTTATAGGTAACCAATGAAGTGATGATAAAATCGGTGTTATATGATCATATTTTCTTGATCTAGTAAGAACTCTAGCGGCTGCATTTTGGACTAACTGTAGCTTGTTTATTGAAGATGCAGGACAACCAGCTAATAAAGCATTACAGTAATCTAGTCTCGAGGTCATGAATGCATGAACTAACTTTTCTGTATCAGAGACTGATAGCATATTACGTAGCTTAGCAATGTTTCTAAGGTGGAAAAAGGCAGTTTTTGTAACATATGAAATATGCTTTTCAAAAGACAGGTTGCAGTCTAATGTAACGCCCAGGTCTTTTACTGTAGCGGATAAAGTAACAGGGCATCCTGCTATGTTAAAGTCGTGCTGTGAGAGGTTTTGTAGACGTTTTTTAGAGCCGATAAGTATTACCTCTGTCTTATCTGGATTTAATAAAAGAAAATTACGCGTCATCCAATCTTTTATATCTTTAACACAATCTGTCAATTTGGATAATTTAGCGTATTCATCTGGCCGTGATGAAATATATATTTGAGTGTCATCAGCATAACAATGGAAACTAATTCCGTGTTTCCTTAGAATATTACATAGTGGCAGCATATATATTGAGAATAATAAAGGGCCTAGGACAGATCCCTGGGACACTCCATAGTTTGCCGAAGTTATGATCGATTTTTCTCCATTTAAGTAGACGAAATGGTAGCGGTCAGATAAGTATGACCTGAACCAGCTTAATGCTTGTCCTTGGACACCAGTGTAATTTTGTAGTCAATCTAAGAGTGTTGTGTGATCTATAGTATCGAACGCAGCACTAAGATCAAGTAAAACTAGTACTGAGATACAGCCTTGGTCAGAGGCTAAGAGTAAATCATTTATGATTCTAACAAGCGCAGTTTCAGTGCTATGATGTGGCCTGAATCCAGACTGAAACTTTTCATAGATGTTGTTTTCTTGCAAGAAAGAGCCGAGTTGAGCGGACACAACTTTTTCTAATATTTTTGACATAAATGGAAGATTTGAAATGGGTCTGTAATTTTCTAGGTTATTTGGAATTGTGGTTTCTTAATAAGAGGTTTTATAACTGCCAGCTTGAACGTTCTTGGAACATGACCTAAAGATAAAGACAAGTTAATAATGTTGAGAAGAGGCTTTTACACTACAGGTAACACTTCTTTCAGTAGTTTAGTTAGTATAGGATCTAATAAACATGTTGTTGTTTTAGATGAAGTGATAAGTTTATTTAACTCTTTTTGTTCTATGGTTGTAAAGCATTGTAATTGTTCTTGCGATCTAATGTGAAGTCACTTTTTTCTATTGAAAAACAAAATAGAAACTCCCACAATAACACTCACAGTTAATGTAGGCCTAATGTGTGTCATAGAAACTCTTGATCATATTTTCAGCTGTCCTGTAAGTAGATCAACATCGGTTTCCTGCAGTTTTGTCTTGCTGGAGAATGATACTGATGGAGACTTCCAATGTGATGTAAAGTTATATTAATAAAGGCACTGTGCCTATTTTTTGTTGATGGTCATTTCAAAAAGTCATATGCTAATCTTGGAAAGGTAAATTCTAATGCAGAACATGACACTGTTATTGTAGTATAGTATGCATAAACAAATCCCTCTAGTGCTCAAAGACTGTTAACTAATATCCTGAAAGTCTCATTACCCTTTACAATTTACCTTTCCTGACAATGACTCGTTTTCACTTGAACTGCTAAATCATTTGAGTTAAATAACCTTTTTTTATTGTGGAGTTTGTGCATTTTCTTGTGTCTTCTGGGCATTATAAAACATATAATATTATGTTGTCACATAGGCCTCTTTAATTTATGGACAAAACTACAAAGAAATCGGTTTTACTCCTCTTTCATTAAAGAGATCCTGTTTGTTAGTTTCCGTAGGACTGCAATGATTGTAAATCATAGTCATATTCAACCACCAGCAGCATATTTTTGGTATAAATCTCATATTTATAACAATACACTTTCAATAAAAAGTAAACTTGTCCCCTGCAAATTTGTCCACCTCTGGAAAGTGTATGTATTTACATAAAGATTTTTATTGGCCAATGTGAATAAAACTAGATTTAAATTCAAAGAGACAAGATAGTCTGCAATGCATGACCTGATGTTTTATTCTTAGACAAATTAATCTGAACATCATGGATCGCTAAACACTTATGTGATGTCTGTTTTATTGATACTGAAAGCTAGAGGGCTCTCTTGTGGAAATGTGAGAGTCATAGAAGTCATTACCAAGGGGGTAATCCGTCGACTGGAAGTTGAAGTCGGCCGGGTGCCGCCATCTTGTAGCAGAACTTCACTTGCGTTAGGATTTCCATTGACTCCCATTCATTTTGGCGTCACTTTGACGGCGAATAACTTTACATCTGAGGCGTTTAAAGACTCCATTTGTCTATTATTTATTTCTAAAGAAACACGAAAATGTATAAAGGGCTCCATTACCTTCTATGTTACATTATGGCCCCGTAGAAACAGTTTTTGTAAAAATAGGCTAACGATTGCGTCATAACCACTCGACTCTCTGTTGCGCTGTACAGAAATGACCGTACAGACGGTCCATAAAAGCAACGGGATAAAATACTCCTGCTCACTCACGCCAAAGAACTCTTTGCTCAAGTTCCCCATCTCTGCAAGATTAACGTTGGCAATTTTCACGCACAGCTACTAGAAGATTTACGTCTGTCAGACAGGTTGCTCACGTCATCAATCTTAGTTTGAGTCGGTTTGAGTCTGCGCGTCAGGAGCGGAAGTGCTCAAAAATCGCTAAAAATGGGCTTCAACTGTCTCAACTGAGTTCCATTGAGATGGCTCTGTCCACTTCTTATACTGTCTATGGTCATTACACTTTTGACGTTCCAGGAAATCCCTTATATGGACAAAGGCATCCAGAGTTCGCTGTGACTGAATTAAAAAGCAGAAACATTTGACTGATGAATTGTTAAGAGAAACGCTGCATCAGAGAGTAGGCACTACATTTGAATTTACTTTGTGACAGTTAAAAAACTATGCTTTTTTTATTTTATGAATATGGGTAGTATGAGTGAAATTCGACCATACTACATCCGCCCTGTTGTTACAGTAACATAATCAACGTCCCTTCCATTCATAAATTCCCTCCCGTAGCATCATGGGATAGTAAAGTGTCCATCGAATGCGCACAGCTGAATATCGGCAGTAGCAGAGACCGTCTATGGAGAGCCTGGCCACTCCCTATTAAGTCCTATTGTACCGAATTTTGGTTGTAGTTCCACCAGAGTTCCACTGGGGGTGATCGCCCGAGTGCAGAATAAATGGGAGTCTATGGAGCTAGACGGCTAAATTTGTCTCTTTCACCCGAATGATTGTAGGTTTTGCAAGTTCAACATGGGTTTTGCGTCGAAAGTTGAATGAACAAGTACTTATGTCCTTTTGTTTTCTTACAGGTTGAGTTGCTGTTGCCCATAACAAGCATTCTGCTAATGATGCTGATTGGTCAGTGAAGGACTGATTACGACCAGAGATACCGCTTGATGGCATCGTGGCACCCGAAGTGGGACCAGAATGTTAAGGCGGACTCAACTCTTTTGTGTTTACCTGTCAGCTGTGTTGTGTATTTACCTGTGTCAGCTGTGTTGTGTGTTTACCTGTGTCAGCTGTGTTGTGTTTACCTGTGTCAGCTGTGTTGTGTATTTACCTGTGTCAGCTGTGTTTACCTGTGTCAGCTGTGTTGTGTTTACCTGTGTCAGCTGTGTTGTGTGTTTACCTGTCAGCTGTGTTGTGTGTTTACCTGGGTCAGCTGTGTTGTGTGTTTACCTGTGTCAGCTGTGATGTGTATTTACCTGTGTCAGCTGTGTTTACCTGTGCCAGCTGTGTTGTGTTTAATTGTGTCAGCTGTGTTGTGTGTTTACCTGTCAGCTGTGTTGTGTGTTTACCTGTGTCAGCTGTGTTGTGTGTTTACCTGTGTCAGCTGTGTTGTGTGTTTATCTGTGTCAGCTGTGTTGTGTGTTTATCTGTGTCAGCTGTGTTGTGTGTTTATCTGTGTCAGCTGTGTTGTGTGTTTATCTGTGTCAGCTGTGTTGTGTGTTTACCTGTATCAGCTGTGTTGTGTGTTTATCTGTGTCGGCTGTGTTGTGTGTTTATCTGTGTCAGCTGTGTTGTGTGTGTTTATCTGTATCAGCTGTGTTGTGTGTTTATCTGTGTCAGCTGTGTTGTGTGTTTACCTGTATCAGCTGTGTTGTGTGTTTATCTGTGTCAGCTGTGTTGTGTGTTTACCTGTATCAGCTGTGTTGTGTGTTTATCTCTGTCGGCTGTGTTGTGTGTTTACCTGTGTCAGCTGTGTTGTGTGTTTACCTGTGTCAGCTGTGTTGTGTGTTTACCTGGGTCAGCTGTGTTGTGTGTTTACCTGTGTCAGCTGTGTTGTGTATTTACCTGTGTCAGTGGTGTTGTCGATGCCTCGAGAGAAAAGAAAGTGCAGAGCGCGAAAGCACCAAAGTGACTGAAGGATTGCCATAAATCAGTATCTCTGGTCGTACAATGTTTATGACATCATTGACATTTAAAAATACTTTTTAAAGCAAATAAGTGACTCTAAAAAATGTAACACTCAGCAATGTGTAATTTCTTTGCATCTCCTTTCGAATACAAAAGCAGTAAAGCAGTCACGCGGTACAAGTAGGATCTCTCAGAAAATTCCCATAAGTACAAGCTCTACTACAATGACATGAACGCTTTTACGAGTTGAAATCTCGATATGGTAATTTAAACATCCTTTTGAAATTACTTGAAAGACCTGAAAGTCCAAGGTGATGCCAAAGCAAAGGAACCAAAACAAAGATGAGATCCTGGCAGAACAGGGTGACACCGACCCACATGACATGGTCGTAGAAAACGTTTTATAAAATATTTTTTACAGATAACATCGTCAGATTTGAAACAAAGCATGACCAAACTTGTGGCTTCACCATAGTGTTTCTAAGTTTCTACACAAAAGCCACATAATTTTTTTATTTAAATATAGGCTATATTGGAGATTCTAACTCTTTATATTAATAACAGTAGGAGTCTTGAACTGTAAACTCTCAAGTGTTAGCTTTCTATATATGCAGTATGGCTATGTGTCTATCATTATGACTTATAGCAACATTTTGCGTGTCATTAATGCCCCACTTACCAAAATAGTTGGTGCAGGAGAAAGGGTTAATAAACACCAGTACAATAGATGACGAATAATCGCACTATATCTTGACAAGAACCAAAAGAGGATTGAAGAAAACATGGAGTACTTACACACAGAGAACAAACCTAAATACAGGTAACATGCAGGTAACATAACATTCATCAGTAACACACAATATGTAACAAACGGGGAGAGTGTAGTAATTATGGCAATGAGAACTTAAATTGAAGGAAACAAAAGGAACATGAACAAAAATGTAATAAAACATAACATGTGACAGCATTGCAAGAATTCATGAGAATTTGGTCAACTGGTGAGTAGCACTGTTTCATACACTGAGCAAGGCCGTTTTTACTCACATTTGCTACTTGGAGAGTGTTAATATTAGGTAGATTTTTCTTAAAATTTCCTGTATTACATTACAATTTGTTTTTAGGACAGCATTTTACTAACCCTTCTCTGAACGTCACTTCAGTTCGTTGGGATTGTCATACAGGGTAAAAATAGAGCAAAACTGAAAAAGATCTTGATGCAAATAAAAATGCACATTTATATACTTGTTAATGTTAATATTCTGGTTATTCTCACAATCCCAAATCTCAACCACAGACTCCTGGTGAAAGTAAACAATGATCAAAAAAAAAAAAAAAATTTGCCAATGATGAAGCATGAGTGCAGCTTAAACCCCACCCCTGATGATGACGTCATTTAATACCATTCTAATAACCCTGTCCTTAAACCTTGCTACACAATATACTTTTTTTTTTGCATGCATTAATTAGATTGTCCACAATGCATAATTCGCTTTTTCAATGCTTTTATTATTTGGGTAGTGTTTCAGAGAAGTCTAGAAGAGATTTTATTTTAGAATGACATTTTTGTAATATTGGAAAAATTTAGTAAATGAGGTTCAATCAAAGTAACCGTGGAGCAGCATGACGGTCTCACAGGTCCTTAGCACAGATATAGGGTATTGAGTAAGAACAGGGTATGTCATTCCAGTAACTGCTGGCTGTAAGGTGGAAAAATGAAAAAAGTTATTCTGATCATTATAGTGTTGTTAGAAACACAATAAAATAGATTGTTCAACTTAAGGCACTATGTGAAATCAAAATGAGCCATTTCATGTTACTGTATGATGTGAAATTGTAGGATTGTAAATTATAAGTGGAAATATTTTAAAAAATCACGCTGTATTCTTACAGGTGATCTCCAAACAGTTCTCGGGAAGCTGGTAATTGTTAGGTTCTCCAGTGCGCCAGTGTGTATACAAAAACACACTTCCATCACTCCACAACCAATGCCCATCCTGAAGAGGGAAGAGAGAGAATAAAAGAGTGCACTACTGTTGGCGGACTTCAGGAAGAACCGAATTTAGATCAGATTTTAAGTCAAACTACCTTCATTAAAACTTTGCCTTTACTGTTTAAAGCAGAAATTTTAATTGTTTAAATTTAAATTGTTTAGACAAACGAATAGGTCTCTTTAGGACACACAATTTAACTTACTTGTACAGCATCATGAGCACCAACCCAATAATGTGTGGAAGAATGCAGCAACAGACTCATCAGGAAATAATTTTCCAGGTTATTACGCACAGATGCGAGATTCCCACCAAGACTTTGACAGTTTTTCTAAAGAGACAGATTTTTTTTGTTGTCAACACAAAACGTCTTGTGTTACGTATGTAACTCTGGTTCCCTGAGAGGGAACGAGATGCTGCGTCGAGACGCTGTGGGAACGCCCCTGCGTGATTGCGTTGTGAAGCACGTGTATATTCAGTCCAATGGAGAGACGAGACGTCATAGGCGGGTGACGTCAAAGACCAGGAAACTATATAGCACACCTAAAAACAGACCGCGCTAGCTTCTGAAAAGCTGAAGCAAGTCGATCACAGGCATGCAGAGAGTATGGCAGGGTGATGCAGCGTCTCGTTCCCTCTCAGGGTACCAGGGTTAAGCTGCGTAGAGACGCGGTGGGAACACTATACCCACGATGCCATAATAGCAAATGCCTGTTCTGTGTGAAGTCATTGCGCACACTAAGAAGCAAGCACCCAAGACCCCGGAGTGGAGCCTAGATCCGAGTCATAAAATCGAACAAATGTATGTGTAAGTCCCCACTGAGCGGAATCTCCAGAAGAGAGCTGTCGAGGAGACTCTAGGTCCAAGAACCGTATTTGGCCTGCCAAAACGGTGCTATTAAGAGAAGACGGTTTTACCTGGGCTGAAGGGAAGAACCGATATTGGAACACTTCGCCCCGAAAGCGAACATCAGGGACTTCCTGTGTTGAGGACGGATGACTACATGGAAGGACGTATCCTTAAATCTATTGTGACAAACCAGTCCTCGGACTGAATCTGTGACACAATCTGTTTGAATGTAAGCCTACATCCTTCTTTGGAACAATGAAGTAATGGCTGTAAACCCCTGACTCCCCGCTGGGAGGAGTCTGTACTTCTTGCTCAATAACCAGAGCCTGCTCGCGGTCCACCAAGTAGGAAGGACCCCAAGAAATTTGGGCAGAAGAACTGAATTCTGAAACCATTTCTATAGTGAGCAGGACCCAACGAGATATATTTGACAGTAGCTGACACGCTGCCAGAAAATCTACTAAGGGGACCAGTCTCTCGAGACTGACCTCTGGTATTGGTCGAACAGCCACTTCGGTGCCCTCTAATGGCGAACTGGCAGGGAACAACCGAACTGACTGTTCTACGACCCTCATCAGAGAATCGTTTGGGAACGCTGACACCTCGGTGCCCTGAAGCGGCGAAACGGCAGGGAAAAACTAAACTGCTCTCCTCGGAGAGTTGCTTCACAGAAACGATAACATAACCAGAGCCTGCTCGGGGTCCACCACCGTAGGGAGGACCCCTAGAAATATGGGTGGATGACATTCGAGCTGAATTCTGTAACCCTTTTCTATAGTGAGCATATCCCAATGAGATATATCTAGCAGTAGCTTACACACTGCCAGAAAATCTACTAAGGGGACCAGTCTCTCAAGACTGGCCTCTGGTATTGGTCGAACAGCCATCTTGGTGCCCTGAAGTGGCGAACCGGCAGGGAACAACTGAACTGGCAGCGCTGCGACCCTCCTCAGAGAGTCGCTTCCCAGGAACGATAACATAACCAGAGCCTGCTCAGGGTCCACCACCATAGGGTGGAGGAGAACCAAACTTAATTCTGAAACCCTTTTCTTTAGTGAGCAGGCCCCAACAAGATATATTTGGCAGTAGATTCCACGCTGCCTGCGACATGCTGCACTTTTCTCAAAAAATGAACACTGTCTGCCCTAATTTACTAGAACTGACCGTGCATGCTCCACTCCCAAACACATGAATGGCTTGTGTCCCCACTCGTAATGAAGCGAGGGCAGGGATGAACACAAGATCCAAGCTGTTTGCTCAGCAAACTCCTGTCTAATATATGTATATGCTTGTGCACAAACAACAATAAATAGAGACAGATTCACACAGAGCGCTTGCTGAAGGCACAGAAGCTAGCGCGGTCTGTTTTTAGGTGTGCTTTATAGTTTTCTGGTCGATGACGTCACCTGCCTATGACGTCTCATCTCTCCATTGGACTGATTATACACAAGCTTCACCATGCAACCACGCAGGGATGTTCCCACCGCCTCTACGCAGCTCGAGTTCCCTTGAAAGGGAATCAAAAAATGTTTAGCATGAAGCAAAAGTGACAACATTTTAGACATTTGCAAACAAAGTTCCCTCTGATTGATTATTTGCTCAGTACCAGTTTTCTGTACTATTTATTTGCAGAAAAGAAAGTTTTACTGTAAAAAATAACATTCCTTGTAGGAATGACTTAGAATGGACTTGTATGAGTTACTTGATAAAATCCTCGTAACAATTTGCACTAAAACATTTTAAGTACATTTTACTGATTCTGCTCTGTACAACTAACCTGTTATTATCAATAAAATCTACTCACTATTGGACTTAAATTCGTTTGACATATAATTGACACTTAACATTTAATTGAAGTAATTAAGTAAATATTACGTAATCTTTTTTATTTAATTTCACATATAGAATTAAGTAATTGTAAATGTAAATGTATTGTACAATTTTGTATTTTTTTATGTAGGCTAATTTTATTCTCTTTTAGGGTGACTTTTAACATCTTTCCAGGGACTGCAGATGAAAAATTGCCTTCTGGCTAATTCTGGCATATTGGCAGCAATGTTAATTAATATGCACTGTCCCTGTAATAATAAATAATAAAAATAATAAAAATAAAAACATCTACTTAAGTAACTTTAGTTAATTTAACAAAATTAACTTTTTCCTCAGACAATATAACACTGAATTAAAACACACATTTAAAGTGTATGCATTACTTTAAAACATGGAAATAAATAATACAATAGATATTGAATAGATTATGAATTATGAATAAACATGGCACCTGAACACTTCAATACTTGGTACACAATACACAATGACTTTAAAGGGGGGGTGAAACACTTAGTTTCACTCAATCTCATGTTAATCTTGAGTACCTATAGAGTAGTATTGCATCCTTCATATCTCCAAAAAGTCTTTAGTTTTATTATATTTATAAAAGAAAGATAGGCTGTACCGAGTCTTTCCGGAAAAACCTGAGCGGGTGGAGGCGTGCCGTGTGGGCGGGAGCGCGCGAAGCTTTTGCGTGTGTTGTAACTTGTAAACAGACAGACTTGTGGTTTATGAGGACATGAATTATTTTTACAATAAACAAATTGACACCTACAGTGGCCAGCTAAACAAATGTATTTAAACACACACACACACACACACACACACACACACACACACACACACACACACACACACACACACACACACACACACCACACACACAACACCATACATCGCATGCTCCATAGATACATTAACTGTAAGTGATCATGTTGTTTACTTGCTGTGCTTACACGCCGATAGTTAACAACTCACAGACATTTGAAGCAGTTTTACTCACCGCCTGCGGTTCCAACGCACGACCGTGAACCTTTCACGAGTTTACATGTTAATGTAATCTGATATAATATTATAATGCGTATTTGGCTTGCTGTCCGGGGGGAGGGCTCTGAGCTCAGAATTCGGCCCGACCCCAGAGTACTCCCCCCTAACCTTAGAGGTCATAGGTATCTATGAGCGGACCCCGCCGAATGTGGGGTGAAGGGGTGGTGGTGGGATGCTGAGAAGAAGTCATGAGACAGGAGGTAAGGGAAGGCTTTATTTATACTGGCTTCTTCTTGTGCTGATTGGATGATTACCTGAACATGCTCCTCCCGAACTTTGTTACATAAAACTTCATTTCACGAGTTTACATGTTAATGTAATCTGATATAATATTATAATGCGTATTTGGCTTGCTGTCCGGGGGGAGGGCTCTGAGCTCAGAATTCGGCCCGACCCCCGAGTACTCCCCAAAATGCCAAATAAACGAATGACAGCGAGCGTAGAATTTAACCCCCCAAAAAGTGAAGGGTATGTATTTTACCAAGGAACGAGCTTGCCTGTTCGACCTGGAAGGCTCTAGCTACGACCGACGGGAACTTGGGTGCTCACGGCATCGGACGGATAAGCCCATTCTTCAGTTGAACTGACAGCTCGCTGAGGCGAAAATTATGCGAGCGTGAATTTGTGGACGAGTTTTAACCGTTCACCCAGGAGAACTCTCGCAGCATCCGACGGGAACTTATATGCTCGCGGCATCGGACGGGTAAGCCTCGCTGGGTTGGACGGAGGGCGCCCGCTGGACTCGGTCGGGAGGGCTCGACCGGCGCGACTCCTCACGTCCCGACGAATGGGGAGCCCTCCTGGCGACACGAGCGCGGACGTCCAGCGACGACTAAGACGGGCAGACTCTCACTGCAATTCGAATGGGAGGTTTCAACCAGCGTTTTGGAAGGGGGGCGGAACCCGGCCTTCGAACGGGTGAGTCATCGCTGCGTGCGAACGGGGGAGTCTGCATGTGATTGATAAAACGAACCTTATGAATCGGCGAGCCCAGATGTAATCGGAAGGTGTAACGGATGTAATTGAAATGAGGAGCAGCAGGTGGTAATTTAATTAATTAGTTAGGGCTTGGTG